>JALMLS010000064.1:0-600000 GCA_038496445.1 Trichosphaerium sp. ATCC 40318
ACATTGTTAATTACATAGATGATAGTCGTACTTTTATTTTCTCTATCAGTTGATGCAGTTACTAAAAATGTGACATACCTCCCATTCAACTGTACTATTCTTTTTATCGTACTTTTTTCTTCTTTTTACTAACACTTTTTTTCTTTTGTTTAGATACTTCTGATTCGATTCGTTCTGACTTTGCAATTGGTAATGACCATTGTATTGTATCATCTTTTGTACAAGATGCAAGTGACCAAATTATTAAACTCTCAGCAATCAAAAACGGGATAGCTGTACTTAACAAATATTTCATTCTATTCAAGCAACTAAAACCATTTTTCTTTAGTACCTTTACGAGCATACTCTTGTCAACATTACAAGTGGTAGTACTAACTTCATTTCTATGGCATACGATGAAATCTCAGAGCTATTTGCTGTTGTTTATACAGTACAAACAGACACTGAAAAACGAGTGAAAACAATTATGTTTGAACTAGCTTGTGAAGAGAATCCAACCGTGAATGTCATTGGCATAGTTGATTATAATACAACAACAGCAGATCCTGCTATCATATCCACACCATCTTCAACAAATTCTTTTCTCGTGTCATGGCAATTAAATCAGAGTTTTTATGCAGCTTCATTGTCCGATTCGAATCAAGTCACCTCAAGTGTTCTTCCTGCGCTTCCTTTTGTTAATCACTTTTCCCTTCAAATGACATGGATAGATTTATCAAACGCAACTATTGGAGGTTGTGGTTCAGCTGGAGTACGTAACAATAGCACCTAGCCTAAAAATCTCAGATTGTTGAAACGCTGTTTCTTTGCTTATTGTTTATTTATTCCCTTTGTAGATTGTAGTGAAAAGTGACAGGTCCCTTCCTATGAATTGCAACTCTACTCTTTTATTTTTAAACGCTAATCCAGATTTCAACTTTATTGAATGTCCTGCTACAGCTCCACCAACGACAAGCCCGCCGACAACTGCCATGCCAACCATGACAACAGTACCAACAACTAGTGCTCCAGCAAACCCTACTACAAGCATGCCAACCGCAACTCCAACAACTAGCTCGCCAACTACTGCTACGCCAACTGTGCCAACAGTACCAACAACTAGTGCTCCGACTACTGTTGCGCCACCAACGGCACCTGTTGCAACCTAGCGCCAACTGAGACACCCACAAGTACTACTACTGACAGTCCAACTGTACGCTCAGGAACTACTCAAACACTATGGAACTTTGCAGTGTTTGTGTGCTCTTTTGTAATCTTTGCTGTATAACTACAAGCTTGGAAATAAAAGGTCTCAAAACGTATAATGCGCATCTTTTAAAAAACCAAAAAAACTCAGTTTTACAAAAAAGAGCTACCGTTAAATATTAGCATAGAAAGGTTCTTTTTGTATATGGCAGCAAATTCGCTTGGTCCAGACCGACTAACATAGTGCCAAAATCACAAGTATCCTGAAACTTGTCTTATTCCGGAAATATTCGTATTTTGTTACGTATTGGTCTTTGTACCCACGTTTTGCTACTTTCCAAAATACCTCAAAGTCGTTTACACGTGTTATACACATAGAAGCAATTTAGAGTCTTATTAAGTGACCATGAGAATAACACTGACAAAAACGTTCGCCTTTTTTGTGTAGCTGAAAAAAAAGTCACAGCCCATTCAATAGCCATGCAACAAGTACTAATCGCGCTACTACTGCTTTCATGTGCTATACTAGCTAAAAGCGAGTTTATTGAAGCGTTACCAAGGTACTTATTAATTTCATGTCGTTGCTGACGTGTGAGACAAAAGGTTAACGTGGTCAAACCACTCTGCGCTTGATCCTACAGCATGGCCATGTTCTATTGATAAAGTAGATAATATTGGAATACAGACATTCCTAACAACCTACAAAGAAAAGCTACCGGTGATAATAACCGGCTCATCGAATAATTCGCAGTTTGTACAGTCATGTCAAAGAAATAACCTTATTGAGCGCTATGGTGACGCTACAGTAAGACTATCAACAGCGAATAGCTATTCGTACGAAAAAAGAGACGAAAAGCTACGTACATACGTAGAAGAGATGATGTTCCCTCAAAACGTACCAAATGAGTTACAAATACGCTGTTATTAATCAAACAACGTTTAGCTGGACACTCCAGGAGATAAAACGTACTACCACTTTGGTGACAACAACCACAAAGAGTTTGAAGACTTGTTCAATGAATACGTCCTACCCAAGTATCTTGATAAGGATAAACCCTATGCTATTAGTTTCGGCTTAGCAGGAGATGGTTCTGGCGTACCATTTCATTTTCATGGTGCAGTATGGGCCGGTAAGTCGTCATTGACATTTTTTTTTTCAAATTGTTTTTTTACTTCGTTAACGGTTTCACTTTTAGAGGTAGTTCATGGATACAAGCTTTGGTTGCTTTATCCACCTTCGCCTAAACCTGTTTTTGAACCTAATGAAACAACACTCAAGTGGATACAAACACGTTATAGGCACATGTCAGGTGCTGAAAAACCGATAGGTAGAGCTCGTAAATATTTTTAGTTCGTGTCATTCTAAACAAGATTGTAGTTTGTGTGTTGCCACCTGGAGAGTTATTGTACATACCCAATGGTTGGTATCATGCTACACTAAACATGGGAGAGTCTGTCTTCATCTCAGTATTTGTTTAACCTCAAGAACAGCAAAACAAAAGAAAACAGAGTTTTCTTTACCTTGGCCACACAACACGAGTAATAGAAATTAGCATGGATTGAAACCTGTCACAAACATAGCAAGTACAGAAAGAATCCACAAACCCGCAAAAACGAATAAATCACACCCAGCAGCTAGAAAGCGAAATAAAAAAAAAAAGACACTCAAAAAAATATCCAAAAAGTTGTTTGCACGTGATGTGCTGTATGTAGATAATGGTATTCCATTCTGTTAACTAAAACCGTAAATGAGCACATGAGTACTAAAGTGGTGACTGTAAAACTCGAGTATAAAGAGGTTTCCTTAACGATCTTCAAATTCTCGCTTAGCTGTAAATTGAGTTGCTCAACGCTCGTCGCAATGGATGGCTAAATAAATGAGTAAACGAAAGACTACAGGCACTGGTTAGTATAGCACGATTTTGTGTTTTTAACAGCAGATTAATTTTAAACAATACTCTAGGCACTGCCAGACCGCCTAAGAAGCGAAAAACGAATGCAAAATTTGATCCAATTGTTCTGTATGATATGTTAAGCGATCGGAACGAGCAGCTCGCTCAATGGACCTCAGACGATAGTTTTCGTTTAGAATACAGCAAAAAAGGTACATTAATTAAATTATAACAACGACACGCGCTTTCCTTACGTAAATATCCTCTAAAGCTAACGTTAGTAGTTCCTGGGTCAGCTCCTCTCTCACAATTGATTGGTGGTGCTAAAAATCTTTCGTACTACGGATTCAGTAAGATAGAAGGACGAGACGACTGGTAACGCCTTTATTTGCTTTACAGAGTCTTTGTTTTTAACAATTGTAACATAAATTATTTCTAAGTTTGTTAAAAGGTTTCATCTGCTCGTAGAGAAGGACACAGGAAAGCGTGTATTCCGTCAGCATAACAGAGATGATATAGGTGCAAAGGTAAACGACATTTTGGAGTTTTCTTTGAAATTTAAAAAATTTTACGCCTAACACTTTTTAAACAAGATACAACGTGCAGCTATGAAACACTATGAACCTGCTGGGTACGTTTACAATAAATACATTAAGATAAAATGCAATGACTTGTCAAAATACAAAAGTTTTCTTCTAATTTTTTTTTTGATGATGTTCACGTTTGTTACAATGTATTATTTCTTACTCGATTTTTAGCACTATAATTGAAGAAAAATATAGCGCTTATGATCCGTTACAGTATTTATCTATAACACATTCAAGTAATCTTGTCGCTGGGATGCATGTTAACGCAAACGATGGCGATGTTTTAACGCTTCGGATGAAAATAAATAACCTTGAAGGAGAACTTAATACAGTAAAGGCTAAGCTTGCCAAGAAGGAGAGTGAGGTTGATATTTGGAAAGATCAGTGTTATGCGCTACTTCGCAAAAATAATGACACAAACGGCACACAACAAGTGAGTATACAATCATGATTTGGTTCACAAAAAAATTTTCCTTTTTGTAATTTTTTTTTTTAGAACGGACTTGCAAATACTGGCGAGTCAATTGCATTACCTGACGCGAAAGTATCCCTAGCCCCTGAAGATAATATATATGAATGCCCTATTTGTTGTGACATGACACATCTTAACGAACTTCGCGGATTTGGTTGTGGCCATCATTGTACGTTTAAGAAAAATCAAAAAAAAAATTTGAAAACCCTCTCCACGTTTCGAAGAAAAGTAAGGCTCGCTGTTCAGGGCCTGGAGTCTTTTTGAATTTTTTCAAATTATGCTTACACGTGCTTTTTAATAAATAGGTTGCCGATCGTGCTTGAAGACTTACATTTCAAAACAAATCGCAAATCGAGCTATTCCTATTAGATGCCCTTTCCCTTGTGACCACGAAATTCAACAAGGTGAAATCACATGCCATATTGATCCACAACAATATAAACAATATATGGCCGCTGTACACGACTCATTGGTTATGCGTAGCGATGACCTAGTGTACGTACAAACAAATCAAAAATTATTACCAAAGTTAGCTTACCATTTTACTAAACAGGTACTGTCCTACTCCTGATTGCGACCAAGTTGTTCAATGGGATAAAGATCGCAACCCACGACTTCAATGCCAAAAATGTTGCAACACATGGTGCCTCCTATGCAAAGTACCTTGGCATGATGGTCTCACATGTCAAGAGTATCAAGCCTTCTCGTTTCCTCCACCATTAGATCCAGAACCACTTGATCTTAATATCGGCGATGGTGGGTTTGTTACTTGTGCTTGTGGTACTTGGTTGGAGTATACATCTGGCTGTTATGTTGTCACTTGTATTTGTGGTAGAAGAGTTTGTGGCAAGTGTGGTAAGGTTGTCGAGCCTGGAAACACTTGCTCTCATACCACGTGGTGATTTTCTCGAAAAAAACGGGAATGGATGATGTAAGAGTAATATTCGGATATTTGTAAATTTTTTTTAAATAACTTGTAAAAAGAGAAATAGAAACCAATTGGTTTAAAATTATGACGTGTTTCTGTAAATGCGAAAAAATCGAAAAGTGCGCTTAATGAATTTTTTGGTTAAGTTTTTTGCTTTTTTTTGTTTTATTTGTGTACTATGTCTGTGGAAGTGCAGCATAAGATAGTAGTTATTGGAGCAGGTGTAGTAGGTCTTTCGACAGCAGTTGTTTTGTCGGAATGTTCAAAACTCGACAACAGCACAATACAGATTATTGATAAGGTATTACCACCAGGAAACCAAGCTTCTGCTTTATCTTCAGGATTGGTAAGCTAATTGTTTATTTAAACACGCATTCCAACCATATACAGGTATACTACCCAGCGCTATTGAGCGAAAAACACGGGCGAAGCACAATTGAACGGTTTAAGCAATTATCCACCAACAGCGAAGAAACAGGTACAAGCACATTAAACTAACGACATTATGTGTTCGAATGGTAACCATTTTTAGGCGTTGTAATTACACCATCCGTCATTTTGCGCCGAACAGACGAAGGAGGCGTTATAACAAAGCCAGCTGACTTTACTGCTGAAACATTAACCAAACTCCAAGAACTCGATCCAAGCTTTCGAAAAGCAACTACAGAGGAGCTCAAAGGTGCGTCACATCAAGGTAAACATTCTAAGGGCATAACAAGTTCCATAGGAGCACCTAATGGCATGTTTGGACCTCAGCCCGTAATTGCAATGCCAACGTACTTGCAGTATTTAAAAAACAAATTGGATAGTCACAAACGCGTCAGCTTTGAGCAAGCCAACATATCAAGCCTACGAGAAGTGTTTCAAAAAACAAATGCGTCAGTTATTATAAATGCGGCTGGAATTGGTGCTGGAACACTTACAGGAGAATCTGTAACTTCATTAAGTACGTTTGAAGCAAAAAGGGATGATTCTCGGATGTTAATCCCTTTTTAATGATTTTCGGGGTTTTTGTTCTTGTTAGCGATGACGTGTAGTTATACTGGCGAACCGTAAAGCGGTTTTTTGACAAAAACGGCATTAATTTCCCACAATTGATTTCGCTGATTTACCTCTATTCGCGTTTAACTATTCGCTTAGGTAGCCATATGATGCTTTTAAAGCATACTGGTAAAACACTCGCACGAGATAATTATGTATCGTACTACGACGAAACTAACCCTTCTGGTAACACCTACTACTTTCCACGTCAAGATGGGTGCATTTTAGGCAAGTTAATACTAAATTTATTGAAATCGTGATTTATACTGTCGATTCCGAAGGAATAGTCCAATACACAATTTTATAACGTATTTACGGAGCTTTTTTTCTGTTTTGTTCCAAAAAAAAACCGATCGGTTGAAAAGTTTTTTTGCGATTGTGCCTTTGTTTAACGTCTTTTAAATAGGCGGTACAGACACTACAGCTATTGGTAATAATGTTGATGATACAGTTATAACTAATATACTCGCTCGTGTTGATTTAATGTTACCAGAGTTGAGCTTAAAAGACGCACAGATAGAACGTACTTGGGTACACATTCGATACCCAACTTCTAACTTTTTTTTTTTCCTTTCTTATTTTCTTGTAATTAATCTGTTTAAAGGTTGGTTCACGCCCTATACGTGCTAGTGGTGTTAGATTAGAAGTAGAAGAAACAAATGAAGGACCTGTAGTACACAACTATGGCCACGGTACTGATATTTTTCTAAAATACAAAAACCTGTTTTTTTGGGTTTTTTTTTTTTCAAACAAAAAAATTATCATCCCTCAATAAAGTAAACTAGCAGGCTTGGGCATAACAACATCTTGGACTCTGCAGAAACAGCTGTAGAGCTTGTTATAAAACGATTGAACTATTTTTAACATTTTTGTCAGGTACGAGCCTACAACATGGGCTAAAGCCTTTATTGCTCTTGAGTTCCGCGAGGATATGACGAACAATATCAGTGAGTCCAACAATCGAGATCTGAAGCGTTGCTTAAAGGCAACACAGACACAGAAATCTCGTTTGGACATTCTTGCCAATCAATTGGAATGTTTGTTGAAGAAAAAAAAAATAGTTGTATTTTCATGGCATGTGTTTAAAAACAGTTTTAAATGTGATCTCGTTCTTGTTACAGTATAGTAATTTTGTAAAACACACATTCTCCGTAGCCTGGGATAAATACCCCTTAGTCAAACAGTTGTGAGCAAATTTTTTTTCTTTTGACTTACAAAAAGATTATCGGTAATCAGTCTTCCAATCGATAATCCGGGTCGAATACGTGGGATCATGGCTTTATTTTTTGGAAAGGACAATCTATATAGTGTACGTAGAGACGGTTGTGATGCCTTTCGAAGTGAACTACAAAACAGGGTATGCACTTCCAATTTAGGTTAAAATACATTTATGTACAGAAAAGTAAGTGTAAATTTCTTAGTCAAAATGCGAGTTACAAACGCCTACAACTTGCTAGACGGTTGATTGTATCCATTGAAGAAGCTCAAAAAGTTAGAAATAAGAAAGATGACTGACAGAGAAAGAAATTCTCACGAAGTATCTCAGTACTACTCAAAAAAATATCGGAAACTAGCGCAATTTTCTTACTAAAAAGAACAAATTATAATAACGATTCTACATTAAGTCACCCTCCGGAAAAAGCCAAAGAACTTTCACCAAAACAACCAATGCAACGCTTTATCATCCTTGCCGCTGTTCTATCTGTAGCCATTGCGCTCACCGCTACCAGTTGCGACTTTAAATGCGCTCGCAAGCACGTAACATGCCAGAAAGCCGATATCGCTCCAGGAGTATGCTCTAACCAACAAGAACACTGTGTAAAGCAGTGCAACAATGGTCTTCCATCTACAAACGATAAACTCAACATGCTCATTAAATCCCAAGACGACCCAGACAAAGACTTGCTTTGCGTAATACCTTGTGTATTCGAAGGTTTAATTTGTGAGCAAGCATTCAGCAGCAACAGTTCAATCTGCCGGAGAGCTTGGGGTGCATGTATTAAGTTCATGGGATGCGGAAGCGCTGTCCCAACAGTAGCACCTGTAGAACGCATTGCTGAAGGCAACCCAAAATGCAAGCATGCTTGCCTTTTGCTAAAAGAGAAATGTATCAACCTTGGCTACAAACCAGAAGTCTGTAACGCAGTAAAACAAACCTGTGATGAACAGTGTCTTTAAATAAATCACTGTCATACCCTCATAAAGCATTTTGTTGCATTCTGTTGCGCACGTGCCGGTTCGGCACTGATGAAACCTTGAGAAAATTGTAGTAAAAGACAAGTTATTTGATTGTATTTGTTTCTTGGTTTTTTAGCCGTTAACTGCTCACAACTTACGCGATTTGCGACTACAGTCCTTGATGCCCACTTATATATATTCGTCCCTTATTGTATGTTGCACTTCACGGAAATATACCAGCAACGTTAAAAGAATATCTGGTTTTTTTTTCTATGAAAAAATAGTGTGTAACACGTTTTAGCATTGCTTTTTCTTTATGGTTAAGCTTGTTTCATAAATAAGATAAACATACAGCAATGACAGATCATCAAGAATTAGCTAGGGCGTTTGGTATGACAATAGATTGGGTAGACGGCGGTTTATTTCCTGATTACCAAGATAGAGACGGTACGTACCACCTTACTCGTTTGATGTGCATGTAATTACAAAATAAGGCTAACCATGTTTTTTACAGGCGATATTGTGACGAGGGATAAATTAGAACATGCTTCACAAGTTGTTTTGAGCATTTTAAGCAACGAAGATCAAATAATGGCAGCTTTTGTCGCTGTGGCAAATGAAAGGCCTAGAAAGAAGAGGAGGAGGAATAATAGAAGGAAAAGAGATAGAGATAGACACACTCAACCAGTACGTATCATAATCACGTGAAGAGAAAGCAATCTTTTACTGACATCTTTGAAAAACATTCATTGAAAATACTTACCTTTTTTTTTAGATTACAGTCACTGTAGACTTTGCACGTGCGAGGAAAAAAGTATCACGTGTCAGATTACAACGTGTTAGACGTGGTCGCACAAATTATAATGGTGACCGTATCGAGGTGTTCGGAGAGAGTGACGAAAGAACGATTTGGATCAGAGAAATAGAGATGAATGACGAGGACCTTGTAGGCACATTACTGCATGAGGCTATACATTTCATTGGAAGATTTAATGGTAGAGAAATGAGTGAAAGAAGAGAACATCGCGTTATGCAATTACTCGGGGAAGACTGTGAGCTCTAATACAGACAAGAAAACAAAACAAGCGAAGATATCCAATTGTGAATAAAACCAACACCTTATTTATTAAAAAGTGACGATTAGTTTTGTCTATTTTTTTTTATAGTTTGCACGCTTTTCACCTTGATATCAAGGTTCTGTGTTAAGTCTTCTTTCTAAGATATTTTTTGGTCCTAGTTGGGTATTGTGGATACTATACTGGATTGACATAATCGTAGCAATTAACTTCATTCAAAAAAAAGTCACATTAGCACTGTCTATCTATCTCTTAACTTGAAGTGTCACATGACTATTCCTTAAACAAACAAAGACCTTAGAACATTATTTGTTTGGCTTGAAGGTTTAAACACTTCTATGGAAGCAGTTACAACTTTGACAAGTGTCAGAAAGTTGAGCTTTTTTTTCCAGCTTGGAAGTTCACCAACCTTTAAAACTCTTTATCTAATCACAAACTAGAACACTGCATATTGAAAATAGGGGTTTGAAGCAGCAGTCAACAATAAAAAAAAGCTACAAGAGAAAACAAACAACACAAATCAAAAGGGAACTCTTAACTTAATTCTTCTTTTCTTTTTTTTTTTGTATTATTTATGCTACAATATAAACTTTATTTTACCTCTACCTATGGTACCCTTCCCCAAAAAGTTCTTTGAGGCACGTCTGTCACCTGAAGGCTTTTTATAAGAATCCCATGCAGAATTAGTTCGTTTATGTCTTTTTTGCTTTTGTGTCTGAGGTGATGGTTCAGGTGCAAGTTCAGCTTCTGAAACTGACTCTTCTTCGTCCTCAATATAATCCTCGTTTTTACGAACTTTTACAATATATACAGGCAATATAAGAGAGTCTACAGAAACAGTAAGTCGCATGTCAAGTGTAGCTTCAAGAAGAAAAAAACGCGACAAAAAAATGTATCCCATTTGGGCTTCGTATTTTGTTCTTTAGTCTCGTGGTCACCACGAAGAGCTTTTGTACTGTTTTTGAAATTTTGAAAAACATGACAAGAGCAAAACAACTCTCATCACATGGATGGAGAGTGAAAGGCGGTTAAGTCAACGTACAATCGAACATCACAATTTCGTTTGGAAGTGATTGTTTTGCCCATTTTGCTGGAAGTCCTTCTTCGTTTACTACAGCATAATGTGATTGGTATCCAGCCTTTACATCAGCGCCAACCAGAGATTGTTTACCCTGTGGATCTTCTACAGCAGGATATACATTACCTGGAGCAGCATACTAAAAAAAAACCTGTGTTAGTTTGTCGCTTCATTTCTCAAACTAGCCGTCTTTTATAAAGCTTATAAGCTTTGTTTAGATAACGTAGTATGTGGGAAGTACGCATAACTAATTTCTTGGTATTTTTGTGTAGCTGGTTTGGAAAGAGCAAAAAAAAAGAAAAATCTAATTTTTTTTGGTTGATAGGTGACTTGACAGTCACTTTTGTCAACATGTAGGTTGACAAAGTGAAATAAAGTTACTTACACATATAACCATAGTATTGCAGTCACCTTCTGGAATATTTCTCTGGGCATAATTGGCAGAGGTAGTCAAGTAAACGCCTTCTCCATATGAACCTAAATAAAAAATTTCAGTATTTTGTATTGATCATCTGGTACCACCGGAAGAATCAGGTATATCAAATCCCGATTGAGCTATCTCTATAGCCATATCATAAGAGCAACAATGAACAGCAGGAAATATAGGTATATCGTATTGACCAATATATTTGTTCCAATCCGTATTTTTTACAAGATTATCATAATTCTCCATTACTTGTTTACGACGTTCAATTATATCTGTTGGTTCTTGTTCATTTGTTTTCCAAGTATCTAATTTAAAGAATTTTGGGAAACATCTATGACTTGTTGCCAAGTTTTGTTTCTGGAATTGAAAAAAAAGTAAGTAAACACGTGTTTTTTTTAAAAGTTTGGTTAGGGTGTTGTACCGCTTGTTCAAACTCTTTTAGTAAGTGTTCGTTATAAATTGCCTCAGCCGATACTATTTCTAAACCTCTACCGCCCATGTTCTTTAGGAGACCATTTAACCTCTTGAGTTCGTAAGGTTGTTGAACCTTTATGTCCAAGTCAGGTTTTTTTGGTTCACGATGAGTAGTATGTTTTTATTTGTACCTCTTCGTCTCTTTTCACGTGACAAGTTTTATACTCATTAGTAGAATGACCAACAACCCTCCATAGTCCATATGTGAGGAAGTTATCTGAGAATTTCCTAAATGACGTATTTGATTAGGAACTTAACTAGTTTTAGTTCGGTTTTCGTTCTCGCACCATGGGAACAGTGAACTTCCTAGAGACCACCATGGAGAACCCTTTTTAGGCTCACACTTTGCTTGTAGGGTCGTAACATATCTGGCATAATCTAAAAGAAAGAATAAGCTTTCAAAACGAGATAATGTTGATGCTTTTTAAACAGTACGTACTTGCTTTGAGCTTGGTTGTCTTTTCAAGTATTTTTTTATGTTCGTGTTCAGGAACAAGCATTCTCTCCAAGTCCTCTTTGCGTAGATCAAGAAATTGCAAACCACTAATACCATTAGACAAGCCAACATCAAAAAAAAAGCTCAAGCACGTGCTGCGCATGCATTGTTTTTCGGAAAAACTGGAAAAACTTTATTTCCAAAAATCTGTGAATAAATGTTTTTTCATCGTACGTAATATTGTTGCTTTGAAAAATCTTTGCAGCATTAGGAGATATTGGTGAAACAACGCTAAAAACATCTTTAACACGCATAAAAGGAGGAGCAAGCTTCTTCCTCTTAATCTTCTTAACAGCAACTTCAACTTCAAGCTCAATACCTCTGAACGTCTTAAGAACGCCCTTACCAACATCACGTTCCCATGAAGCATATACAGTACCCAATTTAGGTAAGTAAAGAGCACCAAAACCGTGTTGAAGGTTTGAAGCCCATTGACCTGAATACTTGATGCCATCGGAGTATTCAAAGAATCCTTGACCATGTTTGAGATCTTTAACCCATTCTCCAACATATCTAGCACCGACTAGAAGCGTCATTGTACCATATCCATGCTTTTTATCTTGTTTCCATTTACCAACATATGTACAACCATTTGCTACTTTCAGTGTACCCTCTCCTTCACGCTTACCCATGACATAATCTCCTTTATACTCAGCGCCGTCAGGCCAAGTGAAGAGACCTTTACCATTGTACTTTCCTTGATTCCATTGTCCAGTATACACAGACCCATCGGCGAAACAGAATGTTCCCAAGCCGTGCCTTTTATCATGTTGGTACTGACCAACATACGAAGCACCTCTACTTCCAGTATAAGATCCTTCTCCATGTCGTTTACCATCAAGCCATTCTCCCAAGTAGGTTCCTCTTTGAGCGTACGCCGCTGTACCTACGCCATTAGGTTTACCATTCTTTATCTGACCTTTGTATACCCACCACCGGTACTTGATCGTTCCGCCTCTGTTTTAAAAAATCACGTGTAAGTTCACGTGATTAAATAGGAAAAATGTACTTACGTTGCGCCTTGGAATTTCCAAACTCGTTTTGATTTTCGAAGTCTTTCTTTTTGTGCTATAACTAGTCTTGATGACTTCTGAAGTACATTCTTCTTTTTCTTTATTGTAGATGCTCTTGTCATTGTCTTTGTTATTCTGTTGTTAACGCGGCGTTCCATTGAAAGTCTATAGACCTCTCTTTGAGCCTTAAACACTGGTGAGAAGGAGAATTACTACAAACCAAATGCTTTGGCTTGTTTTCTACTAGTTGTTACCTTTACTTCATCTACCTTGCTCTTCTTCTCTTCACCCTCAGGTCTAGGTACAGCTGCGCTTTCAAATCGTTTTCTTTCCTGTTCTTCTTGAGCCTGACGTGTTTGTTAAAAAAACAATCAAAATTTTTTAAACGAAAATGTTGTGCCTTGCGAGCTTGTTCTTTTTGTCTTTCTTGTTCTTCTCTTTCTTTTTGTTCTTGTTCTCTCCGCCGTCTCTCTTCTTCTACTCTCGCTTTTTCAGCTTCTGCCCGTTGTTTTTCTTTGGCTTTTCTTCGTTGACGCTCAGCTTCCTCTCTTCGTTGTTTCTCTTCTAGTTCTCGCTTTCTAAGAATATCTTGCCTTCGTTTTTCTTGCCTTTCCTGAAGATACATTAACGTCGGTTAAACTGTGGTTGAAATAGTACCTGAACTAGATATTCACATAACCTAACGGCAACGTATCTTCTACATAGACTCTGAAGATATACAGAAGCGTGGTGTCGAGCAACGGCCGATTTTACTCTTTTTCTACATAGAAAACCTCTCACAACTTTTTGGATCTTGATGGCATATGGCTCCATGCACTCTGCACGAAGCTCTTCAAGTACTTCCAGCTGTTGAGTAAAAATTAGTACATAAAGAATATTTACTTAGAGTGTTGATAGTACCGCTTCATGGCGAAGAAAAGCCTTTGTTTTACCAATCTGACAATCCTTTTTTTTCAAACCAGCAGCTTTCATTATCTTTCTGCAAGTCCTCTTTATATCCCTAGATTTACGACTTGCAACAATACCAAACCTTTGGTAAAAGATTTAGTACGAAATACGAAAATTAGAATAATACCTGTGCGTGAAGACATCGAAATCCAAACGTATTGGATATCCTGATTGTCTTATTTTTATTGTTTCTAAAACACCAGAACAACTTAGTTGCTCAAGCACTTGTCCACCATGAAAAACATTTGGTGCTCTGTAACGATTAGGTTTAATACACCTACGAGTATATTTAGATCACATTCTTTCACGTCAGCGAAAATTACCTGATCCAATGAGGATCTGTCTCATTAACAGTTTCCATCAAATCATCGAGTTGAAACTAGAAACATACATTAAACAAAGAAGATATTGTCAAATATCTAAGTACCTTAAACTGTGTTCCTACTGTAATTGGTTTGCCACGTATGACTTCAGCGGTCTTTATAAGGTTTTTAATATAAGGATCAGTGCTATGTCTTGTCATGGTGACAATGTCTGGCTTTAAGGCGTCTTTGTTTTTATCCAAAAAGCCTTTTGCATTGTACATTACCTTAAAAGCCAGTTAAGATAACAGGTTTGCTGGGTTGAAGTCGGTTGAATTTGGTACATACACGTTCAGCATAGTGAGATATTCCAAAGTTACCATTAGATATCTTTGGAGAAAGGAAAGAGTCATGAGATTCATGTTGACCTTTAATCTTATTCAAAAAAGAAGTATCTGTTCCTTTTGGAAAAGTGCACTCCTCGTTAAGTAGTTCTAGTACACTTGCATGCTAACGTGAACAGTAAGTAATTAAGACAGAAGAGGCTCTATTAGGATTTTCACAAACGTACACCATGAGCAATGAGATCAAGTGTTTTTTGGTTGTCATCAAAGGGAATTGCTTGAAAATTTATGCCTTCTTTTTGACATGCTTCAAGTTCCCATTTGAAGTTATGTCGATTGTAATGTTGCTGGAAGGTCTCATTCGCGAAATTAATACAAAATTGCTCAAAACTGTTGGCCTAAAGAAGAAATCTTAGAGTCAGACATGGTCACGTCAACACAAAAAAAAAGTTGGTTGATGCAACTTACCTTGAAATTCTCGAAACCAAAAATATCCAAGAGCCCAATAAATAACTGACTATTTGTATTATTTATAGTGTTATTAATCTTTACTACTATCCAGTCGAATAAATTACTGTACAAAGCTTTTGAAAGGACATCTCTGACATCAACAGCCTAAACAAGCTTAATTTTTAAATCAGATTTCTTCATACTTGTGAGGCCGAGTACGGCACTATATACACTTCTTTTGCGATAATATTACGTCTTGTGAGCAAAATAGATTGAAGCTCTGTTGGATCTACACACAGTAGCTTCGCAACAATAAATACAATCTCAGGATTTTCTACTTGAGCCTAAACAAAGAACTTGTTAAGTGTTGTTTCCAACGCATTTTTTTTTCGTACTTCCTCCTTCTCTGAAGACCCGATATTTAGATTACCCAGATGAAGGATAGCGGATAATACCCTGAAAATAAAATCCCTCTCCTCTTTTCCAATATTAATACGAGCCATAGCAGAGATGACTTGCTTCAGTTCTTTCTATTCGAGAAAAAAAAAATGAGCAAAAAAAGTCACGTGATTTATGGACAAAGTACTTCTTCATTGCGTCCTTGAATCATCACACATCCACTACCGTTAAGGTACCGATAGTCTCCGACTCTTTTAAGGTTATATCGCATCCTTTGCTGCACGTAAGACAAAAGAATAAAGAAAAAAAAGATCTACTCACTTAAATTCAGCATCAGTTGAAGCCAACATCATATAAAAAATATGATAATTACGCTCGCCATGACCTTGATTGATAACACGTGTCTAGAAGATATGGGTAAAAACAAAAAAAAACTCACAAAACAAAAAGAAAAAGTTTTTCAGCCAATCCTTCGTGTGACTGTCCCCTCCACGTGCCTACCTTTTCCAGCAAGTAATTATCAATCCTTGCACCTACCAAGCCGCCCTGTCTATCAAATTGTAGTCGTATAAACTTCCCCTACAATAAAAAAAATTGTCAACACTTTTTTTGGGTATTTAATCATTTTCACTCACAAAGCGACTGGAGTTATCGTTTTTAGCAGTCTTCGCATTACCTAAAATAGGGTTAATATATGTACATAAATATGGGCCTTACCAAACGCTTCGAGTATTGGGTTTGTGCCTTGGATTTGGGCGCATATTTTGTTTCCTTTTGAATCAGAACTGCCAACGAACGACAAGTACTTCATAGCGATTTTTGCTGTTTCGGTCTACATTGAACAACTTAGAACCCATTACCGCGCTCTCTTTATAGTCTATCATTACCTTTCCCGCGCCAGACTCTCCACTAATCAAAATAGCTTGCGACTTGGTATCTAAATAATCTTAGCAGTGACATTGTCGAAAACGGTGCGAACCTCTTAGTAAGTTAACGTAGCACCTATCCGCTAAAGCAAAAATGTGTGGCTTCTCTTCTCCATGTGACTTATTTCTATAACTACAAATACAAGTTAAAACGCATTAAAACTAACCTATAAGGCGGTATACGCACGTTTTCATTGTTTTGTCATCGTACAATGGTAATTGTTTAAAAGGATTAACAGCAATTACAATACGCCCTGTGTATGTCTACAAAACGACGCTTTGAATAAGATTTTCACGTGATATGACGGTTCAGCGCACGTATATAATATCCTTTAAATATCTCTGTCTTATATTGTGTAATACAGTAGATGCATGAAGTTCTGAGAGGTACAGCATATCCTCTACGTCTCTAAGCACTGATTTGTCCAAAATTTTTCTAACATGAGCTTTTTGTACTTCTATTTTTTTCTATTCGTTTTAATCTCTTTGTTAGGGGTACACGTGATCAGTATAGTGGTATACTGCGTACTTACCTTGGTTCTCCAAGCTTGCACCTCAAATAGCTCAAAGGTGAGTAGATTTTCTACTCTACCCACCTCCCATCCTTCTTCCGCATGTCTAAAAAAAACAGGCGAGCCCTAAACCGGTTTTGGTTTTGCCGGGTTATTATGGTTTCTTTTGGGTACGTACTGGCGTGAACTCCAGGGAAATAGATTCCCTATATGACATGACCAGAATTCTGCCTAGTTTTGAACAACTGAACTTCGGTTAAGGCAATTAAATGCGATTTTGTGTTTCACGAAATTCTATTTTCAGGAGTCTTTCTATTCACACCAAAAGGTTTGAGAGGGTTTAAACGTGTTCAAAGTGATGTTCTGTAATCACGTGATATTTTAATTATGGTATGAGCAAGCTAAGTAATCGAAGCATTTTTTTTTGGTGTCAACAAAAAGTCGTAATATTTGTGCACCACAAAAAGCATTTAATACTTTTCGACTTTTCTCACCATCTTTACACCGAATCATGAAAGTCTTTGCTGTTTTCGCTCTATTGATAGCTATTGTGAGCTGTAGATCGCTTTTGTGCCCTGCAAACTCTTGCCCAACTCAAGATACATGCTGCCCACTCCCACAAGGTACAATACAACCCAACAGCGCTAGTTAATTAAATGTAGGCGGTTACGCATGTTGTGGCTTTGCTCATGCAGTTTGTTGCTCTGATGGAACACACTGTTGCCCTGCAGGCTTCAGATGCGACCACGATTCTTGTGTAGCTCTTAAACCAGCTTTGTTATCTCAGAATTGAATAAAACTGCAGCTAGCAGCCAAATCGTTTACCTCACTAATATCAGATGAAGAACTACAGTCCTTGGAAGAAGAAATATAACAACTCATTTTTTGTGAGTATCGAAAAAGAATGTTGCTTTCAAATTAAGACAAACATGTTTTGGCTTAAAATGCTGACTGTAACTTTGATAAATGTATTGCTTTTTTCGTCATTAAAACAAGTGACTGTCTCAAAAAACCTTCAAATTGTATGCGACTGGACCCATATTAGAGCTTGGTGAGTATGTATTCAACTGTCATGACAATAGTATTATTTGCGTAGACTTCAGTGAATCTTACTGCCCTTGATGATGAACATATACCTCATCAAAGGCGTTTGTTCTTAAGGGAGCATACAAGATAGTGTTTAATAGTTTTTTCAATAACCACCTGAATCAGTAAAACAATTATGATGTTTTCTTGCCGGAAGTTTAAGGCCAATATTAGGTATTAACTCTTGTTCAACCAATTCTGGAATACTAGCAAATATTTTATGCTTGTCATCCTTAAATCTATCAAAAAACAGATGAGTACAATATGTTTGAATAAAAACAATAATGAAGACAGATGTCTGTACCGTATGTAGTATCCTTTACCATACTGTCCCCAAATCCTATAATGATATATTCTGTCTTTTTCTTTCATAACAGACAAAATAAATGGGCACCCGGGCCTTGGTGTGAGGTGAGTAAATAGCAACATGATATGAGAGAAAAAAAGAAAGAACAAAAGGTTACCTTGTTGTTGACAATCTAATAAGGAATGTACCAGGTTGTGTCCATTGCAGTCTGTACTGGGTAGTTTCTCTATCAATAAATCCATGAAAATACCTGTGGCATAACTGTCAAAACCCAGCAATTTGATATTGATAATTTCACAATGAAGCAAAACTTACTCCTGTTGATGTAACTGTTGAATAGTTACGATAACATCTCTGCAGTATTTCTTTGACATAAAAGGTCCAAACCAATGCAAGGCAGCATTGAAGGTTTCCATTGTGACAAAAGGTGTTTTTTTACAAGTAATACGAACATGACGATTGCCTGAGTTAATGATAGAAGCAAGAGTTGGTACTTGTACTGTTAAACCTAATTCATGTTATTCCTCATAAAGAATAGATGGTCATACACATATAGTCTTCAAGACAATCAAATGATAATCCATCTTCAACTTCAAACTCAGTGAGACCAAGCTCACGTGATAGCAAGTCAGCAAAATTGTGTTGAGAATGTGTTGTTGCTTGCCATTCCGTTTGGAATAACACTGGATCCTCAACACCAAGTACTTCATTGTCAAGACAAAAGTATTTGCACCAGAAAGATCTCCCAGCTTCATCTTCAATAACACTTTCAACAATAGCATCACTCAGCTTTTCTACTACACAACTGAAGGAAGGTCGATATTTATGTTGGTGGTGCCAACATAATTGAATCAAGTCTTTCATCAAAGGTGATGTGTCATCTGGTATGTCAGGCCTGTCCACATGGATGGATCTAGAACTGTGAGTAAGAAGGTTAACATTGACAAAAGATCGAGAGCTCAGTACTTTTTGTGGTGATCCAAAAAGGATTGGGGAGGTGATTTGCCACTGATTAACTGCCAAAGTATAAAACCAAAGCTATAAACATCCCTCATTTCGTCCGTCTCTTTGGTTAGGACAACCTCAGCTATCCAAGGCTTAATTTCTACTATACTGTTTGATGCTTACCTTCTTTTGCACTCTCATCGCCCCTAATCATTGTATTAAATGTCTCATGTCCATAGTTTGCTATTTTCACATTTCCGTCATTACCAACCTAGGCTGGTCCGTTAGATGAGCTTCACAGTTTGAGATAAAAAGGTTGTTTGATTTCACATACAAGAATGTTTGAAATCTTTAGGTTCCTGTGTCCCATCTTATATCTATTATGAAGCCATTTCATACCAATGGCTGTATCTCTAGCTGTTTGTAATCGAAGCTTTAGAGGAATGCAATCAAACTTCTACCAATGATTCAGAAATGTGGGCATAAAAAAATGTGTAAAAAAATCTAAAAATACCTCATCAATTAATGTCTGAACACTAGTGTAGCACAACTCGGAAATGATCTTTATTGTTCCATCATTGATGCTTGTACCAAATGTGTTGACGATATTTGGATGATTAATTTGCCTGCAATCAAGATGAGCACGTGAGATTCAAAAAAAAAATCGAAGTTTGAATAGTACGTAAGGAATGTCACTTTCTTGTGGAACGCTTCAACCCTGTTGTGATGTAGCTTTACGTTGTACTCTTTTACAGCCACTGGTGTGTTCTTAATCTTGCCTACAAAGATATAAGCCTCGAATATACTAATAAACGGCCAAATACCTTTGTACACTTTCGCATGTGCGCCAGAACCTATTAATTCGGTCTTGTCATAGATTATGTCGTTATCTTGTATTTCTGTACGTTTATCTTCCTAAAACCCCTTCAGCGGCTCACCGTTGTAAGGGTAGGTCGTTTTCGCCTTTTAATTTGCATTTCCGTACATTTACACTCTCGGTTTTGCTTTCCGCCATAAATACACGCTGCTGACTTGTACTCGTTAAAAATGGAAAAACATTTAAGGCATGGTTTAGTAGCAATCGAACTTTTATTGTAAATCACGTGCGCAACCATGGAAGCTTCATTTTTATACTTTGTTGATAGTGTATTGTGTAAGCGTCAGCAATGAGGACTGATAGCTAAAAGAAAAGTTTAAAATTATGAGATTTAGTCGCCAAAGTCCTACAAAACAGCCAATTACGTACCATTTCTTAGTACAACAAAAGGGTTTTAAGTGATCGTAGGACCTAGAAAACTCAAAATTTTATGCTCTTATCCAAAAAATGTGACCTATTTTAAATGAAACCCGACATTTCTCAGCCTATCCTATGCAATTGAGTTAAATACCTAGCCGTAAAAGTAAATTTCTTAGTAGACAAATAGTTCTACTGATTGTCTTGTCCTATAAAAATACTCTAAAATACATCTTGAGTATAAAATCACCTATACTTTTGAATACTGGCACTTTAATTGTCATGAGTTCTCGCCTTATCCTTTTTGCTTAATTGAGAACTAATGTTGTTTTACGTATTTAAAACGTCCGCCGACAAAGCTGTCAACAAATGTCTGAAAAAAAGAATTTTGAATAATTCTCTCCTTGTCTTACTTCTTACGCAACTTGCTCATTTTTTGTTGTTCCGGTAAAAAACGTCTGTACAGTTCAACAACAATTGAAAAAGAGTTTGAATATTCTCTCAAGGTCACAGGTACTACTCTTTTGTCTTCAAGGTCACACTTACTTGCAACCTAAAAAAAACAATGTGAAATATTGCTTGTTATGACTGCTGGATTTACCAGTATCATTGGCGCCCAATAACTTCTCTTATTGCGTAAAACCCTATTTCTTATGTGATCCAACCATTCTAAGCTTTGGTAGCTTTGTATAGAGTAAACGAGAACAAATATTTCACTACAGTGGTCAAGAACAACATTTACAGGTTGAAGTCTAAAAATGGAAATGAGAATTGTACAAGACTTTTTTGTGTACGGCCATCCATAACTAGACGACTCATATATGTCCAAACAAGCATAAAAATCTCTCTTTTTTTTTGACTTGAACATTCATTGCATATATTTCTGACAGTGTTAGAGTACAATACAAAAACTGCAAAAGCACAAAAAAAAAAAAGCGAAAAGAAAACGTGATCGTACCATTAGCAGGAACCAATCTGTTACATACCTTGCGATTATAGAACTCTATTATACCCAAGTGTTTAAGTACAGTAGACCAGATATGAACTATAAAACAAAAGCAAAAAAAAGTTCTTCCCGCCTTTGCTCGAAAGCGAATGTCATGTTTCTTTGGACTAACTTTGGTTTGCAACAGTCTCAAAGCGCCAATATACCAGTTTTGGATTATTGCTTTGCAAGAACATGAAATTGCAACTTTAGTGTACGGTAATTCGCCTTGGGCTCAAAGTGACTTTATTGAAAAGGAAGGCAACACCTACATGGTGCAAACTGAACAAGGTAAAAAGGTGCAAGTTTTCAGTCATTGCATCCATGTGTGTAGCAAAAGAAAAGTTGTTTAGGTAATTTCTACATTACAATTAGTTGACATTACGTAAGTTACAAAACGACGCAACTTATCCAATAAAGAAGACCTATTAGGACTGGTTCTTTTCCACTACTATCGCTAAATCCTAAGCTAGCGAGAGTTTCAAATACTCAATAACCACCAGATGATCAAAGCGAAACTTGTGCTGGTTCAGTGCACGTGGATGTCCCTAACAGTAACTATACTGTATCATGTTGTTGCTATAAAACACCATAACAAATGGTATCAGGTAATCATAAATACACAAGAGGAGACAACGTACTAGCAGAAAAATTACATTCCAAACTAAACTGGCAAGAAAAGTTTCCGTTTTTACACTTTTTGACTTGCTGTACAACCCGCATTCAGAATTCCCGATAACCACTTAAACAACCGTTCGTATAATCCAAAAAAACAACATTTGTGATGTTGGATAACGTTGCTGTATCCGTAGAAGTACGTTGTTGAATTCGTGAACAAAACAATACTAGTTATACGTGTCAGTACCCTTACACGCAGTTTAGACCTTTGGCATCGTATTTGCGATACTTTTTGCCGGGTTTTGTGCTTTCTTCATTTCTAAAAAGCCAAAGTCTTCAATATCGGTTTCATACGCTTCTACGCCTTTAAACAAATCGATTGTTGACGATTGCACCCTTTTAAGTGGAGTATACGAACCATGCCCTTGGATGATACACCCCGTTTTCCATAGTGCAGCAGGAGTAGTTATACGTTACCCACCACCACAATACGAAACGTACGGGATCTGAACCGAAACCACAAGACATGAAGACCCGAAAACGATTTTCTGTCAAAAAAAACTAACAAGTTTCTTGCTTTAGATTCGTTGCTAGAGGTCCTACAGGGCAGACTTTCGGTTGTGACTATGTATCTGTGCAGAACAAACCTAAAGGCATTGTCGTTATACTCACGGGTGTCACTGGGCATAGGTATGCTTGTATTTTGCATTTACAATGATAAGGGATTGTGTTGATTGGTTGTAGTGGATGTGGTTACATTTCCCAAGTTGCTGCTGAAGTGGCAAAACATGACAAGATACCTATTGTTGTAAACTACCCTGGTATGAAGCCTGATAGCACTGTAGAATCGGTAAGTGATGGTGTCAAGTATCGTTACTGTTTGTTTACAATAGTTTCTTTAGAAACCTTATTCTATGCGTCAGCATGACTTACCGCCAATCCTGGAGCAAGTTCAAAATAAGTTCGGACCAGATCTTGATATATTTTTACTTGGGTTCTCAATGGGTGGTAGTGTATGGATGTACGCGAAAAGCATGAATAGAAGATAACGTTAAAACCCTGTTTAGGCGATTCCTTCAATCTGAGAATGTTCCAAGTTATGTCAAAGGAGCTTTCATTGTATCTTGCCCATGGTACGTTTTTTTTAAAGCCAAGAAACGAAGACTTTAACACATTTTTAGGAACCTTAAAAAGACATATGGATACCTCCTAGGGAGTGCTGCAAGGCGTTTTCTTATAGAAAAGCACTTTTTAGGTAGGTTTAAAGATTTTTATCAAAGGTACTAAGAAAAAAATAAGAAAGCAATCCCACCTTTTATTAACAACTTTCAGATTCAAAGATTTGTTCCATAACGAAACTGAGTTGGACCATGATGCTATTGTTAATGTACAAAAATACTCTTCTATAATGCACTAACACTTCTATTTAATAATAGGCCAAAACATGTGCTGAATTTCACGTGCACTGTACTGGACCTGTCAATAAGATTCGGATAACAGAAACAGATCAAGATGAGTTTTTTAATATGTGGAGCAGTCATCAAGCTATACATAACGTTAAGATTCCTACATTAGTTTGTACAAGCGAAGATGACCCAATAGTACGGCGTTCTTTATTTTATATTGTTGTTAGTGGTCACTAAGTTGTTTTTGCAGGTACCTACTTTTTGTGTTCCTTTCGAAGAGTTGGAACAAAACCCAAATATAATTTCAATTAAAACAAAACTTGGTGGCCACGCAGGTACTATTCTTGATAGGCGTTTTATGTTTCATTAATTCTTGGTTTAGCATGGTTAGAAGGTTGGATACCTTTTGGTGTATCTTGGGTAGATCGTGTTGCTGTACAGTACTTTAACACGCTTGCATCAAAGTAGTTGTAAGAGATTGTTGTAAATACAGAAATCAAATGCACATGTGCGGCATGCCTTTCTAATAAAATAGTATCACAGTAAGAGGCAGCAATTGAATCTACTTAAACAGGGAACTGTCTATCGGCAATTCATGACCGAACTTCTTCTAAAATTGAGCTCAATTTACCATTGTTGACTGATTTGACAAATAACGGAAAATGTAGTTGATATTTTAATCAACACGTGCATCAACGCAAGCACTAGCAGTTATAATGACTGAAGAAAAACCGAAAAAGCCAATGAAGCGATGGTTAGACCAGTTAACAGACCACATACTACACCTCGTTCAAATTGACGTTGACTTCGATCTAGTAAATATTTTTATGCCAACGAAAACAACTTATTTACGCATGTATCTACTAGGATATGACGTCTTTAGACTCTAGCCAGTGTTTTTTGCACACTTACAAAAAAACAGACTTATGGAGCTACCTCAAGAAGTTTGGCATCATAGAGACTCTAAAAAAGCAAGGTATAATCAAAAAAACCATTTGTACAATTCTTAGCTTTCTTTCATTTTTAACCTCACGTGTTTTGCTAAAATTACTTTTTTAGGTTTCAAATCGTTGGAACTCAAAACAGATACTTCTGACCATTTTGTTCATCAGTTGATTATCACTGATAAGGTATGTTGAATGTCAGCGTCAATTGTTGTCGATGCAACTCTATGAGTGATTGTTATGTACTAACACAAGCACAGAACCTTGTTCCGAAGCCAAATTATCCGGCTCATAATTTTTTGATACAATGCTTTGCAAGAAGGTACACTCTTTACTCTTCGTAATGACTGAAAGCATAAGAGTTTGAAAGCTCGGACATGCGCACTAACATTTACCCGTGTAATTTATTTTGTCCGGACGTGGGATGGTAAATTTCAAGTTCCCTTTTTTTTTTTGGTAGCCTTTTGTTTTGCAAAGTGTAGTTTATTTTACCTGTTTCTAATTCAAGAAAGGAGATTGTACAATGTTCGAGACTTCAAAGTAAGCTCATTTTAGTAATTATATGCCAATAATGTTTAATATAGGGCCAGGATAGTGTAGATAAAGACACTGCAACTGTTATATCTGAGGGGCTAAATTTTGACATGGAGTTGACTGTTGTACGCCAGTAGCATCTTCAATATTAATTACATTCAAACCAAATTGTGTTAATAAAACCCTACTAGATTGAGTGGCTTTGCATGCAAAATCCTACAAAAGAGTTCACAAAGGAAAGGCCTAAATTGCCCGGACAAAATTATCCTGGATTAGGTAACTTGCTATACCAAAATCATGGCTCATTCTAACGTTGATGTAGGCGTAGGAAGGAAGGTCCATAACATGCAAGTATATCTTGCAACATTAAAGCGTACATATGGCTTGAATTTAATTGTCTGTAGTACTAACTATTCAAACAGAACGTGATGGTTTATTAAATGTGCCAGAGCACTTTCACTTGGCACTTTTTTACTTCCACAAAGTACATCATAATTTCTCAAGACTACTATTACCCTCATAATCTAAACTTTAGGGGTACAAATTCGTTAACCCTGAGTATCAAGGATTTTTCATGTCACTCCTGTGTACGATTTAAAGATTTTACACCCACGAACTTTTTTTTTCCTAAGTTAAATTGTAGATGATTTAAAGGCTGATCTTCTTGAATATGGACTTGCAAGTACGCTCTTTTAATAATACCATGAACTGAATTAATATCATGCCTAAGCTGTATCGTGGGCTATGAGATATTTGGCTGTAAAGGATGATAAAGGTGTTAAAGTGAAATGGCTTCCTCAAGAACAAATTCACCCTATTAGTTCACGTACTAAAACATACTTTGAAAGCGATGCATACAAGAATTGTGTGAACAAACATATCCACAGAGGAGTGTATAAGATAGATTGGTCAGACGCTGCCGATGCAAAGAAGTATAGTGTTCATGCACCTTCAAAAATGAAGCTTCTAATAAATTAAAAAATAAACACTTCTTTTCAACAAGTATGCGTTGTCATACTGTCCCCTGTTGAGACACCAGTGCACGTACATAAATCTATGATACATTAGTACTATACCTACGGTTGAGATCGAGATATTGTTTCTTTTCAGCTTGGTTTTAAGCTAAATCCGGATCCATTTATTTGGGATCGACAAAATGATGATATCTCATTCTCAAGTCCCTTAATTTAAACTTGGTGTTTACACAACGATTTATGTACCTTACTACATGACCTACAGTGACTATTAGGAGGTAGCTAATTATACAGCCAGATTTATTTATTTTTGTACGCTTACTCGCGTAGACTATCATTAGATATCGTGTACTAGTTCCAAAATGCATCAAATCCGCTTATTATGTATTTTCCTTGCGTTTTATGGACTATCAAAGGCTTTCCCAGGTTAGACGAAAGATTTCTAAACACAAACACAAATCTCGAGTTCTTTGTTTAACAATCGTTTTTAGTCGAAGGAGAAATGGTTCGGTGCATTGGAACTACAGTACCGCCTCCTGCTACAAATATTTTTTCTCCAGTAGATGTAACGATAAATAATACGCTTATCGAGATAGTACAAGGTTCATTTCGGACTGTAGACTTAACAACAACAAAAACAATAATTCATTACTTTTCCCCAGCTACAACTGTAGCTTTAAGCGCTTTGTACACTCAATTAACGTTTACAAACTACAGACCTAGACGTACGCTAGTATTTTAATCGAAAACTCGACTGCAACTCCTTTTTTCGGCGCCAGTTGGTTTTTTTTTTATGGATTCCGCGTTAAAGACTGTTCCTGACTGACCTTAGTATCAACAATTGGTCTTTCAACTTTTCCACCAGCTATCGCATCACAGATAACACTCAATTTTACTGGAGTCAATAGAATGCTGTACGTACATTGCAAAACAACAATTAATGTACTTGACACAATTTTGGGTCCACACAGTTGTTCTAATTTAGTCTAATCAACAAAAACATAATTTTAACTTTTTCGCAGAATATTCATACCGAGCATGAATTTACAGTTAGGAGACGACTTTACCCTTGAAGTAAACTTTGGAGATCAAGCACCTACTCCTCCGCCTACTTTGCCACCTACAGAAGCCCCAGCACTAAACCCTGCAATACGTAAGCTTAGCAACACAGAAAACTGTTCTTTGAAACAGATCGGGTTTGCAACTCGCTTTTTTTTACAAGTAACGTTTGCACATTTGGTATAGTTTTGTAACATTGTATCTTGTAGCTGAGGGAACACCTGTGACTATTAAGTTAGCTTTCTCTGTTATCCCTAATGATAACCTTTTTGCTGTTGGACCAACGACTGTATCAAGAACAGAGATAGAAGGCCAATATATAAACGGATGCCTTAACATTAGAACGGATTTAACGGAGACTAAATTAGTAATTCTAGCCTCTTGTTTCGACGGGTCTATCTCTACAGTTGGTTTTATATTCACACAAGACTTTGATAACTTTGATCCAGTCGGTAAGCTCAAACAAATGACAAAAACCAAAACCCTTTCGGTGCTAGCACTAACCTTGTTTTAGGTTGGACAAAAATACTTGATACGTACGACTTTACAGTCACCATATCAAATCCAGAAGTAAACAAAATTGTGTACGTTAGACTGATGGATACACTATTACCTATCCATTATTTAAGGAGTAACCTTTTGTTGAATGGATCAACGTGTTATTAACTCAAGTGTTTAGAGTAGAATTTCCTGCAAATAGCTGGAATGATGGCGATGATTTCATCATCGAATTACTGTTCCCACCTGCAACTACCTTACCTCCAACAATTCCAACTACAATAGCACCAACTACAATGGCACCTACTACAATAGCACCAACGACAGAAGCACCAACTACAATAGCACCAACTACAGAAGCACCTACTACAGAATCGCCAACAACCATGCCACCTACAACACAACCACCTACAACTATGGCTCCAATAACCACCTTGCCTCCAACTACTGCCTTCCCAACTACAATAGCACCAACAATGGCACCTACCCCTTCTTACTCCGTAGTTGGGACTGACTTTACAACGATTTGCGAAGGATGTTACAAAGACATGTTTGCAGGCCAGTTCAACTACTGTAATGGTTTCTATGCTGGTTCAACAATAACCACGTGTGAATGGACAGGTGGTCCAGGATTTTGCACTTTCCCTCCTAATAGAAGTATAACTCAATCAGAATGTCAAGCACTATGTGACGCTGATACTCGTTGCCGATATTACAAGATCTACTTTGATAGTATATGTAACCTGATCTTTATGGAGCAATGCAACTTAGTTTTTGATGGCACTGCTGGCAATATATTTGCTAAAATTATACCACCAACAACACTCCCACCCACTACACTCTCGCCTACAAACGCACCTACTACATCCGCGCCTACAGCCTCTACACTACAACCTACATCGGTTCCACCAACGATGATTCCAACAGCCGCACCTGTGGAAGAAATTATAGTGGGTACGTCTGATTAGGTTGAACCTAATTGCACACTAACTTTTTCTACTCAGCTGAAGGAACACCTGTAACCATTTCGATGCGTGTCAGTCCTACTGGTGTTGCCAACTTTTTTACACCTTCGAGTGTTACTATTAGCAACACTGAGGTAGAAGGAGAGTATGTTGGTGGTCCTGGAACATTTACACTGGATTTGCTTACAGATAGAGTTGTACTTACGTACAGCGTTTCTGGAGGAAATCTTCGTGTCGCTGATCATTACTTTAAAGCAAGCTTTGAAGACTACAGGCCATTTGGTACTCTATCAACTAAACAATCACCTACTAATTATTCTAATGTAGCATCAAAACTCGGAGACAACACATTCCCGTCGTCTGTATTTTTAACATTCCCATCATCAAAGGAATTACAGTATGTGGCATATAGCCTAGGCTGCATTTTTCTTCAAAGTTGGCCTCGAATTAATTAACACTTTTCTAGGCTCTTTGTTCCAAGTGCTGTCTACCCAGATGGAGTAGTATATAGTGTAGAAGTAATGCTTGTAACGCCACCACCTACACCTGTGCCAACAGTGGCACCAACAGCTCCACCAACACTCGCTGTAGTGTCTTTTCCAAAAGTAAACAACTTTACCTTTTTGTTGCCTCAAACCAGACTAACTTCTTTGTAGATTCTTCCTCGATTCGAGTGTGTTGAAGATAACAACGATGGGACTTTTACAGCGTACTTGGGTTGGACGACTGATGTACGTCATATCAATACATAGTAATAACTTTGAGTAATGGCTAATAATACACTAGGAAACCGAACTAACTGTACCTTTGGGTTCGGATAACTTTGTATCTCCTACACCTAGTGTAGATCCTCCAACAATGTTTAACGGATCATCACCTTTCTACCCTAGTACTGAATTATACGCAATGGTTTACAGCGGAGGATTGGCAACATGGACTTTAGGAGTAAGCACACTCTACCTAGATATCAACCTTTAGCCTATGTCGTCTAATATTAAACCTAGAGTGGTGTCGTTGCGTTTGAATCTGGGGATTTCAATACAACATGCAGGAATCTAGGTAAGAAAGAACACGTGTTAGATCTAACTGGTTTTTAAGATATCAAACTTGGTATTAAAATATCAGATCCTTTTCCTGCACCTGAGTCTGTAGTAAACAGGACAGCTCAAGCTGTACTTGATGAACTAATGACCAACAATACAAGGGTCAATATATCTCAGAAACCAACTGAAGGATCAAAACGTCAAGCGAGTACAACTGTTGTACTCACGTTCTCAAACGCACCAGATGGTTTGTCACAAATGCAACACTAACATTCTGCATTTCTAACTACTATGTAGCTCCTGATACTGAACCTCTAATCGCTGAGGTAATTACAGCCTATTTGGATAATCCAATCGCTGTTGAAAGAACAGAAACAACAATCACTGCAAACGGACAAGTGCTTACAGTATGTTTTTGGTTTGGGTGTTTTTTTTGTGAATACTTATTGTCATTTTTAGAGTCCACTTGGAGCTCTAGCACCAACTTTGGAAACGGAAACAACACTACGTGTAGCACAGATAAGTAGTAGTGCTAAGTTAGCCAAACAAGTTTTTATAGCAATTGTACTTGCTTTCCTTTGTTTATAGTAAACAAGTCAAGATTATTATTACACAAGAGATGTACTTATTAGTAAATCCAAATAGTGGTGAAACGTAAAAAGCCACCCCAAAGAGCCATATGTAAATAAACAGCAAGTTGGTTTGTTTTCGTTTTTTTGTAAATCACGTGGGTTTTAAACACCACCAAGGGCCCTTTCAACCTATGTTTGTTCAAAATTGCTTGCTCTGCAAGTTCAGCAAGAATTGGAAAAACACACTGCGAGAGTGGGACTTGTGTTGACACACTGCGCAGAAATTTAAAAAAAAAAATAGCTACAAACACGTTCTTGGCTATAACATGGCGAGTAGAGATAAGGATAAGCTGGCACGCACTGTCTTGGCGTGGGCAACCGAATTGGGCTATGAAACACCAAAAGGAAGTTACCCGCCAAAACGCGATTTGACAGTACGTGATGTTAAAAGGCTATGCACGGATGATTTAGCTGGAGTATGGACGTATTTATCACGCTATGTACTGCCTGAGCCGTAAGCGTTATTATAATTCCCAAAACACATCACTAACGCTGATTTAGCGTCGTAGAAGAAATACGTGACAACCTTAAGCTGTATCCTTCTTAAAACAAAAAAAATCGTTTAAAACCTGATTGACATATTTCTACTTAACACTAAAGATACCAAATACGCAGACGCGCCAAATTGGAACAAACCAAAATTTCAAATTTAAAAAAACGCCGAGATGCGCTTAAAGCAAAGATACAAAGGGCAGATGATGATATACAGACACTAAGGAATGATATTAACCATACAAAGAGTCAAGTAGTAGACAAGGGTACACAGAATCCTTGAAATGAAAAAAAACAAAAAAAAAACAAAAAAAAATTTGCTGACAAAGAAACGTAGGATACGCCGTTAAACGTGTTACGAATGATATCCAAGATCATGGACGTCAACGTATACTATCTGAGGCGTACTATAACCAAGTAGAACAGAGTGCTAACGTCTTGGGCGCCTATGCAGACGATTTGGCTAAAATGTCTTCTGTGCCATCAAGTGACACTCATAAAATTGTTGATCAGGTACGACGCTCAGACACATCTTGTTGTATCCTAGTAGTACTTGCTTTTATGTGTTTATATCATCTAGAAAGCTATAGTTGATGCATGCACATCTTTGACACGGTTGATAGAAGAGTACCATGCATTATGCACAACAAGCAGTGACGGTAAGTTTTTTCTTTTGTTCTTATTCAAAAAAAAAAATCACATGCTGAGCCCTCGCTCTCTTGCTCATGGTTATTAATATAGGTGATAATACAGTTGAGAATAAAAAGAAGGACATTGTACAACAAATGACCGCCATCTCAAAGGTTCGTCATTGACGTTTTGTTGTGCGATCCACTTTCTAACTTTTTTTTTTCGATGTAGAGAATCAACATGCCTCCTTCTGATGTTTTGGCCTACCTTGCAGAAATTACATCGTCTTCACTTTCTATGTTCGAGAAGGACGCTCAAGAGGGCGACAAACAACTTGATGACAAAAACACGTACGTTTATAATCACGTGGTTTAAACCAAACGTTTTGGTGTTCACTTTTATCTGTTTAAAGGTTGTCACAAGTTTTGGAGGCTGATAGCGCCAAGTCTATGGATGTACTCTCTGCGCAATCTATAGAACCTCTGCAAACAGTGGAAGAGCTTATTTCTGCACAACATGCGCGTCACGTACAACGGCATTTGGAGACAGCCAAGATCAACGCTGAGACACAAACCTTAATGCAAAAATTCGATGATCTCATTGCACAAACACAAGGCGCTCCTAATACACCTGGTATCGTACCAGCTCACAGAGCTCTAGTTAGGTACAGTGTATTACAAATATTATAAACAATTGTTAGTATTAACACGTGACTTTTAAGGGAAGTACTCGATGTTCAATTGCGTGCTGAAGCAGAAGAGGTTAGTTTAAAAAATTCATCTTGGAGTTTGCTGGTTTTGCTTATATATTAAATAGGCTGCGTTCAAGGCATCTCAACAAGCTCTTAAACGTTACAGCAATCTTCCTGAACAAAATAAAGAGAAACTAGCTTTCTTACAACATAAACTGACTGAAATCGAAGCATTGAACTCAGCTAATGTACGAACCCAACTTACTTTACTCTTTATCAACTAGTACTAGTACTGAAATGTTTTGTTTTTTAATTCTAGGACGCTCTTCGTATTCGTTTATCACTCTTATCACAACAGAACGACCGTGCGACAAAGTCATTGATAGCAAAACAGAACGCTGCAAAGACATTTGTACAACAGCATATGAGACCTCTTACCGACCAATTGAAGGATGGTTTTGAGCCTCTTCATGAGGCATTGAATGTTGCTAGTGATACCATAAAACAAGGGTCATTGGACAATGATCATAAGGCCAAAAGAGAACAGTACGAGTCTAGCTTTAACAAAACAAAGAATCATCCCCGTTTGATAATTTATTGGGTTTTTTTAGGCTTCGTCTTGATGAGAGTACAGCGAGACAATTATATGATGCCACTGAGTTTCCATCTTGGAAATCCCAATGGGATTTCTTAAAGCACGTGAACGACATTAAGCGAAACAGTAAGCACATCAAAAATTTGTTGTTGGGGTTTTTTTTCTTTGAAACTTGTTTGTATTAATCATTGCGTTAGTTGCCTCCATGACATCGACATGTAAACTTGCAGATGATGAACGCGAGGATATGAAACAGGGTAATGCTGGTACTTGGTTAGAGGTACGCACCTGACTATCTGTTTTGTGATTTTCTAAGTTAACTTCTTTCAATAGACCTCTAACATTACAATGCTCGAAAAACAAGTTGTGGCTCTTGAGAATGCTCAGAACTCTGCATGGCTATCAAGCCTTAAAAAATCTCTTATGGAAGCTACACGTGCTTTAAAGTATTGTACTACACTTGAAGAACTCTGTGACGACTGGTAAGCGCTCTTTGTGACTTTTTTTCCATTTTTTTTACCTCATGTGGTTTTTTTGTTCGTACTCATTTTTTGTACAAAAGGTGGAATCAGCCAGCGCAACATCATGTTCAATGGGTTAAAGTAGATGATAAATCGTTCGGACAGTGGTTGAGTGAATGGAAGAAGTTATGTCATAACTTGTAGTATAGTACTATCACGAGTTAACCTGTCAAATTGTAGCAACAAAAAATAAAATTGTTTAAAGTAGAAAAATTCCATACTATCGCGGTAGTCAAATAGTTTTATGAATTTGGGACATATCACACCTATGAGTACTCTTGAACTCGCGCCAAAACAAAAACTGATGGACTGTAGCCACAACTACTTTCCACATGTGCTCAACGACTGTTGGCTTCTTTAGTTGAACAAATATGAAGCAAAACAGATTCTGCACCATTCGATCTGTTGATCGAATTCCTACTCATCAATATGACATTTTAAAAGTGCTGTTTTTAGGTGTTTGATAGTGTGTTATTAACAATAATTTGTACTCTTTGAACAAGCCAACTCAATCAACCATTTGTTTCTGTAGCTATTCAGAAAAAAAGTCTTTTACATTCAAAACCTCACATCTATACAACAGCAGCAACTGATAAACTATGACGCAGCCACCTGCAAAAAAGGTACATGCACTTACACTTAATAATAGCTAACTGGCGAAAAAGATACTAGCTACTCATCATAGTCAGCCACTGTCAATTCTTGAACTGCCTGTGGAGTTACATCTTATTTTGACGGAAAAAGATCCAATAGTGTATAAAAATTGGACAGCGTTATCAAAGTTTACCGTGATAACTACAAGGTTTGACGCAAATCTTCAAAAACATGGAAAATGGAAACGGTTTAAAAACAACTCAATCAAAATCCAAGAATCTTGGGAACAAGGAGTAAAATACGGAGATAAAAAAGTGGCACGAAAATGGCCTATTGAAAATGCGTTATAATTATGCCAATGGCCTTCGGGAAGGAGAGTATAAGGAGTGGCACGCCAATGGACAACTGGCATTGTATTGGAATTACGCTCATGAGCAAAGACTACACGGACGTTGTCAGACGTGGCATGAAAATGGTGCCATGGCCTCACAGGGCACATATGTTAATGGCAGCCCCGAAGAAGAACATCTAGAGTGGGACGAGTACGGAAATAGCCTTGATATATCATGTTAAAAGGGTGGTAAGCTTCATGGTAAGTGCATAAAGTGGTGCGAAGACGGGGAACAACACGTTCGTTTCTGTGAAAATGGTCTCATTGCAGAGATACAAGTTATTAAAAGTGACACTTGAAACACTCTTAAACGTTTCAACTACTATCATTGTCATAACGTAAGTAACTTACTGGGTAAGTTAAATAAACTATAAGCCACTTAGTGGCGAACAAAACAATTATCTGAACTAAGTTGTCAAGTTTGTTTGTTTGTTTGTTTATTGTTTATTGTCTGGGTTGACTTTCAGGGCGCAGATAAGGCCACTATAGAAAAGACGCCACCACCCGAGATGGCTACTAAGCGCCCATTCTCTTTGTGTTACTAAACAAACATGCTCGTACTTACGAGATGTTGTAGACGCTACCCAGTCTGTAAAGGTGAGGCTATGTCTCATATGTTAATTTTTCTTAATTATATTAACGATGCAGGATTCTATGCACAAGTATGAGGCGTGCGACATATTACCTAGGGAGTACTTAGACATTAATAAAAAAACAAAACTTGAAGATCCAATCACAACTCTTTTAATCTATAGCCTTAAAATAAAGTCACTCTTTACCATGCACTTAAGTTTACAAGATACTCCATGTCTTTGTCTAGATAATGAGTTATTGTTGTTTGATAATTATTATGGCACAAATCTGTCAACTAAATACTTAGACGTCATTTTCAGGAATAACTAGAGATGGAAGAAGGTCAAGAGAAGGCGAGGTGACGGGCAGGAGACTAATGAGTGAGGGGTGTAGATTGGTAGATAGGGGCGGAGTAGACTATGTAAATGGTGTCGCAGGTTTTTATGCCAGGGGCTTTTCCTGCAAGGGGGTTTTTCTATAATTTGTCTTTTTCAATTTTAATATGATAGGCTCTAGGTGTGGGCATAACGTCACTAACAGCTCAGGTGGAAGACCGGTTAAATTGGACGCCATGTTTACAGTGTTAGTTACCAGCACGTGACTTTGTACAATTCTGTGAACTTTTTTTAAGTCAAAACTTGTTTACTATGGCCTTACGAATATTTTTAACGCATGTTCAAGAAAGCGTCATTGTATAGCACAATATGATCTTTTCGGGGCTCTAGTGGTATGCTCAAAATTACACCATGACAACTCTACAACTTCACTACAATAAAGTTAATCTAGAATGGCAATATTCCAATGCCCAATTGGTTGTAGACAACAAGCCCAAAGTTGCTGCCGAAAAACTTGAGCACTTGTTATTTTTGGTGAGTTTTATTATTTACAGTTCGATTTCATTTCGGTTTTGTTTTTACACACGTGTTCAGTATTTAACATTTTTGAAGTCTCGTTATTGTCCCTTTGAAGCTTTCTGATGACGACGAAGACTCAGGATCAGCAACAGTTTTTGATGACAACTTGGTGCTCGTGATTGGCGTTGTTGTTTCAGAGTGGCTATCATCGTCATCACTATCACTTGAGCTATCGCTAGCGCTGTCAGAACGAGTTGGAATGCCACTATCCGCGTTTGTAGAATCATCATCGTCGACACTAACATTCTCGAGCATCTTGCTCTTCTCCTCTGTCTTCGGCGCAAAGTAATCACCCAAAAGCAATAAAGGTCCCGTCATACCCGTTGAAACTACAGCTAGAGATACTAGAGCAACAACACCGCCATCGCCTATCAACCCAATCTCGGTGCCTTTCAAGCTGATAATAAGTACCAACAAACCCCGACAATTCAACAAAGCTGCTGTCTTGAAGGCCGTGTACCACTTGAAACCACTTAAACGAACGATAAAAGTAAGTGACAGCTTACTCAATACACCAAATAGAATAATGACAACGATACCAGGGAGGTGTGATGCCTTTAATAGTCGAAAATTTGTCTTGAGTCCACTGAAAGCCAAAAATATAGGTAAAAGGTACAACATTGTAAATCGCTTCACGATTGCAAGAGTCACTCTAATGTTACCTCTAAATGGTGGGAAAAGTACGCCGAATATAAATGGACCAAGTAGGTAAGTAAAGCCGAGGTAATTAGAGGCTACACCGGCAAGTGTTGCACTCACTGTTATGAATACAATAACGTCTGTGTAATTCTCCATTTTCGACGCCTCAAACTTTTCAATTTTGATCAAGTACTTCCAAACATGATGTGCAATAAAGCTGAAAACGCCAATACCTAAAAACCCGAAGTATAAGTAAAAAGTAACAAACTACGCAAAACAAACTGAGATTTTTTTGAAAAGAACGATTCAGACAAAAACACGTGATAGATTGACAGCTTACCGATCACACCCAAAAGACGTAAAGGAAGTATCCATAGAGGGTCTCCTTTATGTACAACATCAGCTATACCGAGCAAGCCAAACATTACTCTGTCAATAGGCGTAAGTGACACAACAGCTTTATTCAACCGGTAAAAAGAAATGAACGTACAAGGTGACCAAAGCAGACGCGCTAATAACAGTCCTTCCAAACTCAGTGTTCGTCTTCTTTTGCTCTTGAAGGATTGCTGCAGCCACTGGTAAAGCTGAAGTTGCCAACGCAGATGCTAGTATAAACATAAAGGCGATAGTATTTCCTCCAGAGGCTGTAGTTCAAAGTGAGGTCATATTACATTGAATGGAAAAAAAACTTGTTTTATCACAAAAGTTGGTTGTACCTATAAACCCTAAACTATCTGATCGCGATAGCCAGTATCCAATAGGTGCACCACCTATCCCTGGTATTAAAGAAGCAGCTAATCCTATCCCAATTATTTTCAACCATTTGCCACTCATGGTCTTGTAGCTAAAGTTCACGCCGATCTAATGTAAAAAATTAGTTTCATTCAATAACAACTTACACGTCTGTTGTCAACACGACATTTTTAACCAGAGCTTTAAAATAAATATTAATAGCACCATCGAGTAACCAGTTACGCTATAAACACGAGAACGGAGGAACCAGCGGAAGCAAAACAGAAAAAGAAAAAAAAATTGGTGATTTTTATCCAAAAAATAAAAACTGAAATTGTGGCCACTTACAAGCAAAGAATAAAGTATAAGACCTATAGTCCCGAAAACAGAAATAGTATCAACGTTTTTAGGTGGAAATAGGTCGTTGAAAAGGTCTACACCAAAAGTTGAAGGACCAAGAAGTAAACCTGCTAGAATTTCACCAATTACGCGTGGCTGACGTATAACGCGCTCAAACACCCAACCGCATGTTCTTGCGGCAAGCCAAATAACGGCAATGTTCAACACAACGTGAGGCAAAAAATCTAGAGGACCATCGTCCGCTGTATCACAGGCTAAATCTGTTGCATTTAACGTAGAATTGAGAGTTGATGGAACTGTGATGTTCATTTAAACTACAGCACGTTAGTTTATTGTAGGCAAGCTCTGTAGAACAGTATCTAGTATGCGACAAGAGATTATAAAAGTTGTGGCGTTATTACCACACGGTTTTAGACGACATAACGAAATCATGGGGTACTAGCTTAATAATAACACTGGCGCGTACCTAGGATGTGTAAAGTGTACACTAGTTAACTAACAATGGTACTAGGTACTTCGTTGGTGTGTATTATGAAATAATGTCAAATTTCTGACAAAATGGCGAGCAATGACGAATAGCCTTTATTTTTTACTTCCGAATACGATATTGTAAGCACCACTGACAATGTTTCGAAGACAAACTTGTCGCTTAGGACGTTTTCATTGTTTTAAACAGTATTTCAACTAAAACGATTGTAGTTGTATGTAAACGGTTTTATTTTACATAATTAGGCGGATACAGATGAATCTGTGCCTACGGCACCTTCTCTAAATGCGTTTACCTCAGCTGCTTCCTAAACAAAAGCAATTAATCATTTGATTACTACCCAACAAAAACAAAACCAACACATACAATTTCATCGTATCTTGCTGTTCCATCACGTTGCACTTCAAGATATTTTGCGGCTCTAAAAAACACGGAGAATTAGCAACAAAAAAAAAACAGCTATGATCGTATTACCTGTATTTTTCTCTCTGTTTAGATAGATACAATAGGATCAAGTCAGTTACGATAGTTGCAATACCAAGTAAAGCAATACCAGAACCTACACAGACGACAAGTCAGCTTGTAGCTCATTGTAAGACAATTATGTACCAAAGGCAAGTGTCAATTGTACAATGTCAAATTTGTGTCCTTCACCTTGAAGAACAACAATAATACGAGCACCAAATAATTTGTACAAATCCCTTAATATACAAATAAGCTTTCGTAAAACAGCACAAAGGACGTTATAATTACCTGTAATCTTTGAGGGTACCAGCTTCATCTTTCTTATATCTGTTGACATGACGGAAATTGAATCCTACTGACTCACTACAATTCATGAGTTATTGTACAAACAGCTAACGGTCAAGTACCCAGCTTTTGGATTATCTAGTCTAACAAAAGAGAACTTTGGCAAACACTACATTGTAGAAGTTAATACGATATGCTGGCAGCAATGCTTAACTGACCTTATCTTTGCTCTGATCAAAGTTGCATGTCCAGTCCAAGAATACACCCAGGACACCTCCATCTTGCTTAATATCGTCGAAAGTAAATCCAGATTCTTCTATCATATCCTTTAAGGAGAAAATATTGTATCCAAGCTCAACTTTATCGGCATTGTTCCTAGAAAAATGGTAAGCACTAAACAAAAACACATTTATTTTTTGACTGTCCATACCTCTCTATATTGTACGCAGTATATTTAACTGTACTACGAATGAATACTGTAAAGTCCTCAACGCCATTCAAGAAGTTAGTGACGACATCTGGTTCTCCTTCTAGAGGACACCAAGTGTTAAGCTAAAATGACACATTTAGATATTTGGTTTCTTAAACAAGTTGTACATTGCAATGTCCTGTTCCATTAACGATATTGGCGCAGAACCCTGGACTAGCAATAACACCATTGCTAGTAGACTTGAATGGTACACAGTCAGCGTTTGTTTTACATGTCTCTGACCTATGATCACCAGGACAAACAGACTGAGATTGTCCCTGTCTCAGCCAGAAATTTGTTGTTAAAAAAACAGCATTCGCTTCTTTTGGCGGGTACACTACAACAACAATTAATTATTGTGTAACACATTACTGACAATGTGTACCGACATCTTGGGCATCCCATACATTGATACCTGGAGTAAAAAGAGTGAGAAGCTTCAAATGAAGTTGTTTGGTTGGTAACCTTTTAAAGGTGCTAATTCAGGGTTTGTGATATTAATCCAAGCGTTTCCCTTCACTTTGAGCTGAGTATGGCCAATAATAGGACTGGATCCTTGGTAGCCTACATTTTTTGCGTTAACAGTACCCGCTAAAATTTGGAGTATAGGAGTTAACAACGCAAGCATGCGTTGTCGAAAAGACTGCAACCGTTTTTTGACGTCTCAATGACAGAAAGCTTATTAACGTACCTTTTTGCCATACGATAGTATAGCCGATAACGTAACTGATAATCAGAAGCTATAGTTGGGTTAAAACTCGAAAAACAACTACTGTTTGCCCGACCTGTATTAATCTGTGTAAAATACCAAATCTAACGCTCTCTATACAGTTTGTTATGTTGTTGCAACTCAGTAACAAAAACAATGTGTACCGACAGCTACTAGCTTGAAAGTCTGGTAGTAGAATAAAGGCTTTATATACTGCATTGCACAAAACTAACGAACCTTCGGCGTCAACATTAAGTGAGGTATTCGCATACCTTTAAGGCACTTTCTAAATCACCAAAGCCACTACTTTGCGCCTCTACAATGAAACGATAGTAATATAAGACCGAAATTCTTTCTATTAAACAATATGTTTCGTTATGTATCCATACGATCTCTATCACGTAGCAATCGCTCACGGAACAATAATCTAAACGGTACCGTTCATTTTGTATTAAAATGTGTTTACATAGCTTGAATTACCCCATAAACGTTATTTAATACCTCCAAAGGGGTTAACTACACTAAAAAAAGATCACACCGTGTCACCTTGCGCAAATACACAACAAACGACGATCAGTATTCAGAACACCAACGCGTGCGCTCTCTACTTTAATATTGTAACATCCCAGCTCAATACATGCAGGCCCACCTTAGGTACATTAAGAAAATTGAGAGAGACCTGTCAATCACAAAACTACACCACTGGTATGGATACAAGACGTCTGACATACGCAATAAAGAACTCGCAAACAAGTAAATTACAACACAAAATGAGTAATACCCTCACTAACGCAATTCAGGTATGGTGGCTTGTCTGGTGTTTTAACTGCAGTGTATCCCGATCACCCTTTAGACGTATGGAGATTCGAGTACGTTTTTTTTTTTTGACACGTTTTTTACGAGTTTGTTTTTATTTTTGTTGTAACGTTTTATTTTTAGTGATGATTTTGTTGAACAGTATTACAAGGAGCATAAAAATGGCTATGCTTTTCTGACTGATATGGAAGAATTGCTAGGTATACAGTATTTTCAAATGGAAGACTGGTACAAATATACAATTGAGGACGTTGAGAAATTTGGACCAGGAGCTAAAAGAGCATTGAAAGCGTACTAACAAAAAAAAAAAAATTGTCACGTTTTTTTGAGCTTACACCTGTTGGTTAGTATGGGCTCTTCAATTTTTGAGATTCTGATAAAGTATAAGAAAGATAATGACAATAAACTTGCATATGACTGGAAGGAATGGAAATGGCACCTAGAGTACGTCAACACTGCTTTTGTTGAAGCCAACTTTTTTTTGTAAACAACGAATCTCAAAAACTGATGATTTTGTTACACAGAAATAAAAAGTGGTGGACAGCTAAAAATAAACGTAAAGTCATTGACGAGTATTGGAAAGACCATATGAAGTCATCAAATAAAAAAGAAGATTGGTACAAAATCAGGAAACAACATTTGATTAAATACTCAAGTCCATTACTATTCAATACCACGTGCGTAACTATCATACAAAACATCCAATTAAAAACGCCTTGTTAGGACAAAAACAGTAGGTAAGTTATTGATACAACTCTACCCAGAGAAGAACTTGGATGTTACTTGCTTCGAGTACGCTATAAACAAATCCCTTGTTGATTTTTTTTGCTAAGTTTCTTTTTCTTCGAAAAATAGGGATTTTGGAGTACCTACCAATATCAAACATATTGTTGTTGATGCCGCTCAATTGCTAAGTACCTTTTGTACTCTACAACGCATTCCTGTAAATATATGTGAGCTGATGACACTCAAAATGATAAAGCAGTATGTACAACTGGCAAATAAGCAAGACTATTCTTTTGCAAAGGTTACAATAATAATACCAGAGGACAAAGAATGGCGTACTTACAGGTATGTGAAAGAAACTTTAGTACCCTTTGTATATTGTTTTACGTAAATCAGAGCGTACAAGACAAAACACCAACGCAGAAACAGTTGTAAACAAAAAGTTCTGGAAATTTAAAAAAAAAATGTTAACTGTTCTGTTAGATACTTAAATATACCTGGTGTTGAGTTTCATATCATTGGTTCTAATCATATGGATATATCAGAGTACATTAAAAATAATTCATACTCGAAAATGTTACTCGTAGAAAAGTACGAAATAGACAACTCAACTTTATATTTTTTTTGACTAATCATCTTGGTTCCAAAAGTGAGATTAAAACAGACACAGACCAAGAAAAAAAGCATAAATCTATGGCTACGGATACATTTGTTAGAATTATGACAGAACAAACAGATGATAACAATAAAGGAGCAAAAGAAAAAGAAGAAGAAGACGGAGAAGAAAAAGAAGAAGAAGAAAAAGTAGTAAATATGAACTGCAAAGTATTCAAATTCTTTGCTGCTGCATTCTGTGATGTTTTATCAACAACATATGCTTTATTCCCAGATATGGCTTCACACTTTAAGAAGATATTTAAAATAGAACAACAGACTGATACACCAGAAAAACTAAGAAAAGCGTTGACTAATCATATTAGGCTTTATTTCTTTCTTGAAGATAGATTCCTTCCTTATCATGTACACACTTTACGTCAAGCTGATTCAGAGCAGAGACAGCATATACAGTTGTATTTGGAATATGCTGGTACAAGTACCATACTAGAACTCAAAGAACACCTTGAGAGAGCAGCAGGTCTTCTTCAAAGCAAAATGCCTAATCCTGTTCAGAAAAATCAAGAAAATGATCGGCTCAATAGCATCAAACAACAACATGCAAAAAGCAAGCAAGAAAGATGGATATCTCCATCGTATTAATTGGTTTGAACAATAATAAAAAAAAAGTGTACAACAAAATAAAAATGATAACAAAGTTAAGCAAAAAAAAGCTTGGTTCTTCATCAGTTTTTCTATTGAGTACTATCTTCTATAACATGCCTTAACCCTAGCAGACTTAGACACATTCCTTATTTTAACGGGAGGCGTGCCAAGAACGCAACAGCTGTATGACCTAAGTTGTTATTCGCCAATGTACTAATTGTTCTCGAGCTACAGCTACTACCAAAAATGTCTATGATTTTAAAAGAACCTCACGCGAAGCGCCCCTTTACATGCGCACGAAAAGAGTCTGTTTCCGTAGAAAAGAATGAATGCGAAAAGCGCAGGCACAATTCAATGAAACTTGTTATATTGCAAGCTGCTGATTTCTGTTCAGCGGGGGATGTCTGCTTCTGGAACTACCTCTTGAAATGCAACACGCTATTATGAACTGCGGAAAGGCTGCATTTATACCTTGGCCTCTATTGTGTTTTCAAACTGCTGTGACATCTCGGTTCAATAACAAGTTGGAAAAACACGGCCTCTTCAAATCTTACTTTAGAAAAAGTGGTTTCGAGATCAAAGCATGGATCTTGTATAAAAATGGACGATGGATATCGGAATTCAAACGATGGGGTGGAATGGATAGCAATCCCTCAGATGGAGAATACAAGTACTGGGACGGTGACACCAACTTACAAACACATTATTTTCAAACCGGAGAAAACCGACACAACTTGCTATCTAAAGAAAGCTAACCGCCAAATTGCGTTATCTCCAACCGAACAAACGCGTGGAGAGGAGAAAACAGAACTTTCGAGGTGTTGTTGACAGGATTTACAACAGTGCAACATTATCATAAATACAATCAATACACGTTTTTTTTGTTATTTGAACTTAGTTAGTTATTTTATCCACAAGCCAACACTAAATAAATAGACAGCGGTTTTTTTTACAAGTTACAGACACTTTATTTTTTCCATTTTTTTTTTTGAACTAAAGGTACAGTTTTTAATCATGTACAATTAATGGAAGCCGTAAAAGTCTCCAGACGGAGCTGTCGACATGTGTGGTGGAACACCGCCAGGTGGCATTGTGTTAACAGCTGGGTTTGTCATCATACCAGGATGAACAACACCAGGAGGAGGATTAGTCATCATACCAGGGTGAACACCAGGTACCATCATGCCTGCGAACCATAAAGTCAGAAAAAGAATGACACAAGAAAAAGAACTTGTTTTATAACGTACCAGGTCCAGGGGCAGAGTTGTAGATTGCTGGGCCACCGGCAACGTTAGCAGGTCCTGCGTTTGGAGCACCTTCCTCAGCAGCAACTGGAGGAGCAGTCTTCTTTTCAAGGTCATCAAGACGTGTCGAGTAATTGCGGAATATCTGTATCATAAATGGGAAGATGTACTCAGTCATCTTGTAACGCCAAGCAAGCTCAAGGACGACATCTGGACGAATAAAGTCGAAGCAAGTGTACAAACTGGCCGCAAAGGCGTGAGGGTTGTTGTTCTCGCAGAAAAATCTGAGCAAGTTTTCTACCACTTCAGGATTGCCTGAGGTAGCAGCGGCCTTGATAGCATCATCGTACAAAGAGTCATCCTTGGACAATTCCACGGCTTGGTCCCATCGTCCGTTTTTCTACACAAGCATAGGTAAGCACTGTGAACCAAAAAACGAGGGCGAATAAAACAAGAATAAAATAGTTTTGTTGCGCATAAGATCTCATAATCTGTATACTGTCATTTTTGACCAGATCCGTCAAACAGGACTTCACTGGTCTCCAGAGTTGGTCATTTGTCATCATTTGCGATGAAAAAACGGAAATGCAAGGAAAGAATAAAAAGAGATCATTTACCTGGTAAAGCAATGAAGCAATACGTCTGAATTCAACCAATTCGTGTTTCTCGAGTTTACGGGCAAGGCCAAGAGCGTCAAAAGCGTCAAATTCTTCAATAGCGGTCTTGAGGTCTTCAAAATTTTCTTCTTCAATCCACAACTCCATCAATGCCTCGTTAACAGGCTTGGTGTTTTTCTAGCAAAAGGGGTCAACATAACTTGGCAAAAAAAGATTCGTGATATTCGTACCTCTTGAACAGATTTGAGGTAAGCTTTGATCAAAGGCAAGTGAGAAAGGCGGCGAGCGACATTCACAACTCTAGCAGAGTCTACACGTCCCTTGAGCGTCAATAAGAGTTCAGAAACAAGTCCTGGGTGCTCTCTAAACATTAAACGTTAGAAACTAATTCATTGTTTCAAAAACAGTGATTTGTAAACGTACTTGATGTAAAAGTCGATTGCGCGGTACAATAATTCGTTGTTTTTGACTTGTTGTACGCTCTCACGGAACTCTGTTGGTGTCCAGGCATCTACAGAGTGTGCAATCATGACGCGAATAGCGCGATCGAACTCCTTATCAGCGGTGTACAAGTAAGCCAACTCGCTCCATTGCAAGTTCTTTTCGCAGACCAAGCACACTTTACCAATACTGATACGGCCGTGGTAGCGTTTCAAGTGATCTAAGAGTCGCTCTGGTTTATACTGAGAGTACAATACGGCAAGGGCAGTGAAAATTCCTTTGTGTGCGTTTGTGAGGTTAACACCATCTTCCATGACCTTCAACAATTGATCAAAGAAACCGCGGTGTTCGTAGTAACTAAACGAGAAGAAAGTAAGCAAACAGCATAATGGATGGTTAAGTGTAGAGATAAAACGTACCGAATGAGTTCTTGAAGCTCGTCACCGTGGACAATAATGTGCAAAGCACATACACCAGCCAAACGGAATTCTTCGCCGTCAACACAAGCTTTGTTGACTTCTTTCCATGATACGATATTGTTGGCTTTGCGTGCAGCATCAACAGCCTGTTGGTAGTCTCCAAGTTTTACCAAGGTAGCAGCCATACGGCCAAAGTTGTTAATGTTGTTGTAGAGCTTTTTGGCGGCTTCATACATGCCGTCGTTGAAACATACGTCACCAACTTTTTGGATCTAAAGAATACAATGTTAACAACCAACTGAATAAAATTCCATAAAAAGTTTGTTTCGTACTTGAGCACAATTTGGACCTGTGATGAACTCTTCCATATCAGCTAGTTGATCAGTCTTTGCGTATGCGAAGACAAGTTCAGACTCAATACGTGGCTCGCGGACTTTAGTACGGCACATTTTGAGGAAAGGAATCAATTCCTTGTAAAGGTCTTGTTCTTTGGCCTTTTGTACTACTTCCTGGTAGAACTCGTGATCTTCAGAGCGACGGAAAGCATCTGTACAAATACGTTAGCCTTGCCATACCATATCACCAAAAGTGATGTCCGTACCGATAGCTTCAGCAACCTTTCCTTGGTCGAGTTGAGCCTTGGCGAGCTTACTCCATACGTCATTCTCACCAATCTCCTCGGCGAATTCAATAGCGCGGTCGAGGTCGTTCAAGTGTTCAACAAGAACTTGAATAGCAGAAGTGTTGTGCTTGTTGTTCTTGTAGATGGTGAATCCCTCCTCGTAAAACTCAGCACCAATAGCAATATTAGCAATATCAGGTGCATCGTAGTTATCCAAACGGTTAATGTATTGCATTACGCGATCACGTTTGTTGGCCTAAAAAAAAGGAAGAAGTAAGTTTCAACTTGTCTTTAAAAATTTGGGAAGCATGTTTAAAGATGAAGAGACATACCTTGATAGCTGTCAAAATGAGCAAGTTTTGCAAGTTACGGTTGTTGCTGAATTGGGAGTTATCCAAAACAATCTTTTCCAAGAGTTCGATCAACTCATTTGGAAGCTTGGCAACCATAAAAGCTTTGACAGTTGTTGATACTTGTTCTGGGTTATCTGACTCAGGGAGAGCGGTTTGTACGACTTGGTTGACAACATGTTCTCTGTTCTCGTTGTCCTCTTTCAATACGAAAGCCCACAATTCGGCATCTTGACGCTCAACCAAATATCTTGCTTGGTTCTTGAATGAAGCAAACTTGTTTGTAACTTCAACAAGCTCGTAATCGCATAGACCACGTTTGTAAGCAACGAAAGCCAAGTGAGGGTCACGGTTTTCACAATATTTACCGACAACCTTGCTATCATAGAACTAAAACAAACAGTAAGAAATACACCAAAAGTAGTTGCCAGAAGAAAAAAAAAAGCAAAAAGAAAGTTGTGCAGTGAGCATACCTGATTCTCTGTCAAGAACTTCTCTGGGTTGTTGTGTTGATCGATGTAAATCTTGGCGATAGCGTTGTGAAGGGATGGTTCTCTGCTACCTTCAGCAAAGCGTGCTTCGAGCCATGGTTGAAGAATCTTGAGACGGTTTCTCTTCTCAACAGCTTCAACGAGTTTATCGACTGGGCACAAGTTGCCAACAGCGTCAATAAGTGTTTTGATGTACTCTTCGCTGCAATCAACGTCAATCAAGGCACCAACAACAAGAGGTGTATTAACAGGATTGATGCTCTTGACGTAGGCTTCGATGTATTTCTCCATACCGCCATCGTACAAGTATCGTGTCAAGTCTTCAACAAAGTTATACTTGTCACAGACAATGACAAGAGGAAGTTGATTTGTAAGGCGAGCTTCCTAAAAGACTACGGTAAGTACATCTTGTCTATAAAACAGTACAAAATAAGCAAGCAAGGCAGTACCTTTAGGAAATCCTTTACGCGCTCAGGATCGTAGTGTGTGCTCTCGCGAACAATACGCTCGATTTCCTTGTCTTGAGGAGGTGTAAAGCGAGCGGCAGCTTGAATATACTAAAGAAGAGTGAGTAACTTTCTACATCCATTTCTTTGGAGGACATACCTTGAAGTGAACTTCTGGGTTCTCGGAAGTACTGACAATAGCTTGACAGAAGTAAAAAATGCCATCCCAGCTTTGGAACTCTTCGAAGAGCTTAATGAGACGCTCCTCTCCAATTTGTTCACAGTATTTAGCTGCGATTTTGACTACAGTTTGCAAGTTTTGTTGAGGGTTATTGCTCAACATCTCTCTCAAACAGTCGTAGCTGTCATCTGCAGATTGTGTAGTCAATTGACCAAAGAAGTTGATCAAAAACTATTCAAAAACAGCGTAAGTAACAAGCGCAAGCAATAAACACAAAAGAAAACAAATCGGTTCGTACGTCAGTGCTGATTTGGGAAGCGTTTCTCAAGACACGTTTGACATCAGTCAATTCATCGTATTGTTCCAAGGCCTAAACATAAAAAGGTCAACTCAAAGGGCATGGTTTTTAATCAAGAGGTTTGAGCTAAAACGTACACGTTGGTGTAAGCCTACTTGCTCGCAAAGAGCGGCGATGGCCTTGTTGTCAAAGTGGGTGAACATCTCGTTACCCAAAATAGCATCAGCAACAGCAACACCTTGAGGGCGATGGTTCAAGTTGATTGTCAACAATTTTGTTTGTAAAGCGCCTTCTTCTGGCTTGTTCTTGCTCAAGATATCAAGGAGGAAAGATGTGCACTCTTGAATCATGCCACGGCTCATAAAAGCATCAGCGACAACATCAGGATCTACCAAAGCACCACCCTGTACAAAAATAGTGAGATCAAAAGCAAAAAACCGTAGAAAACCCAAGCAGTTAATCGTGCGTTAGACACCGCATACGTACCTCAGCAGTGCACACCATCTTGGCAAAGTTTACGGAAGCTTGTGGGTTGCTGCTAATAACAGCTTGCAACAATTGCATCCAGTTTGGTGTGTAGTTTTTGGACTGGGCGTAAACGACGAGTTTAGGGAACTGTCCAGTCTCAGCGAAGATCTGTACGACTTTTTCTTTTGCGTCAGCGCGGTAGTAAATAGATAGAGCCATGCGAATATCAACAGCACGAGCAATATCACCCAACTCTTCGCTGCATTCCAACTAAAACGGGTCGTTCAGTAAACCATCAAATGGGTAATAAAACTTCAAAAAAAACAAAGCGAGATTATTTACCTTATCTTCTTTGAGCCATTTTTCTAAGAGATCTTTGCGGCCTTGTTGTAAAACAGGTCTGGCGAGTTCAAGAGACTCAATCTTGTTCAATTTACCATGCTCCAAAAGAGTACCAAAGTATTGTAACAATGGAGATGGTTTACCGTGTTCAGCAGGAATAGATTGGAAAGTTTTGATTGTGTTCATGTTACGAATCAAGTTCTGCAAGAAAAACGATGTAAGTACAAAAGGCAGTAAGGGAAAATAGCGTTATTATTATACGTACACCAGGCGATTTTGCAGCTACTCTAGCAGCGCCAGGCCAATCTCTGGATTGCAATCTTTGTTGGAATTCTTGCTTGAACAAGTTGTCGGCACCAGGCAAGTTAGCTCTAGCAGCGATTGAACGAGCCAATGTAGTGTCATTCAAAGTGGACAAAATGTATCGAATAATATTGTTTTCATCAAGAGATACAGACAAAACCTAAGCAACATTCGTTAATACCCGACACGAAATGTAATTACTTGAAAGCTTTGTTTTTCAAAAAAAAGCGAAATAATTGTTTTCGCATCAAAAAATAGCACGTACTTGTCCAGTGCGGCTAACACCCATAACACCGTTATTTTTAGTGTCGGGTACAGTGACGAATATTGTTTGTTCGCTGATACGACGCATGTAAATCAAAGAACCGTGCTCAACGTCAAAAATGTGTAGGAAACCGAATTTGGTAATCATGTATACGACACCATACTTCTCAGACACTTGCATGGACACTGGAAAATCGTCCGGAGAATCCTGAGGGAACAATATATTTTGCGCCTTCTTTTGGTATACAGGCGTTCCAGAACCAACCTCTGTGATAAACAACTATACATTTTGGAGTGAGTACCCAAGTTTTTAAGAAGGAAAAAAAACATATTTTTCGGGACGTTCGAGTTGTAAGAAACAGAAATTCCAAACGTTTTCAAGTAAATCAACGCTAAAATTCGTACCTTTGATTGCGCTGGGCTTCTAGATGCAAAACAAAACAAGCTAATAGAGTTACCAGCAACGTTAAAGCGAGTGAACGAAGCGGCGTGTCCACCTTCGAGCAATTGACTAAATCCACGCTCAGCTGAAAACAACTGAATGTTACCGGCAATTCTTCCTTCCTACATTAAGATGTTAGGGAACTGTATTGCCATTTTTCTCCGTGTGGTTTTTTTTTTTTCTTCCAACTTACTTTTTGTGTAATACCAACCAAACAAGTCCATTTTTTATCGTGACTAGCGTGGTAATTTATAATTTGATGGTCTGCAAGTTGAGGCAAGCGCTCAAATACCTTGACAGGTGGGGACGATTCATCTAGGCGCACTTTAGCAATACGAAACGGTGATTGAAAGGAATTTTTTGCGACGTGGTTCGCTTGTAACGGTTATGACATACCCAAAGTCCAGTGGTAAACGTTCTTGGTCGTAACTAAAGCCACGCAAGTTTCGTCAACCCACTTCCAAAATACAACTTGTTCCGTCATCTGTTGGCCCTTTACCTTTTTACGTTCTTTCAAATTGAAGATTTGTAGTGTTTGGCCCGCTACATAAACGATCAGTCAATGATCGCTGAGCGACAGCAAAAAAACAAATAATTTGCAATGGAAAGGTAGTCGCCAGGTTCTCTAATGTGGCAAAAGCGACTCCAAGAAATTTGGGAGTGTTAAAAGCGCTAAGAACCTTTCAAAGCCAAGATGTGTTGTGAAGGGTGCATAATGGCAGAATCAGCTTTGATTGGGTGTTTTGTAGGTGTGGCAGGATTCTCCATGTCTACAATAACAACGGTAGCCGTTTGGCCCGCCTGTTCCCTGATGCAGATGAAGCGGTCAGACTGAACAGTGAGCGTTGCGAACGCAATTGAAGCAGGCTGAATGCCCACTGACGTGAGCTATTTTTTTTAGTTAGCTAACGCAAGCAACTACAGTGCGTACGTCAAGTAACTGCTGGAAACGAATTGGCAATTGGGCCATATTTAATCCACCAGTGTTAACGTCCTGAGCTATTTATGTGGAGCCTGAAGTTAAGTTTAAAAAAAATCTTCGTGGATTGGACTCTTGTTGACCCATGATTCCCACTGAGTTTGATTCTGTTGGTCACAACAGTGCGTTTAAGGTAAAGAAACAACTTTCAATCTGTCAGCTACCGATTTTGACATTTTGCAACGTTGCAATGTAGTTAACACTACATTTAATTGTATTGTTTGCGAAGGGTATCGTTTGGAGCTCAAAAAGTTGGGGTGTTAAGCGGTACGCCGATAAGTCTGATTACTTCATTTATCAGCATTTCTCAAGCCTCACAGAGCTTGTGAATATAGGATTTGATGTGCAAGAGCCAGTTATGCAGCTTGGAACTTCATACAACGCCATGAAAACGTAAATGGTACGCATCTTTGCAAAAGCAGGAAATTTTGACAAACGCGCTTTTCCTTTATGATGTATAAACTCTGTGCCATTTTTGACAAAATGTGACAAACCAAACACTTGCTGAGGATAAAAAAAAAGAAGAAAACTTTTTGTTTTTTCTGCAGAATGAACAAAATTATTTACTTGAAACTAGGCTTTCCGGCGTTCTGTGATTCTCAAAACAGTCAAATGGGTTGTGTTGCTGACAAAGATGAAGCCGAAGGCGAAATAGTCATCCCTCCAGCTGTACCTACGCCCATTGGCGGAGACGGCGCTGGTGATACTAAGTTATCTGTCGATAACGGTCTAGACTCACCTGACTTTGTCTACAAAGGTACGTTGTTTGATTGTAAGTTGTACCTTTGCAAATAAAGTAAATAATCTTCGTGTTCCTTCCGTTGTACTTGCCATGTAAATTGAATACCTTCTGAGTCTAATGAATAGTTGTACTGCTTGGGGACGCAAATGTTGGTAAAACCAACATCCTAGCGCGTTGGACCGCCGGCGAGTTTAATTTGGAGACCAAACCAACGATTGGTGTCGGTTTCGGTGTAAGAAAGATCCACGTGGGCGACAAATCAATAGTCGTACAATGCTGGGACACTGTACGTCCTTATTTGCGGCTATAGCACTCATTGTAGCGTAGGCGGGACAAGAGCGCTATAGATCGATAATTCAGGCGTATTACAGAGGTGCATACGGTGCGCTTCTAGTTTACGATATCACAGATTCAAAGTCATTTGAAAAGTGCAACTCGTGGCTCACTGAGCTCAAAACACAATGCATGAATGATATCTACGTTGTACTCGTTGGTAATAAGGTATGGCGACTACTTGCAATAAAATAGTAACTTTGTGTCAAGAACGATCTGCAACACCTACGAGAAGTACCTACGAGTAGAGCACAGCAGTTCGCAGAGAAGCAAGGATTGGATTTTCTGGAAACGTCAGCCCTTGAAGGTGTTGGTATCGAAGAGGTGTTTGACAAAGTAATAGCTGGTGTAGCTTCCCGGTTTGCTGACGTAAAATAAACGTGTTCTAGTCACTTTCGTTCCTTCTAGAGATTTTGAATTGTCTTTTTTACTTCAATCCTTCCAGTATCTAACGCTTGTATGCGACAGTACTAGCTCTGAAGGAGCCTAAAGTGAAACGCCAAACTTTTGTGGAAAAAAATCTCAGCTGAGAAAACAAACTATTTCATTAATTCGTATCTCTATACCTTCTTGAAGTCTCCCTACGCATGAGGTACATTTCAGAGGAACCTGCACGCTAACAGTGTTGTTTGCAGCTATCAACAATTGGACTCTAATGTTTTTACGTTTGGAGACGTAAAAGTGTCTCTCGAGTACATAAAAGGTGCGCTCGCACATTATCATTTTAGTGTTAATCGCAGCTACAGAGTTAGCACCGATAGACGCCGTATCGTTTATCGATGGCGATGACGTAACCGGATTGAAGCTTTGGCATGGCGTAAGCGTTTTATTGAAGAGCCGTGTTCACTATATTGTAGGCTGAATATCTCGCTTCGTACATGCTGAAGAACACTAAAAGATTCGCAAATAAGAGAGTTTTAGACTTGGGTACGTTGCTGAACAGCAACCCCTTCTATCCTTACCTGTCTGACATGACTCCTAGGTTGCGGGATTGGCCTTACAGGTGCGTCTTAAAAGCAATTGTGGCTTCATTTGACGTGTCAATCTAAAGGAATTGTCGCTTCGCATGTTTGCGATCAGGTCGTTCTTACAGATGCATCTGAGGAATGTCTTGAGATATGTCGGCGTAACGTAACCGCTAATGTATCAGAGAAAGAACAAGAGAGTACGCATAGCTTATAACAAAGACCAAAGTTGGTCTTGTGTTAAAAAAGTGTGTAACACACTATTATCAGAAAAGATCATCGTAGAGACTCTGTTTTGGGGTAGAGGCTTAGCGCCTTTCAGGGCTACACATGGTTTGTTTGACATTATTATAAGCGCTGATACTATATATCTTTGCGAAAGTGTCTTGCCATTGTTGGCTACCGCCAAAATAATGTTACGACCAGAAGGTGAATTTATTCTATCCTACGTTATACGAGCTGAATCTTTAGAAGAGGTGATTGTACAGGTACTTTACAATTCTTACTACACGAAATTTCTAGTCTTGATGTTAGTCTGAAAACGTTGTTAGGGCGTTAAAGATCTGGGAATGAAGATAAGACTAAAGAAAACCGTGATTGGTAGAGATGACGCTGAGGTTGAGTTTGTAACAATAACACACAACAATGGATAAATTCAAAATAAAAAAAAATAGCACATTTATGTCGCCATAAAATATCACGTGATACACGTGAAGCAGCCGTTAAAAAATGCATTCCACTTTTTTTTTTTGGCCGTTCCTGTTTTTTTTCCATTTCATTTTGTTCCGTTTCTGTGAACTTTTTATATTGTTGTATGTAAACAATACAACTCAAGCGTCATGTCATCGCCTGCTGTAAACAATATAAACTTCTTAATCAACTTATCGAGTGTTGTAAAGAGTGCTGCATTCAAAGACTTTGTGTGGAAACGTGGTGGTGTCAAAGCGCAGAAACCATGGAAATATAGGTATATGGTGATATCTCAACGTAAATTATACTACTACAAGAGTGATAAGGTGAGTTATCTCTTGTTTTGAATTTTACTGTTTTTGTCGATGGTACAATAGAATTCTATTGGCGTAATAGTACTGTACTGATATTAAATAGGACTCTCAACCGTTTGGCGTTATAGATTTAGCAAGCTACGATAAGCTTGAGTATCAGTCGTATCCAAAGAAGAAATTCGCTCGTTATAGCTTCTTACTGCATAAGTACGTTAACTTTGATGCTGTGTACACCTTTTTACTTCCTTATTTAGTTGCGATGGCTCTTCTCGTCCGTACATATTCGCAGCATCGAGCGAGGAAGCAAGAAAACGTTGGGAGACTGAAATTTGTAAGTGTTTTGTACCAGACACTAAACCTTTATCAGTACGCTTCAAACTATACCTATTCCCGTTGTAATGCGAAACTAGCAATCGCTAGAAGAAGAAGCCTCGCTTTCCGTTTCAAGTAACGGACCTGCCACAACAATAACTAACACTGACGCACCACAGAAGCAAGCGAAAGAGAAGGTACGTGATGATCGTGTAAACAACCAGCTCATTCTTTTTTTTTCAGAAGAAACAGCTTCGTGCGTCAAGCATGAACGATAAAACAACCACAAAAAAGACTGAAGACCCTCAAAAGCGCTTTACTGTGAATGATCATACACTTGAAGACAGTGATGAAGAGAAATCAACGATCCAACCAAAAAAGAAAGAGAAAGCAAACGATAAAGAAAATAACAGTACGGAAGCGGTTAGTGATGAAGAGGAAGTATCAACGGATAATAAAAAAATAGGTTTGAGTGGCGGGTGTTTATTGTTAGTACTAACCCCTCACAGATCTAAAAGCGCCAATGGATGAAGACAGTGATGCGTCTACAGTAGAAGAGGACGTGTCCAAAGATAGTGCTGAACCTGAAGCGCAGACAGGCGAAGAACCGAAATCACAGCGTTCAAATAAATCAGCTGAAGAGAAAGCCACAGACAGCGCTGAGGATGCCAATGACGCTGACGGCGCAAACGACACCAGTGATGCTGCAGACGACGCCAATGATGGTGACGAAGGAGGCGAAGGAGATAAAGGCGATGAAATTGCTGTAGCGTCGCGTCCGTCAATAGAGTCTGGATCTGGTTCTATCGCCAATTCAGAAATGGAATCGCGTCCGTCCATGGACTCTGACTCTACAACAACACCTCGAACAGAAAAGAAAAAAAAAGCTGGAAAGAAAAAGAAAGTGGTAAAGAAAAAATCATCTGTAGATCTCGAATCTCAGCCAAAATCACTTGAAAAACAAGTCAAGGAAAGAAAGACACCAAGGAATTCTCCAAAGAAGAAAAGACGTGAAAAAAATTCGCCTAGAAAGTCTCCCAGCAAACGCAAAAGAGACAAGAAAAAGAATGACACAAAGGATGGCACTACAGAGGTAGAATCTCCATCAACTTCCTTGAGTTTACCTATAACACCTACAAAACCGTTCGTGCCTATATTGGCAAGCAGCGATTCGTCTGATAAGATTATTGTCGACGAAGAGTATGCTCCAATTCCAGGTTAGTCGTTGGATATTGTTTTCCAATAATCTAAGTTTGTTTTTAGCCAAGAAGCCTAAGCAACAGAACGGCTCGACCAGCGAAAACGGTGATAGTACAAAAAAAGATAATAATAGTACTTCGGAATCAAGTCGTAGTAGTTGGATATCAGGTAAAAGAGGAAAACGTAAAACAATATGTACAGCTTTGGCTGTTGATAAAAAAAATATGACAGACTTGGAACTATTTGAAAGCGGAAACTTTGATGATATGTCCAGTGTAGAAGAGACTCCTTCAATAAACAAGAGTAAGGAATGAATTATAGTCACATTGTAAATCAGTTTTGTTATTCAAATACGCAAACTCGTATTGAACTTGCGACGGCGGAAGTAACTGAGTATCAGTAAACAACAAGAGGTGGAAGTCATTGAAATTTCACAGGAATTTCGAGATGAAAAATCGACGGTACTCAAATTACAGTAGGCAAAACAATAAACATTTGTACAGTAAACTCTCACTTATTGTTGTTATTAATTCTCGTATTTGTTGTTACCACTGCTGCATAAGAACTCACATACTGACAAGGTAAATTCTGCGTAACCACGACTGGTTTATGAGAGTACTATTTAGAATCAAGAGGCAATACTAGAGATAGTCGTCACCCATTCCTGGCTGGAGATTGCTACAAATACTATTACAAGTCTGAGTTCTCTACTATTTTAACTCTTCTGTTTTTTTTAGCTTGTGAAACCAACTACAAAACTTAATAGTTTAACCGGCATAGCCATTATTTCTCATTTGTATTTTAACTCAAACATACACAGCTGTAAAGTCATCAATAGTATTTCAAATAACATTGTTTAGTTACAGTGTTAGAAGTTTATAAAGTATGCACTGTTTAGTGCTTTGATTCCCTTCTCGGTTACGGCTGTGTTATTTATATGAATTGTGTGAACACTTACAAGTGCTTGTATTCCTTCATCTGTCACTGAAGTAGAATCAAGATAAATCTCATGAACACCAGCCAGCACTTTGATACCTTCATCAGTAACTGCAGTGTATCTAAGATGAATGGTATGAACACCTGCCAACGCTTTGATGCCATCATCAGTAACTGAAGTGCTATCCAGATAAATGGCGTGAACTCCCGCCAATTCTTTGATGCCATCATCAGTAACTAAAGTTCCATCCAGATATATAGTATGAACTCCTGCTAAAGCTTTAATACCTTCATCTGTAACTGAACTACCAATAAGATTGATAGTATGAACTCCGCTAAGTGCTTTGATTCCCATGTCAGTAACGAAAGTTCTAACAAGATTTATACTGTGAACTCCTGCCAATGATTTGATTCCCTCATCAGTTGTTGATGTTTCAAACAGAAAAATGGTATGAACTCCAGCCAATGATTTAATGCCTTTAGCTGTGACTGAAGTGCCATTTAGATGAATGGTGTGAACACCTACCAGCGCTTGTATACCTTTATCAGTTACTGAGGTACCTTTCAGATGAATGGTGTGTACGCCTGCTAATGATTTGATTCCTTCATCAGTCACCGAAGTGTTATCAAGATGGATTGTGTGCACTCCCTTTAAAGGCTTTATGCCTTCGTTAGTTATGTAAGTTTCATTGAGGTGAATGGTATGAACTCCTGCCAAGCATTTGATATCATCATCAGTCACTGAAGTGTCATCAAGGCCAATAGTATGGACGTTTTTCAATGCCCTTAGGCTTTCACCAGTGACTGATGTGCCACGTAGATGAATAGTATGAACTCCTGACAGAGCTTCTATACCTTTATCAGTTATGAAAGTGCCTTCTAGATAAATGGTGTGAACTCCAGCAAGTGCCTTGACACCCTTATCAGTTATTGAGGTATGGTTGAGATTGATAGTATGAACTCCAGCAAGTGCTTGTATACCTTCATCAGTGACGGGAGTGTAATCAAGATTAATGGTATGAACGCCTGCCAATGCTTGTATTCCTTCATTTGTCAAGAAAAGTGCGCATGTAAGGCTAACAGTGTGTACTCCAGCTAAAGCTTTGATACCCTCGTCAGTTATGGAATAGGTGTAAGTGAGGTGGATTGTGTGCACTCCAGCTAAGGCTTTGAGGCCCTCATCAGTCACTGAAGTTGTGTCAAGATTAATGGTATGAACGCCAGCCAATGTTTTGACACCTTCGTCTGATACTGAAGTCCCACCAAGATGAATGTTACGTACTCCAGAGAGCAACTTCACAATCTTATCAATATCTTCAACTCTAGCAACACAAACATGTGTATGTCTGAGTACTCCCGGATAGTTGCTGATTGTTTTTGCCGATTCAAAGTCTGATATTCTGATGCGATTGTACCCAACAATATTGTGAATGAGCGAAGAAAAACGAGAACAACTTATAGCTGCTGAAACCCTACAGGTATTTATCTGACATAAAATATGCGCCAATATCTCATTTGGTAGGTTTAGGAGGTTTAACGTATCACTAAGAACACGTGTTAAAAAGAGAATCAAAACAACTTTAAATAAAATGAAACAAATATGAGTTTGGAGTAAGTGTCTTTTAAGCAAAATGTTTTGCTAATGTTATAAAACAATAACTAGTGTAGCCGTACTTCTTTGTAGATTCACTCATTAACTACAAATTAAACCTTGACTCTCACTCTTTGTAGACTGTTGAAGACTGGGTATGGATTTGAAGATTTGACAGGCCTTGGACTTAGCTGTTTTACATTTGGGCAGTACACATGAGGAAAACAACAAGGAAATCAACGAGAAAACTCGTGGTAACAAAAAAATAGAATTTATTTGTTGTTGGGTGAGCCAAATAATTGGACAGCATTTTACCTGAGCGGAGTGACTTTTAGTTTGTATTCATGATATCTTTTTTTGAATTGGATTTGAGTTCTCTTTGTTTGGCGAGTTCTTTCCTCTTTAGGCTCATATTATGTGTTGCATTCTTCAATTTCTTCATCATGGAAGTTACACCATGTTCAATAACATCATTGAAAGCAGTGCAAGCTGCATCCTCAGTTCTAGATATACGTCAACAAAGCATGAAGTCAAAGTGACAACGTTAAAGAAGTGATCGTTACCTGGTAAGGAATAGACCATAGGCCAAGCAACCATCTATTTGCTCCGGTGTGAATACATTTCTGAAGACCGAATTACATAGGTAAGATATCCATCCGTTGTTCCGTCTTAAAATAAGGAAGCCCTGACAGCATCTGCTTTGTAATTAATCGTAACAACATACAGTTTTGGGTTGTACCTGACTTTGAATTCCTGCCACTTCCCTCTTCCCTCCAGAGTAGATTTCAACTTTGTTGGAATAGCCATAGAAGGTGCATCCACTATTGCATTCGTAAGGATACCAAGCTAGTGCATCATGTGTAAAGACGTACCTCCAAAGGTCTTGAGATTGAAGGCGTGTTTGAAATCAAGGTGGAAGAACGTATAGTCATCTTTCACCATTAGGTTATCCTTATGCCTATCACGAAGACCCAATAAGAATCCACCAACGAAACCGCCTATGAACAGTTTAATAAAAACCAAAAAATCTTTGTTGGGCTAACCAGCGGCAGTTGTAAGGAATATATCCATGTCAGCATCAGATGACTTCTCTAGGAGGGACCAATCGTATTCTCTGATTGGCACTGAGTTTTCTACGAGTTGCATAAAACCTATGTTGATGCCTGCTGGTGTTACTCTACGGGATACATTAGACCCAAGCTTTACACTACAACACATACTTGAAGGTCTGTATCTTAATCTCTGCTTCAATACCAGAGTCTTTCCACAGTTCGTTAAATACTGAAAACATATACTCCACGCCAAGATCCGGTTTGAGTTCATCGTCTTTAAAGACAATACGTTTTAAGCCTTTTGGCCCTTTCAGTTCCTATTCAATGACATGCTGTTAGCTACGAGGTATCATTTAGTGCAATGTAAACAATACCATTAGACACGGCGCATGTCCTGATGAGAAGACCTTTGTTACATTAATGTTCGTGATTGAATTCTTTGGTTTGTAGACTGGATCTAGGATTTTTACATCCCATGAATCATTAGCCTGTGATAAGAAGTGAATACGATAATTTAATACGATGAACTACCTTTGGCTTGATTGTAGCACGTTGCGCGAAAAAGTCGTGTGTAGCAGTAATCTTCTTGTCTGCCCATAATGATTCTCTTTGGAGTTTTGGTTAGTTTGATAACCACTTTCTCTAGTGTGCAAACACGCACTGTTTATATTCAGGGCACATGTAACAATCAGCCTTGAATAACCAAAATCCCGTGTACCTGATGATTTAATTAGTATGAAATATCCCAAAAGTCACGTGGCTCACCTGACTGCTTTGCTAGCTTTGATGCGTTGTAACAATGCCGGTATGATATTCGGCATTTGTAACAGCACAGGCAAATGCAATTTGAGTTGATGCACCTTGAAGTAGAATGAGACGAAGTAGTCGGTTGTAAAAAAACATTGTGTCATACAGATAATCCTTTGACGTCGTTTTGAGACAAGGCTCCATTCACAATCTTGTAGTACAACGAGAAGTTAGGCACAGATGGCACTGAAGGCATGACTGAGTCCTCTTCATCATCGTCTTCGGGTGTTGATGGCGTGTTCTCGTTGCCCTCTACCCAAGGAAGCTTTTCAGACGCGTCTTCTAGCAGTGATCGTATGTATGCATTTTGAATGATGGCTCTTGTTTCTACACCCGTTTTCGCCTTGTTTGCCAAGGACTAAAGCAGTTAGTACTAAGCAATTAACCGTCCAGTACGATGAATATGCGGTCGACTGCATCGTTTACGCATGCTTGATCTGTTTTACCTAAAAATAGTATTATATAAGCCCCCGTGCGTTGGTATCATGCCTGTTGATTTTGCTAGCACTTCGGCTCGTATTGAAGATGTATTTATAACGTCCGCTATGAACGTTTTAGCTACAGACGCTGCAAGGAAGCCAGTTCCATCCTGAGTGAGCTGTTAGCACAATAGTTTTAATTAAGATTCGTACTGGATCATAGTGCTCTAAAACGACCTGCAAACCTCTCACATTCTTAGAAGCGGTCTATATATGTTAAAAACGGTACTAGTAAGACCAGCGCACCAAAAAAGGAGTATCTTTGTATTGTCGTAATAGACTTGCGCCTGGAGTGTTGCCCATTGCTACTTTTGTTGATTCTGACAAGCCGTTGTGACAACGAATACAGTTGACTTTCAACGAAACGATAATAAAATATTATTCGCTAAACTCAATTTTCTGTGGATATTTTTATTGAACACTTTTCAAGACACCCATTTTGGGTGAACGAGTAAACCTATCGACTGGATAGCTCTAAGTTTGCCAAGGCTATTCGGGATTAGTATTTATTGTTAGAAATGGTTTATGGTGGTTACCTTGGCTTTAGGGGTGAGATTTCCTTTGAGGTCCAATGGCTGGTTAGGATTTGGTGGTGCGTCGTTAATGTCTGTTCGAACATTAGGCGGTGTTTCACCTCGTTGTATCATGTCAGCCAATTCAGCGTAGCTGAGTTGTTTGTGTTGTGGTTGCTGTGGTTTGGTATCCTTGATTTCATCCTGTTTTGGCTGAGGTGTTGTTTCAATTGTGTCTTTTTCTTCTTTTTCATCCTTGACCTCCTTCTTTTCTTCTTTGGTTTCAGTTGTATTGTCGATATCCAATTGCGCACTTGAAGGATTAGATACTTGCAAGCTTGACTCTTGTTGCCTTTGTGATGATTAGTCAACGTTAAAAAACCTATCATCCGAGGATGATCGCACCATGCTGGGATGGACGGTGCTTGGTATCCTCTAACCCAAGGCATTGTTGCAGCCGTCGATGGAGGATAAGCTGTTTGTTTTTTAGGCACAGGTTGAGGGCTACAAAAGAAGTATTAACACAAGTCAAGTCATTGAATTTAAAGAGGTTTACCTGGTATAACCGCCTTGCAATTCATTGTTAATATCATTCAAACCTGATTTTAAGTTTTGATATGTTTGTCTCATTTCGCCATCAGGTCCAAAGTCCATGCGATTAGATTCCGTACGAGGAAGTAATGCTCGTATTTTATCAACTTGATTACGAAGATCTGACAACTGTATTGAAGGTAAGGGATAATTGAAATGGCTTTTTTTGAAACATTTTGTTTTTAATACCTTGGCAGCTTCATGGCGTTTTTGCACTTCTGCAATGTTCAATTGTTTTGTCACTGCTTGTTCCTCACGTTCAACGAACTCTTGAACTACGTTCATGGCTTCTTTAACATCTGTACATTGTTCTGTCATCTTCTCATGTACGAGATTCACCTTGCTCTCAAGATCTTCAAGTTTTTTTTGTTTTGGTGATTTCTACATTGGACTGTCAAACAAAACAATGGTTATGTGATCATGGATTGGTAGTACCGTTTTCCAAAACCAAGGTATCAAATATTTCTGCAAAGATTCGGCGTTAGTTCACGTTTGGTAAAAAATAACAAAAAATGATAGTGTATTGAGGACGCACAACTATGAAATGGAAGAGTCCACTACCCAACACGCCAAACAGAGAAGCAAAAATGATGACACCACGCCAATTTGGTTGTGCTACAATAACTCTAGGAGGTAGTGCAGGCCTTGGTACCATCATTGCGCCAGGAGCCATTTGTGTGGTGGCAGGTACAAATTCTGACCATTCGGCTGTTAGAAAGTGTCATAGCTTGTTAAAAGAGAAATCTAGTTGCGTACGTGGTTGAACGTTTGCGATACCAGCTCTGTTCAGAGCCTCATTTAATTCAGTGTCTGTTAAACCTTTGTGTTTTAAAAATTGTTTTCTCTTCTCTATGGGTTCATTGCGAACCTGTGGAGTGTCAATGACTGATGGAGGCGAGTGTTGCGTGCCTTTGGATGATTTAAAAATTGTACAGCGTTTGTGATCATTGATTCGCGCATTGGTTGCGCTTGTTGAGGAACTGTGGATGCTGGTACTGATATCTGCGGTGGTAGCTGTGTTGGTACAGGGGTTGACACCTAGTTGTAGAATTGACACGTTAACTCTAATAATGGAAGCGCTTGCGTAAGTGTTGGCGTATTACAATACCTGTACAGTTGATGGCTGTGCTTGTTGGCGTAAAGCTTCTCTACGCTGCATGACGGCTGCTCTTCTGCTCTCTTTGTCCGTATCTACCTGTAAAACGTTAATTGAGGAAAACATCAATGGACATGTACAGTGTCAGGCACAATTGCTGGGCTTGCACCAGCGCTGGCATTCGCTGTTGCAGTTTGCATAGTTGGGAAAGTGTTGAATACCTAAACGAAGTCAAGTGTACAAGTCAACACAAGTACATTGCTACTACAAAATGCAACGACGGTCTGAGCGTGTCATAGAATTAATCGCACATACTATGAGCGATATAGCAGCTTTACGCGCGATTTGTTGCACTTGTAAGATGTTACATAAAAGGATTGGACCAATCGCCACCAGGAAGCATGAATTAAGCTCCAGCCCACAGCGTAGACCTTCTACTGCATTTTTCGTCAGTGTTTTTGTTGTATTGCTGTCGTTTTATCTAGCAACGGCTGCTCTTTGGCGATCTTGTGGGAAATGATATCAAACGCTTTGAAAAAGTCACGTGGTCATTGTGTCAACAAGAGTAACTAAAAGAATGCAAGCGGAACGGCGCAACACCAAGCCAAATGCAACTACAAAATAGTGTGTACTGCAAACTCTATCTGGAAGCTACAATGAATCGATAGCTACGGCGCAACATAAAAAAGAGAAAGGTGAAGTGAAAGCTTGAATAAAATAGTTTATTTGATCTATACAATACTTGGTAATCTCATTCACATGCAATCGGGCAGCCCCATTTGATTGTACTTCTGAGTGCGTTTCACACTACTCCTGTGTAGTTACAACGAGCTTGAGCAAGTCGGGACGTGCTGTTTTTGTGGTGAGTATACTATGCGTCTTAGTGGTTGATCCAAAACACGTACAGTAGTGACCGGATATGTCCAAATTGTGTCTTTCTTCAATGACTGTTGCTCTATCCAAGGTGTGGTAAAGAATACCTTCCTCACCGATCTAAATACCAAAGTCAACACGTGGGCATGTTAGATATGAAGACTTGCAAGAGGACCAGCAACAACGCCACCTTTAGGATCAACAATCACCTAACTAAAGTAAGCAGCTGACCTTAACTTTTGCCAGTAACCGAGCCGCCATCTTGCATAAACTTAGAAGCATCCTAAATATTGACGATTGTTAACTTGGTATGTGCAAGGATAATACCTGTTTTCCCTTTTCTTGTATGGCTGCTTTCAGAGGAAAATCCGCGTCGTCTAGGAATAATTAGCCATCCCAGCTTAACATTTCTTTGTTTACCTAAGTGATCAAAAGCAGTCCATGACATTAGCCCGCATGCCTACAAATTAAGGATGGTAATGTGGACGTTTAGGCCTACTCTAATGCCATACCGAAATAACCCAAGTCCTACCTTCCAGTGCTATAAATCTGGTTATATCTTGAGTCAGTTTTTTACTCCCAGGCCTACTTTTATAAAAACGTGACTGCATAACCATCAACGTACCACACTGCAACATGTATCATCTCACCTTGTTGGCGTAATGCAGTACGTGCAAGTGGTAACCTTATACACCTTTAGAACCCAAACACGCATCGATACTTTTCATACCAATTCTCCCAACAATTCAATCCTCCAATAGGTCCAGCAGGAGATGGATAAACTACTAATCCTTTACCATCTCCATCAGCCTTTAGAGTACACGATAAGTTACGTTAACCCAATTTGACGTACCCATGTGAGACGTTCTTCAAACGTCGGTTTTATCTTTCTATGACGGCCTAGTATCTGTCCATTGCTACCAATGACCAGCAAGGTGCAGTAAATCGACGTAGACGAAGTTTCTTTTTCAGCAATGCCTCCCATGAGCATTACACCAAGCTCCCTTTTACAACAATAAAATGAAGAACAAGATGTACTCCAACGCACTTTGCAACAGCTCTCAACAATTAGGTAAGCGTTTAAAAGTCAGCCTAGCAACTACTGTGTACCTCATTTCATTGACAATGTCACCGTCCAAAGTCACTGCCTCTTCCCAATATTTTCTATACGCGGCTGAACATATTTCTGTGTTAGATTGTAAAGCAAAGAGAACAAAATGTACTCTTCTGGTCTTTGTTATTAAACTTTGCGCCATCTGTGAGGCTTATCCACTGTGGATACCCTAAAAGTGACATGATGTCTTAGTGACATTTCCATCAATCATTTCTATATACCTGGAATCAGCGTTTCACCCCAAGTGATGAGCGTAGCCCCGCTTTTACAGTTTTTTTTGTTAGTTGTCATTACATTTGTACAAATCCGTCTCAACTAACCTCTCGCTCGCTTCTTGTATGAATTTCTTCAATTTATTCCATGTTTTACGAGCATCAAGCATTATTGGTTCGATTTGAATTACACCAACCTTAATTGTTGCGTCTTGTACAGCTGCCATGATACTCACTAGAATTACGTTTATGAGGAAGGCACAAGTGTACTTAAGGCAGAGAACGGTACAAACAATGTGCCAATCAACACAATCCTTAACAAACGTGCTATGACGCGACTTTGAAATACAATGAACAAAACAATTGGTTTGTACTAGACGATACAATGTATTTATACAAGACAGGAAAAAAACTGTGGCACGTGACCCAACTTATGCATATCTAGAGAGCACGGCGAGCACAATATTCCATCCGAACACTGCAAAAGAAAGTAAGCAAAACATAGTTTTGAATAGAGAGGCAAGCGTACGTAGTAAAGCAGCCGTGAAAATCGTCTCGGTGACGCGTCCTACTAGTCCAGGGTTTACAAAATCCTTGATTATCGCCTTTTGCGACTTTGTGATAACTAAGGGATACTACCATCAGCAAATACAGTTTAAAACAACACAACGCACCATGCAAATCCTGGTTTGTATTGCGGAGCATCACTTCTTCAGTCTTATGAGCTTGTAGCTGTTCTAATAACAGTATAAGCATTTTTTTATAGATAAAGAATGTACCCTGCAGAGTGACTGTGTGTGCCTCTAGTTCTTGCACAGTATCCTTCAATATTGTAACATCTGGAGTATCGTGACTAATCACTTCGCTCTTAAGAAGCGCTAATTCTGCCTTTTGGTCGGATACAGTTTCATTAAACATCTCCAACTCCTGCAACATCCACAATTAATCCAAATCCGCCAATGTAAAAACAAGAATACGTACAGTAGTTTTCTCAGCTACATCTTTCTCTAGCTCCTCTACTTCATCTGATTTTTCTGCTAATGCAGATTTCACCTCTTCCAATTGCTTTTGGTGTGCCTTAAGAGTGTTCTCATGGAGCTGGCTCTTTTCTGAAAGTTCTTGCTCCTTCAACTTGGAGCGAGCTAGTTCTGGTTCTAATTTACTTACTGCTTCTCTAAGAGTTTTCAACTCTGCTGCTTGTTCTGTAGTTTTTTCTTTCAAAGCGGCATTGTCCTAAACAATAATTAACTTGGGCCACTCTTTTGTCCAAAAAAGTACCTCGTTCAATGCTTCAGTGTTATGCTTGCTTTCCAGAATATCAGCTTGCTGAGAAGACACTAATTGGTCTTGATCCTTCAACTGTCGTCTGAGTTGCGCGATGACATTGGTAGTATCATCATTGCCATCTGTGAGCAAAGAGAGTTGTGCCTCATATGATGCAACATCACGTTTTAAGACTGAAATAGTCAACTTTTGTTCTTCAAACTCTACGAGTTGCTTGTTGTAATCGGTTTGCAGCTTGTCAAGATCCTTTTCAGTTTCTTCTAAGGCCTTGGAACGTTCGTCTATAGTATTGACGTGCTCATTGAGCTGAGCTGAAAGGCGTTCGATATCATTGGCTTGAGTGGTTGCTTTCATTTCCTTGTTCAAAAGAGCAATATCTTTGACGCTAATGTCATTTTGTAATCGTGATACTTCAGCACGAAATTCATTAAATTTCTCTTCATCAGCATCAGCTTGATTAGATAACTTGAGAATCTGCTCTTCCTTTTCTGTAAGTTTATCCTTCATTGACAAAGTAATGTCATCCTTCAAGTTCAATATTTGGGATTCCAAAGACGATATTCTTCGCGTTGATTCACCCTTTGTATTTGTTAGTTCCTGCTCTTTAAGCTCTAATTCTTTTTCCTTGACAGCCAGATCTCTCTCCAACTCTAACAGCAACAATTTAGGAAACATCAAAAAAAGGTTGGACGCGAGCAAAAACAACTTACGGTGTACTTGTTCTTCAAGTGAACAGTTCTTTGCTACTTGCTCTGCTACTACCTTTTCCCTGTTGGCAGCTTCTTGATGCCACTTTTCAGAATTCTCTTGTAAGAAGTCTTGGTTCATACTGTTTCTTTTTGCCTTTCTCTGCACTTGCAGTACCTTGTCCTCCAATTCCAATATTTCTCCATTTTTAACTACACGTGTAAGCCACGTGAAAGTTGTGAGTCATATAGATACACGTACTTTGTACTAAGCGCTTGCCCTGTTCAACAACTTCATCTAACTCTTCAACACGGGTATTGGCATCAGTGAGTTGTGCTTTTAATTCTCTCGTGTTGTCTGTTGATAGTGCCAATTGGCGTTTCAATTCCTCAATTTCTTCTTGCGCTTCGTTCAGCATGGTAACATCCTTCTTAATCTTTTCATCCTTTTCAGCTAGTTCTTCATCTTTAACAGCTAATTCTTCTTCACGTTGCTCGTCCTTAGTGGAGCTGATTGTCATCACCTGCGATTCTAATCTTTCTATGTCTGCTCCCCAAGCCTTGAGCTGTGCACTGCTGGTCTCCCGTTCTAGAACAAGCTCGTCGTTTAGCCTTTGTACTGCTTTAGACTCATTATCTTGGTCCCTATCTATTACAAAATAAGTCGTCAAGATAACACGAGTATGAAAAAAAAACTCCCACAGAAAACCGCCTTGAACTATTATTTGCTCGTTATTGAAAATCATCATACCTGCTATTACTTTTTCTTTCGCCTCCACTTCAGCTGCTAAAGCGTCAACTTGTCGTGTAAGATCCGTAACATGCTGTTGCATCTGACTCTCTACAAACCAAAAAATGAGTGTTGATGATATTCACAATAAACAAATTTATCACCTTCCAAATATTGCACAAGGTTAGAGAGGCGATCGATGGTATTGTCAATCGTTTCTGGATTACTCCCAGCATTTAGACGCTTGTGTCTCTTTAGCTTGGCAATCTGCTCCTTTAATGCTAGCGCTTGCTTCTTTATATTAGAGAGTTGGGTACTATGGCTATTGTCGGAATGCGCTGGTTATCAATTATTTAGCCAAAAACGGTAATAAATCTGCAGTACCTTCCAAATTCTCTACTATCTCGCAAAGCTCCTTTATAGTCTCGTCGCTCACTGTGCTTATTATTGGTTGTGGCTCAACGAGAGTTACAGTTTTTTCTTCTGGAGCTGTGCTGATGCTCGAGGCAGCATCATTCATGCCATTCGCCCATGTCTTTCGTCGGTTGTGAGAAAAAACGCGAGTTGGTTTCTTTCCTGGCGACTTTTCTTTGCCACCGCTGTTCTCCTCTAATACGAAAAATGTAAATACAGCAGGTCGCGTAAAAAGATTGGCAAATTCCCAGCTTTCAATATTCGTGTAAAAAAAGGCACAACGGGTTTCTACAGCAATGCAACAACACACCACGGCCACCAACGGCGCGCTGGGCCAAAAGTGAAACCGCCGTGCAGGTACCCAAAACGGTCGTGTTGTCGTATTAGCTACGGCGGTTATAACGCGTACCAGAGTCACTGAGCGGGTCTGTAACCACATTCAACTTTTTGCTCTTCCTTCTAGAAAGCAACGAACGGCCACTCTTTGAGCGCTTTGGTTTCGACGGTGACGGAGTTGATGGCGCAGAAAGAGATTCGCTAAACTCCCCTTCGTCTCCTGAAGCCTCATCTAACGCTGAATCCTTCTTTTTGACTTTAGTATTGAAAGTCTTAATAGATAGCTTCCTCTTGAGGGCCTTCATTGTGAAAAACGGGAAATTTGCGTATTTCTGTTATTCGGCAACAACTTAGCCGAGATAAGTACGTGAATAAAGGGTAACGATTTTGAACTGTATTTATTATTCTACAAATGCGTTTTACGCACGGACGCCCTACTTTTTGGGCAATAAATTACGGGTTTTTGTTTGGTGTTGTTTTAGCGTGTAAGTAGCTCTGCAAAATTCTTATCTACAGTGTTTACAGTATCGTCAAGCCTGCGTGAGTACATACAACAGCAACACATCATGCCCATTGCAATCATTCCAACAACAAAGCCACCTACAACAGCAACCACAATCCATTCCAAGAGTGGTACACTCTCTGCGAATGATGACTGGCACGAAGGATATGGTATCTGATTTGTATAAATTAGCAAAATACACGTGGAATAATTAAACAAAAAAAAGCACTAAGTGTGCTAAACGTACCGGCCAATAAGTGCACGTGGAAGTCGAATCCGTCCTAGGTATACCCGGTCTGGTGCCTGTGTAGCATTCCAATTCCTGTTCCTAAAAAAAAAGTGACGTTAGATATCACCACAGTGGTTTATGCGCCATCGCAATGAAACGCACCACGTCATAAAACAGTCGATAAAAAACTGCTGTACGATTGTTGTGATGATGCAATGTGAAACCATCAGTGGTGTTTACAGCGAAAAACAAAATTTGTAGCCCTACAACAACAAAAAAAAGTGAGTTGCAAATATTTTAACACAATTTCTCGAGAAGGAAATCCTCCGTGTCAAAATTACCCGGTGTAGCTCCACCATTGCGACATCCGTGAGGAGAGTGATAATAAGGAGAGTCAAGGAACCCGGAGAGCTACAAATTTCATTTAGCGTTCAACATCGACAAACGCAAGTAATGCGGCCACGAACATGTATCCACTCGAAGCTACATCCTTTCCACAAGTGCGAAACTCGCAAATACACCTGAGAATCTCCAGAGACGTTATGTATTGCAGTAATTGTTCCAGACGCCACTAAATCACTGGATTCGAATTGCTCAGGTATTTGTTTAGCTTGTAGACAAGTCTGCGAACTAATTGCGACGTATAGTAACGTTAAGATAAATACACGCGTTGTCATAAGCTCTAAAAACCCCATGCTGTCATGTGTAAAATTGTTGGGGTAATTTCGAAGCCCCAAGTGTTGAATGAGGTGGCTTAATCAGGCAATTACAGGCATGCAATTTCTATATTAATATGTCCAAAACTTGAGTTGGGAGTAAACAAACGCTCGAGTAATTGAGTGTTTAAATTGCCGTAAAAACGGTATTTATTCAAGACAAAAGCAAAACGTGGTCTCCTTTTTTCGCAAGCTGTCTTTTATTGCACTTATAGTGTTGGTTCATTCATAAGCGCGCTTTAAGCGTTCACTTGGAGAGCTTGACGAGTTTGTCGGCGGATACACCAGCGCACAACTCTTCGGTGAGATCAAAAGCGGAAACTTTTTTGCCTTCAACGTCAAAGTCTGGGTTATCAGCGAGTTTGCCGACACCATCTACGGAGACACCCTTGCTGACAAGGAGAGCACCAAAAGCGGTGTCTTTGTACTCCAAAGGTCCAAAAAATCTTGGGAGCTCAACCATACCTTCTAGAGGTCCAGCGGACATGTGCACCTAAGCAAATATATTTAGATGGTTTACATTTTGGCTAACGTACACCGTTGCAACCGGAGGATACTTCTTTGAGACCGATTTTGTCCTTGTTTACCAAAAACAAATTACGAATGGAACCTAAGCAAACAACTGTTACGCAAACCAAAAAAAGGTAATATGCTGTATACCTTCGACAGCCTTGTTAGGGTTGGTGACACCAGCGAGTTTTTCTCTCAAATCTCCCCAAGCCATCTAATAATGTGTTAATGTGATGTTGAAAGAACGTGGAATTAATGGTGCTGGGTTTTTTGACAGCTGTTAACTGTTAAAGATAAACAGAGTATTCTGACAGCCTGCAGATACTGCTAAAGTTATACATTTGACAAAAACGCTAAAACGCTCACCACTGAACGTTTGGTGTCCTTGGTACAGTGGAGATGTAAACCGGAAAAAAATGCATTTTGCATTGTGTTTTTTTTTTAATGCCAAAATTCAGTGCTGTGCGACAATCGCTGTCAGTATTGACCAATGCGCCAAGTGACAGCGAGAATTTTGGCATGTCCACAAAATTGTTTTCTTCAAAATAACGTACTTTTGAACGGCATTCCAAAGCTACGATAGCATTACCAGGGGTAGTGTATGGTACCTGTGTAAAACTTTAGAGACCATAAAATTATTTCCTGTACAACGTACGAGTTGGTAAGCGTGGAAAGGGTTAAGAACAATGTATGGCTTTCCAGAAACCTACAGACGCGTTACAATACGCCATAAACACAAATGTTGTACCTTGATGGACATGGCGTATGTACCGCCAGCCAAACGGGTGGTTCCAAGGTTGTCATTGACAACGCTCAATGAGAAAGGAGTGAAATCCTGATAGTCTAAGTTAGTGAAAGTGGTTTTTGTGCAAGTTGCATACAGGGTACAATTTCAAGAATTGGTGACCTCCCATAACTTCGGCGCCAGGTTGATCCTTGAGCATTTTGTCCAAGTTTTCCTTTGCTGACTATTCCAATAGCGTTAAAAATACGCAAAAACAAGTTGTACTGTACCTGTGTGATCACAGATGGGCCTTCTTTGCTGATTTGAGCAATAACACCGTAGTGCTTTACCATGGCGTCGGTTTTGTCGAGGTAGCTACCGCCAATGACACGGATCGCACCAAATTCAACACCAGACTCTTTGAGTTTGTTCAAACCAAGCTCCAAGGCGACCTTGAAATTAATACCGGCTTTGGTATCTGTTACTTCTGGTTTGAAGAAGAAGGTAAATTGGTTTACTGATGGATCAGCAGGGGCTTTGTATGGTACAACCCACTCGTCTTCGACAGACTTTGAGGTAACATTGGAGAAGGCCTTGAGAATTGCTTCGACGCTCATGATAAAATTGCTTAACGCTCTTAAATATTAAGTTGCAACTAAATGGACGTGCTTGACACGCAACGCAGTTGATTTTTTTCACTCCCTAAGTACGCTACACCGTGTCAACAATTAGCGAAAAGTTTTTATGCTTAAGTTTATTGGTACAATGCAATAGCTGCTATTTAGAGGTGTATTCAATTGTTTGGTTCTTTGTTCTTGTTCATTTCCACATGCACAATTTTTAACTCTTTAACGTCCTTGTTCCTTTTTTCTCGCCCAAATAAACCTACGGCAGTCTCGGATAATCCATCAGCCTCATCAGCAGATACATAGCTGAACAAATCGAATCTGTGATAGAGCACCAAGTAGCCGTGATTATGTGTAAAGAAACGGGACGCTGAGAAGTCTGCCTGCGGTGTGCCTGGTACCACTGGGCCATGCTTTTGAAGTATTTCTTTTGCTGGAATTGCACTTTGAGTAAAAACAAAAAAAAAAAAAAGCAAATAATTTGTTTTATTATCTTACCTTTTGTTTCAATGTCCTCCTCAGGATCTACTACTACAACTGTGTTGTTGCTAAATAGGACCCAACAAGGCGCTTCGAAAAATGTTTCTCTGAGTATAGCTATAGTTTCGTCCAATCCTTCCTAATGCAACCGTTATATAAGGAAACGAACATTCTTGGACTAAGAAAAGTCACGTGGGGTGGTATTTAAAAATATCATTTTTCAAAAGAATGTTCAATTTGCAATAATTGGTGGCTACGCGTACGTGGTGCTCCTCACGCTGCTCTTCAGAAGAAAGCCACATCAAACCAGAAAAACTAAGCAAGCCGATTATTCCTGTGGAAGCCAGTGCAGTGGTGGTGTTGTTAGGTCTATAGCTCACACTTGTGAAGTTAGACCTAAACTGGACTCTGTTCTTTACATTGCGTTGGTACGTCCGCTTTCTCTGGTACTTATTATCACGTGTGTGGTTGTATGAAAAACGCCTAGCAAGTACGGTTCGCATTGTATCGCAGTATTTATTTGACACAACGAGACGACTTAAACAGATAAAAAAAAGAAGCCAGTAAAGAATAACAAGCATTGAGCTTTATTAAAATGGCAGTTACAGTCCACCACTGGGTTGTTCGCTTGCTGGCGATTCGTATTCTCTCGTGGTACCGTATTCTCCTTCCTTTCCAGTAGCAGTGTTAACAAGGAACATGACGCCATCTTTGACATAGCCAGGGAAATTTACCCAAAAGTAATAGTTTGGGAGCAAGTGGTGTTTGTCGCTCCATGGTCGCTGCCTGCGGGTACGAGAATTATAATTTACATAAAACTTGTTTTTACGGAGAAACGTACTCTTTGAATCTGTTCCACATAACACCAGCCACAATATAAATGACAATGCCTACGATCAATAAAATAAGGAGGATCGTGCCGACGCTAACGCCGCCTCCGCCAAGGCCTCCACTTCCACCACCGCCACTTGAACCACCTGGGCAAGCGTTTTTGGATCGTACAGTTATCTACTCTCATAAGTTCAAGAAAAAAAAAACCCGGCGTCCGTACTATAGGGTTGTAAATGGCAGAGTTATCAACTTCTGTGTTCTCAAACCCTTTTGAATAATTGTCAGTAAAAAACCAATGTCACGACACTTTATACCAGAGAATGATGGATCGCAAATAAGTATCAAGTTACTGATAGAACCACCATCAGCATCTGTTAAGAAGTTAACAGAATATTTGTAAAAAAGGTGCACAACTACAACAGACTTACAGCCAAACTCTATCTCAACACCCGAATCTCCACCTGTGTTGCTGTAGGATCTAAATGTGGTTTTGTCCGAGGTATACATGCCTTCGCAATAAGTATACGCCGATTCGTCCCATCGACCCTCCCACGCAGAACATACACCACATTGGCTGTCTCCTTTTACAAAGGTATGAGTGTCACGTGATTTAATGGTGATTTTCGCACGTACCGACATTACCACAATTTTGTCCGGTATTGCCACAAACAAACCAACGGTAATGGTAAGATGTTGTATGGCCACCTTGTTTTTCTTGCTGACCCAAGGCCTGTAGGTGACATAAATAAACAAATTGATTAAAAAGCTTTTTGCGTACAGTAAGGCCAGAGAGATCATATGTAGTGCCACCGACTATTCATTATTAACAAATCACGTTATCTTTATTATCGTACCGTCTAAGTTGCCACAATCAGGTGGAAACGCCAAAGCGATAGTAACACAGAGAGTAAGGAAAGTTGCTAACATTGTTCTCGCTATACAAATAAGTAAGAAATTTCTTACCTCTCTACAAGGTAATTACAAGCGCGGCGTACCCATGAAGCGAAGCTTAGGTGAGTTGAGCAATAAATAAGTGCGATGTGGCTTATAGTTCAAAATTTTGTTTGACATTCTTCTTTAAAGACAAACTTTCTCGAGTTGTAACAATCACGTGCAAATTTAACTACATATCTCACTTCGTACCAGTTGCAGCACGTAAAATAACGCTGTTGCAAAGTACAATAGTCGATATCAACAACACCAGCCAGTTGCTTTATGAGCAACGGCAAACTCGGATTGGAAATGGCGTTTTGTAAACCGCGCTTAATGCCGTTTCGTTGTGCATTTACACAAGTGCATGCAAATAATGTACTTGAAGCCGCAGCGCCCCAAGTCGCTACTGACAAGGCGCACAATTACGATATTTGCTATTGTAACATGCTCCGTACTACTAGTAATCGCTTTGGTATACAACGGGGGCAAGAGTGCCAAAGAAAATCCTGTTATTAGCAACCAAGTGCGGTATTTGATGCAAAAACAATACCTCAAATACAGAGATGTGTCTACGTATCAAATTGGCCTTATAGCGGACCGCGACTCCGCTAGCAGAGTTTCTGACAGTAAAGGAAACAATAAATGGACGAGTGTTTTAAAAACAGGCAAACTAACTCGGGAAGTTGATGGCACGTACTCAGTCGAATGGGGAACAGACGTACGCGTCCTTTTTAGACTTTGTTTTCTATCATTTTTTTTTTCAATTCATAACACGTCGACAGTTTAAGCTCAAAGGCAAACTCAACGAAGGTGGGCGTGGCTTGGAGTTGTCTGAACTGATCAACTGGGATGGCATGTTACTCGCACCCGATGACAGATCAGGCATTGTTTATGAGATTCTCGACCGAAACGCAGCGGCAGAAAAAGCAAATGTCGTACCTCGCTTCATTTTGCCAACAGGAAATGGAAACATGCAAAAAGGTTGTAAAGTGGAATGGGCGCTTGTATTCAACAACCAGTTATGGTTAGGCAGCATTGGAAAGGAGTGGACAGACCCAAAAGGAAAAGTCATCTCGGACGCGCCACTCTGGGTCAAGATTATAGGTACAACGCTCTAGTATTGTTCGTTGCGTATTGACAGTTAGATCATAGACAGACACGAAGCCAAAACAGAGCATAGAGACTTCTCGCATGTTTACCAACTCATGAGGAAGAAGGTTGGTGTAGAGTACCCTGGGTATGTTCAGATTTATTGTTTGTATTTATATCCTAGTAATTACTTTGAATTGATCCCTTTTGCAACAGGTACATGATATTTGAAGCTGGAACATTTTGGCATGCCAAACAAAAATTTGTTTTCGCTCCTAGAAAAGTATCAACGGTACTTACCTTATGTGCTCACAAGTTCGCCACTCATGCAACGCAATAGGAACCTTACGATGCTGACAAGGACGAGAGGCGAGGTAGTAATTTATTCTTGATTGTAGATCCATATGACTACACCAACATTGAGACAAAGACTATTGGTGTATCCACAAAAACTTGATTTTTTTTTAAGCCACAGCTCAACTTTTTACCCTTGACAATCTAAAGCAAAAGATCCCAGAGCGGGGTATTTCTTCGATCAAATTCATTCCTTTCCGTGACGAGGAAGTTGTGGTATTGAAAACGATGGAATTGTCGAACCCTGAAACGATAGAGACGTGTATCCTTCATGCTGTTTTACACCTTTTTTTTTTTTTTGAACTTGATGCCTTGACACGTAACAGATATGGCCGTTTACAATATTGTCACTGGCAAAGTATTGATGGAGGAAACGCTGGTTGGCAAAGAAAAGTGCGTAGTTGAGACCTGTCAGCATTTTTTGAAGCTAATTCGGACTCTTAGGTTTGAAGGAGTGGAATTTTTGTAATCACTACTTGCGCACACCATGTAATTAAATAAAAGTAGCGACCTGCTCTAAGAAAACCGTCGAAAATTTTGGGGTTTTACGACTTAATTTGCAATCCCTCCTTAAGTTCATTTCTTTTTTTTTGTATCCCTTTGCACCACCTCAAAAATGACTGACGATACTCGCGATTTGCCAATGTCCCTCGGGTACGCATTGAAATGCGGTGTTTAAACCGCCTTCTGCATTAAATCGCCAGTTTCTAACATTACCACCAATTAGACTCAAAGTCCCAGAAGAGCTCCTCCGCAATGCTGTTGACACTATCTTCAAGTCTAAGGAGAGAAAGTTTCTAGAATCTGTTGATATTCAGATTCGTTTGAAGAACTACGACGCTAGCCGCGCCAGGCGTTTCAACGGAAGTTACGTACTTCCTCACACCGCCAGACCAAACCTTCGCGTTTGCATCATCACTGACGCCAAAGATTTGGAAACCGCAAAGGCCAACGACCTTCCATGTATCACTATGGATGAGTTGAAAAAGTTCAACAAACAAAAGAAGCCTATCAAAAAGTGGGGTACGTGCTTCCACCGAGGTTAGGCGGGAGGTTGAACAACAGCCGACCCTGAGAAACCGCCCCTCGCCTAAACACACAAGTGTTCAGTGCATAGGTCGTGCGTTTTTATCAAAAAAAACCACGTTGGTCGTGTTGTCTCTCCCGCCTCTCTCGCTTTAATTTGCGAATTTGTGGTGGCTAACATGCATTCTTTCTTTATAGCCAAAAAGTACGATGCTTTCCTCGCCTCTGCTTCTTTGATCCGTATGATTCCTCGTGTTCTCGGACCACTATTGAACAAGATGGGCAAATTCCCAACACCTTTGGGTAAAGACGACGACATGGTCAAAAAGGTCGCTGATCTTAAGGCTACCGTCAAATTTCAATTGAAAAAGGAAATGGGTTTGGGTGCCGCCGTAGGTAACCGCGAAATGACCACAGACCAAATTGTACGTTGTGGTTTTTTTTTTTTTTTTTTCGTGTTTTTGAAGCCTTTAGCACCGTCGCTAACCCTTTGTCTTTAGATTCAAAACACAGTCCTAACTGTAAACTTTTTGCTTGGTTTGTTGGCCAAGGGATGGCAAAACATTAGATCTGTTAACCTCAAATCTACCATGAGCGCCCCACAACGTATTTACTAATTGTGTGAATCTAATAAACGTTTTCGCCCTTGTACTTTACTACCAATTGCTGCCCCTTTGTCGTTAAAGTAGCTACTTGGCTTTTTGCAAGAAAAATTGAGTTTTGATCCTTGTAACGAGATCCTTGTAACGAAAAGGTTCTTTATTTGTTGTTGTATAAGTAAGCTATTATCCGTTTATTACGCATGCGGTAGGACCGCCAAAGACTTCACAATTGTTTGGTATGGCAGAATTTGATACGCAGGTGTCGGCACCGTTTCCACCATTTATTGCTTGGTTTCCATCAACCGTGGCGATGCAGTCACTGCCACCTCCTCCGTTTATGCTGGATTGTGCAGTGAAGCGTTCGGCTTGGATGTGATCTCCACCGCCGCCTCCGTTTAGTCTTATGAAAGTACTATCCCTAGTGACCATGCAGTCATTGCCACCGCCACCTTGAGAAAAAAAACGTATCAGTAATAATGAACAGAGGTAAAGTCGTAATTGATTGTTTGTACAGGGAGGAGTAACGACCAGTACAAAATTTCAAAAAAACAGTCGAACTGCAAACAAGAGACTTACCACTTATAACACCAGCAAAGGCATTGTCAACGAGTATATTGTCATTGCCAGAGCCACCATTAATGGTGGTAGGGAGTTCTGTGATACCTGTGCCCACAACGCGGATGCAATCTGGGTCAGCACCAGTAAGGATTGAGACACCAGTAGACTGCTCAGTGAGTACGATATCTCTACCACCACGCGTTTGGATCTCTCTGTATCTTACATTGGGACCAAGATTGATGTAATCTTGACCGTTACCTGCGAAAAAGAAATAATGCATCAGTGGGGGTTAACGCTCGAGTAAAAATCCTTTAAATTTTTTTTTTTTTTTGTAAGAGGACGTACTGCCATAGTAATCTCCAATTACGGCTTCAGCACCTACGAGAATACAGTTTCTGCCATTGGTGAGTCGCATTAGACCTTCGACCGTTGCGCCAAAACCAATGGAGAGACACGTGTCACTCACTGTATTTATGATACCTCCTTGTATTACTACACCTGGTTCAATGGCAGTACAACGAGAGCTACTGAGGACAAGGTTTGCTAAACAGAGCGGATTAGCGGTCATACTAGTTAGAGAGATACACGTCGAAATTAAATTATATTTCAGATATAATTTGAAATTGTGTCTGCGATTATTCAGTTGGGACTACGTACATGATCTAGCGCCAAAGCTAAGACAACCTCCTGCTTCCAACTCGCTAATACAAGCTTGACATGGATTAGAACGCACGGAGCAAGGGTTACTAATTTCTGATAAACCACTGCAAATATTGTCAGCAGGCTCAGTCGGTGTATTTGGGACTGGTGGCGGCGCCGTGGTTGGTGGATCTGTTGGAGCCTCACTGGTTGGCGATGGCGTGCTTGGTGGATCTGTTGGCGCAACTACGAATACAGTAAATCACACAAGTATGAATACAAACTTGGCAGTACCCGTTGGTGGTGGTTCTACTATCTCAATCGTAGCGCTTGCTTGTGGTGGCAAGCACGCTTGTGTATTTCCTCTCCTAAGGGCAGAATGTCAAGGTAGATACTCAGAGGCGAATGAGTTTCAACAAAAATAAAAAACAAGTAAGTTAGCTTACAAAGGCATGTCAAAATCGTGAGAAGCTACAGTTGACATATCCGCTAATGTGGCCACTGCTTGTGGATCGGTTATCATGCCCGGTGCTTAGGTACACAGTAAGTGGAGGGTTAGGACAAAAGGGTTGCAATAACCAAGTTGTATCAGATTTTAAATTATAACATACCTATTAGTTCTACCTGGGCCGTACAAGTCTCCGTGCCGTCCGCAGGAATAGTACCGTCGGCACTGAAGGTGTTCGTGGCCATGTCCACAGTAAACTAATAGAGTGAGCTATGAACGAGGTGAAGTGGTTTTTCGCACCGAAGTACAGCTTGCCATACTGATTGCGACAAGGTCAGGCATAGTAGGGAAATCAAAATCCAACGAGGTAAGCGTAACATCACTTGGTGTAAGGTTTTCGCATTCAACAGTAAGAGTGTACATATTACCTAGCAATACAGCCGTTAACTAGCAAATACAACAATTGTCACGAAAAAAAAAATAAATCCCAAAAAAAAACACGTGCCAACAAAAAAAGGATCGTCCCCAACGAGTGTGTGTCGGCATACTACTGGAGTTGTACAACACGTGTGGGATAACTCGATGCTTTCAGCCGTGGCAGTTGGTGAAAACCTTAGTTCTGTTTGTATTTGGACGACAGGCATGGTATTAGCGATTGGTAGACAAATGTCCTGTGGACCACCTGCTGTTACGCCAAACTCCACTATATCAGCCGCCATAGACAAGTCAGTTCGTGTTGATACTCTTGCAACAAGTTCGACACCAGTTGCGCTTGCCACGCTTACGAGCCAGCAACCTACAACGTCGTTAGTTTTTTTTTTCAAAAAAGAAAATTGTTGGCGTCGTACTGCAACCAAGCGCTGCCAGGTCCACCGCTGGGGCAATAGGTAAAGGATCGGCGCCTCCAAGGTAGAATGCTGTACAAGAGGCCTCTACATTGTTCTCGACGAGAGTCGCTGTAGCGGTGAAGGAGCCGCCATTAATATCACACATCAGAGTGTTTGAGGCTGGCATGGCACTTGTTAAGAACAGCATACCGTTTAGTGATCGCTCAACCATGATAGCTTAACCAAAGTTAACCCACAAAGCGTTAAGAGTTCTTGTAAGAGTATGCGCACAAGTCATCATAGTAGCGTCGGTTTCAATGGTGAAGGGTTGTAACACTGAAGATACAGAGCCGTCCTGTTCATCGGGCATTATCATGTCCATCTGGTCATATACGTCTAGTATGAATTGAGAAGAACACAGGCCCACTAAAAGGCACACGAGAAATGTTGCGCGCATGATTTGCTCGTTGTTTTTTGAAGTAATCTTGTATTGTGATAAAGATCACAACGCAATCTCTAATTTATCATTGTATCTCGTAACTCCGCGAGGAGCATAAGTTGCTCCTCACAATATGACCATCCTAAGGGAAAAAACGGGAAAACAACAAAGTGTTAAGTCGTTACCCAAACTGCAGTTATACTGCATTTAATGCTACAAGGCTGTTGCGATAGCTGGTGAATGTTGCGCGTTGGTGTGAGTTTTAGTACATACACAGCCGGACACAACCCAAGCGCCTCGCACTGGCTGCTAACACAAACGCCAAACGTCCATAAACGTGCAGTGAAATGGCAAAAGCGAAATTGTGCACTCAGAGCTGAAAAGAAAGACTGGGGTTGTTGGACTTTCCGTGCACGCTTTGTAGACCAGGTAGAACTTGATTCGCGTATACAGGTTAAAATAGTGTAGCTTGGTAAAGAATTACGCGTATTACAGTTGAAAGACTGGTATTGGATAACTACTGAGCGTGTTTATGCGTCAGGCCATGGCGCTGTACTATCGTGAGTTAATTAAGAGCCTTGGCCTTCAAATTGTCAGTACAGATTTTAGGCACTATGGGTATTCTGTTTATAATATGGTTGTGGCGCATTACCCATCGTTTGAATGGATGCCGTGGAATTTCAGTACGTTTTCTGCGTTTACCAATCAAGCAAACTGGCTGGTTAGGGCAAGTGCCTACAGGGTATTGGTTAGAGGCGCAGAATCAATACGATTACTTGGCGCTGCATGTACATTGCAACAAGTAAAATAGAGGATAGAAGTAACTTGGTTTTTTTTTAAAGGCCAGTAAGAGGCTTGGTGTCAAGTGTTTGGAGGATTGGTACAGAGTCACCACGAACGATTTTACTTCGCACGTAAGAGGGTTCAGCATGGTCGCACAGTACGTCGTTATAGAGTGTACCAAAAGGCGATTAAAATCACATTTTGCGTTAGGTATTACAAATTCTCTGTTATTGACATGCTCAATCACTTATTCCCAGCCTTTGATTGCCAACCTTGGAAATTTAGTACACTCGTTCTATTATAGGCACAATGTTAACGAATGGGTTGTGTAGGCAACGTCAATAGGAACTATTGGCAAGTCACTTGGAATGTGATAAACTACATATTATACGTACGACATGGAACTCTTTTTTTTTTTTTTTGTATCATTGCATAGATCATGAGCTCTCACGAATCATCTATGTCTTAACTAGTCTTCCAGGCCGAACGCGAATTAAACATACGCCATGTAACTGATTGGTATAGCATCGGGCCTAAAAAACTTCACAGTTTACATGGCGGTGGTCTGCTCAACACGTGCGATAGCAACAATTCACAAAAAAATGTGTTAACCACACTGTGTTTTGACTTTTGGTTTAGGCAATTTGGTGGCTCTCTCGTCCGTCTCCTCGAGTTCGTTTACCCAACAAAACAGTGGATTCCATGGAGGTTTGGTAAGTTTGCAATTATGCGGTTAAACGGCTTGCTGACAGCACGATATCCTTGCTTTCTCGACTAAATGTATTTAACCTGTCAGTGTTTGCTAATGCATCGGTAGAGTCAATTCGGAGCGTTTGGAGTGTAGACGAGAATAGACTCTCTTTTTTACGTCACGTGCGTTTTATTACTAAGAGTTTAGTGACACCAATAACAAACCAGTTAACAAACGATTCAGTTGGAGTCAAAACTTGATATTTCTCAGATTGACGATTGGTACCACGTGCGGACTCAAACTGTGGTAGCATTGGGTGGCAAGCATCTTCTCACCGGTTACTTCTCTTCATCTCTTCAGCTGTTTCTAAAATGGGCGTATCCTGACAATGATTGGGTAGCTTGGCGATTTGGTACGTTCTTTTAAGTCTATACTATTCTCGTTTTGTATGTTAATACCTCTAACTATCACGTATAGATTCTTGTCGCAATAACTACTGGAATGATGCAGCAAATGTACGCCAGTTTATGAGCTATGCCAGCAAATCGTTGCGGATAGAGGAGCCCCAGGATTGGTATCGCGTTTCCAAACATAAACTGGCTTCTCTTGGTGCTTCAGGGTTGACCAAAAAATGGGTTGAGAGTGCGTGCTTTGTAATCAGTGGCAATGTAAATTCTCTGGTAACAGTTTGTAGCATTGCAAAAAACGTATCCAGATTACACGTGGGATTTGAATAAGCTGCAAGATAGAACGACTAGGACTGTACAAAGGTAGGCAAACACCCACTGCTACATTTTTCTCACATTTTTTACTTTAAGGGATTTGCAATACTGCATACACAAAATGCTGCCTTCTACCAATTGATGATGCAACTGGTGTGTGTTCAAGTGTAAAACAGAAATGAATAAATACTGTAACATAATTTTAAGTGATTTCATTTTTAATTTTTTTATCTCTATGTACATTCTATTTTATGTTTCTGTTTTTGTTGAGATTACACGCCAGTAATTGACAATGTCGATCTATTGCCGACATTCGTACCAACATGCGCGAATACAGGGTGTGCTTTGACAAGGCACATGGCTGTGCGAAGATCTGGGTTAAAGCACAAGCAAGTCTCGATCAAGTTTTTAAGTTGTCCTTCCTGCGCACTGCCATTTGTCGGTAATGTTAAAAATGCCATTGGTGGACGCTGCTCATTTCTCATACGCTTGAACAGTTCTGCTATGTCCTCCGCCGTCAAACAAGATGCAAAAGGCTCAGCCTTGCAATCGTTCCACAGCTCCCATAAAAATAAACCGTAGGCCCTATCATCACCATAAGAACAAAAAAAAAAACCAAAAAAAGTTGACAATTACCATGTGTCAACGTTAGGTTTGTAGTTTGGCATCTCGAGCAAAACGAGTTCTGGCGGAAGTCTACGCAAATCACCGGTATATCCAGTGGTAGTGGTATCTGACCAGTTCTTCTTGGCGCATCCAAAATCGCACAACTTTGCGCGGAGTCTAGATTCCTCTTTATTGTGGTACACCTACAAGTAACGTCAAAAATCAAAACAAACTCTGAAGAGATTGGGGCAAAAAAAAAAAAAGAGAAGAGAACGTTGTTAACTCACCAACACATTTCGAGCTGCAATATCCGAGTGAATGTATCCTGCCTCATTAACTGCAAGGAGAGCGCCACATACATCCTTGGCAAGTAGTATTTTTTCGTTAAAGCTGAGGTGCCTCTTGTCCTTTGTTAGATGATCTTTCAGGTTACCCACAGGTAAGAACTCTGTAAGAATCAACTGCTTGGCATAATTGAAGCCAACCAACTCCACAATCTGCGCAGCTTGCCCATTAGCAGTCCTAACAAGTGATTGTAAACATAAGCTCTCAAAAAACACAAGTATAACCGTACGCTATGCGTTGTGACGCCATGTGTGCCTCGACCTCGTTTGTAAACTCATCTTGGTTCGTTAACTGCTTCGTTGCTACCTTACGCTTCGGCTGTGACGCAAAGTGTGCTAAAAACACGACGCAGTGCTCGCCTTTGTAAATTGGATCCTCGATGATGAACTGTGTCATGGTGTCCGGTTGTTGAAGAGCAAGGTCTTGCATGTCTTGAGTCACTAGCTGTGCCTTGAACTGCTCTTCCATGCCTAGAGCACGCTTTATGCCGTTTATATCAGTTTCGCGGTTGGAGTTCATGTGTGGCGGAAAGCGTTCGGCGAGTTGAAGCGATACAGCTGGCGCATGTCTCTTCTTTTTTCTCGTGTCAGCTTTTTTGAATTTTCTTATTTGCCTGTTCTTGTATAACGCCACAATTGCCATTGATATGAATCCAATGACAGCGATCTAACGTTATAGGGTAAGTATTCTACAATGGTAGTAAGATTGAGGCGTACCACGCCCACCACCGCCATCACCGCTATTACTGCGTCTTTTGCTCTACTGTACGTCTTGACTGGTCCTGTTGGTCTAGGGAAGGAACACGTTAGTTTTGTTTTCTCGGGGTAATTGAGAGAGTGTCATCACCACACATTGTGGCAGCTCAGCTACAAAATAACCCAAATGATTAAAAAACTTTCGTACTGTGGTGTTCCTGGTGGCGTGGTAGTATTACTTGGAGGTGCGCTAGGTGCGACAGTTGGTGTTTCAGTGACAGGTAGTCTGATAGGATAAGCATCTTCTGCTGCACCACGTGGTAGGGTTGTGGCGTTTTTCTGTGGATCTTCACCACCTGGTGTTTCAGAAATGTAAACGGGTTCTTCTGCTTGGGGTTTTTCTCGTCCATAACGCGAAATCGTTAGCGACGCCAATGGTGGTTTCTTAGAGGGAGGTAGTGTTTGGCTGTCCTCTGGTTTTATATCAAATGAGGGGCTTTCAGATTGGCAGACCTATTAATCCATTATTAATTTCGCTGGTGAGGTTCTCCTGCGTTGCGCACCACTATCAGAAGGTTTAAAAGCACCATAAAGAGTGTGAATACAATGCGCATAATTGTATGCGTGGTGCTCACACCTGGATGCTGGGCTACGTTTTGTTTGTTTTGGGGTTATTTTACAAATTAGAGTGTACAATCCAAAGTAATTGCCTGAATTAAAGCGTATGTTGCCGTGTACACGAACGTGTATACCGCAAAGCGGTGCAGCTACTTGTTGATACACTACTTAAAAAACCCGACAAAACCAAACTTAACCCCAAAATTGTTGTCGCATTTATTTTGTTATAAACTCGTCAATCGTCAACTCCAGGACACACGAGTAAATTGATATTGTGGTGAGGGTTCGCGCTATTAATTGGGTGCGACAATGTCAATGAGTGATTGGACCACAGAAGGATCAGCCAGTGTTGATACGTCGCCTTTGTTCCGTCGTTAGATGATATGATAGTGAAATAAAAAAAAGTGTACCAAGCGAATCAGTTTCATTGCAGGCAATTTTGCGGAGAATTCTTCTCATAATTTTACCGGATCTTGTCTTTGGTAAACCAGGTACAATCACGACCTTGTCTGGTTGGGCGATAGGACTGATCAGGGAGCGGACCTATAAATAAGTGAGTACTCATGTTATTTATCATGTTTCATGAAACACGTGCATTTAATCTTAGTTGCTTTTCCAGATTCTCAGTTTGCATCACACCTTCCTTCAAACAACAATAGGCAAACACAGATTGGCCCTTTTGTTTTGGTAAAATGTGAGTTTGTGCGTGATAATAGCCGTTGTTTAAAATAAATGTACCTTGACTTCATGGGGAACGCCTACAACCGCCGCTTCTGAGCAGGTTTCATGTGCTACTAGAGCACTTTCAATCTCAGCAGTGCCAAGCCTGTGTCCGGACACATTAAGGACGTCTAAAACGGTTAACCAAACCATGGCAACTATTTGTTACTTGTATGCTTACCATCTACTCTGCCGATGATCCAAATATAGCCGTCCTTATCTCTGTGGCATCCATCACCAGAGAAAAAGTAACCTGGGTAAGGATTGAGGTATGTGTTGCAGTAGCGTTCGTGGTTTCCCCAAACGGTACGCGTTACAGATGGCCATGGTTCTGCAATTGCCAACACGCCTTTTACATCGTTTCCTTGGAGCTCTTTGCCAGTTTGTGGATCCAGCACGACAGCTTTGACGCCAAAGAATGGGAAGGTTGCACTACCTGGTTTTTGAGGCGTAGCTCCTATGTGTTGTTAGCGTCTAAATATTGGATGGCCATGTAAAGGAGGAGCGCACCAGGTAGAGGCGTGATCATGATACCACCGGTTTCAGTTTGCCACCACGTGTCAACTATTGAGCAATTGCCTTTTCCGACTACTTTGTGGTACCACTCCCAAGCAGATGGGTTAATTGGCTAGAATAGTACGCATTAACATTTAAACTAGCACATGAACAAACAACACAAAAAAAAATACCTCTCCGACTGTTCCTAAGACACGTAGGGTAGACAAATCATATTTTTCAACGATGGAGGAATCATATTTCATAAGCGCACGGATGGCAGTTGGTGCGGTGTAGAAAATGTTGATTTTGTGTCGTTGAACCATGTCCCTAAACAAAGCGCGATGAGATCAACTGCACGTCAAATAGTAGAAGCTGTTTGGGAACGCACCAGTATCTTCCAGGATCAGGATACAGAGGTGTGCTCTCGAACATGAGTGTGGTAGCACGGTTGGCCAGTGGACCGTAGACAATGTATGAGTGTCCTGTAATCCAACCAATATCCGCAACGCAAGCGTACACGTCGCCAGGATGGTAGTCAAACACATATTGATGAGTTGTAGATGCGTACAACAGGTAGCCCGCTTGGGTGTGTACGACACCCCTTTACAACTGCATTTAGCTTTCACATACCTTTCTAGTGTATCAACGTACTTTGGTTTGCCTGTAGAACCAGAAGTGTACAAGAGGAAGAGGATATCTTCAGAATTCATCTCCTATGCAAAAAAAGTGTGAAAACGAAAAAGAGAGAATAACTAGAACCCACCTCAACTGGACAGTAAGGGCGTTCATCCTTCATGGCTTCGCTGAGCCAAATGTCCCTTCCCTCTACCCAATTGATGTTGTTGCCAGTGCGTTTTGACACAAAAACAGTCTATGAGTGAACTAAGAACTGGAGCAATGGTAAAGGTGTCAAACGACTAACCTTTATTGTGGGGCAACTTGCGAGTGCTACATCCACTGTCTTTTTGAGAGGGACTGCTTTATCACCTCGTACGCCTTCGTCGGTGGTAAATAGGACGGAGCAAGATGCATCATTTATCCTGGTTGCGAATAAGCGATCTGAATGAGCTCATCGAATTCAATCGAAAAAAAAAAAAGACAAATGTAAGTACCTGTCAGCCAATGCTGTCGCACTAAATCCTGCAAATACTACGCTATGAATTGCGCCAATTCTCGCGCTTTGTGGTGGTAAGTGATTGTACTAGTCTTTACAAGGCATACCAAGCAAGCATGGCGTAGGCAGCCTCCAAGACCATAGGCATGTAAATGCACACTGTGTCGCCCTTTCCAAGACCGACACGCTTCATGGCGTTGGCCACCCGTGAAACGTTCACTGTTGCATACAGTTAGTAAACACACGTGAATTTCAAAAAAATCAAACGTTTGCAAACGTGCTTTGAAGTTCCTTGTACGTCACTTTTGTAACTTCTGATGGTTTATTGCCCTCCCAAATGATGGCGACCTTACAATTTAAGAAAACTAGCAAGAAAGCCCGGTGACGTACCTGATCGCCAAATCCTTCCTCTACGTGCCTATCTACGCAATTGTAGCAGACGTTGAGGCGTCCATTGAGGAACCAAGCTACATTACCATCCTTGAAGGTACTACGCGCGTCAGTATCTGGTGGGCATAACGTTGACGTGACGTACCCGCTTTTTACTTTATTGTACTCCCTAAACCATGAAATCTTTTTTTTTGCCATCTACAGGTGTCAAAACGCGTTGGTAAGCGTTTTCTTGCACCTTATCCCAAAAATTTTCGTTATCATCTTGGCTCTCTTTGTACATGCGCTGGTACTCGCTCCAACCATCTACCAGCGATTTGCCCTTAAACCGCTCCGCTACCGGGTAAGTTTTAACCGTGGAGGTGTCTTGCGTTGCCATTTTTCTCCTTTTAGCAGGTCTTTCAGAGGTCATGCTGTACAAAATTAACGAAGAAGATATTGTATTGTAAAAAGTACGTAATTTCCTCTACTCATGTGTAGACCTGTACAAAGTTGAGCCAACAGATACTCATCTCCATTGACACTCGGTAATGTTACGTGGCCAATCAAATGAGCATGATCAAACTTTTTAACTTGTGATTCACTAGTGTAACGCAAAAATATGCGTTTAAAATTGTTTTATTGTACAGTTCCTTTAATCCTTTTTTGTGAGTCGAACGTAAGGTATCTCAGCTCCACGGCTTCCCTATTAGTCTAGTGAGCAAGTAACGTCTTTAAGTCTCGATGATTGGTAACGTATTAACTAGTTCCACGACTGCACGTACCTGTACAAGTAATTGAAGCGGCAAGGTTTGACTACCTCGAAGCATTGTATTTACAGAAGGCAGTAGATTGCGTGATATAGGTGTCACAAGGTAAAAATGGCGAGATTGCATGTCAATAGCCTTGATAATGCCTAACCCAATACAATGGCAGTTCGGCGTTTCTTTTAGAAGGAGAGGGAGACATGCAGTACCCTCTGGTTTTTTCTGGTACTTTGTATTGTCAATAGCTAGTCCAACTATCTGCCCATTAAGAGCGACCTAGACCCAACAGGTAAGGCTTTGTGTTTTGGGACATGTCTATTTTGTTATCACTACTCGTACCATTGTTTGAGATGGAGGAACATCTACATCCATGAAGCACACCTTAAATTGCTGCCAAGGTACCTTGTATGTGATGCCTACACCAACAAGGCCACTACTAAATATTTTGAAATGAGCCATTATGCGATAGTTCCTCAGTGCCTGTGCGCTTTCTGAAGTCGAGGTGGTTAGCAACAATATCACTTGTGCTCGTCAATCTTTGGTTCTTACCCTGGACAAGTGTGTTTGAACTCCTGGGAATGAGCTTGTTCAGACTTATTTGCTCTCCTTCGAACGCTGTCTTTTTAGGTGGAAACAGCGACTCAAACTTGACGTTTATGCCAGCGACTACATCCGGATCCAGTATAGTAAGCAACTCGCGATGTAAGATCAATCCAAAGTCTGCAGCAAAGTGAGATGACCGGTTTTGTGCTGGTGCTGAACAAACAAATGTGTGTATGCAACGTACTCTCTAGCCAGCCGAACGAATTGATTATCAAAGGTGCGTCCCGGATATTAGAGTCGGTTGCTTCGTCATAAAACGTTTTGAGTGCTTTTGCCTAAGCACTAAGGTTGGAACACCACAGACAAACAAAATCCAAAAAAAATGGTAGGACGCACCATATTCAAATACAACTCAGGTTTTTGTCCAGGATCTATATTACCGAGATAGTAAGAATGTAGAGGCTTCTTCATGTGTGTATAAGACGGTCCGAAGATAGGTTGGTCTATCACTGTTATTGATACGAATCCAGGAGGTGTGAATTCAGGTTGGCCAGGATCTAGGTCTAGCCATACCACTTTTTTAGATACTTTCCTGCACAGATGTAGCTAGTTAATACATTTGGCGCCACTGCAACCAGAAGTTTTTTTCAACGCACTTTTTTTTGTTTGTAGTCAGGTATTTGTTGGCGAGATAGCGCGCCATTGTTGACTTGCCCACGCTCTTGCCACCCAATATGAGAACTTTTTGTTTGCGATCCAGGGCATTGCTGACTGCTTTCCAGTCATCCGACACATAAGTTGTGCGTATGGGCAAACTATTAATGTCTACATACAAAGTAAGGATCCCTTATGACCAAGGTTACAGTGCACGCACCAAATTGTTCTGGGATGACTACCATCCAATCCAAACCTACTGGATTTTGTCTTTTGAGACAGGACCAAGCGTCAGGTAACTGAAATCCTGGAAAGAGAGATTGATCCACACTTGCAAATGGACCCTTCTCTACAATCACAATCTACGATCCCATTAACAAATCTCCACTTACACACAACGTACGGCGTGGTGAGTACCGGCACGAGATATGTGCGATGCTATTGCTTCACTCATGTCACGTCGCACTCCTCCAAGTATCGAAGAATTCGATTTGAGCATGTCTAAAGTGGTTTGAACCTACATTGCAAGCTTGTGAGCAGTCCGCTGTTTCCTCGTGTCAAGTCCCGAACGTACTTGCGTTGTTGCGTTAATATACGACACTGGAAAGTCTTTGGGGCAAGTGACATGGTGCTTAGTGGGCGCAGGGGTGAGTGTGATGCCATTCAACGATATTTCCCCAGAAACAAGTCTTACGGACAATGAACCAAAAAAACACAAGCTCTGGACATATTTTGAGCGTAAGGTACGTGTTGTTGATCGCTTACCTCATTTTGCGGTAAAAAAAAAACTATGCTGTCTTTGGCTTTAAACCACCTGTTCTTACTCTTTGTAAACGAAAATGTGGTGTTTTTCTGAAAAGAGAATGTTATTTTGTACAATGACCAATTTAACCGCTGTAGCGTACGAATAGTTGCCTTGCTTGCATGATGTACAATTCCACACGTTTAAACATAAAGACCAATCGCGAACAGCAATTTGACTAAGTTTACCCACAATTACACCCCTTTTTGACATGGCTGCCGTTACAGTGATTGGTGGGGGTATAACTGGACTGAGCGCAGTACACTTTATGAAGAAGCGCGGTACAAAGCCCATTCTTTATGAGGTGCGTCTTTTGTCTTTTTTTATGGTTGTCTCAACAGTAACGTGCAAAAAGGCATCAAGTAAAACAGGGGGATGGATCCAAAGTAAAGTTGTTGCGAACGGAACAATTGTTGAGGTACATCTCGTAATAGCACGCCAATAACACGTTTTAGCAAGGCCCTAGGTCAATACGAGGTGCTTGGCCTGATTCTAGACACACGTATGAGCTGATTGACGATCTTGACATCCAACAACAAGTCTTGCGTGCCTCTAAAGCAGCAGAAGGAAGGTGAAGAGCGTACCCGTGACGTGTTATGCTGAGCGCTCATTAGACACATCTACCAACAAGGAAGCATGAGACAAGTAACTGCCAAGCACTTATTCACAGATTGGCGCTTCCTTTATGGTGCGCTTTCAGAGCCGTTCGCTAAACGCCAGCGCATCAAACAGCCAGAATCAGTACAGCAGTTTGTAGAAAGGCGTTTTGGAAAGTGCGTCATCGTAGTACCAGGTCATCATTGTCGGATTGCCTTGTTCTTGAAACAATCCACCTGACCCGCTATAAGGTACGTACACGACACACTCATTGCACCTCTTTGCCATGGTATTCACGCCCGCCACTCTTCAGAACTGGACGTCGAGGTAACGTGGTCACATCACTTTCTTACATTTCCCAGCCACCATCTCTCATTGCGCGGTCCTAGGCATGCTTCAAGTTCCTCCCAGAGTTTGAAGAGCAATATGGTAGCATTGTTATGGGAATTTTAGCTTCAGCGGTAGTACCGTCAAAGCACGGCAAACCTGCTGATGGTCCACGCGGGCCGTTTTCATTTCTAGATTCAGGCGTTGGGCATCTACCTGATACATTAGAAAGTCATCATGCGGACTGTATTTCCAAGTCGACACCAGTAACACGTATTGACCTAAAGGATGGCAAACCTACAATAGTACTACCAGGCGATAAACAACACAGTTGTGCGCTACGAGTTTTTTAGGATTTTTTTTTTCATCACCAGCCAACCAGCCACTCACTTTGTACTTGATCAAGGCGATAAAGTTGTATGTGCAGTGCCACCGGTGCAATTGATAAAAATGCTTGGTCACAACATGAGCGAGGTACCCAATGTCAGCAATATTTCGTTTTATTATCATCCTATCCGTGGAGAGTTCCGCTTGGCTCGCACAAACAAAATGCTTAACTGCTCTAATATTTATTGCCTACACAGCGTATGAAGACGTTGCTATCTTCTATTGGCGGCACAAGTGTAGGGGTTGTGCACTTGTTGTTTAAAAAGAAGGATGCAGGACCTGCGCTTAAGCTTGGATTTGGCTATTTGATCGCAAAGCACGACAAACAACAAGTTTTAGGCGTCACTGTAGACTCCAACACATTTCCGCAATATGCGCCGGACGACACTGTGAGTATGACAGCTATGGTTGGACATGATGCCGTGGCTGCACTACGTTCATTAGATGATAACAACGCCCGAGACAGCGCACTTGTGGACATTGCCTTGGATACCTTACGCAAACAGCTGAATATGACGGCGACCCCATTTTATAGCTGTGTCACGCTGTGTCGAGATGGGATAGTGCATTATGCACCGGGACATGCACACAAGATCAAGCAGATAAGACAACTCGCAGCACAAGAGCATCCTTGGTTGTACTTGGCGGGCGCCGCTTTTGACGGCACGAGCGTAAACCAGTGCGTGTCTTCCGGTCACTCGGCGGCTGCTTGGTCTTGTGCATGAACATAAAAACAAATTAAACAAAAAAGACAACAATTTTTTTAAATGCAGATTGTCCAACAGTATACTGTGGCTGATTAAAAAAAAATTGATAAACCTGTACTTCAACCACATCAAACTACATTTATTTTCGTTGTAGATTTACAGTTTGGTGTAACATCAGGACCGTTCTTTGTTACAACAAAAGTGGTGTCGTCGTAAATGTCTTTTTCTACTCCAAGGCCACCACACTTGCCTGATACACAGCAAGACTGTTGGGAAAAAACTTCGTATTTGTATTTAAGACTGCCTTTTGGTTTCCAAACTCGTGCGCGTCCTCTTATATTTAACGCCAAATCTGGTCTGTTGGGTATTTGATACACCAAAGAAGTCGTAAAGTTGCATTCGTTGGCTTCTGTACCTACCGTAACGTTCCCAATAGTCCAATACGCCCAACCAATATAGCGAGTGGTAGCTGGGTATAGTGAAACCATAGGAGTGCCACAGTTTGAAGGGTCGAGGATAATATCGCGTGTAGACTCAAGATCGAACTCTTGACCCATTAGCTCTTGTGCATCTAGCGCAAAGGGAATTGGGGCGCCAGTAATCCTCTGACTTGATACGCTAGTAGCTAACACAATTAAGGAAAGTAAAGTAAAGGTGCGCATGTTGCAAGTTGCTCCTTTTTTTAAAGTTGCAGAACTTCTGTTGACTTGTTACGGAACTTCTGTAACTTGTTTTGGTCGTTTTTACCATTTACAGTAAGTTTCCTGAATAAAAATAGTGAACATTTCAGTTGCACTGAGCCTTGTTCCGCGAGTTTCTTAATTATTGGTACGAGAACAGTTCCCATTGTGTCGATATTAACGAAGGAATTGACCCGGATATCGACAAAAAAGATTATCGATAATCACGTTATTCAGTTCGTTGTTACTCATAACCTGAATAATGTCCATGCCTCATATTTGAAAAATGGATGCTATCAGGTGATACAATGTATTTGTTGCTTATTACAATGTACTGAATGCTCATAGTGATGAGCAAATACAAACAAAAAAGTGAGATTTGATAATCTTTTTTGTAGATAATCCGCGTCAATTCTGAACGTAAATAAGTCACGATATTGACATAGCGTACACACGTTTATCAGCCATTAAAAAATCACCCCATAGCATGTTAAAATGGTTAGCCTAAGCGAACGTGTGAACTCTACAATTCTGGTTCTATAGGCTGTTGACTATCACTGATGTAGCTTTACACACCATGTGATTAGTGTAGGATAGGTTAAATTTGATTTTGTGTGATACAATAATTAAGAAACTCGGGTTTGTTTATTTTTTCACATTTTTCTTTTTTGGGACCTTTCTCCTTACAGTTTGCAAAACAGTTTTTTTCTGTTTTTCTGGCTCCTGTCCTTGCGCTTGCTTCCAAAACCGGTTGAACATTTCATAAGTTTTGGCTCGTTGCCGTCGTGCCTGGGCCTCTTCCTTGGCCTCCAGTTTTTCTGCCGTTGACCGACTTTGTCGACGTATTGCTTCCGCAAAGTCTGCTTCAATCTGCTCCTCATCAGCTTTTCGTTGATACTCCTCACCTCTGAGATAGGCTTCAGCGTCCCTCCGACGCTTTGTGTTAACAGCATCGTATGCCTTCTGCAATGCTTGTTGTTGCTCAATTGATGATGCCAAGTCTCCTTCAGTTCGTTCCTTGAGATAGTGCATGTAGTCACGTGCTTTAGTATTTAACTGAACCTTATCCACCAGCCGTTCAAGAGCTTGTCGTTTGTAGTTCATATTGTACAGCTGAGCCTCTTTGCGTGCTGTGTTGAAGGCGTATGTCTGAGCAGGCGTCATGTACACTTGTAATAGCTGCAAGCACGAGAAGAGCGCTGAAGCAGCCTCTCTCTTTTGTGTGAAATTGTCCATGTGGAAGACAAGCACATTGAGCGCCCTAGTGTAAGCTGATTCATACAGACCTGGCGGTTCAAAGTCTTCCGGTTGGTGTACAGGCATGTAAGTCTTACAAACGTTCTCCAACTGCTGGATAACCAATGATGACGGTGCAAAAGTAGCGGCAATGTCTCCCTCCCTGGCGAAATGGCGCGTAAACACGGGTTCGAGTTGTGGTGTAAGGGCTAGCAACCGCGAACGTAGGTCCTCTACTAAAATGGTGTCATCGCCCTTAGCAATCCGTTGCAACTGTTGTGCGATATCGTCAATTTCGCGGTAGACGTCGTTACTGTGAATCGGCAACTCGGTCTCTTCGAACATGGTTTCACCAGTTTGCCAGTGGGATCGCTTGTAGTAGTCGATAAAGTACGTGAGGTACGGCATGTATGAATGCGCCACACCTCCAAAAATCTGGCTGTTGCGCAAGAGCTCCCTGTTGTAGTGTAATACAGCGTTGATGTCCTGGGTTAGATTACAGGCTTCAGTGCCAACAGATTGGCCCCAAGAAGGTACTGCTTCTAGTTTTTCTCCTCCTAGAACCCAACAAGTAAGCATGAGGATCCGAGAAAATGGTCATGTGTCCAAACGCAAAAAAAACCAACAATGAAATGTAGATACGTACGCAACGTTCTGATAGCGTCATAGGCCATTCTCGTTGCGAAATCGTGAGTGCTATGTGATGATTAATGCTTTTATATTTCGGGCTCAACTAATAGGGGATTGATTGTACCGTGCTTGTAAAATGTCATTTGACAAATCGGGCAAGCTATTGACATCATCTGCCATGCCTAAATCCGTTTGTGAGACATGGTGTACATAAGGTTAGAAAACATAAAATAAAAAAATAGAAGGATAGGGGGGTTTACCAGAGTCGTTAATGACTAAGCGTTGTGTAATAGTATGTACATCTCCAGTGTAATCAGTGTATGACATGCTGAATAAAAGCTGTTAGATAAACAGCGCAAAGAAGTGTGTGCGGATTTGTTGAGCAATGCCGTGCCTGAATGAGCCGTTCTCCGGTGCTTTGATTTTAGGTTTGTATGGTACAGGCGCCGTTCGTCTCGCTCGGCGCGTGGAAGTTGTTGTGGCAGTTGGCGGAGCAACCTTTGGCGCCAGCTTAATCAGTACCTTTTTAGAGAATTCCTTTGCCAAATCCTAACAAAAAGAGTGAGCGCTAGTGGGATGCATAGTTTTTTTTATCAATGAGTGAATGAATAAATGAACACGAGGACTCGCGCGTACATCTGTCTGGTATTTTTCGACCTGTTTAGGAACCGGATTTTTCTTGCGCTTTGGCTGCGCAGGTTCACGGAGAGCTTCGTCATATAGGTCTGCGAGCTCTACTTGATCTCCTACGAAATCTCGGTTGCGCGGGAAGTTCTCTATTGTGTTTTCATCGTTATTGTAAATCATGTCGCGTTGTCGATTCTCGAATCGGTTGAAAACCTCCACCGTCCTTTCTGCAACGTTTGGTTCGTAGGCATGGACAGGTTGAGGGTCTGGTATGAATTCAATGCTGGATGCCAGCGTAGGTACACGAAACACGTTGGCAGGATCGCCAGGTAATCTCGATGCGCCATAAATGTTGGAGACTACGTAATCTTCGAAATGCAGTGTAACTTTAAGACCTGTAATCTCAGGCATCAAGATGTGAGACAGCAGCAATCCAGTGCCACCCTTATCCCATACTTCTTTTCTCTTGGTCTCGTCCTTTTCCCACGTCCAGAAGGTTATACCAGGAATACAGTCTAGGCGAAAAGTATGGGTAAAAAACAAAATTGAAAAAAAAAAAACAATTGTAATTTCAAACTGAAAAGATTTTGATGAAATAATCAACACAGTATTGCCTTACCCAAAAATTTGCCAATGGAATCGGCGTAGTTGTGAGGCGTAGGGAAAGCAGGGTCAGCTACAGTGGTCTTTATCCCTTTTTCAAGTAGAGTATTGATGGATGACTTGAATTCATCCACGTCCTCGTCATTTACTCTGTCCGATATGATGAGGACTCTTCGTTCCTCGGATGCGCCAGCTTCTTTAGCAGGTAGCATATCGAACGAAGCAGATACCATCTTCAGGCCTTGTGCAAGACCTACCTTTGGCGAGGTTGATACAGTTCGCTACAGTACGTTAGTATCTTTCTCTAATAGACAGGGTGCGGTTGTGCTACGTCTTGAAGAAAAGGCGAAGACGTAAAAAAAAAAACCCAAACGCTAAAATCTATGGAACGTACGTAGCCCTCTAGTGCGTCTAATAGCTTTGCTGGTAATGGAGCCTCTATGTCCGATCTTGTACCATCCTTTGATTGTTCCAGTTCTGTTTGCATTCTCTCTACATAACTAGAGTTACTATTGTCGGTGTGGGGCCCGTAATTGTAAAAATAGTACCAAACAAATCCTCATAATACACAGCCAAACTCTTGTCCATGTCTTCTTCTGCTTCTTTGGTATACAAGTGAGCGTCGGCGCCAGGATCTGCCCAGTATCTACGATTGATCATATCTTGTAGTTGGACCTCACGCATAAGCTCGTTCGATTGCTCTGTCGCAAATGTAGGTGTTAACTCTCCAGGTCTATCCAATTTTTCGCTAAACTTTTCCATTTCGCGCTTGCCCAGTTCGTGCGAACGATAGAATCTACACAACATGGTTATTACTGGCACCAGTTAAAAAAAAACATCTGAGTGAATGCTACAGGTCTGTATGCATACCTGTTCTCAGGGTTATCCGAAATATGCTCTCTAGTTAACCGTGAGTGTTCAGTCTTTCCACGCAATGGCAATGTGTTCTTAGGGTCAACTACACAAACTGGTAAACACAAAAAAAAAAGCTTTTGTTGTTTGTATGCTGTGTGACATAAGGTCCACGAGTTTACGTACTATCAGGTAACGTCTCAGCAAGAGCCAATCCTGCACCATACGTTAGTGCCAAGTAGATCAAAAAAAAAAAAAAGGTGAATTATTATGTATGTTATTGTACGTCGTTTTACGAGCAAAGCCTTCTTTTGGACCTCCTCAATTGCTTTCTTGGTAACACCGCCCATGCCAGTCGCTAGATCTTTGACAGCAAGTTCTAAATTGCCTGGATACATCCAATCTCCAAAGGCCTTAGATTCTATAGGTTGGCCCTCGTCCCAAGGAGGTTGAAATGGAATGTCATCGAAGAGCTCTCGATCGTCAAGTGGACAGTCCATAGCCATCCATGGATATACCATTTTACGAATAACAGCAGGCAGCTCCTCCGCCTCGTCTTCTGTCAAGTCTAGAAATTTTTCCGTTATGAGCATATCCAAGTTGTCTCTTATGGCATCCACTGAAGGTTCGCCAATACTGGCAAGTTCTTTTTGTTGTGCTTCCAAGTCAAAAACATCTTTCTTCTTCTCCAAAAAATCAAACAGCCTGACAGGCATCTCTGGTTCAAACCGTTCTGATTCACTGACAAGAGGTGATGGTGGAGGTTTCATACGCCATGCACGTAACTCCTCTCGTTTTTCTCTGAAAGATTGTTCATGTTCTTGTAGAGACTGCAAAGTCGCTGAACAGTTTTGTATCATTACTGTTTTTTTTAGTTCTGTAAGCGTTGTGTCTTGCATTATGCGCTCTCGCTCCCTCTCTAACTTGTTAATCTGTGTTTCTAGACTAGCTTGGTGAGCTCGTTCCAAAGCCGTTTCTGGACCATCCTCAAACCTAAAAAAAAAACATTTTTAATTTATCCATCAAATCAAAACGCGTCAACTAAAGGCAAGAAAGCAAAATAAAACGTGTTAAACGAACGTACGGTTCCCAGCCCAACACCGTGTCAACTTTTTCGCCAACAACAGTGAATGACAGCTTGTCAAAGTTACGCGACTCCATCTGTTTCATGACGAATTGTATGCATTCATATAGTCTATCTATCCTGTTAACGGAAGGTATTGCACCTAAAGGGGTTGGTGTGAGAAACAAAAGGCATACAACAAAAATTGAGAATAACCGGAGGTAAATTAATCAATCACTACCTCGTGCACGTACCAGCAGAAGAGCCACTTTGAGCAATATCCAGCATTATGTGGAGCGTCAGTGGTCGCCTTGTAGGTGGGAGAGGATTATCAAAGCCGAAATCTCCCGCGTCAATTTTGTCTACGAGTGCTTGACACCTCATATAATACGCATCTGCAAGCTTAGTCTCGTTGGTGCCAAGTGGTTTGTACACATACTTTGGGTTGTACATACGGCCTGTGTACAATGGACTGAAGTACGCTAATTCTTGTATAGGTCTTTTTCCCTTGTCTTCAGCTTCGTCCCAGATGACCTGTCGTAAAGCAGGATCTTCCTCAATCATTGCATCGATCTTTGCTACCCATGGCTCCATTTTTAGTTCCAACTCCTCTCCCCAAGCCACAGATTGGTCGGAATGGTTGTCTTTAACGTGCTTGGCGGCTTCGGCCATGTATTGATCAAAGACCTTGCCGAAACCAACAAATCTGAATTGTTCCGGTAGACTAAGCTCGAATTTATCTGGATCTCCAAGCAGCTGCCCTGTTTTGTGTAAATACAACTCCTTCATCAATTCTAGTCTGTATAGGCGGAGTGACTTATAATCCAAGTATGGTGCAACAAGTCGATGGTCATGATCACCTTTAAAATGTGGTCTTAGTTGTGTCAAGAACATTTGATTGAACCAACACCCGATGAAACATACCTTTCCAAATGCCCCAAAATGTTGGCATTTCGGGCTTTGTTGGCGTCGTTTGTATGAATCTCAGTGGAGAGGTCGGTGGCGTGATAAAGAGTCTTACAAAAGGCTCCAATTTGCCAGAAAATGGATCTTGCGATTTAGCAAATGCAACATTGACGCTTGGTTCTCTGGCTTTGCCCTACGTTGAACAGTTACTTAGGGTGCCACACCAACTTTTTTATTTGAAAAATTGTGCCAACACTTACGCCTATTGTTGTGCCTCCTCTAAATGGTTCCATCCCTCTCCGTGAATACGACATTGATTCAAATGAAGGAATGCTATCGAGCATACTTACATTGCTGGCTGCGGCTGTTGGTAGTGCACGTGCTCGCAGATCATATTCCTTCTTGGTGAGTACCCTGTTTTCGTGTGCCTATAGCATTAATCATTAGTTAATGCGGATGCAGTTTTTTTTTTTTAATTAACCTGGTGTCCCAAGTCATCCGCTTTTGTAAGAAAACCAGTAGTGTCCCTTTGAGCGTGCAAAGCAGCTCCCACAGCAACTGTGTGCGATGGGTGACACCGAAGCGAGGCAATAGGCGTTTCGAATATAGATTCTAGTGTATTTGCTGCGCTTGGGTAGTTAACAGAATTCCCTAGAAAAAACAAAATACATTCAGTTCTCTGTGGCAAGGACAAAATAGTTTTTGCAACTCAACCACTAATTTTGTTTTCTGTACCTCCTGTAAGAACTACGCGATTTATATCCTTTGTTGATAGTTCGTTGTCTTTTAAAAACTTATTGACTTGTCCAGTCAGCAACTGCCTTATGTGCGCATCAGACAGAACGTGTCGTTCCTCACGCGAAAATTGTTCACCAGCTATCAAGTCAACCTGTTGCTTTTCACTAAGGTCTTCGCTTATCCTATGTAACATGCTGCTATCAACTCTTCGCTTGTTTATCTAGACGGCCATGGTTTAGCAAATAATTTGGGGTTTGTGTGTCAAGACGCAGTTTTGGGGTATTGGTTTGTGTACCTTTAAACCGGGTTTTCCGTCTTTGGCGAGGCCAGGCTTAAGGGATGGCAAGAAATCAGCAAGGTGTTGCTCAACACGACCTAAAAAGTAGGGATCCCTCTGACTTGACATGACATCTATACGGCCTTTGTGACACTTTACAAGTGTCAAAGTCATGCTCACTCCAAAATCTAAAATTGGATTTTTGAGTGTGTGGCTACTAGCTTACAAAATCGAAAACCAATAGTTTGGTTTGAACATACCAGCAACAAGCACTATACCACGTTCTGGTACTAAATCTGTAGCGGCAAGAGCTGCTATTGGTTCTTCTACCATGTCGACGACTGATATACCCACCTTAGCAGCTTCTTTGCGCACTCGTTGCCGACTGTTATTGTCATAGTGGCAAGGAATCTTAACAGAACGTCATTACATCATTTTGTAAACAAAACATGTAGACAGTGTATAAAACGAGACAGTACCGAAAGAACAGCCTTGATGGGTTTGTCACCATTTTGCTGCTTAATTACATCCGCAATCCGCTTCATGGTAGCGCCAAGTATTGCTTGAGAATCATTGCTTTCCATTGGCGAGGCGACAGTTTGGTCTGCCGGCACGACACCCCAAGACCCAATGACACGCGAGTATGACAGCGCCGGCGCATCTTTTAATGCAAATTTAACGTGTGGCCTTCGCCTTGCCTATGCACGTGTTAATGCAAAGCGTGCTTTTATGTCTAACGCACTAATTGAACCGCGTTTGTGCCATGAGCCACCTCACTTGATTCCAATGGCATAGCAACCAAGCTAGGGAAGGAGTATTGCCCACTCACAGGGTTTTTGAGCAATCGCACCTCCTTTTGCTTCAATTCTGCAACTTTACACTTTGTATTACCCACATCGATAGCGTAGATCGTATCCGTAGCGTAATTGCGCTAATTGAGAGTGTCAGGTGCAATAGTTCGTGCATTAACACTGCGTACCGCTGGCGTAGCACAACGTGCGCGAGCTAAACGCGTAGCTTTACTTGTAGCTAACATTTTTCTATCAGTGTGTTCTCTGCGGTGAGTTCATAGACTTAAAAGAGCTACTCAGAGGCGCGTCTATACCGCTTTTTTTCTTTGCCTAATGTATCACGGGCTTAGCACTGAACACATCAAAAAAAATTAAGTCACGCATAGAAAAAGTTTAGACGCTTTTTCAAGTGCTTATTCCAGCACCTCTTCGTTTAAACAAACATAAAAAGCAAAAATAATGGAGCAAGCACACTACCAAGCAGTCGTGAGAGACTACGTTGTAGAGCCTCGCATAGGTACGATCTTTACGTGTAGTAGACTGGTTCTTAATGGGTGTCAGACTACAGAACAGTTCAAGGAGTAAATGGACCTCTAGTTATTTTGGAGAATGTAAAGGTACGTTTGTATGCCACTGGTAGTCAAAACTTGCTCATTCGCGCATAGAAACCTACTTTTGCTGAGATCGTAAACTTATCGCTACCTGACGGCACAAAACGTAGAGGACAAGTGTTGGAAGTGTCCGGCTCCAAAGCGGTAGTGCAAGTAAGTGTCAATGCTTCGTAAAAGCACTGAAGCGCATAATTTTGGCTTGTAACCTTTTTTTTTTGTATTTATTTTGGTGGGGTTGTTGGGTAAATGTTGTTAGCCTTTTTTTTTGACTTTTCGACAAGGTATTCGAAGGAACAGCAGGTATTGATGTGAAAGAAACTCACGTAGAATTTACTGGTGATATCTTGAGGTACCATTTTTTTTTTTCACGACACAATTTCACATCACGGCTCAATTTTCTTACCAATCGCACAGGATTCCAGTGTCAGAAGACGTCTTGGGAAGAATTTTCAATGGATCAGGAAAACCAATTGACAAAGGTACCACACACGACAAATGCCACCGTACGCGTGCCTCACACTAAAATTTAGGACCTACTGTGCTCGCAGAAGATTATTTGGATATCCAGGGTACGACACCTCATTTGCGACAAAAGGGAGAAAAAAACCCCTTTTGCATGTCTCATAGTTAACGTGCTAATGCCTTCAAGGTATGCCAATCAACCCATACTCGCGTGTGTACCCACAGCAAATGATCCAAACCGGTATCTCAGCCATCGACGTCATGAACTCTATCGCCAGAGGACAAAAGATTCCACTATTCTCAGCTGCAGGTACTTTAGTCGGCATTCTGCTGTAAAGATATTGAGTGTCGTCCGTAGGTTTGCCACACAACGACATTGCCGCTCAAATTTGCCGACAAGCCGGTCTTGTGAAAAAGAACATTGCGCACTCAGCCGTTCAGGATGACCATGACGACAACTTCGCCATCGTGTTCGCTGCTATGGGTGTAAACATGGAGACTGCTAGATTTTTCAAACACGATTTCCAGGAGAACGGACAAATGGAACGCGTAACACTTTTCCTCAACCTCGCTAGCGACCCTACAATTGAGAGAATCATCACACCACGTTTGGCTTTGACAACAGCCGAATACTTGGCGTACAATTGCGAGAAGCACGTGTTGGTCATCTTGACTGATATGAGTTCATACGCTGAAGCCCTACGTGAGGTATCTGCCGCTCGTGAAGAAGTACCTGGTGCGTTAATCATACTTACATATGGTTTTTTTCCCTTGTGGTAGGCCAACCCTCGACAACGTGCTGATGCGGTGGTAGGAAGAAGAGGTTTCCCTGGTTACATGTACACTGATTTGGCAACCATTTATGAACGTGCCGGTCGTGTAGACGGCAGAAACGGTAGTATCACTCAGATTCCTATCTTGACTATGCCTAACGACGATATTACCCATCCAATTCCTGATTTGACAGGTTACATTACCGAAGGTCAGATTTACATTGACAGACAAATTAACAACAGACAAATTTACCCTCCAATCAACGTTTTACCTTCTCTGTCCCGTCTTATGAAGAACGCTATCGGCAAGGTACCGTCCACGCGCCTCCTTTTTTTTTTAAGTAATATTATTTGAATTGTTTTATTTTATCTTCTCTCATCTCACTTGACTGGATCACGTTTGTTAATCTTATTTTACTAGGAAATGACACGTGCTGATCACTCCTCAGTTTCGAACCAGCTCTACGCCAACTACGCTCTTGGTAAAGAAGTACAAGCCATGAAGGCTGTAGTAGGAGAAGAAGCGCTATCTGATGAAGATTTGCTTTACCTCGAGTTTGTAGACAAGTTTGAGACAAAATTCTTGGCACAGGGTATCTACGAAGCGCGCGACATTTACGCTTCATTGGATCTCGCTTGGTCACTCCTTCGTACTTTCCCACGTGAGATGTTGACTAGGATTAATCCTACTATTCTCAAAGAATTTTACAACAGGTACGCTTTGACCACCGCAATATTCTTCTGGTCCTCTTATTGACTCTTTTTTAAAGGGATAGAGGCGCAGGTGTTGGTATGGACGATGACGAAGACGAGGAATAACTTTGTATGCATGCCTTGTACTCTTACTCAAAAACCTTTTTTTTACGTATCCTGTAAACGCTTTGTTTTTTTTCAACAACAATAAAAGAAAAGCAAACAAAAACTAGTATCAAATTACTTATCTGGCACGCGTTTACATAATCCTCGTCTGTTTATTGAACTGAGGGGGTACTATACTACATTTAACAACATTTTTTTCTTTTTTACGATTGCGGCCAAATACTCAGCGGTTCTTTCCAACTTATTTTTGCTGTGGCTTTTTTAGCGCCAGTGTGTAAAGTTAAAGGTTCATCTGGAATTTCCAAATCGCTTTCAAAATTTTCAAAGTCGTCTGTACTTGACGATGCGTCATCGCGAGACAAAACTGAGGAAGAATCCTAAAATAGGAGTTAGCTGCTTGTTTTTTTCGCAAGTTCGTAAAATTAGTTCTTTTTTTTTTTTTGAATTACCGAACGCACCGAAGAATTGCCGTCAAATTTAACTAATGCCTCCTCGCTGAAATGTGGTGGGAACTCAATGTCATCCCATTCTTCGACCTCTGCGGCTTGTGGAGGTTCGATAGATTTTGGTTTGAGAGGTTGTGGTACTCTCAATATGCCATCAAAGTTATCGCCATCAAAAGCGTCATCCCAGTCGTCTAGTTCTTCATCTTGGCTTGTGTTCAATGACGAAGGTGTATCAACGTTCATAGCATCAGGTGTAATTAAAGTCATATTTTTGTGGCTAGATCCATTCTCTGCCTTGCGTGGAGTCAAGTTTTTAGCTGCATCTACATTCAACTCTTCATCAAAATCCCACAAATCTTCAGTAGATACTTCTTTGTATTTATTCAAATCTACGCTCTTCTTTTCTTGAGCCCTATTTTACCACGTCGTTAGTAAAACAAATAAAAAACCAGGGATAGTTCAACTGAAAATAATAAAAAAAAGGGGAACTACCTAAATCGCTTTTGTTGCGCTTGCGGTCTTGGATGAAACTTGGGCCGCATAGGCTCAAGCCCTGCCAGTTGTCGCACTTGTCGTATTGTGTGCATTATACCTGCCCTTCGCACAAATTGATAGTGGGCTTTGCTGTCCTCGTTCGCTTCTTTCACTAGCCAACCTTTGAGCTCAACGTTGTGGTTGTTGGCACTTTGCATGATCCTCTTTTTGTCTTGTTCTGAGAGAACAAACTCAACTGTCAACTTGTGCTCTAAAAAGATGTTTTTGAGTGGTTGAATTTATTAAATAAATCAGCAAGAAAAAATCCGAGTGTGTGAGGACGTACTGCTGTCATCCTCGTCAACAAAAAAATCAGGAAATACATCACCTTCAGCCCAATTTCCTTCCCACCTAAACAAAAAAATCAATCAGTACTTTTCCTTTTTTTTTTAATTAAAGGATTCATTGTGCTCCCACTCCAACCAAGTAACGTACTTCATAGTATTCGTATTGAGAACCATGCCGCTTTCCATGCGACCATGCTGCACGTGAACATCAACATAGTCCCGTATTAAAGGAATATTGGATTTCCTTGGGCTTGGCGAGGTAAATCGGTCTAAATCTTTCGTATTGCCTTCCCATTTCATTGTTACATGATTCCACTTCATATTGGTGGTGGAACCCATATGCAAATCTGTAGGATCGATATCATGGGGAGAGATAAAGTTAGGATCGCGTCTAAGTCGCTTAAGGCCTAAACAAATAATCAATGATTGGATAGTTTGATTGACTGGTTGGTGAAGGTGATCGTAACTATAAAAAGAGAAAAGAAGCAAAAAAACTAAACGCGTATAATTAACGCTTATTATTAGGTTTTTTTTTTTTTTCTGCCATCGAGCAAACAACTGCCATTGTTATATGGTGGTATTGGATTTGAGCAAATGAGTGAAAAAAGTTGTTTTTTGGGTTTTTTTTTTTTTTCCTTTTTGTGGGTCAACAGACTATTAACACGTACCCGGATCGCGTTCGTTTCCATCCCAAGCACCACGCGCGGAGTCCCATCGCATATTGGAAGGCGCAACTAAAGAATTGTTAGAGCCTCAAGAATTTGTAACGCTTTAACGGTAGCAAAAAAGCAATTGTACCAATCTCTTCGCTCCCGTACTGCTCCCAGAGGTCCGGGGAAATTGTGACGTAATTTCTCTAGTCCTGTTTTAGTTTTTGCGTTTGGTAGTTCAAAACTCTTTCAAATTCTTCTTTACTTACACCTAATTTTGCATCTGGCAATCCTGTGTTGCTGCCTTGGCCGTTTTCCTCTTGTTGATCGAGAAAGTACAGTTCTTTTTTGATTATAATCTCTATGTCCTCCAGAATACCGCGCACTTTGGTAATTTTCGTTGTTTGTTTTACCTTTTGGAGTTTTTGTTATTTGTTGGCGTTGTTGTTGGGAGCCAACGGTACCTCAGTGTCACTACCTGCGCTTCGCGCAGTAGGCGGTCCAGTGTTTTGTTGCTCTTTCCCGTCTGAAAACCATCCACTAACTTTCATGCGGTTCGCTGATAGCATAGAAGGATCTTGCGAGCCTTCTTGCATTGTTAGTTGTTTTCTGTGCTCCTTATCGTTCAGTTCTCGACTACAATTGACTCAATTTGATAGAAATTACGCGCTGCAGTAATCACGTAATGCATAGAAATCACTCAAATGCACACCACACGTTCTAGTACCAGCGCAGCGCGTATTTCTAACTCCTGAAAATAAGGGTTTGGTTTTTTCCATTTTTGATAAAGCGGCAATTTCAAACGCGATAGCGTTGTTGTGTGTTCAAACACCATGTTACAATTTTTGCATCAGAATAGGTTGATTGATCATATGTGTTAAATCTGTAGTGTATTTCTTTTTCTGATTGAAAGTGTTTTAGTTTTCAAGATTGAAACTTGATGGTATTCTCAGGGATGAAACTGGAGTTGGCATTACCTACCAAATGCTGGCATTTGATTGAAATCAAGCATAATGAAGCATAAAGTAGGCAAACACAAGCATCAATTGCTTATGAAATGCCATTTTTTGGCATGGCATTAATCAAGCATTTCAAGACATGCTATCTTTGGCATTAATCTTGCATATGTAGGCAATGCCAAAACCTCTTTTGTTCAAGAAAGAGATGTTTGATTGTTCATGTTTGTATACTTTAAAGGTAGATATATAAAAAAAGTACAATCTCAATACAACAATAACAAAAAAACAATGAATGAAAATGGGGGTCCACTATTAAACAGCATATAGCAATCTTAGTATTTCAACAATTCTAACGAAACCTACCTCATTTGAACCACAGCACCCAAATACACCTGTAAACATGGCAAAAGTAAAATACATGTAATACACAGGTGATCAAAATAAAATTATAACAATACTTAGAAACTTTTTTTTTGTATTTGTCAATGTAAATTGTTGTAACACAAATAAATACAAGTTTGATGCCTTATAAATGTCTATTTTATGCCAGCATTATACTTGAATAATGTTTGATTTATGTCCAGCATTTGGAGGGTTAAATGCCTTGTTTATGTCTGGAATAGTTGTGTATTGGATTCAGGCATCTAGCAGGCATTTGGTTAAAAAAATGCCAGTTTTTGGTCAAATGCCTGGTTAATGCCAGTTTTAGCCCTAATATGGGATTTTGTCCCATACTTTTGACTTATATTCCACAACCAAATAGCTACATCAATGAGTTTTTTAATAATAGGTAAGAGAACTGTTTTCAAAGTGTCACTATTCATGAACATGAATAAGGCTCAAAAAAAAAAATTATTTTCTTTTCCTCTATAAAGTGGTGTTTTATGCGTGTCCAAAACATGCGATATGTGTGGCAAATATGTGTGCCCAAAACATGACCAAAACGTGCAATTTGTGTGGCCAGCATGTGGAAGAGAAATGTGCCTTTTGTGTGAAAAATAAACATGCCCAAAACGTGTCCAAAATGTGTCTTTTGTGTAGAAAATAAATGTGCCCAAAACGTGTCATTCACCTGTCGTCTGATTCCACCACTGACACCAAAAGCAACAATTGTGTTTACATCTAGCATTCAAGTATTGAAATCCCATTTGCATATTAGAAATAATACTGGACACACAACAAAGCAAGTACATTGGTTTGAAATATTTGCATTTTGTCCACTTAAAGTGTACAGCATGAATTGCACATTTTGGGCACATTTATTTTCCACACATATGGCATGTTTTAGGCATGTATATTTTGGCTGAAACAAATAATTGCAAATAACAAAAACAAATGAAATTACTATTAAAGCAATGGCAGAGTTTTGGTTATGATACATTGTTTTATTAATGTACAGGTAGAGTACAGATCAACAATACAGAACCCATACAGGTTAAGTACGGGTCAAAAGTACAGGTCACATACAGGTTTTGTACAGGTCAAAAGTACAGGTTCTGTATGGGTTTAGTATCAGTCAAAATTCCGATTCCAGTACTGTTTCTTAGGTTCTAGAACTGCTTCCTTTCCACCTTGGCAGTTTGTCTATCCTTGACATCTCCACCATAGCTGACAATTTTAAAGCTTCTCTTTGGTTTAGGCACCTTAACACAATCACACTGTATTCTGATCTTTGGGAATCTAGTCTTTCTGAAATAGGAAACTATTGCCAGGAAATATGCTAATGCAATAGGTAGTATGCTCATCAAACACATTTCACCTTTCTTATCCTCCTGGCCTTTTAACACTCTTAAGCTAACTACTAACAAAGAAAAAGGAGCTCCATCATGCATTGCATTTGAAAATGTTGCAACTCTCTTTTCAATCCATACTTTATCTGTCATACTCCCAATTTTACTACAGTAGTAAAATCGGGAGTACGGATAATGTACGGGTAGAGTACGGGTCAAAAAGTACGGATTCCGTACGGGTTTTGTACGGGTTGAAAGTACGGGTTACGTACGGGTTTAATCCGGGTCAAAAGTACAGAACCCGTACGGGTTGAGTACAGGTCAAAAGTACAGGTTCCGTACGGGTTGAGTACGGGTCAAAAGTACAGGTTCCATACAGGTTAGGTACGGGTCAAAATATGTGTCAGCAGTTATAATTGTGTACACAAAATAGTAAAAACGATGGATTGGTTTATTGTTTTCTTAACTATTACAAGTACATTTACATTACAACACATTACAATACATTACATTACATTACAACCCCATTACCACTAAAAGACCATGTTTTTGACCTGTTTGAGGAGATATTTTAGACATCATGCCTTAATTGTACTAAAACCCAACTTAATATCCACAACTTAACAACTATTTCAGAAAAATGCTTGAAACCCATAATCGCCTTTAAAAAGTGGTTTAATAGAGCTATTAGGCCATAATATCCTTAAACTACTCCAAATACATATTTTCTGTCGTTTTTGCCTAAAAATGGTGAGTTGATCCCCAAACCACCATGAAACCATGCATTGTACCTAAATATACCTAATGCTACATTTTCTGAGCAGTTCATACAGTCAGACCAAAGTTATTCAATAAAACAACAAAATTCAGCAAAAAGCTACATTTTGTTTGTTTGTTTGTTTGTTTGTTTATTGTTTATTGTCTGGCATTGACTTGCAGGGCGCAGAAAAGGCCGCTTAAAGTAGTCGTCAAACACCCGACACGGCCACTAGGACCATAGTTGTAAAAAAATTAAAAGTATTGGAGGAAAAGTTACAGAAAACCTCCCAGACACAGGAAAAGCCACCTCCGGCGTAAAAACCTGTTTACCCTTACATAGTTTGTTCCATATCCATCCCTCCATTACATCCATATCCATATCTTCTGTGATTTTCCAAACACATTCCTGTCCATTCCGTATTATACTAGTTCTATGTAACACCTGTGTCCGGACCTTGTGTCCATGCCGGCTAGCTCTCCAACAACCTCTACCAACTTTCCTACCCCTTTTTTCTCTGATTTTCGCTTCCATAGTACATCTCGCCTTGTATTTACGGTACACTAGCGTCATGTACGCATTATTGATCATCTTAGTAGCCTGGGCTGCCTTATGTTTGTTCAGACCCAATACGTTAGCCACTCGTTCCATCATGCCCTTCATAACCCATTCTTGTGATGTACGATATGCAAAGTTGTCATTTATATCCTTTTGAGTACCCCACATCTCTGCTAGTTCCTCCGCTCTCGTGATGACAGGCATGCCTTGATGCATGTCGTCTGTGAAGAGCTCTCGATACATGGTGGTCTTTTTCCTCGCTCATACCGAGCATGGCTACCTCTCTCATCTCGTTAGATACTTTCCATGTTTTTACCATATCCGGTAATACAAATACATTTCCGTCCGTAACCCTAATGATACATGACCTATTGGCATCTGACTCTTCCCACAATAGTCTAGTGTGTTTCCAGAATAGAACGTGATTAACAATATGGCAAATGTGTGTAATAAAATGAAACCAAAAGTTAAAATCACTGTTTTCGCAAACCAAAAAGTGATAATAGTCTTCTATAACTTCACTACCTATTTTGTGGCAAACTCCGCAGTATGGGTATGGGTACATAATGCGGTTACGTTTGGACCACACAGACTCTGCCTTGCCAGCTCTTCTTGTATTATGACATGCCTTGTTAAGGTGCAAAGAATGGTTTTCAGCAAAAAGCTACATTTTGCACTTTATTAAGTTTTCTCCTCTACTTTTTAAGTAAATGCCCTAATAACCTTAAAACACCCTCATCTATTAATAATACATGTTTTTGTACCTTACGATTACAAGCTGCCATTTAATTGCAGTAATTTTTTTGGATTTTTTGATTGCCAAAATCCAAACAAACAGGGTTAAAACTGGAGTTGGCATTTGAAAGCAAATGCCTACTAAATGCTTGTTTAAATGCCTGTTTTTATGGCCAAATGCCTGGTAGATGCTTGAATCCAGTTCACAACTATTCCAGCATAAACAAGGCATTTAACCCTCCAAATGCTGGACATAAATCAAGCATAATTCAGGTATAATGCAGGCATAAAATAGGCATTTATAAGGTATCAAACTTGTATTTATTTGTGTTACAACAATGTATACAATTACAAAAAAAAAGTTCCAAAGTATTGTTATAATTTCGATCGCCTGTGTATTACATGTAATTTACTTTCGCTCTATTTGCAGGTGTATTTGGGTGCTGCGGTTCGAATGAGCTAGGTTTCGTTAGAATTAATAAAATGCTAAGAGCGCTATGTGCCGTTTAATATAGGACCACCATTTTCGTTCAGTGTTTTTTTTGCTGTTGTTGTTTGGAGATTGTACTTTTTCTATATACCTACCTTAAAGTATACAAACATGAACATCCCTTCATTGAACTAAAAGGGTTTTGGCATTGCTTACATATGCCAAGGGTGGCATGTTTTGAAATGCTTGATTAATGCCATGCCAAAAAAATGCAGGCATTTCATAAGCAGTTGTTACTTGTGTTCCATGAAATGCCTATTTTATGCTTTATTATGCCTGATTTCAACCAAATGCCAGCATTTGCTAGGTAATGCCAACTCCAGTTTTAGCCCTGTTATTTAATTGTACTCTACCTGTATGGATCCCGTATGTAACCTGTACAGGTAGAGTACGGGTCAACAATACAGAACCCGTACGGGTTAAGTACGGGTCAAAAGTACAGGTTTCATACAGGTTTAGTACAGGTCAAAATCCCAATTCCAGTACTGTACCTCTAAGAGAACTAATTGATTTAAAAATTTTGGGTACATTCCACTTTTTATCTATCATTGATTGAAGTGTGGGAGGCCATTTAACATCTAAGGGTTTAGGTGTATTGTGTTTGACAATGTCAGACACTTTAACATACTGTTGATTGGGAAGTACTTTGATATCTTTAGCCAGCTTGGACCACTGAATATAACAATTGTAACCAATGTTAGACAGATTAGATTCCCATAAATCAGAGTATAATGTGACAACTCTAGTGTGTCTCAACCATAATGATGCTTTAAAGTTATTGGCAATGGTGGAAATGTCTGGAACTGACAAGCCACCTAGATGGAAAGGTAAACTAGTTCTAGAGCCTAAAGAGGAATGATAAGTGTGAGAATTGTTGTATACTTTAGAAACATTGTTGATACTGTCATAGTAGCCATAAAAAAGAAACCAATTAACAATATTACACCATTGCCTGTCAATATGAGCTGGTATATCCAATGGCCTAGCAAAGTAAAGCACTTGGGACTGTGCATATGTTCTCAGTATAGAATGCTTGTACAAGTCAAAATCTTGATTTCAGTATTGTAATAATGTAGTCATGACAAAACTAAATCACATCACCTCATTGTAACACAAATAAACACGACTTATAAATGGTTTATCATAACTCACAAACCATATTAATACTGCAAGTGTATTTTGTAAGGCATAAAGAGGCATATTGACCACTTTATTTAACTTTTTGCATTTCACTGAATTTGAAAATTCAACACTGTCAAAATTAGTTTATTATTACCACTAGCGACATGTACGGCTCTCAAAACAACCCCAACAAAGATCACGAAGTTAGCTCACCTCCATCTGATGGCATTTCAAGCTTGTCGTGGTCCCCTAATAGCCAATTTCTTGTTGCAGGAAGCTGGGACGAAAAGGTAACGAATAGATACTAAATTGACGACGTAGAAACATATTATACAGGTCAGATGCTGGCAAATCAACCACGGCGGGAATAATTCTTTTCAATCGTCGCCCAAAAGCATGACGGCAGTAGGAGCGCCTATTTTATGTACAGAATTTGCTCCAGTACGCTTCAATCAGTCGTAAACAACCAAAACTCAATTTTTTGAACACAGGACGGTGCAAAAGTGTTCACAGGCGCTTGCGATGGCAAAGCGCAGCTATGGGATCTTCAAGCGAATAAATTACAAGCCATAGGAAAGGTGCGTCAACTGCTGCTTTCGCGCTCAATTGAGCAGGAAACAACGTTGCCACACAGTTGTGTAGTAAGATGTATTAACACAACCACAGCACGACCAACCAATACGACACATGGCATGGGTGGCCAACCATAATTTGCTTGTCACCGGTGGTTGGGACAAAACGCTTAAATACTGGGATTGCAGGCAGCCTAATCCATCCGCTACGGTACGTTTGCGATCAACTGGCGTCTATCAACAGTACTAACATCATTTGCACAGGTACAAATGCCTGAACGCGTCTACGCAATGGATATAGTGGGCAGGCTAGGTGTTATAGGATGCGCTAACCGACACATTTTGGCGTTTGACATGCAAAAACCGCAAACACCTCTCAGAGTACGTATAAATGTCCCTTTTGACCGTGCTTAGACATTTACACTTTGTAGAAAGTAGATAGTCCACTCAAGTGTCAGACACGATGCATTGCTTGCTTTCCTGACGCAACTGGCTTTGCTCTCGGTTCAATAGAAGGCCGTGTGGCAATACACTACGTCAACCAAAACCGAGCAAGGTACGCGTAATGTGCAGCCACTTTACGCATATTACTGCCACTCTTCACCTCACCTCTCCGAACAATGACTGACAAGTTAAAATAGCGACAACTTTGCATTCAAATGTCACAGAGAGGGGAAAAACGTTCACGCTGTTAACTGTATTGCTTTTAACTCTCAATACGGCACATTTGCAACTTGTGGGTCAGATGGAACCTTCCACTTTTGGGATAAGGTATACAAACTCAAGTGCCAACAAATTTCTCCCCCTAACACCATTGTAGAACAGCAAGCAACGCCTCAAACAATTTAAAAAGTGTGCAAAGTCTATAACTGCTGCTGCATTCTCACCAAATTCCAGTGCTTTCGCATATGCTGTAAGCTACGATTGGAGCAAGGTACGTTCTTTGACATCACTAACCAGTGTGACATACTCAACCACATGACAATCACATACTAACTAAAAATGTAGGGTGTACAACGATACAACCCTTCTGACCCGAATTCTATTTACATTCATGGCACTCCACCTGGCGAAATCCAATCTAGAGCTAAACCAAGTGCGTTGATTGCATATTTTACATGTTTTCTGGTTTTTATTATTATTTTTTTTTGACACTTATTTGCGCTCTAGATCGCCGACACTAAACTGTGTGCTGCCGACCACGATTTTTGTACAAAATAAAATTACAGTTTTCTTCGTTTTTAGTTCACATTCCAATTTGGCTTGTATGTACCTGTACCGCCAGGTTGGCCCCACGCTTGCTGTGGATATTGCGGCATCTGCCCTTGCGCAGGTACTTGCCCTTGAGGTGACCACTGATACTGGTAAGGGTAAGGATACGTCATACCAGCTCCTCCCGCATGCGCCATTGGATGTGCTTGATACCCTTGTGCAACCGGATATTGGCTGTACTGTTGCTGTAAATGAGGAGGCATAGGTTGATGCTGGTGAGGAGGTACGGACATAGACTGTCGCTGTTGCTGCATAGGCGGAGCAGCTACTCTTTGTTTCTTTCTTGGTCTACTCCTGCCAGCAGCTCTTCCATTAGCCTTTCTAGTTGCACTCTTTGATTGTTTCTTTGCTTGCTTTGCCTTGCGCTCTTCCTCGTCGTCCGAGAAGTCTTGCAAGTGAAGTGGCAATTCCTCGTCCCATTGCCCACTGGCATCATAGCCTTTAGTGTATACGTGCTCTGGCACCACCAGTGATACTTTATCAGGCGGAAAGTACAATGTCAAGCCTATCTTAAAATGGTGCGCAACATCATCGTCTATACGCACTGAGTACACTGGATCTTCTACTTGCCCAAAAATGTCTGTTATAGTACCCAGCACTACCCTCTCGGCGGTGCATATCACACTATTGGGTGATAGATGCGTTTCTCTACAAGATGGTGTGAGTATAAGCAGTGCGTGCACATCGGACAATCATTTTGTACCGTGGGTGTGATTTTAATATGGCTACACTATCTACAATGCTCTCCACTGTGCCAACAATATCAAGCTTTTCTGTGGGCGCAATAGGTGGAATGTCTTTCACTTCTACAAGCGCACAAGGACACATTAGTATTTGATTGCGAAAGGGAAAAACAGTTTATATATTGTCTTAAAAAAAACTGTGGCTTACTTGTGTACGAACAGTCATCAACTTCATGCTTCGTCCTCAGCACTGGAAATACACTCGCCTTGTTCGCCTCCAACGTAGGTTTTGCAGTACTGTCATGCTCCGATTGAGGCTCTTGCTGCGTTGTGGTAACAGTTGGTTGTGGCACTTGCTTTGCTTGTTCTTCGGCGTCGTCGCTGTCAGACGAACTGTCGACAGACCAGCTATGAAGGCTTGATTCAGAGGCTGAGTATGCAACCAACCCTTCGGAAGCGGCCTTGTCGGATTCAGTGGCGCGCGTTTGCGCAACTGCCTTGCTTGTATCATTTTGCTTCTCGTTGCCACTTTTGGCGTCACTGCTGTCACTTTCACTCTCCTCCGAACTTTCAGAAGCGCTGTCAGAGGACGACGAGGATGAAGTGCCATCATCAGAACTTGACACTGAATGTGACGCTTTGCGTTTCTTTGGCCTTTTTACGCGTAAATACGGTACAAATAACCAATTGTGACATTACCGCGATAAAGTGGTGAGAACACCGTCCATTTTTTCGTCTAACCTCTGAAATTGCTTACCTACGCAATTAATATTCGTTATTGCAGCAATTATGCGCACCCAGCGTTCCAAGCTGTTCAGCGAGGTTATTCAACGCCGAAACAACACTCAGCGTTAGGTCAGACATATGTTGCGCGAGCCTTGATCAATTCTTCGTTATGTAGCAAAAAAAAAAAAAAAATGTGCAAAAAGTCAACAGAACATCGCGTCTGTCAAACAATTTCACCTACGGTACCTGCAAAGTCGATGACGGACACTGAGAGGTACGTAAGTCGGTTAATGGTTGTAACAGTAACAGTATTGACACAGTGTACTACAACAAGCACTCACAGCAAACTGTGGGCACTTGGTCGGCATGGACTGGCGGTTCGGTGGTATGTACAACGACCTATTTGAATTTTTAAAGCTGTAATTTAAATAATTAACACCAGATATGTTAATCGCGACCGTTAACGCCTGAGTTTATAGTTACGACATCGAATAAGAATTTGGAGCGAGTCGGTTCAACATTTTTACAGCTCAAGCTGTCTATCGATAGAGGAGGTGGTAACATTCACAAAGTTCACCTTGGTGCGTGTCGTGGTAATTTCGTACAAAGTTTCCAAACTGACTGGTCGTTTTCAGAGTTGACACTCCCTCAATTTTATAAATTTATGGGCGAAATGGAAAAAGCCAAAGCCAACTTGGAACTCTTGTGGTAGAAAATAATAATACAAGAACATGTCTCATTTATTTACATGCACGGTCGTTTGCCAACATTGTTTAGTCATTGCGCCATTTCACAAATACTTGATCAGTTCTAAAGCGTTGTGTGGTGTCCGCCTCGTTGGGTTCGCAGCTCTCCCCTTCCTTGAATGCCAGTAGACCAGCCCAAGCAATCATCGCACCATTATCTATGCAATACCTTTGATCTGTAGCACAGAGGGTGGCCGGAGGTTCACGTTGTTGCGCCATTCGTCCCATCATGTCTTGAAGGTGCTTGTTGCATCCAACACCGCCAACGATCAGTATTGAATCCGCACCAACATGGGAAAGTGCCCTTTCGGTAGTTTCTATGAGCATGGCGAAAACAGTCTCTTGTAACGAGTAACAAAAATCTTGAGGTGTAGCCTCGCCCTTGGGTATCATCTTTTTCGCTTTGCTCTCAATAGCTGTCAGTATACCCGAGAACGAAACGTCCATGCCCTATGACAACAAAATTACTTACACAACTAGGGACGAGAGCACGTGAAACTAACCTTTACTGAGTAAGGCAACTCTATTAGCTTCTCGCCTCTACAGTTAAAAATGATTAACATGCAACAAACAACAAACAACAAACAACAACAAAAAGGTACGACAACACGTAGGATGATGTCATTGCACAAGCACGCACTTTTTGGCTTCCTGTTCAATGTTGTAGCCAGGACTCGGGTCGTTGGATATCTTTAACACCTAATTGTTCAACGTGTCAGATGTAAGCAAATGAAAACAAAAACCGCAAGAGTGTACCCTAGCAAACCTATCCAAACAATTACCAACTGCAATGTCAATTGTTTCACCAAAAATGCGATAACGTTGAGCCGCATACGCTATGACTTGCGTGTTCCCGCCACTGACATACAGTACTACAGGATTAGACGCACCTAAGCATTGTCAGAAAAGAAATGCTAGGAGGTCTATTGACCACCAACCTGTAACGAGCCTTCCCATTTCTATATCTGACACGCAATGTTAAGGCGAAATGGCATCGTTGTACAAAAATCAAAAACAGTATGTAAAGGATACGGGCAACACAGTGGTTCACAGGCACAAGAGGCAATCCCCAAATCTGAGCTAGCATTCTGACAGCTACTGCAACTGACCTCAAGCAAGGACCCATACCAGGTCCGCGAGTGTACGCTAAGCAGCTCAGTGCTTTTGGTGTTATACCTGCTTCTTTCAACGCGTCTTTAGTAAGCTATAATGATGTTAAACGGCATCAGTAACTTTCCGCAGTGTAATTACCTCCAATATAACCGACCGATGGTGCGCAGCCGTTTCTGATGGCCTGAAGCCTGTTCCCACAGGCGTAATGTAAGTTTTTCGTACCTAACTGCCGTGTCATGTTTAAACTCATTTCTGGTTGCATGAAATACATACATTCGCAAGGATATCTCCTTTGCTGTTAACAATACCAATGCCAATCTTGTTGGCGCTGCCCTCAAACCCCATGACTAACATATCACTACTTGACATTCTGTGTGTTGCGAAATGCACTACAATAAATGATGACAGCGTTTGGTAAACACAACGGAGCAATAAAAATACTGTTGACCGCTTAATTACTAATTTTGTCTTCGGTTTTTTTTTTGGCTAATTATTCAATTTTCTACCCCGAACGCGTCCGTTTGTTAAGCGCGTTTAGTTACATTCCACTGGCGCCTATATATAAAAAACAGCAACAAAATGGGACAGTTATTCGCAAAGATTATGAACAACAATAATCCGTCCACGGACATCTTCTTGGACTTCGAAAGTACGGTTTAATTTTAATGTTTCGCACTGCAACGCACTTTGTGCGCATCGGCTTGTTGTAAAAGCCTTTGCTACCACAAAATGGGTATATTCTAGCTGGTTGGGGCTCTATTGACTTTGATTTACCTCCAGAGGCCGAGCCAGAGTCCGAGGAGGAAAGACAAATATACGAGGCCGTTGCGGCCGTTTTAGACAAAGGTCCCGACATACTGGATCAATTGTTCGACTACACAGGGTGTGAGGAACACATTAGAAAGGTAATCGCGCAGTGCACCGTTTTTGGGCTTGCAGACACCTCGCGGTTTTCCAAAAATCCCACCTTTATTTATTACCGCGTCGTGTAGTTGTTTTGGTGGACACTTTGCAACTTTTTGGTGATACTGTATTTTGTAACTTTGCTCATAGGCAATCACTACCCCGTCCAAAGAGACTGAAAAAGCGGCATGGGATGCAATTTTACCAGCCGTTGATCAATTACAGAAGTTCTACGAGTTTTCGTTGGAGTTAGGTGCGTCAGCGATCAACTAGCGTTTTTTATTGCTTATTGTAAAGGCAAACACACAAGGAACCAAAAACAAAAAAAAAGAAAAAGATAAATTAAAACCAAAAAGATAGTTAGGCAAATTACGCCTTTAATTCATTCAACCACTAATTTGCGCTTAGAGGAATGTTTCCCTAAATTGTTGGTCGCCTTGTTTAAAGGCGTTGCACACTCAATTGACACGCAACAAGCCTTAGCCAAACAATTGGCTGATGTATTTGATTTCGTTTTGCGATTCGATGATTCAAAGGTGCGTTTTTTTGGATTAAATTGTCTTCTAGCACACCATCTATAACAGAAATTCCAGGAGTTTTATAATTTTTTTTTCGTGAATTGCTAGCAACATTATTTTTCGAGAATCAAAAAAAAAAAAACAAAAAAACCCAGGAAAAAGACTACGCGTGTGAACGATCATGTCATTAACATAAAATCTAGATGGTGAACCCTGCGATACAAAATGACTTCTCGTACTACCGTAGAACATTGAACAGAATCAAGCTTACCACTGGTAACGCCAACATTAAGATCAGAGATGAACTCGCTAACAGAATGTCCCTCTTCTTTGCGTACCCAACACCAATGATGCGCTGTCTATCAGAAACCACTGTTAAATTCTTGTCACAGGTAACTCGGATAGGTTTAAAGTTTATTGCACGACTCACGTTAATTAGAATTCTGTACCTCGCGATCACGTTACTCGGGGATTGGGTCTAATGGCCAACGTTTGCCAAGAGATGGTTGAGAGGAAAAAGTTTGCAAGCGCACAAACAAACATGTTTTGCCTTCGCGCAATGACTGGTTGTGTAATATTGGTTGATCACGTTAACATTCAAGGCGCTTTTTTCAAAAAATCCACCATCAATGCACGTGTTTTTTTGAGTCTAATAATTTATACTTGCCTTTTAATCCTTACTGGTTTGTGATGATCCTTGTCTTACCTCCATCTAGGTTAAATCGTGCATAATGGTTTTGAAGAACTTTACGGATAGCCCAACTGATGGTTTGTTGAACGCATTGCGTTTCACCACGATCCACCTTAATGACCCTGGTATGTTTTAATGTCAACTCAAAGTTTTGCTTACTCGGATGTAGACACGCCAAACTCCATTAAACAGCTATTGGCTTAATCAAATTTACTGGCCTGATATAATACGGCGACTACATGTAATAGGCCGCGAAAATGCCGCTACAAAACTGTTGTACAGCAAGGTCGAACTTTGTTTTATTGTAAACACTATTTATAAAATGAATGCGGAAAGCACCTTTTCTCACAAAAAATCCTTGACAAAAGTACTTCGGCGAACACCATTTGTACATCCGTCTCTGTAGTGGAAAGTTACGCTCTCGTTCTTTTGTGTTTGCTTTTGAGATTGTGCCAGGGGTTGTGCCTTGGGCTGAATGATGCGCCCAAAGAAATCTCGTTCTTGTTGAACCTTTATTTTTGGCGTTAGTTTGCACTTTTGATGGCTTTCTCCAAAGTCCTTACCTTTTTGTTTTGTGATTTCTTCACTGGAGAAAGCTTGCTGGAAGTCTTGACCTTGTTCATCTAATCTCAAAGTTAGCAGTTGGAGGCGCTGTACCACTTGCCTCTTCAAACAAAAGTCGTCGCCACTGCTGTGAGAGCTGTTTTAAAAATGTTGTCTTGTCACTGTCAGCTGCAGAAACAGTATAATCCGCAAGGTTATCAACAGGTCTAAATGGAGTCAGTGTCTAGGTAGTGTACTTATAAGGTTGGTGTACGGTTGCAGCAAGTAAGAGGCATCTTGGGTATCTGTGCCGGGGTTGAATTGGTACTTGAGTCCGTATTGCTTGTGCACTTCAATTTGCCTATTGCGAGACGGTCATTGAGAGGGGGTGGTGTAATAAATACCAAATTCATGCAACACTGTCGTACCATTCTAATCGGGCTTTTTCTTTGGCTGACATCAAGTAGACAGGTCGTACATCGGCTTCATTGAAGCGTGTTATTGCAAGCAAAAATGGAATAACTTGTGTTCCTGTTTCTCTTTTACTCGTAGATAGAACAAGCTCTGGCGTTATGCCGCTAAACATACTGTCAACAATGGGGTGCAGTGAAGTGGATGTGTATAAGGCGACATGAAAAAGGGATTGCGCAGGTTATTGTATTGCAAGACAATTCACGTACGCTGCAAAATCATCAATGACACACAGCGTTTCCTTTGTGCGCATTATCGATCTGTCTTCTGGCCATGATAGCTTGAAGTTGTCTTTAAACACGATATTCTTGTTGGTAGGTGCGAACAGGCAATGGTGCTTCATCGCCGTCAGTGACATGGCACCGTACTGTAGGCCATGCGCTTGGTGTTTGTAACTTGTAGTCTGCATCAGATCCGCCCAGGAATGCCAGTCAGAGGCTTCACTCAGTTTGACGAGGTCGTAGTCACGTTGTGCGAATTGAGGGTAGTGGTGGAAGACGCCACGCAAGTACGACTGCAGTGCCTTACCGTCCAATCGAGAGACAGATCGCCACAGTGTATTGAAAGGACTGAACTGGGCCAATTGTGAGGCGGCATGTTCATGTACAGCAAGACCAACTGTCACGTGGTTAGCAAGCACCCCGCTGGCAAGTTAAACAATCACATATATGTTGACGTACGTTTTGCACGTTCTTGGTTTGTGCGTGCTATCTGCGCTTTGAGATGTTTGGATTTGTCCTCGTTGATTGCAAATGTATCTTGCCACAGAGCAAAGGGGCTGGAGTCATGTTGTTGGCCTTGTTGTGATCCAAAACCAGCAATCAATGATCCAGTCATCACCTTCGTTGTGCGTGACAGAAGCTGTAATGTGTTGATAGAAGCGCGAATGTCATTCCGAGTCATTTCCAGGAGGCTAGTCATTGCGGAGTCATCGCACTTTAGGCCTTCAGCTTTGGCTATTGACACCAGTCTGTTTTTGAGGACGCGTTTGTCTGGCGGTGGGAGGCGACATATCGACACTGTGTGGAAAGGGCCCTTGTACTTTCGCAGTGGGATCATTGTTGGAGCGTATAGGTTGTTACAAGTGCAAATGATAGGACGGTATACGCGATGGTACTTGCCTCTCTACAGTGCAAACGAGTCTCAGCATTTTGTTGTAACAACATTTAGAAACAACATTGGGGAAAGTGAAATATAACCCTAGTGGGAGGTGTACCTTGTTCTTTTGTTCGCGTAAGAAATAAGCAATGGCAGATATCGTCGCCTAAACACAATCAATTACTCAGGAGTTTTATTGCAGTTGCGGATTGAGACATGGTGCAACCCCGTACCCTGTTAACAACGCCATCGAGTTCGTCTAGTATCAAGCATCTAGGTTTGTTTTCGCCTTGTACATTGTGTACAGAGACGACGTCCACCAGTTTGGGTATCAAAGCGCTCTTATATCGATCGTCACTTGCATTAAAGATAATGGGATCGAACCCAGCGTGTTTTGCCACCGTCACTGCCAGCGTGGTTTTTCCTACACCTGGAGATCCGGCCAAGATGGTCATCCGACAATCGGGCCTCTTTTTCAGTTTGTCTGTGGTGTGTTGATGATTCTCGGCGTAGTCTGCCCATTCCTTGAGCCAGCTCAATAGCTTTCGGTTTTCTACCTACGCCAACAAAACAACGTCAGTACGTGTCCGAAAAAGAATAGCACGAAGCCCCTTTTGTACCTCCTTTGATATCAGCTGAAAATATTTGTTGGGCGAGTATTTGTCTACCCATAGCTCAGTTGCTAGTTGTTGATTGTCGTCTGTCATTGTGTGATCGTTCTCATCCGACGTGCTTTTTGCTTTCGCGTTAACCATCATTTCCATAAAGCGCATTGGTGTTTTAAGGCTGCAACCAGCGTAATCGTCCTCCATGGTAGTGGCGTCATTGTCGTCTTCTAACTCCAAGTACACTCTGTGCGTAAATGAGCTAAAACATAGCCATTTGCTTGTATGTGCGTGAGGAGGCGGTTTTGGGAGGGACAGTATGTCAACCTTCAAATGCCATGTTAAACAAAAACGTGCCGTTGGCCATCAGGTGTAGTTACTGGTATGCGGTCACGAATTATGGGAGTCTTCTTACTCAGTTTGGTTGGCACCTTGCGTTTTTTTGTTGTGCGTTCGTCGTTTGGCGATTCTCGTCTTCTCTTCGACCTGCGGTGCGTACTGGTTTGTTCTAGGCGTAATTTATTTTAATTGCGTTACAAAACTTGTCTTACCGTCTTCATTGACCTCCATAGGTTCCATGGTAGCGCCGAGTGGTGTACTACGTTTGTAAATGTTGATTTATGGCGGGCTTTTTTAAGTGACAACAATTGAAAAAAACATTTAAAAAACGTGTTGTTTACACGGACATTGTGCAAAGTCGGTAACACCACGCGATTTGACTGCGTGTTAATTGATTAAGTTTTCAGTTTAGTTTTTTTTAATAATTATTACTGTTTGGCGAGTGCAGCAAACAGAATATCGCGTATACCGGATGTTACAGTCGCATTGTTAGTTTTGATGGTGACACGCATTTTTTTAGCTGAAGGGTTTGTTTCTATGCGAATCATTGCAAGCACCTTAAGCGATTGCGTGTAGTAAGTTCCGGCTGCCACAATGTTGTTTACGTTCGGATCAACATTCTAAAATAATGTAAGCAATCGATCGATATACTATGATTAACATGGTTGTGGGCTGTAATTTAAAGTACCTGCAAAACACCAACGCGTAATCCAAGCGCCAGCAACTTGGAGATACTGCCAATATTTATCGGATTGGCGACATCTATGATCTGTTGAAGTTCCATAGGCGCTCCAACAATCTTGCCCCAGTATGCGCTAAATGTAGGTGCGTCTGGTTGGCGTTAGAAGAGTGTAACATAGTCTGTCTAGTCAAGTACCGAGTTGTAAAGGCTCCATGAATTTTGTAACGATCATTGGGAGGGTGAACACTGCTGCACGAGGCACCATAGCGACGCTACGGACAGTATTAATTGCCTTTATATTTTTCTCAATGAGAAAAAAGAAAGAAAGTACCTGTAGCTGATTTTAACAACAGGAAAGACATCTACGGATGGTGAAAGTGACATGGTCAATAGCATCAATCGACCTAATCAACAATCAATCTTTAGCAAACACCATTAAGCGTGTACTCTGTTCTCGAGGGTTTATTGTAGAAGGAGCTGATGTGTTCAAGTGCACTTGGAGATCTGGCAACAAAGTTAGAAGCGTGACAGGGCCATCATAACAACCAAAAAAAACCGTACGAGGAAATGGAGGGATATCCACTTTGAACTGCTCAAACGGATTATCTGTCTTATTACCAAAGAACATGGTGACTTTGCCATTGCCGCACTTGAACTCTGATTTCAAACCGACTTGCAATGCATCATCTTCATAAAGGACTATATCGCACAGATACTCGTTAATACTACAAACTATACTTAGCCGTATACATACCTCCCTCGTCTAGTAGACATAATTTTTTAAAACCAATCGATTGTTGTTGAATTGGTGACAGTGTTAGAACTGTTTTTGTTGGCGCTGTTGCCTTAGGCGAGACTGGCGCTGCTGCTGGTTGTGGTGCTGTAAACGGATTTGTTTGTTTCTTGGTCACACTAATTGATGCTAAAATACTGTCAAATTGGACTGTTATTTATACTATATATTTTAAACGTACGCTGAGATGTCTTTTTTTGCCTTGTCTTTGAGGATTTCTTGAGTGCAGGTTCCTTCTTCTTGTGTTCAACTGGCGGACTTCGAGCTGCTATGGTGGATACCCTCCGCGCAGCTGGACTTGGAGACGATCGCGCAGAGGTCGGTGGGGTACCGCTAAAAGAGCTCGTTTCTACAGCCAGAGACGGCTTTTGTTTTGTTATAAATTCCTAAAATACAAAAATGAGATAATCGACAGCAATCCAAATATTTTACCGCTAGATTTGCGTCAAGTGACAACATGTTTATGTATTCACAAGCACGTTGCTGAAGTTCTTGGTTGGTACTGGTAGAGGAGTGTTCGAAGACAGGCGTCAACTTTGGCGCCATATTTGGATACTTCAACAAGTACTTTGCCAAAGCAGACAAAATAATACCACGAGTTCTGTGATCGTCAAACAGATAATATTTCGAAACGAGCACATCAATTTGGTGTTCAACACTGCAATGTAGTGCGTGAGTGCCATTTAAGAATAGATAAAAAAAAAAGACAAACAGACCTTGGACCATTGTTGATTTTGTGTTGGTACTCCCCGAGTATCTGTGCCGCCAAGTTCACTATTTTGACGTTTGCCAAAGGTGATTCAATATACTATTGTATTTAGTATGACACTGACTACAGTATGTACTGAAAAAAGAATAAAAAGAAACGTGCCTGCAACATCGACTGTGCAGCATAGCCTTGCACATCTGGAGAATTATTTATGTGGAAAGCGACACGATGCCATATCTCATCAGACACGATGTCACCTCCGCGATGAATGAGTTCTGTCATTGAATCGACATACCACGTGCCGTCCGACATGTACTTTTCAGCGAGGATGGACACCTTTAGTACCAAATCTTCTCTGACCTGGTTAAGTGCTGGTGTAAGCATTGTGAAGTGTCTTCGAGGATTTGTGTAACTCACCGTTTCGTCGACAGATGCAGAGGCACTGAGTGATGATAGATACTTGAGCAATTGTGCTACTATTGATTTGGCAGTATTTTGGTCACACATTTGGTACAACATGTTCAGTGCTTGTCTGCGAATACTACGATCTGGTTCTGACAATGCGTTTGTGATAGTAGCTTGATGCTGTATAATCAAGGCTTCTGCGTTTTGGTATGTGCGTGCGAGTAGTGCCATGCCTGATAGCCCCAAGTATCGAATATTTGGGAGCGTGTCCGAGATAAAATCGCCTAGAAGTGTTGCGCACTCCTTCATCAAATTGTCGTCGCTGTACAAGGCATCAATACCACACAATTGTTTCTTGCAATTGTTTTGTTTTTAATGAACATACCTTTGTAAGTGTGTGATGATGACAGTAATAGCTTCGAATAAAACTGCATAATAAATATTCTTGTGATTGAGGCTCTTCATCTTTACAGTGACAGCACTCGCTACAATCTTAGCAAGCACTTGTCTCAACAGTTCAACGGTCTCTCCATCCTTAGGGCATGGCAATATTTGCAACAATTGCAACAGTTTGACTTGCAGCCAAGGTTCAGGTAATCGGTAGTAGACGTAATCATTTGTAAATTTACGTTGAAGTACAATCTGTGTCACATTAACATTTCAGCAAAAAAATTAAGGAGGGTGAAAATTAGAGTACGTTGGCCATTCTATCTACAACATATCGGAACCAGAGCTTTTTGAAAGGTTTTGGGTCGATTGTAACGATTTCTTTGACAAGCGACGTCAAAGTTGAGAGCACTGCTAGATTTTTTTGCCTTCTAGTGGTTAGCAACACATCAAACAAATAAATGACTAGCGCACTTTGTAAATGGTCTGACAAGTTTTTTTGCCCACTCACTGACTGGTACGCCCTCTGCTGCACATCGTGCAAAACCAAGTAGGCACATTGTGGCCTTTTTCTGAATAAGGGGAGGCGTTAACCTACTCTTATGTTATAATATGCTCCTTAGGTTGAAACAAAGAAATATGCAGTACTCGTTGAAAACTTTGTGTTCTACAGTTGACATCAACGTGTCTAGACAAATTATTAGAATGCAGAATATAATCTCCACATGTCAAATCGACGTACTAGCCATTTCTTTTCCACCAATGTTGCATATCGCAGCAAGTGCAAGACACTGATGGTGCTGAGCATCAGATGTCAAATCCTTTTGAAATGTGTTTATAACAAGAGGCACCATTGGATGGTTTTCATGCAAAACAACACCAAATGTAGTGTACCCCTTTGAGCAATCGTTATTTTACACGCTGTCAGATTTAGACTCGAATGGCGTACAATCAATTTGTCCAAGTATTTAGGAGATGCCAGTAGCTGTAGAACTTCGTTGTACCCGAAGTCAGGTTCGTAACCGAGTAAATACATGAATAATATTTTACAGACATATTTTCGCCTATCATATGATCTTATTGGTTTGCTACCCTTCTGCGCCAAGAATTGCTTTTTTATATGTCCCAATTCTCTCTTAATACGCCGTTCTATCCCAACGCATGTTAATGTGGGTGTGGTACTTGATTTCATGTACCTTCATCGTCTTTGGTTGCGCAAGCGCGTATGTCAGCAATAAAAACTGCCAACCCGCGCATGTACTGTTTCCCGTTCATTTTGGCACCAAATTGCAGTGTAACCTACGTATTTATCATGCGTTAAATAGAATTAAAATAAATGTGACAATTTGCGAGGTTTTCGTTCCTGCAAAAAAAGTCAATCCTGTCAATAGTCAAGGAGCGGTTATTATCAGTAGAGCCGAGTGATCGTAGCGTGATGGCCGGTTGGATCACTGACGACCAACTCCAAGCCTTTACGAAAGATGAACTCTTTTCACATGCCAAACTACATATTAAAAGCTTGGAGGAAGGTGTAGTTCAAGACAAGTTCGATGAAGGTACATCTAGGCAATAGATTTAAAAAACAAAAAAAACAAGCGCGTAACTCGCCCGTAGAACAACTATTTCATGACCTGGAACAGCAGCTTCACGCATCCCGCCAAGAAAACATTGCTTTGGCGAAAGCGCAAGCGGAAAATGCCAAAAAACTGGCTGAGCAAGGCAAGTACCACTGTTTAACCCCTACAAGCGTTAACAGAATCGCAGAAACGATAATAAATGCCAGTAAATTAACACATGAGGAAACGGCTGAAAAATTAAAACTGGCACAACAAACAAACAAAGCACTTGAATTGAAAGTAGCTGAGGTAGATCAACGATTACGTTCTAATCTGGCGTTCGTGGCTAACAAAGATAATGATATTGATAAACTACAAGGTGACGCGCAGAAGAAGCTCGTGTGGCTTTGTCTAGATACGTTATTCTGACATTTTTATTTTAGATCAAATCAAGCGAAGCCAAGCCGCTCAAGAGGCGATGTTGCAAGATAAATTAACATTGCGCAAGCAAGTAGTCAGCCTTGAGGAGTCATTGTTGTCTGCCAACATAGCAAAAATGACAGCAATGCAACAAAAGAACAAGTTGGAGACAGATTGCAACACCCTAACCCTTGAGTTGACAAAAAAGACTGAAGAACTCAGTGTCATGAGACAAAAATCGGTACACTTTGGTGTGCTTGCGCAAATATAGAAAACTTACATATTGTCAAGGATGGTGAGATGGCCAAGCTGCAGCTTGAACTCAAGAACGAGACAGAAGAAAAAAAGAGAATTGAAAGCTTGTCCGAGATGTTGAAGGGCAACCTTCAGTCCCACCACGAGCGTGTTCAACGCCTCACACTCCAACTCAAGGAATTGGGCGAAGACCGTGACGTAAACGAACAACACATGCGCAAGCAATTAGATGCTCAGACTAAATTGAAGTCTCTCTATGAAGAAAAAGCCAACAAGGTACCGACAGTACTATCAATCAACATGTGGTTTTTATTTTAAATGCCACACATATTGTTTTTAACAGTCATTACAAATAGGCACAAAAAGAGGTTGAGTCACTGCGATGCGCTATAGATGCTCTTCAAAAGTCAACTTCAGATGAAAAAGCAAAGCTTGCAGCGACTATTTCAAATTTAGAAACAGACGTGGCTGACCTTGAAGCAAAAATAAAGGAGCTTAATGCAGAAAACGACGAATTGCTGATTAATGTTGAGACTCGAGCAGTTGGTCACATCCCTGTTGGGCCCCTTGACGAGCAGGCATTGAGACAGCGTGTGGATGAGATTTATGGCGCTGGAGGCAATGAAACCAAATACTTGAAAGAGCTTTTAGCACTAGACCACGCACATCAACAGCTCCAAGCCGAACTGCAAGAAAAGAATTCAGAAAATAGGCGATTGAAGACCTTTACCAAGTACATCATGGATAAGGCAAATGCGGCTGGTTCGAGTATACTCGATCAGAGACGTGAGTACGAGGACACAATTGGTAAACACAAGCAAATCACACAGGAGTTGAGGATAACAAGGAACAATCTCAACCAAACTTCACTCTCCCTCTCAAAGTGCACTGACGAACTAGACCAACTCAGGTGCGTGGCAGCGTTATTAAAATGAGTATATCTCCTTCTATTAAATTGTCTATAATTTGACGCAAAATTTAGAGTACAGAACCGTGACCTTGCGAAACAGGTGCAACGGTTGTTGCTTGAGCAAACTGTAGATAACAATTACGTTGATACCCCCGCTGTCATGGACAACAGTGATCCAAATGCACTCGTCAGTCAACATCTCGTCACGTTCGGAACCATCAAGGTGAGAACTACAACTAGAACTAGAACATACTAACAAAAATTACTCTGTAGGAATTGCAAGAGAACAACAAGCGCCTTTTAGAGATTGTCCGTCGGTTCAACATGGAGAAGCAAAAGGAACAAGAGGTCAATAGAGAGCAGATGCTCGCCAAAATAATGAAGGACATGCAAACACTACAAGATAAAACAAAGAAACAAGAAGAAGGTATTGCAGCGGTTGTAAAACAGAGAGATATGTACAAAGTACTCTATGAGAAGGTAAGTACAAACAGTGCGATTGACTTTAAACAGCTTTTTCTTTTTTTTGATTGACAAAGAACCAAAACCATGTGTGACACATACTAATACGTTCTTGCATGTAGGCACAAACCATCACACAATCCAAATCAGTACCAGATGTTGCTGTAGCTGTTGCAAACAAAGCCGCAGACCAGACTACGCAGGAAGCTTTTGACCATTACAAAGAGGAAACCAACAAAACCTTGAAACAAGCACAAGCCGAATGCTATGCACTAAAAAATGATACTCTTAAGCTCAAGTTAGAGCATTCCCAGGCCGTGACATCTCTAGAGATGTACAAGGAGCGTTTGGAGTCATTGAGTCTATCACAGCAACCTATTATAGACGAGAACAAGTCGCTCATAACTCGCGTCACAGAGCTTCAAGCGGAGATGTCGGTGGCGAAGGAGAGTTATGCTCGCCTCATGGCCAAGTCTGCCGATCTCGAATCAGAAATACGCGTAGCCAAGGTAGAGGTTGGCAAACTCGAGCATAGATTAGAAGTAGCCGGTGAAGAGCGCAACAGAGCGGTAATGGAGAGGCAACAAGCACAACAGCAAAACAAACAGCTTCAAGAACTTGTTTCAAAAGTGAGCCAAATCAAGGAGCTGTCTTTACAATCCGAACAAGAACTCATCAATAGATTGCGAGAAGAGGTTCAGACCAAGACTGGTGAGTGCACTACTGTTCGTATGGAGTTACAGACAACGACCGATAAGTTGACGACTGCCTTGAAGGAAGAAAATGTTAAAGTGACAGCAGCTGAACTCAAGGTTGCCTCACTAGAAAAGAGTGTTGCTGATAAAACACAACGTCTTGAACTTGCCACAAATAACTTGATGCACGCGACACAGCGTGTGAAGCACTTGGAAGACAGGCTCGCCATCGCTGACACCAAGTTGAAACTGGCACTGGAAGTTAAGAATTCAGGTTCAACGCCTTCTATAGCGCTAGAACTCCTAAACACTGACACCACCGACCTCAAGGAAAAGTTAGAACAAGCGCAGAAACAACACAAACACTTTGAAGAGCGTGCCTCAGCGTTAGCTAATGACCTCGAAGTGTTGTCTACAGAGTCCAAGAAACAGCTGGAAGAGTTCAAGGCCCTTATTCAACAACGTGATGCTGCCCTTGAAGAGGCGAAAGCGACTGTCAAGACATTGTCCGAACAGGTCGCAGCGTCAGAGAAGAAGTTAATCTCAGCGACTAGTGCAGATAAGCAAACTATTCAAAAACTACAAGACTCGCTTCGTTCTGTTACCATGGCGAAAGATATCGCACACCACGCCCTCGAACAAAAGGAGGAAGGATACAAGGCCATGGAGCAACAGGTGGAGATGCAAGAGAGTCTCTTGAAGCAAACACAAAAGAATTACAAGGACAGAATGCATGAGTTAACGCAGACCTTGGATAGAGCTGAAGCTCTTGAAGACAAGTTAAGGCAAGCTACAAAAGCCATAGAAGATCGTGATGTACGTTTTTGTGAACTCTCTATTACGTCAAACAATGTTGTAAATGACTTATATGTTTTGTATTAGCAACAACTAGACCAAATGACGACAGAACATGCAGCTGCCTCTGACAAATGGGCTGTAACAAACAAAGCCAACCTACAAAAGGTAGTGGACTTGCAGGATAGGTACAAAGAGCTGTCGGTGTTTCAATAACTAATTTACTCTTAGAGTCGATGACCTGTCAGAGCAAAACAAGTTGTTGTACAGTCAAGTCGACACGCTCACAAAATCTGTTGAGGACAAAGCCCTAAATACGCCTATCGCCCTCACTTCTGGTGACATTAACCAAAAAACAATACAAGAATTGAGGAAAATGGTACGTTCTTTGCGGTGTCCCAACAATCTATTCTTACTCTTTTTTCACTAAAGGTTGACTACCTCCGCAAAGAAAAAGACATTATGTCAAAGGAAGCCGAAGTAAAGCAGAGTGAGTGTGAGCGCTATAAGCAACAATCCGAATTGTTCTTGAAGGCGAAGGAGGAAGCAAAATACCAATTGCGTCAGGTGCGATAATTGTCTAAAAATGACAAGTGTTTTTGTTAGTTACACTGAAACTAATGTTTTTATGTAGCTTCAACAAAAGGCAGAATCATTTGCTTTAACAGAAGAGGACTACAGAAAGGCCAAAACGCAGTTGCTAGAGTTGAACATGACGAAAGAATCCAATGAAACACTACGCCGCAAACTCCAGGAGAAATCCCAAGAGTTTACTACGACCGTTGGGTCATTAAAGGCATTAAAAGCCAAGGCGCAGAGTATACTGGGTGCGTCCTTATAACATTTGTATCTTGAGTACTTTTATGGTTTTGTTTAAAAATCTAACGTCTCTGCGCATAGAGGACAAGAAACAACTAGTTGCAAAAGTAGCTGTACTGGAAAAAAATACGAGTGAGCTACAAGCGTCCATAACAGGTCGTGATGAGCGCATCAAGAAGTTGATTGTACGTAAACGAAAAAAAAAGTTTTTTGACACTCAGGGGATTTTGTTGACTTGGTTTATCATTTAAGGACAAATACAAACAAATCGATCCAGTCGAGCACGAAAGAATACAAAAGCAGGTGAGCGAGCTCAAAGTACAGGTTGAAGACGGTAAAAAAACAGCAGCAGCGTCGAAAGCACTTGTGGAGAAGCTCAAAGCACAGCTTGCAGTCGCTACAAGCAATGCAGAAAAATTAAAAGCCAGTGCAGAAAAATTGAAAGGCCTTACGACAAAGCTCAGGGACAAGCTTATTGCCGAGAGGCGTGTTGTTGCCCAACAGAAAAACCAAATTGAAGCAATGAAGAAAAAGAGTACCGCCATAGCAACCGCAAAAAAGACGACAGCTGCGGCCAAAAAAGCAGAGGCGAATCGCGTTGCACCAGCCAAAGCAGCGGAAGCCAAGAAAGCGGCTCTCGAAAAAAAGAAGGCAGCCGATGCAAAGAAGGAATTAGAAGCCAAGAAGCAACGAGCACGTGAACGCACTGAAGCAGCCAAAGCAAAAGCAGCAAAGGAAGCCGAAGCGACCAAGGCTCTAGAAGCCAACGCTCAAACGGCCCAAACACCTCAAACACCTCAAACGGCTCAAGCATCTCAAACACCTCAAACGGCTCAAACACATGTCCCATCTGTGCCAGATGTTGCTACTACGCCTACAACCGCTACTGTCGCCACAGAGAGCCCCAAACCTGGAAATATGGCGGCACTTCTACAGCAGAGACTGGCTCAAGAGAAGGCACAGTTAGAGAGCCATAATCCAACACCAATGGAGGTAGAAGTGGCTGCATCGCCACCTTCAGCACCTGTTCCTGCAGTTGTGGTCGCCATACCGAGCGATCCGACGGTGACGCCTCTTGTACGTATTTCATTTAATCAAGTGGGCCGCCGGTTGCTTAAAGATAAACTATTAGGAAGCAAATATCATCCCTCTCCCAGAACATGTCGAAATTCCAGCGAGTAGTATTGTCAAGTTCACACCAGCACGCAATCTAACCGCAAGAGCCAGAAAATGGAATGCAAGAACGAGGTATGCGACACACCATTCTGTTCTCGCTGTTTTGTATTTACTCAATTTGCAAAAAGGAACCACTACTCGCACACAAACACAAAGCTCACCGGAAGAATAAGGAAGAGGGCGGAGAGTGCGCTTTGTAATTTTTATTATTATTATCCTAAGTTGTTGTTGCAGGCCAACCTTTGCCGGACCCTAAGCGCATAAAGAAAGATACACCAACGAAAGATGAAGAAAATGCCGAGCCCAAAACAGAGGGACAGAATTGACGCACCAGATCTGGCTGTATTTTTTTTTCTTTGTACAATTCAGTAAATAAACCTAATACAAAACACCACGTGAAAAAATTGGACTGCAACCTTTTTACTTAGAAAAAGACTTGGCTGGACTCATGCATTACTTACAGTTAAGAGGTTTGAGTACAATGCGTAATGACTTGTAAACAGTATGAGTGACAGTGATATTATGTTGATCGAACACGTACGATTTTACCGCCAGTGTGAAAATAATTACATGTTGGTTAGATGCCTCAAGATATATACAATCCGAAGGTTGTACCACAAAAAAAACAAAAAAAGACATACAGCAGTAGTACGCAATTGATTTTTAATCGTTGAATTGTAACACGCAAAAAGAACCGCCCCTAAAAATGATGGGTCTAGGACGTATTCGTGCGCCTCCTATCTCCAGAAACACGCGTAGAGCGTCCGCAGGTGCAAAAATGTCCACAAAACCTCTAAAGCGTAAACGAGAGAGCCGTCAGCAGTCCTCTCCTCGAAAAAAACAAAAAAAGCAAAAAAACCCAACAATTAAAGATAAACCACAGCCAGTCATAGACTTAACCTGCAGCGACGATGCAATCGTAAAACTCAAGGCGAAAGGGTGTCAAACGGAACTGGGTTACAAAAAAAGCGATATGTTGATACACTTTACAGCGAACACCCTTTCATTCGAGCCATCTAGTCAACACGATGTCCGACACGAGATTGAAGCGGCAAGGTTGTCAAGCGTCCGTGTTTGGTATGTATACAATTAACGACGACGATCAATGGCAGCCGTTAAACGACAACCAAGTTTGTTCTCAACTTGTACTTAACTCATGGTTCGTAGTTGCGAGGCGGCAAGTATAGTGCTGGACATTGAGGATTTAAAGTTAACAGACGAATTGAGTATCCTCATACCACTAGGACAAACAACTATCGGTCAGGACACTGCAAATTGTATTATAATTATGGCTGGCACAGAAGATAAGGCACATTGCAAACAACTGTTGTCACTATACAGCAACATTGCCTCTAACATGTACGTTCAATATGCCTCGAGGGGCTCATTGCATTTTGTTGTAACACACCTTTAGATCGCAGGATGAGTTGCAAACACTGTGTACAGACGAAACCAGACAGCATATGCCAGTTCAAGTAAGAAGAAGAACGCGATCTCGGACCAGAGCGATGAAGTACGATCCTATATTTGGGTATTGCATTTTGAGTATGGAGCCACTAACTTCAGCAGGAAGGGGACGCGTGCGCTTTTACCACGACATTTGGTGTGGCATCCGAAAGGAGCTAAACACGCCATTACTCTCACTGATGAAGACGTTGCTAGGCTCGAACCTGAAGAGTTGCTGAACGACAACCTGATACACTTTTGGATCCGGTACGAACCATATTATTTTACCAAACTTATTTTTTTGATTTGATGGATGACACGTGGAAATACCATAACTTTGTTGTCACCACTGATGGTTGCCTTGTAGATATCTAGTTGAAAGAGAAATAGACAAAGGCCAAACGAAGGCGTTTCATTTCTTCAATTCCTTCTTTTATGCACAGCTGGTGAAGAAAGGATACGAACACGTTAAAAAATGGACCAAAAACGTGAATATATTTGACAAGGACTTTTTGGTGGTACCCATCAACGCTGCGTACGCACTTGCAAAAAATTATCCACAAAAATGTTTACAGTGATTCTTTAGTGCGCATTGGCGTGTTGCAATAATATGCTTTCCAAGACTCGTCGCTGAAAATCAAACAAATTCTGAACAGCGCGCCAGCAAACACAAGTGTGAGGACAACGATGTTATCAAGCGCCCTTGCATATTGCTTTTAGATTCCCTATCGTGCAGCCGAGATAAAGTAACCCAGAAATTGCGGACGTATCTGGAGAAGGAGTGGGACAAGCACTACGGCCAGGACAACCCAAATGAAGAGAAAGTGAAATTCACTTTGAAAACACTGCCCTTCGTTAAAACAACCCCTCCACAACAAAGCAATTCGTCTGATTGCGGCATATTCATATTGAAGTATATAGAACAGTTCGTTAGGACCACTCCTGTTAATTTTGAGCGCAAGGCACTCAGCAAGCGGGTACGCTTTTTGTAATTAATCGTTAAACATCATTTTTCAAGCACCACCTGTGGTCAATACTCACGCAAATTCCAGCTTGGGCCAGAATGGTTCGAAAGCGATAGTATAGGCGACTATCGCAAAACAATCAGAAGCAGTATCAAGCGCCTAGTTGCTGAGCAGCCAAAGCATAAAGACGAAGGCACATAAAAAAGACAGAAAGTAACAGTTTGTAGGCCAATCTTTAATCATAATATTATTGTACATAAATTTGATTGCGCTCTCATTACAAAACACATTTGCTCATGTTTATTGTCGTACCGTTAAGGATCACTCTACGTACCTATGGATCGTTAGATGTCATGATATGCTGACGGTGGCCAGAGAAACTACTTACCCCAGCCCTTGCCAGCAGTAGCGTTGAAGCCTTTCATGCCCCACCCACTGAGTGCGCCAGCGTTGGTTCCAGTAGTGTTGCCGAAGCCCGTGTTTGTTCCAGTGTTGAGTCCGCCAGTGTTGCCGAAGCCTGTGTTTGTTCCTGTATTGAGTCCTCCAGTGTTGCCGAAGCCCGTGTTTGTTCCAGTGTTAAGTCCCAAGTTTTTTGGTACATTTAACCCTGTACCCCAGCCTCCTCCTGTTGTTCCAGTGTTGAGTCCTCCAGTGTTGCCCCACCCGCTATTTGTTTTGGGGTTTACAAAGCCACCTGGACTCGTCGTGGGTGTGTTGAGGTTGAAACCTGTATTTGTAGTGGTATTGCCAAAGCCTGTGGTGCCGAGATTACCAAACCCTTTATTTTGAGTGGGATTTACAAAACCAAGGGGCGATGCCGTGTTGCTACCAAACCCTACGCACCTCACTTAATAACCAATAATAATACAGCGCCAACGATCACAATAAACCGTACCTCCTTTCTGTTGCTGCTGTACCGGGGCTTTGCTTGGTGTGTAAAGTGCTGGTGGAATAGATGGGAACACAGCATCTGGAAGTCAAAGTCAGATATACTCGCCATTTATACAAAGTAATGACAATGACTTTGGGCAAAATAACAAAAAGTATTGCTCGCATGAAACGCACTTCTTCCTTTGAGGCGCGTGTTGTTCGGCTGTCCAAATGTCGTTACTTGTTGCATCTGCTTTGTATACGCTATGGAAAGTGGCGTTAACAGTTGTTAGAGCAGAGAGAGTGGTTGACGTGCGTATGAATGGATCTTTGGTGTCTTTTATTCTTGACTTTCTGTACTTCATGTACGCGCCTTGTAATTTCATCATTCTGTCGTACAGCCCAGATATGGATGCTGCCTAAACAAACGTGCGTGTCAGCTATACTGGCTGCTCTAAACATGTTTCTTCATTTGAAAGCATTCAAATACTGTACGTACCAGGTTGTTTGAGTATGCAACTTGCTCTTTGATCGTGTCTTGAAGTTCTAAAAAAAAAATCAAAAAACCAAACACACGGTGTTAAAAAACGGCTAACAATTGTCCCAAAGACATTGGTCGTTCTTTCAAGGACTCATTTTTACGAATCAGATTGTCCATACCTTCTGGTGGATGTGGTTTTTGATTGTCATCCATTGTGTCCAAGTATTGCTCTACCTGGTTCATTGACGCTTGCAACTGTGTCAGTTTAGTTTTAAAACTCTCTATTTGAGTGTCCCAATACTGCTTGAAGGGATCACTATCTGTCATCCAGTCCCTTATCAAAAAAGTCACCACGACGCGAAGTGTACCCTCATTAAAAAAAAAAAGGGATCGTACCTCATTGCATTCGCATCCAACATGCCATTGTTAGCACGGAATCTGTGAAGCCAGTACATTTGTTGTTCTGCAAAGTCTATGGAGAAGCGCACTAAAAAATAGGTTGTTAAGACGTGACAAGCATAGATTGTTTCAATGTTGACACATGCGTGTATGTACATACCATTTTTTTGAATGTCCCGCCCTCTGGTCATTGCGTGATCTATTTCTCGTAGAGCACACTCTAGGCTCCTTGACAGCGCGGTGGCGCGGGTAGTAATGTCATCCAGTGGTTTAGTCGAGTGTTGTTTTACTTCCTGCGACGCTAATTTATGCTGTTGTATGGTAGTACTCGTAGCGTTAAGGATATTTTTTCTACAATTACGACAAAAACACGTTTAGGATACTGAATATTAATTATAGTAGCCTGCAGGTCTTGTGGTAGCTTAGCAAACTCTGTTGTGGGACCAATAGTTGTATTCGCTACACTGGCGGCAAAATTCTTGTTCATTTGCTCAGGCGTCAGTCTTGGAACCTGCGGTTGGGGTTGTTGAAACCTCGTAGGCGTAGCATTAAAGTTCATGTTGATGAAGTGGTTACAATAAAGCGCTAACGGAGAGAATATTCAAAAAAATTCCTCGAGTTGATTAATCTCAATTGGATATCTTATTTTTTTGACACAACAAGTATTACAAAAACAGTGGAGGAGTACAATGTGTGCCACAAAGCTGGAGACTGAATACATAGCGTGTTTGCAAGATTGTAGGGGGTGTGGTCATTACCATGACATGTAAGGATCGTCAATGTGGTACAAGTTTTCACTTGCCAATGTGGTCGCTTCAGCCACTGCTTCTTCCCAATTTTCGCCATCGAGCTCGTATAAGCGTTGGATTTCAGCCTAATTAATAAAAAAATAAACAAAATGAAAGAAGCGTTGTACAAAAAAAAAACGGCACTGGTACTTACCGTAGAGATGTAACCGCCTGTTCCTTTAGTGTAAGGCTCGAGAATAGCGAGCTGTTCCATGAAGTTCTGGTTTTCTGGGTTCTTTTTGTACATATCTGTGAAGGTGTATGGCCCATTAGCGGCTACCCAACCAAGAGATCCGCCTATACGATTATTAGATAAAATGAAGGTGATTACTGGTTATAATTGAGTTTTTCATTATTTTGATCACTGTAGCGCTGAAAATAAGCGAACACCTACAGGTGTACACGCACCGTGAATTATTTCGACGTTTGTGAAACCAGCAGCTTCTAGTCTTTCAGCTGCGATGTTCGAGCGGTATGCGCTTCTGTTACTAGCAAGGAGTATGCGTGTGTCTTTTGGTAATTTTTCAGTCTCAGTTAAAAGATTGTCCAAGCCTGTGTGATTAAATCCATCCAAAAGTACATTGTCATGGTGGTAGTTCTTGCGAACGTCCAAAAACACTCCTTCACCGCCGGTTTTTAAAACTGAAACAGCTTCCTTTCCACTCACCTACATCACACTTTAGTACAGAAGCAAAATAAGCGCTAATTTACCAGTTGGTAATTGCGGACTTGCAACTTTTTGGTAGAGGTAGCAGTAGACCTGGTACTACGTTGTACAGGCTTGCTTCGTGAAAAAGCTGTGCGCAACATTGTGTATTTGACTCAAAATAAGTTGTAAGAAGTGCGTAGACCCGCAAAACTTTTTTTGGACTAAAAAAATACACCCAAATAATAGTTGTTTCAAAACGTGTTTGATGTGTATTGTCTATTGTACAGGATTTAATCTGGGTGATCTGGAAATAGGGTCATTGGTAGTGTTGTTTTTAGCGTAGTGATGTCCAAAGCATTGATGCTCGGTCCTCTAGACACGTGAAGCAATTCAAGACCAGCCAGAGAGTGAGCCAACTTGATTAGAGCAGTTGCTGACACTAGAAAAAAGAGTGAGCGCTATCTTCAATCTGGAAGGTGTAACGTACCCTTGGTACATGCTGCTAAGTTCAAGATTTGCAAATTAGTACACTTTTCAAGGTAGGTGAGACTCGTGTCTGTAATGTGCTGACATCCACCAAATGTCAAGGCTTCGAGCGTATCTTCACGGTTTTGTACAAGCAGTTGTACTGTATTGTCATTTACAGAACAACCAGAAAGACCAACCTTGGACAACAGTTTGCAATGTGTTACGATAGAGTTTATGCACTCCATATCTACACGGTCGCATCCTTCCATTTGGAGTTCCCTATTGTTCAATTAGAGTTAGACAATCACCAAAAGAAACAAAAAGTTATGTCGCCAGCACGTACTGTAATCGCTTCAATTTGGTGAGATGTGTCATAGATTCGCCTGTAATGATGGAACAGAAGCCTAGATCTAATCGCTCCAAGTACAAGCAAGCTTGTAGTACGGGTTTAACGCCCTTGTCAGTGAGTCCACCAATACCCCTTTATCAATAGCGTTAGTTGAGGTGTATTAAACATATCTTGTTGCACCTTATAAATAGCGTAGTGAGGTATGGACAATACTTGGCAATTTGGATGAGGCCATTGTCTGTCAGTTGTGGTTGTAGTGATCTATTGCCCTTTATCGACAACACTTTCAGATTAGATGTTGCTTTTTCGACAATAGCAGAGATGGTATCATCCTTGATACCGCAGCAGTAGTCGACTACGAGCGATTCCAGGTTATTACAAGCGTGTCGTGCTTTTGTCTATTGAATGCAATGAGAACGTATAAAACAAGGGTGTAGTCAAGAAAGTGGCGTACAAGGTTAGTCAATGACGTGCAAAACGTAATGTCCAGCTTTTTGAGTCGCATCTTCTTTTCTCGTAGCAATTGCATTGTATTTTCGTTTGTCAAGTTGTAGCAATAGCTCAAGGATAGTTCTTGTAGATTTACCGCAATCTTAGCAAGCCCTTTGATGGAGCTCTTGTTGTTCACCGCCGAACACCGAGATAGATCCAGTGTGTCAAGGCGAGGCAATCTATTGAGAGCCTTGAGTACCTTTTCAGTTGCATTCTTGCACTCTGACAAATCCAATGTCCTCAAGTGTTGGCAGCTCTGTACGACTTGAATTAAGTGATCCTCTTCCATGTTTTTCCATGGAGAAAACTTGATGAGACTGTGCATTGTCTAGGCACCAAAGTTAGGCACAACAAATAACAGCAAAAGAAAAAACCGTTGTGTGAGTAAAATCGAGGTTACCTTGACTGCGTTTACAGAATTGTATGTGAGCTGATTGCACCCAACGAGATTGAGCGCTGTTAGATTTGGTAGAGCAGATGACATGTTTTGAATTGCCGTGTCAGTAATACCACCACAGTTGTTCAAGTTGAGGTGGCACAAGTTAGTGTACGCGCTGCACAGCTTGCCAATGACGTCGTTATTGACCATGTTGCAATGATCAAAGTTAATACGTGGTAGCGATGAATAATCCAATTTACGGGAGCTATCCTTTCTGCTAACAGCCAGTGTAGAGGCGATATTGCGCACTGAAATGGCACTGAGCTTAACGTCACGATCTGGTTGGAACTCCTTTTCGCGTAGAAACGATCTATCGAGCGCCATTGGGAGCATAGCGTTAAGCAACGGGCTATGATTCACAACACGGAACAGAGAAGCGAGGCTGGCACGGTGGTTTTGAACACCTTCTTTGAATAGGTCATACCTACTCTCATACAGCGGTCCCCACAATGTTGGCGTGTGTGGATTAACCTTTATCGCGTTGAATCCACGCAAATCCATGGATTGTATAACAATTGAACCGCCCTTTGGAGGCACCATTTCTAAGTCGGTTTAGATTGCATAGTTTTAGACAAAGTCATTTTTTGGAGTATCATTCAAACTACTTACTGATCACAACGTATGACCCAAGTGGTGGCGATGCAACTGGGAACTCGTGGCCATACCTAGTACACGTGTAATTAAAATATATTCTGGTCGGTCAAACTGGTTATGAACGTACTTGCTAGGCTCTAAGTTTTTGAAATTGACATCTAAAGCCACTTTGCCGTCCTCGATAGCCTTGCGCTTGCTGGCATCAGAGAAGTCTTCAATTGAAGGTTCCTCTAAACAGATATGTAAGAACAAATTGAAAAGAGGTGACAATAAGTACCTTTGCAGACTGTTATGAGTAACTTGCCGCTTCGCTTCTTTCCATTATTGGGGAAACGTAGGTACACCGTTGTTAGCCTAATCAAACTTTGAGCTACAAGTTATAGTTGATGGCGTACCGAAATGTACCAGAAGCGTAATGCAGGATCATATTGGTGACATGCTTCGTTGCATAGTACTTTTGGTCGTGCCTACGAACGTATTTCGTCAGATTTTGCGGTATCTCTTATCGAAGGAAAAAAAAAGCCATACCTCAAAAGGTTAATTGTTACGTTACCAGGCATCTCCTTGATTTCGTCTGTCTAATTGACTGTAAGAATTTGCCATCAATGATAGGGAGGTTTAAAAATGACATACCTTCAATATAGTAAACCAAAGACGGTGCGGTCTTGATGCATCAGGCAAGTCGCTGCGTTTAACCAGTTGCTTCTTTGCAATGTCATAAACGTCAACAGTGTAATTAATGAACTTTTGATCCTCTGATTCCGTCAATGGTGGAGGCTCAAGCTTTCTAGAACCCCGCATGAAACGGTGTCTACGAGGTGATAGTTAGTAAACGCACTCGGGTGAATTGGCTGTTTAATTATATTATACCCAGACAGTAACCTTTTGCTTTTTTTGCCCTTCCTTTCACTTTTCGTGAGCTCTTGTGCATCAGCGTTGGACTCACTCGACGTGAACAATTTAGGATCATCCAAGGAGCCAGTGCTATCGTTGGCTTTTGCCAAAACATACATATAGTCGCCGTCTGCGAGAACCGGATTAAGACGCAGCATTGCCTCGAAAAGCTGTCCTGCGCCCATGTACAGATTCTCAGCATCGACTTGATCGTCCGAGATACGCGCCCACATTTGTAGTATATCACCAGCTTGATAGTAGAGGCGATGTGTCCTAAAACAAACAAATAAGAAACAGTAGAACCAACCAATCGCGTGCGCACCGTGCGTGGTAGCATAGAGCAATTTTGTGCAGTTGGAATGCTTTACGTAGCACTGTTATTGTATCTGCAATATATTCGCTCTCTTTCTTGGCTCGTTTATAAATAGTTGGATTAATGCCAAAATCCCTCAATTGCTCAGAAATATTGGTTTTTGCAAGCCACAACCGAACACTTTCGAGTTTGGCGTACTCCTGTACACCAACGTTAGAATGAGGTAGGAAAACCCAAATAAAGCCAAAAAGCAAACACGTGCCTTATTGGCCTTTTTTAATATTCGCGTTTTATACGACTTGTTGCAGAGCATTGCTTGGTGGTAGAATTCGTAAGCCTTTGAAAAGTACTCCTCCTGCTTTTCCCACGATGAATCCAAAGCGCCCAAGTTTACACAGGCCTATTCCAAACATTACGTACATGAAAATGTAAAATGAGGGGTAAACACATACCATAGCTCTAGTTGCATAACCCTTGTGATGATCTGGGTCCAGATCGCAGCAGCTTCTAAACTTATCCTCAGCAGCGCGGAGCAAGTCCTTTTTCCTGTTCACATCTGTTCGGGATTGTTTGTAGAGACAGTAACCCCATTGAAACATAGTGTCTGCGTCGTGAGTAGATGACGCAACCTTTGGTTGTGTTATTTGTAACTACTACATATCATCCCGGATTATTGTACGTACGGCTGCTTTGAACTTTTCATTGGCGAGATCCCATAATCTAGATCCTTGACCCTTATCTCCTGACACTGCTTGCAAGTACAAAGCCTTGGCTTCTGCCTCGTCAACGATATTTAAATGTCTAACAATCTCTCGCATCCCTGCGATATCTGCCTTGTACAGTTTGACTCTGTTCGGGTTCTGCCTTATCGCTTCTTGCGCTGTCTCCGTCAACACGACACCGGTGAGACGTTGGAGTCTCTTGAAGAACTCAGTGACTTTGATAGCACTATTTAAATGATATGTTGGACGCTATCGCCAGGAATGTTAGTTTGCAAAACATGTTGAAATATTAAAAATTTGTGAAGCACACATACTTGCTCTCGTTGTGTCAGTGTGTTCATGAATTGTTTCTTTATCTTTCGCTTGATTGTATGTGACCACCATATATCAGAGGACGTCTGTGTTAGCAGAAAGTCCCTTGACTCTAGTACGGCTTTGGCTTGTTCGTAACTCATTTTTCTATTTGCACTTTAGGACGCTGCTTGTTGAGGAAAAGGAGTTATTGCACAACGTACTCTTTGCTTTTTAGGGCAATTAATTGAGCTTGATTCATTTCGGACAGTTGTTTACCGTCTATTTCATGCCTAGATAAAATATCACAGGCTTCTTTGGGGACACCAGAGCTTGATAAATACCTTGGATGTTTGGTTAAAACAAAAAAGTATCTCAACTGATGCCAACTTACTTTATGAGCTCCCTTGATCGCCATTTCTTAAGTACGGTTCCACTACCGTTACAAAGTAATCTATTAAAAAAATCTACAGTAACGCGAATGTATGGCTCGGTAGATGGCATCTTAACTTTCTTCATTTCTAGCCGCAACAATCGTCTGTAAAAAAAATAAGTGCACAAATTCCCTTTTTGATTACTACGTTACCTCAATTCGTTCTTGCAGACCCTTGCAACGATCTACAGCACCGAGTTAACAATACACCTTTAAAGTATTAATGGCGTACTTCATTTAGAATGTATTGCTTCTTTCTTGAGTTGCCAACAATTAAACTGCGAATATGTCCCAAGTGCCGCGTGTTAATCTAATAACGCCAAATGAGGCTTGGTTGAATGACAGTAAACGTACGCCATCGCGATGAAGTTGGGCGGTTAAACTGAAAGTAGGCTCGTTCAGTACGGTTGGTGGCGTTTTACTGAATCGTTCAACAAAAGCAGGAATAACTACTTTGTACAAACGCGCAGTTGCCTCCCGTATTTCGGCATTATCAGATCTTTTATCACGTGACCATCCCGTGTAGGCATCACTACTCAACGGACAGTATTTGGCACTCGCTCTGTTGGATTAAGTGACAGTGTTAGCAGTTAACTACAACCAAAAGAATACATTACCTAACGAACTCTGGTCGCAACAGCTTGTAGTACATACAACGTTCATATTTGTCATATTTGGGTGGCAGCGCCTCAGGAGGGAATACTCTCGCAAAATCAACGACACTAAAATACAATAAATGAGATGACACGCAAAATCTAAAGGGGTGAAGAGTACGTACTAGTACTTGTTGTCTGTGCCTTGATGCCCTTCGATATCTCCAGGCAAATGAACAAAAGTCTCTAAATTACATGTGAGGGGACAGAGGTAACAGGTAACGAATGAAAAAGGTACCTGAAGCGCCAGCACGATGGCCTTTGAGATTGAGGACTTTAGCTACATCTTCCATCATGTCATTTAATTCATCTATGTCCGCATGCACCATCATTCCTCCATCACAACTGCCATATCTATACGCATGTTAGTTACTGGTATGGAACATGTTCTATCAACTGCAATGAATTATAACTATGCACACCTGATTGTGTATTTGTTGATTGGCAAAATGCTCAGCGCAATGAGCCTATATCCAAGATAGTCGATGAGCGCCATGAGTGGGTAATACAAGCCCGGTACTTTGCTATTGTACATACCAATGAGGCCCTCTAAAAAAAAGTCATAAGCCCCGGTGTCACACATTATGAAAAGTACGCACTCAAGTCGTGGCCTGCAGCTTTAGCAGCCAAGCGATCAGAGCTCGAACCTTGACCACCATACATATACATATTCAAGTCCTCGTCAATGAGTTGATCGACAGCAAATTTAAATAAAATGTCTTGAACAATAAACTTTTCGCCTGGTTACTCTTTTGTTAATACCTAAAACACCAAGCTATGAATCTTACCTCCAGCCATGCCACCTATAGATACTGGTTCAATAGTTTTTTTATCTAATGGCATGTGACACTCAGAAATGATAATTTTACCATACGTCTAACAAAATGGCGTCAATCACACTTTTAAAACTGTTTCTTAATATCAATACCGTAGCAGCAAACACAAAGTCAGACGCAATGCTCGACAATCTCTCATATTTGCGGAAGCTTAGAGAGGTAAGTTAGCGTTCTGTACACACGATGCATTGACCCAAAGATGACATACCCTTCAGGCTCGTCTAATATACATTGAAAGCGCTTGGACCAGCCCAATGGAGATCCTATGGTCGTTTCAATACAAACTACCCTGAGATTGTATGTTACCTTTCTTTCGTGCAGACTTGTTGTTTCTGTAAGACCTTGCGCCTGCGTCTGATCCTGAGTTATCGTCTAACTCTTCTTGCCCTGATACTGTATCTGATCCTGCGCTCGATCCCGCCTCAGACGCGGCGAGCAGGTATGCGTCAGGCTGTGCATCGTCTCCCCCAGCGCTTGCTTCTTCGCTATCCGACGCCGATTCTGTTTGTAAACCGTATGCATTTGTTTCTTGCACGTCATCCTCTGAACCAGATTCAGACACAGACGCGACGTCTGCGTAAGCGTTAAATTGGGCAGTTTCCTCTGCGTCATCAAATTCGTCGCTATCTGATACTACAGGAACTGTGTAGGCGGAATACGCGGGAGCTGAGTCCTGTTGGGGTTTTTTTGTATTTTTTGCGCTTTGTTTCGCTTGTTTAAATTGTGGAACCTTTGGTGGTGGTCTACTTGGTTTAGCAGCTCTTTTTTTTTGTGACTTGGGTAGTCGAGGTGCTGGTCGGGTTGGTGCGACGTCATCTATGTCCTCTAGACAGCTGTCGCTACTATCCTCAGCACTCTCGGCATCAAGGTACGCATTATAGCTCATCGACTATAACACGGGTTTTTAACTGCCCTGATTGTTGCCAATTACCCTTACAACTCGATTGGTAATTTGTTAAACGGCCAAAAACTGCGATTTATTCAAAGTTTATGACTAGCGTAAAAAGTCAAGCTATTTATTAATACTAGTGAATAACGCGTTATTTATCGTTGACAAAACACAAAGTGCCTTCTACAGTGATACAAACAATACAAAAAAAAATAGTTTACAATAAGTGTAAAACAGGGAAACGTGAAATACACGTGGTCTTACACGAAGGTACCATGCTGTCGCATGTATTCCACATCTAAGAGAATGATCACTGTTTTGTTGCAATTAAGAGAATAAGTGTACCTTCTTGTGCGCGGACAAGCGATTTTCGATAGTTAAAATTGGGCGTGCGGCTAGGTATAGAATTTTTGTCTTGCACGTTGTACGTGTTAAATCCCATAAGTGAGTTGCCTTGGCTTATTTCCTGCACGTAATTGCTAGGTACGTAGCCAGTTCGTCCATTGAGGTAACCAATGAACCAAACATCATCCTTATTGATGATGTAAATAATCTCACCAGCTTTAAAACTCAAATCTCCTTCATTCATTGCTTGGTAATTATGAATTGCACGTGCTTTAGACACGACCTTAGCACGTTTCATGGTAGTCTAAATTGCTATTTTAGCCACGAAAATGTAAAGTATTGCAGTAGGTAAGAAATAGCGTACTCCTTTTTGTGCTAAGCTGAGCTTGCGACTATCAAGCTGACCCTCAATGTTACCAAGTTGTTGATACTTATCACGCAAGGAGGTAATCTTTCTTTGTAACTCCCTGTTTTGAGCGTGCATTTCATCACGTTTTCTGGTCTCAGATATGCGTCCACGTTCTTGGTAAGCCGCCAATTGATTCTCCATCGCACGGCGGGCTTGCCTTAGTTGTTTTACTTCTGAAGAAACGAGGCCCAGTTGAGACTTTAGTCCCTTTAATTTATGTTCGAGTTGGTCTTTTTGCTTGTTGAGCCTCCCTGCTTGCTGTTGTAAAGCAGCATGTCGTTCCAACTGTGCACGCTTGCGAACAAGATATATTGACCGTGCTAAAAATCGTCTGCACACTAAAGGGTTTTTTTAGTGAATGTAAAGAATTGCTGAGGTCGTACATGATTGCATAAAAGTAGCAGAACGTATCATCTGGCCGGCATAACCTGCGTACCAATTACGCACGTCCCATCCCCTAATGCGGTCTTTAATACAAATGTGGGCATGATTTGAATTACCTTATGTAGGCTTGTATTGTAGTAGCATATTCCCCTAGCCTCCTGTTTCTACGATCTACCAATATTTGTAAGTATGTTACTGATGACCCTTATGATTTGTGCTCACCTTCTAATTTTGCAAGTATACCGGCCTTCATAAATAACTTTGTAGTACCGAACTGAACATTGTTCGTGTCCACCTCTGGCAAGTGAGCCAAAAGTTTTTGAACAGCTGGCTTGGGATTACGAATAGCGAATATCTTGCGAAAGAAGACACAATAGCGATTCCAAAACTCTTGGTATGTCCTATGCGTTGGAAATCCTTTTTTCGCAATTTCGACACCCTGCAATATACCAGAGTACCGTAATTGTTCCAACACCTTGTGCTTGTTAAATTGTGCTGCTTGTTTGGTTTCGTTAGGTTTTATGCATCGTATGTAATGAGACGAGGTTTGAGCTATTTCATTGATCAAATTTGTGAGAGAAACCTAAACATGGTGAGAAAGTAGCATCCCTCCAAATGCTACTAAACCTTAAACTGAGCGCCAACAGAAACGAATTTACGTTTTGAACGGCTTTGTCCTTCATCTGCAAACAGAGTTCCAGATACAAAGGCATTGTTACTGCGCGCCATTGCGTCTAAATGCTCTGGAATAATGAAATCTTTGTTCTTCTCTAGAAATCCAGCCTAATGAAATCATTATTTGGCATATTATAGCAAGACAACATGGTGGACAAGGTCACGTACAGCATCATAAATAATGGTACCAGCATAGTGCTTGATACCAAACGATGTTTTAGATATCTTAGGCCTCTCGAAAAAGGGGTTACGACCAACGTGCTGGTATAGTTTTGAACAAAGAGATTCATCACTGCCCTTTGGGAATTTGCACTCTTCGTCTAAAAGCTTCAAAATAGACAAGCCAGATTCTATCATATCCAAAACGCCTTGATTATCTTTGTACTCAATATAAGTCCAAGGCACCGCTTCTCTCTGGTACTCAACTTGTTCTTTTTTAAAAATATTCTGCAAAACCACTAATTAGCAATTGGACACAAAATAATAATAAACTGCGGACCTGGTTGAATTGATGTTGTAACTTTTCATTTGCGTAGTTAATGCAAAACTGCTCAAAACTGTTCTTGGCAAAGCACTCAAATCCATATATATCAAGAACACCAATTGACCTCCTACAATGCACACTTGCATCTAGCGACATGTTCATGCGCGTCACCAACCAATCAAATATGCGCGAATATAACGTCATAGCCAAAGAATCACGAGCACCTTCCGCCTGTGATACAGTCAACCCAATCTTGTACGTTGAATTACGATTGCCAGCTGCCATTTGTTTGGTAGTCAGAGTTGTTTCCATGAGTTCTTCACTTATTCCAAGGAGATCACAGAAAATGTTTAGTGGGTTGTACCCACCTTTATAATGCTCTATCTGCGCGGCTTCGCCATTGGCGCCAAACCTCACGTTACCCAAGTGGAGAATCGCAGCAAGCACGTTGAACAACTCATTTTGTTCCTCGTGGTTTATGCCCACCAATGCCAAAGCACGTATTGTAGCGCGAAATTGTGCAGCGTCATCAACTCCTAGGCACAACAGTCAACACACACTATGAACAAAGATTTTTTTGTAGCAAGTCCAAATAATACTCACCATCGACCACAATACAACCACTCTGAGATAGATAATAAAAGGCCTCAGCTTTAGGAACTTTCCAGGCGCGCCTTTGGGAATTGTCTGCACCAGCACATAACTGATAGAAAATATGATAGTTCCGCTCAGATTGCGCTTGCCTGACAAGCCTAATTTTTTCCAACAGGTAAGTTTGGAGCCTTGCGCCAACAATGCGCCCTTGTGTATCAAATTGAACTTTCATATATTTACCAAAACGACTGCTATTGTTATTTCTAATATTTGTGTGAGTACAAGGACATGTCACTTTTTCAAGCGTCAAAAAAAAATTTAACCTTGTAGTCTTCGCGTTACCAAATGCTTCGAGGACAGGCGTGGTACCTAGGACGCCTTCTTCAATGCCTCTACTATTTCCTTGTGTAGATGGACTCATAGCAGCCAGATATTTTAGAATTTGCTAATACGTACAGTTATAAAGTGTTGAGGTGATGCAATTTGTTTCGCGTGCAAAGAAAAAATTACCTTGGATGTCTAACACAGCATTAATATTTAATATGAAACAATCAATCATTTGTACCTCTGTCTTACCAGCTCCCGACTCCCCAGATACGAGTATAGATTGATCTCCAAAATGATTCATTTGTGTGTAAGCCTGTTCCACAATGCCAAAGACATGAGGAGGTAATCCTTCGCGAGCGTTATTAGCATATTTTGCAATGTGTTCGCGTGAGTAAATAGGCAATTGTTTGTATGGGTTGACAGCCACCAGAGTCGGGCCACTGTATGTGTATATTTCATCAGCCTCATAGCGTAAGGAAAGCGTTTGCAAAATTCCCGGCTCGTGCTTTCTTTCGGTCAGTGACAATTAACCTAGGTTACTAATTGCAGAAACGTACCAGCAAAGACATTTGAGTCAAGTCTGCGATGCCTAAAAAGTAAAACGTTATTACCAGCGAATCATCATGCGCGTAAAAAGTATGTCGTACCATCTGTTATTTTGGGGTTTCGTTTCCAGTACTTGCCAGAGCGAACCGTACGCTCCTGTAAAAGCAATGTTAAACGTATTGATTTTCACTTTTATGTGTACTTCACCAGTAGCCAATTCTTTGGCAGTTATTTGGTTTCCTTGAGCTCGTACCACGGTTGCTTCGACGAATACCTCTGTTTTTGGTAAGTTTAATCTTAAACATGCAATACCATACCTTGGCGATCCTCTATCCATACTGTATCGCCAGAGCTTACAGCAACAGCCATTATCGTAAAATACTAATTGCACAAATTCCAACACTGCTCTACAACTTCCCTGCTGTTCTCACAAGTATAGCTTTGAGCCATCCATACAACCGGAGTACTAAACAGCCTGCAAAGTAGGCACGGAGCGTAATTAGGATTTGACAGTAAAAGTCAACAACTGAACAGCTTTGTGCTCGAATTTCTTGTTTAATTCTTTAACGCGCCAAACAAATCACGTAAACATGGCTGATAAGAAGGATCAAGTGAATTTACCACGTAGGGTCGTTGATCCCCACTACCGTTACAAAATGCCTGTATTGAAGACTCAAATCACTGGTAAACATCAAGGAAGATCGACAGTCATTCCCAACTTGGCTGAAATTGCCAGAGCATTGGATAGACCTCCGATCTACATAATGAAGTATTTTGGAGGCGAACTCAACACTAGAGTTAAATGCGACGACAAGGCGGGTGAATTCTCTGTTCACGGTATGTTGCGGGTTGTTTTAGCTCTATCCGAACCGTTTTTGTATAAAACCCATGTAAATCGATGTGTAATACGTTCTTGTACCCTTCAACTACTTATAGATGCGTAGGAAGCTACACATCTGAAGAATTGGCACTGGTACACTAATTTAATTATAAATAACATACAGCTAATTCGCGCAGGTGTTAGATAAGTTTATTGATGGCTATGTTTTATCGGATGTGTCAACCTATCCAGAAACTGATTTAATTGTAAAAAAGGGCAGGGTAAGGCTTATTGATCGCGAGTGCCTAGTACACTGACGTCAAGTTAGATTATCCTCCATTGCCGTGCTTGCGGTGAAGATACATACCCAGATATGTCGCACAAGCTGTCATCTTACATCCTCAAGAACCCACCTTCGAAAATTGGCTTTGTGCGTAGTTGTTGTTATCAATTCCTGCTAACAAAGTGATCAGGTACAACAAAAAGGTCAACAAATGAGGCGAACTGGTAAAACAGGACAACAAGACGAACCTGCTCTCGCAACCAATGTTATAGAATCCAAGGAAGGAGCAGAAGACGCTTGGTCCGTTGACACGAGCAGGGAAGCAGTTGAACAGAGGCGCAAAGCTATGATGGGTGCTGATGTAATGCCGCTTTTAACCTTTGTGTTTTTTACTCACCAGTACTGTAGGGCGAGGAAGAGGCCGAAGAAGATCCATTGCAAACATTGTTGTCTATCGCTGCTAAAGTAAGCTTTTTACGAGCGCCAGTGTATTTACGCTTTCATTAAGGATCCACCAATGGAAACAGGAGCGTTCGTTAGAAAGGTTTTGGAATTAAAAAAAATAACTGGATGGAACGAGAGAAAAACAATACAGATGGTTTTCGTTGCTTTGTTTGATGAAAACATTGCCACGCAGTCTGTCAAAAGAGCTCAGTTACTTGAACCGTTCATTCAAGCAATGAAGTACGTTCTTGCAGTGGCACTAACAGGACTAGTACTCACTTCTGTGTAGAGACCAAGGTACAGTTCTCAATTGCTTTGAGAAGCTCTGCCAATCCCGAAGCTCTGTAATTCCTCACACCAGCGCAATACTGAACGCATTTTACGACCACGACGTGTTGGAAGAAGATATTTTAAACAAATGGTACAAGCACCCCAACAAGAAGATGGACAAAAAATTATCTGCTGCTATCCGAGCAAAAGGAAAAGCGTTTATTGAGTGGCTTGCCAACGCTGAGGAGGATTCTGATGAAGATGATGAAGACTCTGATGAGTATGACTCAGAATGATTTTGAGTTTAATGTAATATAAACGCTTTTGCTGTCTCCTCTGATTACTGTTATATTACTGTTATGAATTTCATTAAAAGTTGTTGTCGCGTGTATCTGTGGGTCATTTAAGATCGTTCGCACCAGGTCTAGTTAAGTAGCATTTTTTTTGCTTAAAGTGCTGCCATTCGTGTTTATTTGGGTATTGTTAACTGTAACTGCGAAAAGCAAGGTGATTGCGCAATATTTGAACCATGACAATATTATTTGCACTTGTTAGCAAAGGGACTATAGTTCTTGCGTCTCATGCGACTGTCAAGGGTATGTGCTGCTTTTTTTTGCATGCGTTTTAAATTATTAGGTAACTTGGACTCCATCGCACAGAAAATATTAACACAGTTACCACAATCACAAGACAGTTTACGTAAGACGTATGAAACTGGAGAGTACGTAGAATTGTTGGTAACATTGGTTTAACTTTCAGCTATCGTTTCAATATACTCATGTCAGGCGGAATGACGTTCCTTTGTATGACAGATAGAGCATTCAGTACGAACACACGGTATTCGTATTGAGTGTATGTAACACGTTTTTTGTAGGCACCCGTGTTTCCTTCCATTTTCTTGGAGACATTTACGACAAATGGCTTGGACGGTACTGAGATTCTAGTGACCTTTTGGTCTGACTCTATTAGATTTGGTATTGGTGACAACAGTGTGGTTACTACAGGCAGTAAGAATGATGAGTTCGGTCGCACTCTCCAAAAACAAATGGTACGCTAGCAAAGTGTCATTCTTTGATTGTTCAGATCACAAACAACTATAATAGGAATATTTCTCGCACGATCCAAATGCGGACAAAGTCAGAAAAGTAAAAGAAGCTGTCAAGGTAGTGAAGGAACAACTGGTGTTAAATATTGGTAAGAAAGAATATGTTTCATTTATTATTTCTTGCAAGACAATACGACAAATCCATTTACAAACTTGCCAGATGCACTGTTGGAGAGAGGAGAAAATATAGAAGCTCTATTAACTAAAACTGAAGAGCTTGAGACAGGGTCATACGCTTTCAAATCGAAGGCAACAGAACTAAAACGGTTTTATTGGTGGAAAAGTTGTAAATTATACTTCATACTTGTTGCTTTACTCATTGTACGTGGTGTCAACAATCATTTACAACTCATCTAATGTGCTTAGATTATTGCTTATGGGGTCAGTGCATATATTTGTAAAAGTCCAATTTACAAAGGTTGCTGGGGAAAGAAGCACAGTATGCCTTTTTTTCATTAAATGTAATCCTGTTGATTGCTTTTTAGGTTCTCCAACGCCTTCAGGGGCACCTGCAATACCCCCACAGGTTCCAACAGAACCACCTCCTACCATCCCATCAGTACCACAAACGACAACTAAACCACCTAACGCAGCGGCTACCACAGAACCGCCAGTTCCGCATACAACTACTACAGCCCCGCAAACTACCACTGAAGCTCCACAAGCCGAAGCTCCACAAACTACTGAGCCTCCACAAGCTACAACTGAGGCTCCACAAACCACCGATGCTCCAACGACTGAGCCTCCACAAACCACTGAGGCTCCACAAGTTGTTCCTAGTCCAGGATCTATAACAATCCCATCAGCAGCTCCTACCGAACCTCCATCAGCACCTACAATGGCCGCATAAGTTTGTAAGTCACGACGTGTACAAATAATTGTAATGAACCTTGGATGGTTGACTGTACAAACCACTCCACTCTGTTATCAAAAGGCTCAGAGCATGGGAAATTTAAGCAACTTGCAAAGGTACAAACAGCGCCAGAGTAAGTTACTACAATGGTATAACATTCTCTTCGAACAAAAAAGAAGTCGTTCGCTATTCATTGAAACAGTCAGGGTGATTTAAGTTATTTGAGTTTTAAACTGAACGTCAATTTTAAAATGCGCACCTCAACCTTAATCAACGTGCGAATACGAAGCCCAGCTGGTCAGAAGATGGTTGCTCTAGCGCCACAAACCTTGTTTAAGGATTTACGAACTCTGTTGAAGCAAGTAACTGGCATGCCTGTCGGAGAGCAAAAGCGTACGTTGTTATGCGTTTAAAACATACCCAAGGCTAAATTGTAAAAGTTTTGGTTGGATATCCACCAGCAGAGTTAAAACTATCCCCAAACGAAGCAATTTTTGGTCATGTCAAACCAAACGAAACGTTAATTGTACAATCGTCTAAAACAACAAACCAAAAACACACAACATCAAAGTACAAGAAAACACGCGCGAAAAAGAAGAAAACTAGTGTACGTAGCTGCATTACATTAATTTCGAATTGACGTTTTATCAAGCCCAAATCCAAAGCTAGGGCGAACCCTCAGTACGTTGTTCATTCCATTAATGCGCCTGATTGTTGGTTTAGGCAGATTCAAGACGATATTTTTTCTCTGGGTGAGAATGACATTGGTTGCATGCTTGCAGAGGCTACAGGCTCCGAGGCAAAGGAAGGTGAACACAATGCAATGGTGTACCTGAGAAAAGCGTCAAAGCTAGCGCTCAAAGGTAGTGATGCATTATTTGTTACAAGTAAATTCACGCTTTATTTCAGAACACATGAAAGAAGTCACAGCCAACCATCGTCTACGCGCTTCCTTAGCCAATGATTACTCAGTATGTAAACTGCTGTAATAGAGCGATTATTGATTCATTTAGTTTCACGAGTTGCCTGTACATAGACTCGGTGATGGGTATCAACCAATTGTAAACGTAAAGTACAAGGTGGAACAACATTGGGAAGAAGAGGTGGTAAATGTCTTTACTAAGGAGGAGTTAAAAGTACTTTTAATCTTATTGCAATGTTGCCAATACTTACTCAGACAAGGGCATAGTTGCCGTAGTTCTCACACAAAAGGGTGGCGTTGGACGTGAATTGCTGAAGCCTTTCAAAATGTCTCTGGTATCACCGAGAGTGCGTCACCATTCAACCAAACCATTACTAATTTCTATCAGGTATTTTGGAGCTTTGTTAAGCACTTTGATGGAAACGTAAAGGATGGGTTAAAGTCGCTATTACCTGGTATGGACTGGAGTTTTTTAGACCAACGGCAGAAAAAAATTAGTCAAAGGGCTGAGGAGGCTGCTAAAGTATCTGATTTTTTCGAAACTGTGGATGATGTCGAGATTAGACCCAAGAAGCGAAGGCGGAAAAAACCTCTAAAAGATGAGCTTGACTATGAACCAGAAGGACTCTGTGAGGATGAACCTATAGTCGATGCAGCGATGGATGATGCCAATGGGGCTCCTGGCTCTACTGAGGCTAAATCTTGAAAATGTAAATAAAAATTGTAAATTTTTTATAGAACAGACTGTACGCGAAATTTAGTTCATTTGTTACCAAAACCAACCTCACCAAACGCAGTTGACGTTTGGTTTAATAGTGGTCCAAAGATGAGGGCTATGACGTGGGGTAGTAACGAAAGCGGTTGTCTTGCATTAGGACGACTGTCCACTGATGACGAGGCGGTACAGTGGTCTCCACAACCAGCGCAAGTCGATAAGGTCGTACTTGTTGCCGCGGGTGCTCATAATACCTGTTTTGTCACAGGTACGCACGCTAAACGCTGCAAAGTGCTGTTGTAAATGATTGCAAAGCCTAATGCAGAAAATAGAAAAAAATCAGGCTTTGGTGAGTGGCACGGTGTACAGCGGCAAAAGGAAGAATTCCTCGCTGTGTGGTAAACAAGATGGCGAAAATGGAGTGGTAACAGCAGGTACTGCAACAAATTACAACAACCCATGTTAAACGTCATAAAGGAAAGCCAGTACCAATACCATTTACATTTCCGTCAAGAGTGAAACAAATAGCACTTGGAAACTATCACGCAGCTGCTCTAACAAGTGCGATTTTGCTAGTTTATTATTAGTTTTATTAAACACAGATGTTAGGTAAGGGTAACGTTTTCACATGGGGCTGGAATGGCAATGGACAATTAGGTATGTACCTGTTTAGTTGCACAGCTAAAACGTTGACGTAGGACATGGAGATAATATTAACGCCAATCTTCCAAAGTTAGTACAAATCAAATGCGTACAATACATTGCATGTGGTACAAAATATACAATGGCATTGACAGATTTTGGTGAAATTTATGGATGGGGTTCTAATGATACAGGTACAAACGACTCTTTGTTCTCTTTTATTTTCAGTGGCTTCAATGTTTTGACATTTGTGTGATTGTGTTCAAATATTGGTTTTAGGTACACTTGGTATTGGTAGTACAGACTCCAAAAACGCCCCTACTAAGGTAAAAATGATAAGCAATGTAACTGCTATTGCTTGCGGCACATTTCACACCGCAGCTGTTGGTACGTAGTTAAAATCCTTCATACATTTTACTCATCACATTTTGTATCTTAGAGGGTAATGATAAGTTCTACATGTGGGGTAGTCTCGCCAATGGCAAAATCGAGCCTCGACCAGTCCTTGTAAGGTCGCTATCTGATATAAATGTAACTGAAATTGCCTGTGGAGAATGGCATACGCTTTGCAGAACGCTCGGTGGTACTGTATACGAGTGGCGTACAAAACAAGAGCCGAGACAAGTAGATGCTTTACGTGGTGTTTCCATTCGCCGTGTTGTTGCTGGCGTACGCTTATTGCAGTTATTTGAATTAGTGCCAACAACCATAACACATTGTAGGCCCACCACTCTGTAGCTGTTTCTGACGAAGGCAAAATTTACACGTGGGGCCGTAACACCTCCGGTCAGTTGGGCAGGTAGTCACACTAGTCACACAAACGCGCACTTCTTTGACACTAAGTAGGAAAACGCCAAAGGATGATGATAAAGCGTATTCGAGCACACCTAGATCTATACCTCCTCTTGAGATTGAGGCAATCGATCAAATCGCTGCTGGTGACTACCACAGTGCAATTTTAGCCAGTACGTAGTGTTGATAAGGCAATGTAAGTAGCATCCCCTAATGTCTGGCAGCAAAGTCGAAGCGTCGTCAAACGATATGGAAGCTCGTTCAACATGAACGCGCATACTTTCAGAAGCTTACTATAGTTGTCAAGGTACACTGGAAATATTTGTGGATTCCGCATGCCTCACATAGTGTTTTATAGCATTACATGAAAGTCTTGGAAAAATTTGTAGGCGCTAGCACCACACCCTCCCTGCGTGAATCTTCTGGTGGTATCAAGTCCTCTAACAAGCTACGGCAACTTGCCAAATTCCAGACAGCAATATTTCAGAGTCCTAAGAACATTGTACGCAGTGAAGCAACCCTTATGTCTGAAGCAGATGTACTCACCTTATATTAGATACCTACCATCTTTTCCAATATAAAAAAGATATACTTGATTCACAGAGAGTTCTTGGCACACATGGATAGGTTGATTTCAAGGGATTGGGATCAATCTGAGGAAGTTGGCCAAGTTCTTAGAAGCATTGTATGCTTGTTTTTTTATATCCTTGCTGCGTTGATTGTTAACCTCGTTTCTCTTTAGATGCCACGATTTAGGGCGTACCTTCAATTTGCTGATGATTACAACAATGCAGCTATGACATTGACTACCTTGACACGAGATCAAATACAACTTCAAGGCATACTAAAGACTGAGAAAGATAGAATTGAGAACACATACCAAAACATTACAGCAGATAAGAGGAAGATAAACTTTGAGTTGAAAGAGTTGTTAATTGAACCAATCAAACAAATTGCACGATACATTACATCTATTGGAAAGCTCAGAGATGAGACCAGCAAGAAGCATCCTGATTACGACAATGTAGTGTGGTGTTTGGCACGATTCGAGGGTAAGTTATACTGTTTTCCTTCCGTTTTATGACCAAGGCTGCTAGGTATTTTGGAGCGTATTTGCAAGAACTTCGAAATGGAGAACCCTATGGAAATTCTAAGTTGCACCCTCAATGAATTTGGTCATCCACAAATAGGCGGTGGTAACGTCAGTCTCCTGATAGAGCGTCTCACACATCATAAATTTATCGGTAAGAGCAATTGATTTTTCTCATTGCACTCAAATGTTATTGTATCACCTGTTCATGAATTATTGCAGATATCGACTTTGAACACGATTTCTTCTTAACATACAAGAAGTTTACGGAGCCAAAGGTGGTATTGGATTGTTTGATAAAACGATTCAATGTATCGCCAAGCAATGAGGTCATAGACAAACAACACTGGATAAAGACCGCACAAAGACCTATACAGCATCGTGTTGTAAATATAATCAGAAATTGGGTTCGTCACCCAAGTTCGAGTCATGACTGGAAGGACAAGTCAAAAAAATACTACAAACAACTTTGCAAATTTCTCGACAAGCTCAGCAAAGAGCAGCAGTACAGTGATCACAAAGTAATAGCATTGAACATCAAGGTACACTTTAATTCTTAATTCCTTCCTAAAACCCCGTTTAGGCACACTTGCAAGGTTCTACACGAAGCATCAACATAAAATCAGGTGTTCCGCCAATGGAAGCGCCTCCAGCCGTGCCTAAAAAAAGCAGTACCCTAAAATTGATGCAAGTTGATGCGACTATTCTCGCTCAGCAAATAGCGCTTCAAGATCACAATTTGTTTTGCCAAATCAAAGCCAGGGAATTCCTTCAGAAATGGAACAAGACAGATCTTGCTGAAGAAGCAATACACATTAAGGAGTTGACAAGTCACTTTAACAAGGTTGCCTTAGTTTGTAGTTGACGTTTCTAATCAGTTGTAGCTGAGTTTGTGGGTGGCACATGAGTGCATAGCTCCTGATTCTATGAAAGAGCGTACTGCCGCTATTAGTTTTATGATTTCAGTTGCGGAGGTGCGGTGTTCATTATCAAAGCGTTCTATTTAGCTTACTTGCTTTAGAAATCACGTGATCTCAATAATTTTAATGCTGTCGCCGCAATTATTAGCGGCTTAAATAATTCGTCTGTTTGTAGAATGAAGAAAACGTTGCAACGGCTTTCGCAAGCTAAGCGAGATAGTCTAGAGTTAATGAACTCGCTCATGGATAGCAGCGAGAACTATGGTTCTCTACGTACATTAATGCAGGATATAGACTTCCCTGCAGTTCCTTTTGTAGCTATTGCTTTGAAGGATCTAACGGGCTTACAAGAGGGTACCGTATTGAAATAACCTGGATTTACTGACACTCGATTTAGGCAATCCTGATCGCCTTGAGAATGGTGGTATTAATTTCTACAAATGGCGTCGTATTGCACGTACTGTGCAAGAAGTTACGCAATACAACATGACGCACTACTCGTTCAAAACAGATCACAATGTTCTTCAAGCGTTCAAGAGTCAACTCGCAAAAGTCTCCGAAATAGGAGAAGCTAAACTCTACAAAATGTCAAAGTCAAGAGAGCCTACTACAACAAACAAAGGCAGCACGTGATTAACAATAAATTGAATAAAATAAAATTTTTGTGGATGTATGTAAATGATTGAAGGGCTTGTGATGCTTTCCTTAACCTTAAATATTGAGGTACAGCGTAGTTGTTATTTGTTGCCGTGACCCACAACATTGAGAAATGGCAACGAAACAAGTCAACATTTTTATCTAACATTTTAACTTAAAAAGCACCAGTACAAACTCACACCTGCGTATGCAAAAGAGAGGTCGTAAACAACGTACTGTTGGTTCTAGTGAGACCATTAAACGGGCTTGTTTAAAGTGCCGTTCACGGCACGTCAAATGCGACGGTATGGTCCCTTGCGCACGCTGTAAACGCAATAGTTTATCGTGCGTGTACGCTTCGCCTAAAAAACGGGGACCAAAGCAAGGTACGAGGTTTTTTACGTTATTTTCGGTACAACAACGGTATTTACCATGCTCCTCAAGGTCTGAAAACTCGAAGGACTACAGCATTACAACAAGCGAAATTCCAGTTAGCTGTAAAACATATAGAAGCGGAACATTGGCGCAAAATGTACGAGCGTATAGCGAGAAACCAGGCATGCACGTGACTTTTGTATTGAACATATTTTTCTAACGCTGAACTCATAATAGACCACCCTTTGGGCGTTATCAGCGCATTTGGATTTATCAGCAAACATTGCAACATGGCTTAAGCTTTATCAGCTCAATTATTTTCCTTGCTATGTACGCCCAATGGCACTAAAAACGTATAAGATCCTCAATCGTTCCTGACGCGTGTCTTAGGGCATTCCGACTAGACAATGGGACGCACAAAATATTATAAGCACATTCAAAACAGCCACCAGTACGCTCCTGAAGCATATGAGACTTGGTTCTGACTGCTTGTCTTAGCTTGGGGAGTAGATCCAAATCTGTTAGAGATCACTGCCATTTTGGCATTTGGAGCGCGGTGTGCAGGGTCTAACGAGCCGGCAACGCATTTCAACTCACTGTGTAAAAGAATGCAAGCCAACTTGGGCACTTTACGTCATCCATATGTAGCGGGTATGAACAATGTGGTACACAGCACCCAACAATACTCATATTTTATTACAGGCGGATTAATACTACTCGGCGATTATGGTCTCATCATGGGTGACATGGAATCTAGTTACACTACTATATGTCAAGGTGTTGGTACGTTGTGCACACTTACTATAGTTGATAAGAGTGATTCTGTTGATAGACATGATGAAGACATTGAAGCAAGAAATGCAGAATCATCAAAAATGTTTGGATTACTTGGTGACGCTGTGTAACACCTGTAGGGTCTTCACACCACGTATAAGAATGAATAGGTAAGGCACCGTGATTTGTGGTTATTGTGAGCGATGGTGTTCTTAATGTGATTTAAATTAGATCAGAAGTGTTACAGGAGGTTACTGTACATCCTGATTTGCCCAAAATGGACGTGACAGAGTTTGTAGATGTTAAAAACTCAGAAACACTCAAGGAGAGGCAGATGCAAGTACTCTGGTGTATCATTGGAAAAGTATGTACTTCTAGTCAGTATTTGTATTGAGTATCACCTAGTTATGGCTTAGCGTTTCCCGACCTGCAGTTATCAATGGCAAACCCTGTTTTCATCTCTTCATTCAGAAACATGTACCATCTCGTTTTTCTTTTGTTGTTGTTCTAAGGCGGCTAATGCTTATGTTAGTCTGGTGATGATTATTACCAATTTTTGAAAAACACAGCAACATTGAACATGTCTAGCGTGTCCTTTTCGCAGTCGGTGAAAAGAGGGTGGTTGGTAGCTGCTGACTTGTTCACAACATTCTCGTGTTTTTCAAAAAACGCGGTTAATATTGATAGAGCGTTACAAGCACGTGCCTTAACTCATTAACACCAGAAAGCGATAGTACTAACAGAAGCTAGCACGCCAAAAGTGCTTTTAAAAAGTTTATTGAAGCAGAACACAACGAAGATGATTGCCCTGGAGCTATTTGCAGTATGTATGACATGTGCCTCATAGCCATACGATCTAAGGACACGGCCTTGTTTCATGAAGTACATATTTTTGAGCCCATGGAATTTGTGGTTTTTATCGTTTCTGACTACTGGATTTAGAGTTTTTCTCACTTCTATGAGCATTATGTAACCGAAAATGGTAGGGGAAAGTTTTACTTGAGGCACGTGGCGTTTTCGTTTACCGCTCAGAAATCCTAACATTGATAGGTCCCTTGCCTTTTTTGCTGATACAGCCGGCATGGTGTATGATAAATCATTAATACAAGGATTTATTGACAAATGTCCTGATATGCCAGCTTTAAAAAGGTACACTTGTTTGTTACACAGGTTACTCACACCAAATTCGTAGTTTGCCTGAACAGGCGAATCCAGAAATACATACTATGCAAGGTGGTGAAGAACTTGACCAATTCAATCCTTTGACACCATTCTCCTTGCCCGAAGATGCGAAGGACGAAATGGCTTGGCTAGCAAGTCCCAATCACCTCACTTCTGAACTTAGCGATGACTTGTTTGCTGTGGATGTATCATTCTTTGACAGTGTGTTGTTTTGATAAACCCACAAAATAAACAAAGAGCTGTTCTTTTGTAATTACATTTATTTTACATGATGACCAAAAAAGGCTGGTAAGAACGCTCCAGGTAGCATCGCTTCAATATCCGCTGCTACAGATATGTTTTTACACTTTGAGATATTCAAATGCTCAAGCGAACTGCAACATTTAACGAGTCCTAAGACACCAGCATCTGTCACTACAAGGCAATAGTTAGAAAAAACCTAAAAAGTGTAATGTACCATTTGGGTTGCCTCGAATGTTGAGCACACGCAATTGTGTTGAGTGCAGTCGTAACGCCTTATTGATATTAGTATTGTTGATTGTTGTTACTGGCAAGTCGTACGTCAAGCGAGACATTGGTGATTTCATCACAACCTCCAAGCAACAATGCACGCAGCATTGGATGATGGAAAGCGAGAAGATGGACAGTATCATCGGTTATACCACAACCGGCCAAATTGAGCTCTGTCAGTTTCGGACAATCGACAGCAAGATCATTTATTGATGTTCCCGTTATATTAGGCATACACCCTTCCAACCTAACGATGACTCTTTAGTAAAAAAACTCCCAAAAATAAGTATCCAACGTACGCTAGCATTTCTAGTTTCTTGCAACTTCTGAGCTTGGCGATAGACTTGTCTGTCAGTAAACAACAGTACGATAAGTCCATGACACGCAAGGATCGCGAGCAATGCCATGCGAGCTGTTCAATAGCGTGGTCCGTTATATCAGTACATCTAAAGAAAGGTGTCAACATAGGTGTCTGGGTTTAGTTTGTTGTTTTGTACCTGAAGAGGCGTATCACTTGGATTGTTGAATACGCGCCAGAATCAAACATGATGTTGTCCATTCTTCGTGGAACTACTGATTCTCTTGTATCCCTCATATTGGTAGACTTTGATTTTGTACTCAGTATGCTCTTAGGAGTACGCATTTTCTTCTTCTTGGTATCTACCATACTCGCTGTTTCTGGAGGCGATTCGTCTGCTGGTTTCAATTGAGCCATTGCTTTAGCAAAGTTCACCAGAGATTGATCAGTCACGTTAACTTTAACATGTCTATCACAGCTATAGTTGAAGGTTTTGTCAGTTCAGAAGTTCAAAAAGAAAAATTTTGAACAATGGAGGTGAGGCGTTTGGTTTTATTTGCCAACGTACTTGATAGATATTTCAACTATACGCAGATGTGAGTTGGATACAGCATTGATCACTGGGTCACCAAGTTGGCAACAAAAATCGAGATTCAGTCTTTTAAGATTTCGTGCTTTGGCTATTACCGGTATAACCTGCCAAATAAGTGTAAGTGTACAGTCGTCTTAATACCAAAAGTATGTTGACGTACACCATTGTCTGTAAAGTTGCATTCCTCGATAGAGAGATATTCAAGGTTGCTTGCGTTCCTAGGAAGCGATTGTATAGCTGTATCATCCAGCTGGGTACATCTAATAAACCAGTAAGCAACACTGATTACAAGTTAAAGAGTTTTACCCTCTCAAGCATAAGCTACTCAGGTGTGGCAAGCCTTTGAGCACTTTGTTCAAAGTCTTGGATAATATGGAGGTACAATTGCTCAGATCAAGCTTTTTCAAGTTTACAGCCCTAGCAAGGGTAGCTGCTGCCTTGTCTGATATCGTTGACCATAACGTCAACCCCCGAACCGGGAATTTTGTGAAATGAAGTATAGCAGTATCAGTAAGGTGGTCGCAATCTGACAAGTTCAATACACGAGGGCCTGTTGCTATCACTTTTGCTTTTCTGCCCACAATGCTACTATTGCTACCCGCACTTAAGTGCGTAATAGCTGCGTCGGTTATACCGGTGCACCCAGTGAGATCTACATTAAGTAAGTTTCCTTTACTGTAACCATGTATTTCTTACCGAGGGATTCTAGCCTCTTGCATTTATCTGTAAGAGCAATTATAGCTGCATCTGTGATACGTGTACATCCGGTGAGGATAAGGCTTTCTATGCGCTTTGCGTAGTAAAAGTTGGACCAAATAGCTTCCAATACTTCATTAGTGCATTGTAATGCACAATCTTTAAATGACAACGTATTTGCTGCCAGTGTTTGGTTCTGTGGAGGTGGGTTTGATTTCAAGACTGTACTATGACTTGCGTTATCGTCTGGGAAGTCTATAGGAGGTTGTGAACCATCACGAGATCTATAGGACAACAAATTAATTACAAATCATTTGTGCGTTTAAAAGAAACAAAAAATGATTAACGCACGTGTTGGATGACGCAACAAGCGATTGGTAAATAAATACTTGAAGAATAGCATTTAATAACGGGCTGTTGTTCGTCGCACGAACTAAGATTGCCAATTTTTTGCCTTGGTCTTGCAGTACGTTGTATGCAAATGTTTTGTTTGTGTATGATGACATGCGCTCGCGCAAGTCCACTGTTTTAGTATCGAGGGACTGAAACTCTATTCGAGAGTTTAACAAAAATGACTACCGCATACAAAAAAAATATTGACATGCCTGTTTGGCGACCACGCAATACAATGCGCTCTATTGTGAGGAAAGGTGCCTTGATATCCTCTGGTGTATGTGGCAGCAATTTGATGAGTAGGTATTTGTGATTTACATTATATACATGGGTCTCTAGTTCGTTGCTACCAGGTTGGAGGTTGCAGGTATCGATCGCAGCAATCTACAATTATTAGTGTCATGTTTTTTGAGTTTGTTAAAACTGCAAACACAGGACTAAAATCCGTACTGGGTCTGGTTCATTTCTGACTTCGGAGTGAATAAGTTGATCTACAATATCACTCGGGTATTTGTTAAGACAGAATTTGTATTTGGCTTTCTCTTCGACTTCTTTCTTGTCTATCAAATATTTAGCGAATTGCATATCACCATGTATTTAGCATACCGTTTAAACCAAACATAAATATTCTGCCACTGCCTGCTTTTCTATTTTTTGGGCGTTAGTTCAAAGAAAGTATCAAGCAGTAGATAGCGTACTCCTTAGGGAATGTAACAGTGACACGTGTCAACTGAAATGGAGCTGGGTACTCAACAAGTATATCTACTACATCACGTGCTTTGTATACTTGATGGTTTGACTGGAACATGCAGACAGGAATGTTGCTATTGTCTTTTTCTCTTGGCGCTTGTACTATTGTTGGAATAATTGGACCATCTAAAATCAATAGCTTTTAGCATACACACCACTTGGTTTGAACGATGTACCTTGGTCTAACCCTAATACCATCGCAATATTATGTTTAAATTTTATTTCGCCTACACTGCCTTTAGAGTCTCGCAAAGAAATTTCAAAAAAGAACATACCATTTGTGGTATCATAAATTTTAATAGTATCTTGTCTTTCAGTATCATCTCTTGTGAGTCTTCTCGATCTGGGCTGTACTGAGTGCGTTCCTTCTTTTTCTTTGGTGTCTTTAATGGTTTTGTGAGACACTTTAGATGAGTATCGGCGAGCTAAGACAGACGATGAGTATCGACGTACTAAGATAAACGTGTATAAGCCGTATGTTACAAAAAAAAACTTTACCCAAACTTTTCTTATCCTTCGACTTCTTAGTCAACGTATGACTTTCCGTCTCCATTGTGATTGCTGTTTCCAGTTTTACGGCATTGGCTGGTGCTCCACCTTTATGAACAACGTATATGTATTTTCCATCTGATACTATAGGGCATAGACGAAGACTCTGCTCTAGCCATTGTGACGCCTCAATAATACGGTCTTCATGACCATCGAGGCGTGCCCATAACATCAATACGCTGCCCAACATGTAGCATGCTTCACTGGTTCTTTGGAAGCCTATAACTACCTTTAACATTTGCTGCGCAGTGTTGAGCATCAGATTTAATCTTTGAGTATTCAGCGGTTTCTCTTTGGACTAATGTAAAAAGTTGAGACTACCAATATTTTAGATAGGGTATACCTCAAGCATGGCTCTAACTCTATCCGATATGAGTCGTGCTTTTGTCAATAAATCATTCCTAAGAGCTCATTAATCGAAACTGTATAGTCTTTAGAAAACAATATAGTACACATAATCCGGCTTGTGCTCGAATGCTTTCTCGTATTTTGTGGCTGCCTGAAATCGAAAATAAGTAAACAAAAACAAACCAAAAAAAAAATTACAACATACCTCAGAGAACTTTCCAACTTGAGCCTGGTACTCTTCCTTTCGAATACCAAGGTCAATAAGTACGTTTCCCCATTCGAACCACGCCTGGTGAAATCCTGCGTGGAGGTGCACGGCAGACTATGGTCAAAATAGGTAAGTAATAAATCGGGCATAGAAACGTTACCTTAAACTTTTCTGCAGCACTTTCCAATAGTTTTAAGCCTTCTCCAGGCTTCGATGAGCGTTTTCCTTGCTCTAAAAGCAGCATACCCCACAAATATATTGTTTGTTCAGACTGTGTGCGTGCTGCTACAGCCTTGGTGAACTTGTCGTTTACCAATTGCCACAATCTATCCGCCTACAGCGACAAGTCAACAAAAAAAGAATTACTACAGCTTTGAGATTGACACGCACTTGTGCACCACTAGCATTTTTGAATTTGTAAAATAGTGCTTTAGCTTCGGCCTCGTCAATAAGTCCAAGATGCTTAACTTTGGCTTTAATTTCCACTATATCCGCGTCTAGCAATCTACACCAATACCATTAGCACTTACTCGCTTCTTAAGGTTGTTGTTACGTACCGAATACTGTGAGGATGTATTTTAAGCTCAACCATCATTTGCTCGCTAAGGCGTACACCTGAGAGCTCTTGTATACGTGTGAACAATAGTAAAAAGTCATCTGGAAGCCATCCACTCTTGTACAGAGCGTAAGAAAAACAACACATTATTTAGTGGTACCATACCTGCAACCTGCCTTCCTCGGATCGTTCCTTCTTTGTTAGTGCAACTGTTCCAAACTTGGCTTGTATTTGTAGTTTGACAGTACGCTTCCAAAATATCTCAGAACGCTGGCCATTTCGGCCCAGGATAAGATTCAAGAAATCAACAATAACACTCCTGGCTGTGGTTTAGACTGTATTCACACTAGCGAGAATTTGTACCTGTATGGTTCTTCAGATGGTATTCTTATGGATCTCATTTTTCGTCTTAGCAGCCTGTTCAGCCTGTTTTTTACCACTCTACTTATCAATTCAATTAAAAGCAACCTCCGTAGACCACCTGGAGCTACAGAATCACGTATAAAACCAAGGTGACGAATATTAATCTAACACAAAGTCAACATCACTTTTGCAACTGTTTTTTTTGATAAAATGACGTACCCCCTCTCGATGCATTTCCTCAGTTAATCTGAACTGAGAACTATCCAATAGATGGTAGATTGGCATATTTGCTAACTTGGCAGCGAATCTAGGAACGATAACCTCAAGAAGGAACCGTGAAGCATTTTCCACTTCCTTTTCATCTTGCTTCTTGTGATCACCCATACACCAAGGCGTAAAAGCATCACTGTTGAGTTGTATTCCATAACGCCTTTATAAGAGTGAGTAATGAAAAAAGATGCTTTGTGTTTTTACAACGTACCTCACTAACTCAGGACGCAACTTATTGAAATAAACACGCCTATCATCAACTTTGACATCACGCAATACAGCCTCAGGTGGAAATACCCTGGCAAAATCGAGAACGTAGTATCTACCGTCTGTGCCCAAGTGACCTTCAATGTCTCCTGGTCCAGCTATCGACTTGCCTCGCAAAAGGTGGGGTTTGATCAACAACTGCCTTGCTGCTATTTCCATCTTTTCATTTAGTTCAGGTATATCAGCGTGTACAGTTCTAATCATGATAAGTCAGTGTATTCTTTTTAAGAAATATGTAACAACAAAAACAAACCTTCCACCATCACTACTTCCGTATCTTAGCGTGTCACCTCGTACAGGTACAATAGACATGGCCACCAACCTGTAGCCTCTGTAATCGATGAGTGCCATCAATGGATAGTGAAGTTCTGGGACTGTAGTGTTGTAGTAACTCATCAAAGATTCTGTTAAATGGTGAGGTTAGTATCAATGTATTAAATAACCAAATTGTTTTAATGCGCGCTTACTTAGATCATGACCAGCTGCTTTAGCAGCATTCCTATCAGATTTGTGAAAGCCACCGTACATCCAGAATTCGTTCTCGGTGAACCCTTTGTCTTGGAGATTTACATCGACCGCAAACTTAAACATGATGTTTTGGACGACATATTTTTCACCTCCAGCCATACCACCGAGTACTTTAGGTTTTATTGTTTTTTGTTCGTCAGGTAAGTAACGTTCAGATATCACAATACGACCATACGTTTGTGCGGCGTACACAAAATCATGGGCCAAGTTTGACAATTTCGAAAACTTCTCGACACTTTCGGGCATTGATAAAATACGTTGAAACTCTAAACACAATTTTAAAAACCATCTTTTGAATGACTTGATGTTGCGCTTTTGTAATAAAAAACAAAAGAGAGCTCGTACCTTTGTTCCAGTCTTTTGCCATCGCCGCGGCGTTGCCAGCTCCTGGACTCCTTAGCATGTCATCTGCATCCTCCTCTTCCGATGAATGGCTCTCCGCACTATCAGATTCATAATAATCACTATCAGAGTCGCTAGAGCTTGAGTCTGTATCGCCTGAACTGTCTGGTATTGCTTCTGGCGAGTAAAAAGTGGGTGTTGAGCCATTTGACGGACGGGGAGGGTCTTCTGGCTCAAAATCTGCAGGTTCAAGAGGTCCATGAGCATACATTGGTTGACGCGGCTGAGACGAAGAGCTATCATCAGTGTCCTCGTCACTATCGGTGTCAGCATCCGTATCGGAGTCGCTTGATTCATCAGACGAGCTGTCATCAAAACCTAAAGGCGCTTGTGCGTAGAGTACTTGTGTTTTTGAAGTATTCTGCCGCGCTGGTATGCGAGTGTCGACATCATTGCGAGGACTTTTTGTATAACGTTGCCGTTCAATATTGGAGTGTGGTGGTGTGGATTTAGGTGGTGAGCGTTCAGTACCGGAATTCTGGGGACGTGGAGAATATGGAAGAACGCGTGAGCTGCTGCGTCTTACTCTTGCTGGTAAGTCTACAACGGAATCTCCAACAAATGTAGATTTGATAGGGGATTCTCCACGCATAGGTCGCAATACAGATATAATGCGCTTCCCTGGCTCTTTTGTGGAAGTTAGTAAACTAATGACAGCATAAAATGATGACCGTACCAGGTGACAATTTTGACGAAATCTCTGGGGACGACTTGGACTTTAACAGAAATGTTAGCATCATCACACTACTACGCCTTTCAAAAAAACATACCATTCTGCGATTAATGTAAAGTTTCTGCTTGGGTAACTCTACGGTTTGTTCTTTCACTAGTTTGGTGCTCTTTGGGTGTTGTCTACCGACGTATAGCGAGTGTCCAGTTGTTGCAGGAAGTGTCACTTTTGACGGCTTCCTTCGTTTCTCTCGCGGCACGAATGGCTCCTAGAGGAGTTGGCTTTTGGTAGTATATATGACGTCGTACAGGTGATGGTTCGCGTTTTGTAGCGAATTGTTTTTGGCTTACTACTTTCGTTGTTTGTGGGTGCGTTGAGGGTACGCTTGGGGAGTTTATGGCACTTCCACTAGCCTTAAAAGCCTTATGAGCTCCGATTGCTTTGTATGATAGCTTCCGTGGCTTGTTTTGCACGAACCTAGGTGGGTATTAGCGAAAAACGGTTTTTGCTTTCTATTACTTCGTTTTAATTGGCGAATTGAGCGTATTACGCCTTGGTGAGTCCGGTCTATAAACAAACGATGATTGAGGACTACGTGACGAGCGGGCAGTAGAAGCTACATGAGTTACAATGCTATATCGCCACGGTGTTAATTAAATAACGTACTGACACGTCTTTGTGGAGAGGTTGTGTGAGGATGTTCACAATGTTTTTCCATCGGTTATATTTGTAAGTGAGACATTGTAGGGACAACTGTACAGGTAAACAGTTTGTTGTACGCGATAAAAGCAGATTTACCAATTTAAGAACACCTCTGACCCATAAAAAAAAGCCACTTGTGGCGCTATGTGACATAGTTTGGATAACATATGAGAAGCTTACTTTTTAAGCAACCAGTATAAATTTCACAAATAAGGGATGCGGTATAAACCAGCTTGAGCCCAACGCTCTCAATAGAAGGTGTTGTAGGCACATGCCGAAAAGCCATGTAAAAAAACACGTTAAGCTGTTGTACACTCACAAGATGATACGCTGTGGATGTCTTACGCGTCTGAAATGTGCCTAGATTCATACAACATTATAGGAAAGACACAATAATGGATTTGATAATTTCTGGCGTTTTTTTTCTGAATGCGATTATCGTACTAAGTTGTGTATCGCTTTAAAACCTCAAAAAACGGCATCAAACAAGTACCCAATGGAAAAGGACCCCGAAAAAACAGTTCAGAGCGCTGTTGTAATTACTTTACCACCAACACTTTGGCAGCGTATTCAAAGGATTCGTTGCCTTCACGACAAGAGCTTCGTGCGTTGGATGCCTCACATTAATATTTTATATCCTTTTGTTGCGGCAAGTGCGCTCTCAGATGCAAGTACAGATATACAACAGGTAACTAGGCTCTATTTTAAAAAAATAACATAAAAATAGGCCGTACAGAATATAGAGCCTTTCACAGTGACTTTGGATAGCGTTGATTGCTTCGTTCACGCTAAATCATCAACTGTATTTTTAAAACCGTCCGTTGAGGTAGTATAAGCTCTCATCTTTTATTTCACTTACATTAACTAGACAACCAAAGATATAACAGGCTTGCATGATGCATTGGTGGCTGCGTTTCCCTTTTGCGATGACCTAGACAGTATTGGATCTAATGGTTTTCAACCACACATGTCTGTTGCATCGTTTTCTGCTGATGCGGTACGCTCGAATACTTCCTAGTTTTTTTGACATTAATCAGCGCTTAGAATTATACAAAAGAACGTGTTCAAGAATTTTCAGTGACATTTGAACCTATCACATTTACAGTTGATCACGTGTATATTATCAACCGTAATGGTAAGGTCCCATTCGCAATTAAACACGCTATACCACTTATGGGTGTGAAATCTACGTCATTACTACAAGATATAAATAAACAGGTGGCAACTATTCGAGCTGTATGTCAAAAACTAATCCCACGTGACATTTCTTGAAATGTTTGACTTACGTTTGTTATCAGGAAGCAGATGCAGAAAAGAAGTTGTGCAAGGAAGGAAATTCGTTTCGAATTTCGCGTTGCCAGAAATACGATAGTTCAAGTAAAGAATGGAGTAATGTTCCTTGCGAATCTATTGAAAACTCAACTGTAAAAGAAATGACAGTCGTTTCCTTTAACGTTCTGTTTGACCTTTACAACAAATCACAGATTCACACAAAACACAGAATACCTATGCTATTGAAAGAACTAAAGAAAACCGATGCAGATATCATTGGGTTGTGTGAAGTCACAATAGGTTTTTTGAAGACACTCACCGAACAAGATTGGGTTCGTCAAAACTATTATATCTCAGACTCAGGTAATTAATTGACTTCGTCGTATAAATCATTTGACTAATCTCTTTTATTAGATGGATACAGTGTAAGTCCTTACGGTCAGATTGTATTATCAAAGTTTGCGTTCACTCCTTTGTGGCATCCATTTTCCATACACAAATCTGTCGTCATTGCTCAATTTCTTATCAATGACACACCTCTGTTTGTTCCTGTAATTCACTTGACATCAAATCACTCCACTTCTTCGACACTATCTCAAAGACGTGCGCAAAATATGAATCAAATTTATACGCGAGTTCTTGCCAAAGGCAAAGGCGATTGTATCGTCATGGGAGATTGGAACATTGCTGATGGAGAAGAAGACACAAACAAAGTCATGCACTCTCGTAAGTTATAAACATTTTGTTGTTATTTTAACATTTGGGATAGAATTCACCGATGTATGGACTGTACTCAAGCCTTCTGATCCAGGATTCACGTTCGAGCCTTCGAAAAATACCATAGCAGCAGTTAACTCAACAAGTGGAAATGATACAAGATTTGATCGCATAGTAGTGAGGTAGATAGCCCTTAAGGTTGTTATTTTATCTTAACAATTCCTATAGACGAACTACAAGGATTAAGGCAAAATCAATCGATATTATTGGCAATAAAGGCGAATGTTTAGATGTCGGTGATGGTGTCATAAAGGAACTCTTCCCGTCCGATCACTACGGTGTTAGGTACTTAATTGACTTGATTAAAAACAAAAAAGTACTCACACTTTTGTCAAGGTGTACCTTCACGTTTGGCGAATTTAAGGAACAGAGTTCTGACCTAACAAAGACTGTTGTTCAAAAACATGATGCTGTTAACTCTTCGTTTGATATAGTTGGCATGCTTCGCAGAGAGAACATGCTTGAAACTGATGAGGGCAATAAGAGACGAAAAGAAGCTCTTGCTATCCTTGAACCTCTCTTGCACAAAGTAACCCAAGACGAATTTGAACCCCAGATAAAGCTGCTCACTATGGGTTCTGTCCAGTTCAATATTCATGGCCCTAACGACGATATTGACGTTGTATGTGTTGGAAACATGGGCTATAAGCTTTTCTTCCAAGTTGGTGCAAGAATCCTACAACAGTCCAAGCCTCTTGGCGTCGAACTCAAACAGGTACAGCAACGCCTACAATAGATGTAGATCTAACAGTCACCGTAGTGCGTTCTTGACGCAAAAGTGCCTGTAATGAAACTATCGATTAATGGTGTGGATATTGATTTGCTCTATTCGTGCATAAACAAACCAATTGACAAGTTTTTTGACTTAAAGTCATTAACACCAATTGAAATCCGCCGTATGGACTCAGTTTCTGCCATGAGTGTATGTTAACCATTTTACCTTGTTTTTGCGCTTACCCATGTGCTCAGGTGAATGGATACCGCGATGCTATAACACTGTTAGAGCTTATTCCGAACAGAAAAAACTTCACTACGGTTGCTAGGTGTATAAAACTTTGGGCAAAACGTAAGTGTTCGTCATTGTTGGTAGCACTAACACAGTTTAGGACGTGGTTTGTATTCCAACAGACTTTGCTTCTTTGGTGGATACGGTTGGGTAGTATTAGCTGCCAAGATTTGCCAAATGTATCCAAAGTAAGTGTTCTGTTATCTAGTTCTGTGACTACAATATATTAACTTTGATTAGAGCTGACGTGCCTACGCTCCTAGCAAACTTTTTCAAAGTATACAGCACGTGGGATTGGAGAAAACCAGTATTTTTAGAGACTCTTGACAAACCAAGATACGCAATGAATCCCCAGGTATAGAAACAACGCTCTATAGTTTTATTAACTGGTTGTTAACAGAAAGACATCATGTGCCTCCTTACAATCAACTCTCCATGGCGTAATATTGCAAGGAATATTACTAAATCTACATCTAAGCTAATACTACGAGAAATGGACAAGGCAAAGCAATTCATTGAGAGCGGGTCTTGGTCGAATGTATGGGCTCCTGTTGACTTTTTCAAGCGCTTTAAAGCCTTTGTTCAAATCAATGGTATGCTCTTAGTCAACTTGTTTATAACTCACTTAAAATACTAGTATCTGCCATGACTAGGAAAGAGTATGCGAACTGGAGAGGAATGGTAGAGTCACGCATAGTTGATCTAGTAATTAAGATAGAAAATGGTTTCCCTATTCTTGGTACGCACTCTTTTTGTTACTTTTGGAACAATTACTAATCGTTAACTCAGCTATTCCATGCACGCTCAAATACAAAGAAACATTATCTGGATTTCCATACAGTTGTACCTATTTTGTTGGATTGAAGCTGTTGAATTCCGAGGACAAGAATAAAAACCATGACATTGCATCCCCAATACAACAATTTGAAGAAGGAGTCTTAAAATGGCCTCAAATGACATCTGGCATGTTCTTACAGACTGCTCAAATTTCAAGGTAGCTAAAAAACTGCACACATTGTCTTTGTTTTGCATAACTTTTTGTGTAGAGCAAAACTACCACATCTTGAGGAAGATGACGAATCTGCACTTGAACAAGAAGAGGAAGTAGAACAGGAAGAAGTTACACCAACACCTGAAGAAGAGGTGAAGAATACACCTGACAAACGCGTTCACACATCCAAAAAAATAAGCAGGTCAAACAAAGCCAAAAAGCAAAATCCAAATGAGGATGATAGGCCAATGGCGTTTACGCCGTCGGACAAGATTCTGAATAGGTACTTTTTGCACTTACATCCTGAGTGGTAACTAACGTTTGTTTTTTTTGCAGAATCAAGTGGGACCCAACATTTGACACATCAGAGTATGTCATTGTTTATGAGGATAGATTTGTTGGTAATAAGGAAATGCAGTTCGATGATTTCAGAAAGGATGACGATCACTGGTTTCCGTTTCATCGTATAAGACAGATAAAACGTAACGGTGTTGTTGTGTGGGATAGGTCTAAGAAGCTTGATAAAATAACCAACAATATGATGGACGAATAAACAACTGTTCACTTACCTTACTTGATTGTACAACAACCAAACAAGTGCTACCAAACAAATTAAAGTGAAAACTAATTACTAAGCAATACGGAGTTTAAAGTACTTGATGACTAAGACATACCAGTCTGTTCAGATGGTGTAGGATGCGTCTTATAAAAGTTGATTGAGAAAAAACAAAGAAAACAAAAAGTATTAACCACCCTAAAACCGATTTTTCCGTACATTGAATTCATTGCACTTGATATGTTTACACTTATCTAACCCATGTTAAGATATGCTTTCGCTACTCTAGATGACTCTGTTTCTACTGGTACCTATGCTTCAGAACTTTTCAAGGGTCCTATTGGACAAGTTCACGTGACTAGCTGTTGTTGTCATTTCAACCAATAGCTTAAAACATAAGCGAGCTTTTTTGATTGTTGCTTAAATCAATGAACGTCACAAACATAAATCAACGTGCAATGCAAGCCAGTCCTAATAAAAGAAAAGGATCGCCGACAACTGTCACATTGCAACATTTCCTTTCTTTACCAAGTGAGATACACGATGAAATATTCTACCTTCTGAGTAGTTGTTCCCTATTAAAAGTAAAACTGGTGTCTAAAAGCTGGAAAAAGCGAGCTTGGTACGACATTCTAAATAAACTGTACTAACGCTCATGTCTACGCAGTAAAAACGTATTCTGGCATAAATTTTGTGAAGATGCTCTTGGCGTGCAAATTGCGCTCACGAAACAACCCTGGTTATCCTTCTACCGCCAACTCTACGCGCAAGGTACCCACAGACGCGTTAAAGTCTTGTTTTAACCAACGCAATTAGGATTACGCGTTTCAGCTCTTAACACTCTCGATATCAGAGACGATTACGCCGACTGCATACGTATATCCGAAGATAACTTGTCAATATTGAATGGCACCTCTGGAACAGACGGAGACCACGTACGTCTATTACAGCCCTTGGAAATTTCATATTTTTTTAATTTTGATGCCATCTGACACCCTTACAGATTGTTGTTGCCAAGTGTTGCTGGGGAGATTCGAATCCAACAATAAACTTGAAATGTTGTATTAACAGCAGCACTGGAGCTAAGTACTTTAAGTTTGTTGAGCAAGAATACATGTACTACGAGGTGACAATAAAAGAAAAACCAAAAATATTGCGGATATCACAAGAAGAAAGGTACATGCGCCCAACTGCAAGTTTTTACCTGCGCCCCAAGTTTTATACTGTAACTTACTTTGTAATAGGCGTGATATGACCCCATGCGTTGCCATTGGGCTTGCGTTAAAAGGAGTATTTCCTTATGTAAATTGTCAGCCTGGATGGCGCAGAAATTCTATTGGTTACCATGGAGATGATGGCAACGTGTTTGCACACAACGAGTCAATCCCTGAATATGGCCCAAAGTTTGGTATAGGCGATACTGTCGGCTGTGGAGTACATATTAAAGACCGGTATATATTTTTTACATTCAATGGTGAACCCCTCGGTATGTTAGTAACCCGCTCGTTCAAAGTACTGATTCCATTCTTTTTAAAGATATTGCTGTAAAGTCTGTAATTAAGAAGTTCAGCATGAACTTCATCTGCCCCACAATAGGACTAGATACTGATGAGATTGTACGCTTTCACTGAACCAAGCTTGTTGTTTTCAACCCAAAAAAAATGAACGCTTACACCGTTATGGAAAATAGGTTGATGTCAATTTCGGAGCTAAGCCATTCAAATACAACTTTGAGAAGCTCCCTAAATTCTCTTCAAGAGCATTAGAAGACTTTGGCGCTACTGTAGACTTTGATAGAGGTAACTTACTTACTTAGCCACATATCCAATTAATCGTTTAAAAATTACTAAATTATCCATTTTAGAAGCAATTGTCCGCCTCCTATTAAACTTTCAGAATATTGTGGACGCGTATCAAAATGAGTTTGAAGAAGATCAAGATGATGATGAGGAAGAGAATGACGATGACGATGAGGATGCCATTAACGATGATATTGATGCAGAGGCATATGGCATTGGTGAAGATGGTGAATTGGTGCGCTACTAGTTGGTTCTCCCTTTCTGGTCTAACTGTGATAAAGGGAGAAGACCTGGACGGTTTGAATGATGAGATTGCGTTCGAGGAGGCTCTTGAAGAGATTGAAGACATAGCAGTTGAATATGGCATCACTCTACAGCACTTGCGCGCTTTAGCTAATGAGCAAGGTGAAAATGATGACGAAGAAGACGAAGATGATGAAGAAGACGATCAAGAGGAGAACAATGCCTAGAGACAAAATAAACATGAGTTTTTGTATCAATTTATTCACCATTGTATCCGCAGTTACAACTATCAGGAAGAGTAAGGCCCAGTCACGGAGAGAGATGTGTCGTATAAATCAGACAAGTAAATGGAATTTTTGTCATCAATACTGATAGTGGCGGTGTCAGGCATCATTTCGGCTTGAATCGAAAACAAAGGAGCCCATTTATCTCCAACATACAAAGAATCAAAAGAGCCTATAGCAGTGCCTAATTCTTTGCCTTCAGAACTGGTAAAGACATACTTGAGCGTGTTAGCTTTTATATCAATAGTAAGGCATAGCGTTATCGAGGTTTCTGGCAATACCAGTGTTTTGGTGTACGGACATGAGCACAAATCCTTTAATCGCATGGACACGCTCTTACACTGTATCTGCTTACTCTGTTCCTTGTCATATTTGCCCATGCCTGTGACATAGTAGTTTAGACCTGATAGGGTTACAACAGGGTTGTAATCAGGTAAATCCTTGTCCATGAGTTGTTCCAAGGAAGGTTCTTGATATTTCTCGCCTGTTGCAAGATTCAGATTAGTTTTTTGTTTTTTTGTAAGTAATAGTGGTACCATTCACGATTGCCTTTACGGCTGGTAGCAGAACTTTTTTGAATTTAGCAATCTCTTCTGTGTACATAGGACCAATATCTTTGTAAAGGCCATCTATGAGCATGGAACCACGCAATTCTTGTTTAATTGTGAAATCCAGAAACTTGAAGTATCTTGGCCATGCAAAGCTGAACATAGATTCTCCCGTAAAACCACCTGCAGCTCTTGCCGTTAGTGCGGCTGCATAGTGATGACATTGTCTATGAAAAGGATGAACGTACTATCGACCTTATCGTCCATGGTGTCACTGTCAATGTTGTACCGCATGTAATACTTTGCCATGAGTAAAATCGCATTTCTGATGCTGTCTGCGGGTATATCTGGCATTGGATTCTGTAGTTGTCTTCCAGCGATAAACTGCAATTACATTTAAAACCCATCATTAATAAAAGTATTCGTTGGTACCTCCATGACGCATACAGTAACATACTTGCCAAGATAGGCAACAGAAATGTTGTCGACAGTTTCCACTTCTTCTTTAATTAAAGCAACTACAAAACAAGTCAATGGTCAGCCACTAAAAAGTCTAGTATTGCACCTAATGCCCTTTCAATGGTGGCAGCTTCAGACTAAACAACACTTAAAAAACGACTTAAAACACCTTAGCACCAACCTGGTCATCACGTGCAACTGATACCGGATTGCCCGCTAGCAAATCATCTACGCTGATACTCTTACACAAGGTATTAGCAAAGAGAATAGAGGAAGGATAAACAAGTCTTTGACACGCACTTTTATTTTGCCCTTGAAGTTTGTGAAAAAGTCCGTTAAATCGGCTATCTTTGCTGTAAACGATAAACGTGGACATAACTGCCCGCTTACGGTATAGCGCACAAAAAAATTATGCTAACAAAGCGTAAGAGGCTAAACTAAGCAAATGGTTGCAATCTTACTTTAGGTATTGATTTTAAACCGTCTCTAGCCTCTATACTGACTCCGTAGTATTGTTTATAACGTTGAAGACTATCTAGCTTCGGATCGAATTGGAAAGGCTCAACAACTGGCGCAGGTTCTGCTGCTACGCCTCCAAATCTCCCTAAGCGCCCAGCCATGTTTATAGTCGTAGTTGGACAACACAAATGGCTCTTTTTCAATGAAGGTCCACAAGTTAAAAAAACAGTAGATTTCGAAAAAATTACTTAAACCGAAAACCAACAAAGACCAAAGTTTTTTTTGTTTGTCAATTCAATTAATTGTTTATAATTGTGTATGTACAACACAGCCGATTACGGCTGATCTTATTAAATTAATATTTAGGGGATCTTGGCTAGAAGGCTAAAAAAAGGCGTTATAGCGGTTTTAATCAAACCATGTGAAAGATATTTGAACCCTGGACACACTCTTGTTTTTATTGAACCTAAACCAAAAAAAAATCCAAGTTAGTCCACGTCCAACCCACGGGAGTTGTTTGTAAGCAAACCAAATAAAATGAGTTGACGTACTTTTTCTTAAAACCATCTGAAGGTGTAATAGTGAACCAATACATACTACCTGGTGAGTACCTCTCACCAATATCTGAAATAGCTACCTATAAAAGAAATGAATTGACTGCTTGCAACTTGTATTTGGTTTAAGAGGACCACACAAAAGTAGACGTACTGAAAATGAACCTAAAACAGTTGGTACTTTCTTTTTATAAAATTTGACATGGAATGTAATTAGTTCTCCCATTGTCGCTGGTTCACTAAAAAACTCAAGTTAATAAGTATTTGACTTATTATCAGGCTTAAAAACAATTTAAGTTTAAACGTGCATTATAAATGACTGAGCAAAGTTTGGGCTGCTCATTTTTTGCATTATAGTCCCGTAAGAAGCTCCTCTATGTCTCATTTCCATAAAAATGCCATCTTGAAAAAATGAGTTAGTGTTTCATTACAAAAAAAAAAACCAAAAATTGTTTGTGAGTGTGGTGTGTACCTATGCCGTCAAGTGTAGGTAAATCTTTCCCTAGGGCAATCACTACCCTCATTAAACCAGGTACTTCAGAAGGTGTGCCTTCTTGGGCTTTTTGCTCCTAGAAGGTTGTGTAAGCATAACAATCTTGTAGTGTACAATTTTTTTATGTACTTGTTTAGTTGTTGCAGCGCTTTTCATCCTTCGATGTTTCTTTTTACTGTCACTATGCACAGATTTTGGCGATCCAGGCATTGAACTTGATGTTTTACCATGTATACCAAAGCCGCGTGGATCTATGATATTGTGACCGTGCAGTGCGTCCTTGTCCTTTATGACAGCCTAAAATTAGGTCAAAACAATTAAAAAAAATCGAGTTTCTTCGACGGCAGCACACGTACGTCTATGACCGCTTGGTTAGATGCATTATCAGCAGAGCGTCCACTATCTATTGTGGCAGAACGCCACACTCTGTTTTTTCCAGTTGACTTTGATTTTGACAAATAATCCTTTCCTGCATTGATCTTTCCCATCTCCATTTTAGGTATTTTAGGCTGTTTATGGCTTTCATGCAATGATCTTTCTTTCAACTTCTTCGCAGATTTGCGTGTAACAAGAGCCTTTTCTGTACTATTTGCTCGGCTCTTTAACTTCTTTTTACGTGTTGGTGGCAACACTTTTTGTTCCATACGAGGTGTTGGAGGTAAAAACACTGGAAGTTGTTCATCATCATTCATTGCTTGATTCAAGCTAAATTGCAGGTCATCTAAACCTCCCAACTTTTCTTTCAATGATGTCACTTGATCTCTATGTCAATAATGGTTAATAGAGGAAGAGATACACGAGTAAGTGAGACTACGTCTCTTCAGTACGTACAAACCAGTTGAAGGACTTTTAGGTGTGAAAGAATATCCTGTTGTAATTCCGTTTTCTGTAGGCTCTTCTACGTCTCTCTTCTTTATAGTAGAGAACTTAGTCATATAATTGACTTCCGCAGCTAGCTTATCTTCAAAGGCATCAGCCTCCGGCTTTACATTCTCATACTTTTTGAGCTAGACAGGTAACACATTAATCATTCTTATTTATGAAAAAAAAAAAACACATGTGTTGGTAAGTTTAGGTTAGCGTACTAAATCCAAGTTCACATCTGGTAACCCTTGTAATGCAAGTTCAAGATCAATATCATGATTATGAAAATCAAAGTCTTCCTGAGCAAATCCTATTGAAGGTTCTAAAAAAAGAAGGAGCGTTAGTGAATATTGGGTAGAAAGTTGATTTTTTTTTGTTTTGTTGTACCTTGGTCATATGACCTTGATCTTGATCTCGAAGATATTGGTGCTAACACTAGGCCTTCAGCAAGTACACTCAAGTCATTCATGAGATCATTACCCATGGACTTCCCAGAGGCCGTTGTACTAATCTGAGAGCCAGTTGAATCAAACGATGCTTCAGCACTATCTGATTTTTGTGTTGAGCTCGTAGTAAGCAAAGCTGCATTAGGAGCAACAACGGGTTGTGTCTTACTGATATTCTGCTCCCAAAGAGATATTCTATTCTGCACATTGTTTCGTGAGTCTGGAGGTGTTTCTAGGCCTTCCAGTGTTTTAAAATCAGGCGTCGATAGATTTGTACGCATCCCATTCGTATAACTGTTAGGACGTCCAGTTAGTGGGGTAACAAAGCGAAGAACAAAGTTTTTTCGTACAACTCTTTTGAAACAGGCGCACTACCAACGTTTTGACTGCTTAATCCTCTTGAATTGTGTGATAGCTTAGAGGACGATTGTCGTGACCCAGGCGATTTTTTCCTACGGTTTCCAATTTTAATTGGCTTTGCTCTAGTCTCTGATAAGTCCAAAGACATTGATAGGTCGCTATCATGAAAGCTTTTCAAAACGTTAGCCAAAAACGTCAAGTGATACACGGCTATGGCCAAAAATACGATAAGGGCGTACTGTTTGTTAGAACCACGAGTGCTAGAGTCTTTACACAGAACGATTAGTATTTTTTCGTAAACGGCAAAAAAAAAACCGTGACATACCTGATGAATAGTCTAACATGGACTCGAACTTGCCAGATTTTTTGCTTTTGAGCTTTTTCTTTTTGGGTGGTTTTATTTTCTTCGAGCTGCTACGAATTAGTTAATCAAGCCACCATTACGGTACGCCTTGATTAGTGGAATTTAAGTGCAGTATGTACCTGCTGGCTTGTTTTTTCCATTTTCGTCCCTTAGGTTGCATAATCTTTGCTGGGTGTGATCGTGGCGAAGGAATACGTTTGTCTACACCATTCAAATGTAACGCCAACTCCTTTTGCTGGATAAGCTATGAAAATAAGCGATAACCTCACTGACACCAGTACCTCATCGTTTGTTGCAACCGTAGCGCGTCGCTTGCGTTTCCTATTAAATAATTACACCGATTCGATTACTACCATTCAAATGTCACTATTGCGCATTCTTACGCACCCCTCTCCTTTTAGAAGCTTTTTTTTGCGCACGTCCTTAATAGATTTAGAGCTCATTGATTAGGCTTCTTGAAGGACAAAAGGGACATATGGTTGCAGGAAGAGAAGTGGTGTAGCGTTACTATCCAAAATTCTACAAGAAGAAGATGGTTGATTTATTTCTTTTTTCGCTTTAGCGAATTGTACTTACGAGCAAGGTTATTTAGCAATCTTTCGGACACGGAGTTTTCTTTCTCAACCTGAAAAGCAATAATTTCTTTTTCTTTACTCGCTTTACGCCTTTAACTGCGCTCTGCACGTATGGTTTTGGCAATGAACCGCAGGTGTGGCGTGTTTATCCTTTTTAGGACAAAAGAATCGTCTGTACCGATTCAGTCAGCAGTAGTGCACTGGCCAACATAAAAAAATTAGACAGTTTGTGGAATATTTGTTTAGAAGTTGTCTACAATACATTCTTAACGAGGTAATCTAACCCACCGACAACAGCTGCTACTTGAGCGTTGGTGCAGTCTTCATCGTTAACTTTTGGGCTGTCTGGGTATACTTCGGTTGTAGTGGCGTACTGAGCGTTTGTGAACCCCATACAAAGAAAGACGCTCTTGGCATCATAGTTTACGACGCCTTCTTGTGCAAGTGGCTCTCCAATAATATTGCCATCCTCGTCAGGGAGAGCAATATGCGTTACCTTCTTGACAGAGGCGATGACTGCCTTTTGAAACGCTGGCACAGGATTTTTGGTGTCACCGACTGTGTAGAAGCCATCTGGGATCTCGTCTGTGTCTGGTTCTGTGCCATCACGAGCAGCTTTAGCAGGTCTGAATTCGGTGTTATCAGTGTCGGTTGTTTCGTGTAGATCAAAGTGAACTAACACATCCCCCAATGGAAGTACAGCTTTCATTACGTTCGCTGCTTCCTCACAAGGGCTGTTTGGGTAGAATGAACGATTTGGATCAACGGCGTTAGGGTTCCATCGGTTGATTGTTTCGTAACCCCATGGGCTAATACAAGGAGCAACAACAATATTAAAGTGTTTGCTGTAGCCTAACGCTTTTGTCTCAAGGAACCGCATAGCGCCGTGTACACCGCTTGTTTCGTAACCGTGTACGCCTCCTGTGACAAGCAAAGTTTTTTTCTTGGTGTCCCAGTTCCTCGTTTTGGCCAAGAACAACGGATATTTGTCTGAGTACGATAGCGCACCGTATTGCTCAACATCAAAAGATTTCTTCCAGCCCTCTACGCGAGAGAGTACATCATCCTTGTACGAACGTTTAATCGTTTGTTTTTCTTTCCAAGCGAGCCTTTCAGCTGCTCCCCAGCCTTTTTTTGTTGTTTTTTGTTCAGTAGCCATCTTAGTGATATTTTTCAACATTTTTTTTGTTAGTAAGTCATTTCGGACTTAAAAATTAAAGTGTCATAAAAAAACTCGACTGTACAATGTTTATTTACTCTCTCCCTTATATCAATAACCTTTACACATACCAATTTGGTATGTAGTAAGCGTCATTTGTTTCCAAGTACGCCTTAAAGGTACAATATTTCCCTTCTTCAAATTATCGCGATACTGTGATCCAGTGTGCATAGGATCGTAGATCAATAATGCAATATCTCCATTCTTACGGTGCTTATCAGCCCCTATAATAGTCCTAGAATGACCATTTTGTTGAAGGTAAAGAGGTGGCATAAAGGCCTAAATAAAAGTTATATTGTGAAACAAAAACGTTTTTTTTTTAATCACCTTTTCTTGACTAAAATAGTCCCATGCATATTGAAATAATCTCTCGTGCTTTTTCCTGAATGTAGTTAGATAATGTGAACATGATAAATTTATAAAAACGCACTCTGGAGGCTTGGAGTTATCAGCAAAAAAGTCTTCAAACCGAACTCTGGAAAATAAGTTAAAAACAGCAAAGTGTTTTAATATAGCCACATACGTTACTCTCCATTTCTTGAGCAAGACAGCATATTCTGTTGTGCCAATAAACTTTTTTGTATTATACAGCTTGTTTCCTAGAAGTCCAGCACCAACTTTGTCAAGACCATCTTCTTTCCAACATCGTTCAATCCATTCTTGGATTGCCAAAATATTTGGTATATAACTAAAAATTAACTTTAAAATAACGCACGTCAGAGTTATATTACCCGCAGCCACCAAAGATATACTGGCTGAAAAGCTTATGTTTCATAAGATATGAAGCCACCATTTGTATATTTCTGTATCCACAGCCCCATCCACCATCTCCATGCCCGTATCCGTAATGATCTATATGTCAATATGAGCCCCAAAAAAAACACATATGAAGGTACAGTACCTGCATAAGGACACAAGTGATACTCATAATCGTTGTACTTTTTATAAAACTTCCTTACATAAGGTATTATCTCTAATCACAAGTCAGCCATGCCACTGTTGAACAAATAAAAAAATAAATAAAAAGCCCACGTGCGTTCTGCAGGTGTAACAGACTCTGTATCTGCATTCCACTTAGAGTACTCTATGTCATTCACAAGCTTCTTGGCTTTACGTTTTGTCATCTCCCCTCGCTCTACTGCCTCCTCTACAGTCCGTTTATATTGTCCAGTGTATCCTTCTGCCATGTATGGATTTTCCTAGCATAAATTTTAATACTTATTGGTACTGATAAAAACTGGATGAGCGTTAAATATTCAGCCTCCTTTGCGCGAAATTATAGTGGGCGTACTGGCTCTTCAGGCTCGCTCGCGCCGCCTGGCCCTTCCATTCCTTCCATACCTCCCATATCACCTTGTACTTAAATAGAGTTAGTTACCACAAATACAGGTTTAACCTACCAGGTGCGCCAGAATACTCAGGATTTGGCCCACTTATTTGGGGATAAGGTACCCCAGGTGTTTGGCCAGGCATACCACCAAGAGGGCCTCCTGGAGGACCATAACCAGGAGGTATGGCAGGGTTTGGAGGTTGACTGGCGTATGGTGGTACAGGGCTGCCAGGATGTGGCGCTCCTTGTGGATACGCTGACTGCTCTTGAGGTGGGATTGGTGGCTGGACGCCATGAGGATCCGCTTGAGGTTGTTGGGGATCACGTGGTCCAGTTGCATTAGGATCTACAGGCTGTTGTTGTGCGCCTAGCATTCGAATGAGACGTAAGGGATTAATAAACCTGAAAAAATAGGAACTTGATCAAATAAATGTTGTTTGCGCTCTCTTACGCATAGATACCTGCTAGATGAGGTTGAGGGGGAGTAACACCATTTTTCACCATTTCTTTTATAATTTCGGCTCTACCTAAGTATTCTTTCATTTTTAGGCGCACTGTGTCTCGTTTTTTGGGGTCTGACTCCTCTTTGTACCAAGTCAGTGAGCTAAACCAGTAAAAGTCGACGAGGTACCTGATAGAGTGCCGATCAATAGCTCACACGCTTTTTGGTAATAAAAGAAGGCTGGTTTGAATTCATGTTTGTGATCAAACTCTATTGCTTTGAGAGCGTATGTACTGGCGTGTCTATAACGGCTCGCGAGGCCAGCTCGTTTATCCATTACGCCTGTTAACGTGTTCAGAGAAATTAAGGACTTGGCGGTTGACTTGTAGCTTAACTGCTTAACGAATCTAGCCGTTTCTCAATACAAAGCAACATGGACTCGAAGATAAAGGTAGCGCTTGCCATTGGCGGCATTGCGTTAACCGGTGCGATAATGTATGCTATATACCAGTTTACAGATACGAAACGTGACGATAATGAGAGTACGCACCGTGATGAAGTTTATTTAACATTTATGACAAAAGAGCAACCAAGTATAGCCAATAGACGTATCTTACGCGCTAGGAGCTCCAGTAACATGAAGAAACAAGAAGTAGACGTGCCACCATTACCGGTACAACAGAATTTTATCAGCCTTCGCTCCGTTACATTGAGACTAATCAGCGTTATCAAAGGCATCTCGCGACTGGGTTGTGACACAAAGTGGGGTACTCAATCATACCAGTCGGCGTCTTCTTACATTTTAAAGGCCCAAGATCCAGTCACTCCTCCCCGCAAGCGCTCAACCGATTCTGTGGAGGCAAAGGACGAGGAAGAGGAGCTGGCACGCAGCCAGGCAGCACTTCAAGCCAGTGTAAAACTTAGGTACACCAAATTGTCTTTCCCTCCTTACTAACGCCACTCAAAAGCGAAGACCACGCTCAAAAAGAAGCAGAAGAGATTAATAAGATCAAAGAGAAGAAGAGAAAGATTGAGCAAAGACAGCAAGTCGAAAGGATAGAAAGTGATCAAAGGTAGGTTATTACATCAAACTGTACCCCTTGTGACACCTTCGTAGGGAAGTCAAAGCATTACAAAACTCTCAATGGCGTGTTATAGAGAGTTGATCTAACAATGAAACAAGGGGTTGCTGCAACACTTAACCTTAGTTCTTACAAAGATATTCATTATTTACAAAAAAATCACTTCGCTTGGAAATTTTTATATCAAAGCACGCAACCACGTGGTATGTTCATGGCTCAGAGAAGCTTGCACGTTTTTTTTGTCTCGTAAATAAAATGTTTGAGGCTTGTATAGTAATAACTTGGGTTTATTGTACAAATGGTCAGTAGTCCTATTAAGTAAGACTCTGTAGCGAAAAGTGGATGAGCCGCTAGAGTTTTTAACACTCATTCGGTTTGGCTCAACTAGTTTGGCTGCTAATTAACTGGTAGTGTTGCAAGGCCTTGTAGGGCGCTTGCAGCTTGGTGTAAAGTATGTTGTGATATATTTTCACAAAGTTCTCCTTGCTTGACCACTGTAGCCAATGTGGCCAATGAAGGGCTGGCACTAGGTGCCTTTCGTGGGTAGTAACCAGTAGATTCTTGTTGAGATCCAACAACGCCTTTAAAAGACAAAAAATAAGCATTCGAGAAAAACATGGTGATAATGACTTGAAACTCCAGGTTACGTACTCGTAGTTGCTTTCACAGGAGCATCAGACGTCTGGTTATTACGAGATTGATTAGATTCCTCTTCAACGCAACCGTGGCGTTTTTGTAGTTGAAATAACTGCGCTTCTTCAAGTAATTTAACGTTTTCAGCGTACACGTGGGAATACATCTGTTCAAGGCGCGAAATATAGTTGATTGCTGTGTCCAGAATTTCACTTTTGCTCTTGCGTTTACCATTTTCCTCGTGAGGTAGTAATGCTGCGAGCTGCTTTATATTCTCGCTTATAGTGTCTCTTCTCCGCTTTTCGGACAGGCTGTGCAGTTTTTTGCGTGTTTCTGATGTATTATCTCCGTAGCCATTACTGGAGTGTTTTCTAGATGGTTTTAGAAACTAGTGCAAGGCATACTCTTGAAAAACGTGCCTCTTGCGCTTTTTTGTGTTGGTGCTCTCTTTCTTACTAGTTGTTACGTTTTGCATTGCGAGAAGTGGTTTTAGAGGTGCGGTATATCGGTTTTACTTAAATCGCACAAGATAAGCTGGGGTGTAACTAAAGCGTTGTGTATGTGCTTGTAGACCTTGCAAAGACAAAATTAATGAAAAGCGGTGGAATCTTGACCAAAAAGCAGAAAAGTGCGCGTTTCTATCACCAGACATAGAATTCTGTTACAGCAAACACTGTATACACCTCACACCAAAATAACAACCCACGTGAACAAACACAACGTGGCTACAGCTACTGCAATTGTCACAACGAATATAAAAGCGTACGCGTCTGCAATAGCACATAACGAAAAACAAAGTCTGTTTTCTACTTGGTTACAACTTTAATTACAACCGAATCCCCTCTACGAAACACAGTCGTATGTTCGTTGTCTAATTATAGAAGCACACAAACTTCAAAGTACTTTGGAGTTTTTTTTTTTTCTGGTTGTTGGACAATAAAGCACAAAGGTGAAGTCGACTTTGTTGGCTTTTTGTGAAAAAAAAAAGTTGAAAAAATTGATTGTTTGTATTTGAGTTTGTACATTGGTTATTGGTTGTTCCATAAGGACAAGTTGACAATTTACATCATGGGTGCTCCTGGTACCATCGTGTCATTTAAGAGCATTGTACAATTCTGAGCCATTGCGACTACGTCATCCTCACCGTCACCAATAATTGTCTCTAAAAACCATCTAATAACAAATGATAATGAGCATTCAAAAGTGCCAAGGCATCAACAACTACATTCAAAAAAAGTAACGAACCCAATAAGGAAAGCAGCACCTGCTGCAGCGGCACCATTCAAGGATACAAGTAAACCTGCAGACCACCATGATTGAGAACCAAAGAAGCTCTATAAGCAGAAGCGTTAATAAAATACATTTTTTGGTTTACTGAATATCTGCACGTACAGAAAGTGCACCGAGACCGAACAGCGTAAGGAGAGTCAATGCAATTGCCAATCCAAAAACACCATCGACTGCAGCTTTAGATTTACCTGATATACCTAGTGCAGCAATGTACACAAGCTAAAAATAAGAGGTAAGCGAATACTGCAAAGTTTTTATAAACTTGGAAATTAAATTTCTGAAGAAAAAAGTCTGACTTACAAGAGGAATCACACCGAAAGTCAAAAACGAAAAGAAAGTGACAACACCATTCATCATTGGGTTTTCATCACCTGGTGGCATGATACCTAGCTCTTCTACCATCATAGCTAGAATACGCGGTTAGCAATCGTTCAATTATTAGCTAGCTTTAGAGTGTTGGACGAATGACGTACTGTCAACAAAAATATCATTATATTTCATCATCGTGTCTATAATTGTTATAGCGTCTTCTGCCTCCATTCCTTTATCAATGTATATGTCAATCATCTCCTTTCGTTCATGTGCTCGTAAATTAAGCGTTTCACTATTGAAGGAAAGAACAATAAGTAATTGTACACAACGAAAAGAGTAACAAAGGGAAATTTTGGAAATGAAAGTTGACTTGATAGTTGGTTCGTCCGAAGAGTATTCGCAGTAACATGTCTACTGTGGTACGTACAACATTTCTCTCTTTCTCTCCTTTTTAGCATGCTCAAGTTCAGCTCTTTCAGATAGATAATCACCAACACCCATTGATAGACCATCAGCAATGAGATTGGCAAACCTGTATTTAAAAAACAAATTCGTTATGAAACGTCATTTTGAAAATTCTTTCAAAAAAAGCAAGCGGGCAAATACGAAAACCAAAGAAATATTGAGCAGTTCAGTCAAAGCAATACAAAAACTGACAGTCGGTTGCTTCTTACCCGAAAATGAGTACAAGATTAATATTCAGTCCTGCTCCTGCTACACTTGCTACTACCTTTACGGGAGAAGTCAGGGAATTGGTGGGGGAGAATGTTACAACAAACGTACTGCAAATGTTGTAATAATGCCGTCTAGTCCACCAAATACGATAGATTTGATATAGTCGGCTATGGCACCACATACACCAGTTCTGCGCGCTCGTTTAAGCATGTATTTTGGTTTTTACGCGCGTACTGGTGTTTTTCGAATAGGAATGGTTTTGAGGAATCTTCTGAGTCTGCGTCTTCACCTGGGTCAGAATATGAGTCTGATGACTCTCCTCGTTCAATTTTTTCCATTTCCTCCTCGTCAGAACCTGAGGGGTCTTTTACTGTCTTTACCTCCTCCTTTTTCTTGTGTTTTTTGCGTTTCTTTGGCTTCTCTTCAACAGTAATTTGTTCCTCATCAGAAGACTCCTCTTCTGGTTCACGGATAGCGTCCTGTTCATCACTAGTGGTTGACATATTGTCGTTTATTAGTTGCACCGAAATGTGAAACTCGCTTATTGGAGCAGGATGTTAAGGCAAAGCGGACAAATACCACACTAATTTAGAAAATCGAACAACTTTGGTTATGAAGCTTTCTTTGTTGAGGACATTTTATGTACAATTACGACAGAGGCAATAAGTAATCCAACAACATCTTCATGTGCCATAACGCGGACGCCTTTTGTAGGTGTTAACAAAAAAATGAGAAGAAAATCAAAAAAAAATGTTGTCGCACTCAGTTCTTTTTCAGAATCACGTGTCATCGTGGCTATCACCCTCGGACCTCTATCTACACGTCTTGATAGATAAATCAGTTTAAAAAGCATTCAAGCAAGCAAAGGATTGGGCGTACCGGACAAATTGAAATCTTGGTTTGTGATGTTTTGTTGAGCCTATTACTTCTATTGAACTACCAGGGCACTCAATTACAAATGATTTTTCTGTATTCGTCTGTTTAAGTACGCCATATAAGCGTTTAATAGATCCGCTAACAGAAAAAACAGTTAAATATAAACACCAAGACAGGCACCAAAAAGCAAGTGAACATTGTTCACATATTTTTTCCACTTTCATCGTACCTCCTTAACATAATAGTGTGCTCATTGAACTAGTTATTATCGTCAATTTTACGCACTAATATGTAGTTTTGGTGTCATACCTTAAATTTAACAGAGCCAATAACTGTGTTACCCTTTAGGACATCGAGTGCTTTGATTTGTTGTTTCGATATTTGGAACTTGAAAAGCTTGTTCTTTTGATTATCGGACACACTCGCGTTACCTTTTGTTGGTAAGTGGTAAACGTAAGCAGGTTATGGATGTACCTTTTGAAAGGCCTACGCCAAAAGACATATCAGAAGAATAAACAATGCCACCCTGTTGTATCACGTGTTAATACAAAAGAAAAAAAGCAATACGTACGTTGTCCATTGATTTCCTTGACACTACCTCTTGTACAACAAGTTCGCCCTTTCTAATCACTCAGTAGATGTACAATAATAGGTATAACGTACACAGCGGATTTTTTTTGGTGAATAGACTTTGGTGACGGGTGTCTACGCTTTGGAGACTGAGTCCTTCTTTTCGGCTCTTTTAAATTAGTTCGTTAATATTTCTTACAATTAATGTATGTACCTTCAATGTCCTTTGTAAGCATGATCATAAGGTCAGCATCTTCTAGCTCGACAATGTCATTTAACCGCCTGTTATCCTTTACAATCTTTAAAAATTGAGAACCACTGAAACTCTTGAACTTTTTGACGTAATCTCCAAAACCGTGCTGCACAAGCCATAGTTGAACATCAATAGGAGTTGATTCATATGTCAAAGAGACACGATCTCTTTCTATGGAAACACGAATAGCTTTCAGCTCATCACGTGGCTACAACAAAAAATCAGTATGCTCAAGATAAAAGTGGGTCTTTTAAAACACTTACAGTACCAGGACTGTTTTGTGGACTAAGCGTTGAAGTTTCCTTCTCCTTTGTCTTTTTTTTTTTCGCTTTTTTTTTCATTTCTTTTCTCTGTTTTTTTGGCTTTTCACGTCTTGCCTCTGGCTCGTTGACGGTTAAACCACTATAGATAAAATCTTCAGAAGACTCCTAATCAAGTTGTTATTGAAATTAAGAGTGATATCACTGCTGACAGATTGTTTTAGTGTACATTTTCATCATTTATAATATCTCTCAACGCAAGAAGTGTAGCAGCAAGCTTTAAAACACAATGTTAGAAAAAGTTGAACATTATTGGCATCAATCCTCACCTTGCTCGAATTTTTACCCTTAAATAGCTTCTCTGGTACTGGGAGGTACTTGGTAGGCACACCAGCTTTACTACAAAAATCGACGAACTGCGTAACGTTATCAATACTCTAAATCACGTGGTGTTAGCCTATTTTTAACAAAAAGTGGTTGTTCATGTTATCACGCACTCCGTTTTTTGTATACGACTCTATTGACTTTGGACGCACGGCATTTACTAATTCGCATAAAACTACACCTCCACGTAGTTCCTTGCTCAGTGTAGCATTGCCTGGAAACCGGAAAATATGTTCAGGAACGCACTTGGCTAACCATTGCCTTGCATTGGTAGCTTGTTGATGAGCTATTGCTTCACGCTCATTTAACGCTTCTGGCGTTTGCGGTTTGTCCATTTAACGCCAACGATGAAATGTAAAAAGTCCACAAACGAGACTTAAAACGCTTAACTAAAATCAATGAACGACCCGATGTTTACTGTAACATTTAAGACTGAGGCGTGATAAAAAAACGTGAAAATCTCGTTTATTTCTGAGTTAGATTAAAGATAACTTCGTTAGGATTCTCAGTCTCTGAGAGCGTGGCGTAACGCGGTCCAGTGCATGTGTGAGGAGGTCCTTTATCTAGTTCCTTTAGGACCCCAAGTGCTGTGCTCGTGTATACTGCCGTAAGCCTTTGCGACGTTAGTTATAAGCTTTGGCAGACTGTGCAAAGAAAAATGTTTCAACGAGTAGCGTACATGTTTCTCAAGGTGTTCACATACGCTTGGTTTTGAGGTGTACGCATGTTTGGCGGGCTACTAGATCCAATGACGGGAGGTTTTGAAAATAAAGCCTGAGCTACGTTAAACATCTTGTGTATGAGGCACAGCGGTGATTCGTTGGGTAGGTGAGCGTGTATTTGATCAAAAACACCTGTTACCTTTTTTACAAAATTAATATTAGGCGTCCTAACGCTTTAAAACGCAACGTACGTATGTGTCATTCTTCAAAATGAGGTTTTTCCAAATACTATTTAGATACGAGGCAAGTTGAGCAATACGTATGTTGTCTCGTGAGTGATCATCGTAGCGAATGTTAAGCTGGCGAAACAGCGCCATTTGGGTGCCACAAACTGCTTGGGCAACAAAGCTTGCTAGAACTTCTCGAGCCTTTTGTTTTGCTTCCTCTGATGCCATGATGTGTATGCACGCGTAAAATATAGAACTGATGTTAAGCCAAAAGTGTGCGAGTTTCTGAGAATCGCGAATGTTATTCGAATAAGTCCAGTGTTTGCACTGTTTGACACGTTAAAACAATAGCGGCTTTACAATTTAATTCTGTGGGGACAATATTAGATCAGTTTACGTATTGGTACGGTAGTTAGGTCGATTTTACATTTTAATGAGTCTTTGAGAGGGTTAAAACAGATTTATTGTCACTCGCCAGTATAAGCATTGTGAAAGACTCTACTGGATGATTTTCTTTTCCTTTTATTTTCTGGTTGCTGTTCCCATTTCGCTTCTGCTTCTTTTTGTTTTCGTTCTATTTTGGCGCGATTTCTTTCTTCACGCATTTTTTGTGCTCTTTCTTCCTTTAGTTCTCTTTGTTTGGCTGCAACAATAACTTCGAGTACAGGTATGACTGAACTGATAGTATCATGCCACAAAGCGACTTCAGTGGGCGTCAAAGCCACCTTCTCGTCTGCTTTTTTAATATGAGGAATTGTCACTGAAGGTGAAGCTATCTTGATATTCGGTAATGTATACTTGAACAGATATTCGAAGCACTTGCGTGACTTTAGCTTTGTAGTACGCTATGATAACGTTAAAGAGTGAATGACTTCTACTAGCACATGGTACAGTACCTTTTTCATAATTTGCAAGTACAATAACAGATTATTAACATTAGTCACGTGTCGTAGTAGAGGTATGAACAACCAGTCGCCTGGAACTATACGCCTCGCTCGAATCTCATCATAAAGTTGTCTCATGTGATTATGTGCACCTGCTTTCCCGTATCCATTAAGTAAACTCCCAAACAGAGTATTATCAGGTATAACTTCATGTCTACGCAATGCTTCTCTAACATCATCGTAGCCTCTTATGCATTCAACTCCAACTTGACCAATTAATTCAACCACTACGAAATAATGCCAACTCTTTAATGTGACGTTAAGCCTACCAGCACGAAGCAACACTGTGAATGCGCCAGGCACGTCTAGAGTAAAGCGTTTAGGATTATGAATAAATAACTGACTGACCTTTATAGCGTTCACAGCACTGTAGCATTTCTGTAAACACACGGAGTGTAGGTGTAATTTTTAAGCTTATGAAAGAGTCAAACGCACTCATCATTGCCTTACACGAGATCTTCCCAGCTAGCGCTACGTACGTAGCAAACAAGGCCTTTAATTTAGGATCATCTACGCTAATATCTTGCTTTCCAATACGTTGTACCAATACAGATTTTACTGATTTTGCCAGAGCAATTAGCTTGTATTTTTCGGCAAGAGTCATGAATGTAAACAAATGCTCTAGTGTAAGAGACTTTTGTGGTAGTTGAGAGAATAGATTAGCTACCTTTTGAGCGTCACGAGCATCACTTAATGATGCGAGTATCATGTCTACACAGAAGGTAGGTATTTCTTTACCGCTTGAAGTCATTATGTTCAAAATTGTAAAGCCATCATCGAGGGATTTGTTTGTTTTGAAGGAATTGTGTAGCTTAATTGTATCAGTAGTACTATCATCGATGAGATTGAGAATCCTTTCAGAGGATCCCAGGGCTTTAGGATGATCTGATAAAGCGTAGTAAGTGTAATCAGAAAAAGGGATTTGTAGTTCTTGTTTCTTTTCTTCAAAATAAGACAACACTGCTTCTATGTTTTCAGAGGATTTTATGAGCGTTTTTTGCATGGCTGCTATCTCTTGAGGCGTATAGGAGTCGTCTGTTTGAATTAGACGCTCGAATTCTTTAGTAGCGAATGTAAAATCATTTATCAGGTGCATGTGTTCTATGTACGCGTTGTATTGCTCATTGGTTGATGGTAGTGATTGTTTGGACGTATATTTTTGTAATGCCACTTTTGCTCCACTAGGCGTTAGTACACGCCACCATCGGTTGCCCGTACTCGTTTTTTGGTGTCTTTCTTGCGTAATTTGCTACTTTTTGTCTCACCGCCTTCCTTTTGGTTATTATCGACTGAGAATAAACTAACGTACCACTGGGCGCCTATTAGCTGCCAGCCGTTGCAATAAGTGCAACCTGCTGCCTGTACTCAACATGTAGAGTTCGTATTGTAAAAGACTGGTTACAACAAAGTCAATGGTGAGGTTATTGACTGACAGGCTGTAACTAAAACCAAAACAAACCAAAATGGTACCAATACGTACTGTACGTTGCATTGAGACGTGAACCAAACGTCAACTGCCGCAGGACTTAACTCAAAGTGCCAAACTTTGCATTTTGCATTTGGCACTCTACAAAAGTACCGCTAGAGGCAAAAACAAGAGGGTTTTCGCGTACGTTAAGAAGATAACTGCTTTTTTAAAAAAGAAGTAGCGCTGAATCATAAAATACAGGCCGACGTTACAAGTTGCGTTTAATTTGCACATTCGTACAAACAGGTCACATTGAAAGCATGAGATACTAAAAAGATGGGTAACTCGCTCAACAACAAAAAGTCGTTCGATCTATCCCCAAAAACACTTAAGAAAACGAATTTCGAGGTCAGTACGCAGGTTTTGGGTAGTTGGTTAATTGTAGCGCATAGGATAAAGTATGGCTCAGCTACACCAATCACCACCTCTTCAACGACAATTTTATGCTCTCTACTGATAAATACTGGTTTATGCATACTGGTGCCGATGACTCTTTGGTAGAAGTGCGTAGAGGTGAATCACAGACACTGTTGGCGCAGGTACGTGTTATTACGAGCGCTTTTTAACAATGAAAACAAAAATGCCAAAATTATTAGGATGTGTTAAAACGGGCAGAGCTGCTAGTTGGTATTGTACCTAACCAAGCGTCAAAACATACACCTGCAAGTCTATCAAAAGTACGACATTTATTACGCTTGCCAAAAAGAGGTTATTTACGCGGTTACAAGGTAGTATCATTGCTTATACATCGAATGATATCAAGGAGATGGCATGATTCTACATTACAAAGACGGTTACGCGTTCTAGAGGTAACTCACGCCAGCGAAATTGTTAACTTTGATTTCATTGAAAATATTAAAACCAGTACAATTCTTTTCATTAATTTGTTATTTAGCGGTTTCACCTTGCAATAAATAGAGAGCGCGCTAGGAGTAAACTATTAGCTTTAGAGCCTAGAAACGCTTTGGAAATTGATACCACAGTGACGAAAGAGTCTGGTATTCCAGCGGTAGTACGAATGTCGGTTATGTTATTCATAATGATGGTAAGCGCAAAATTTATTTTGTAACGTAGCAGACAGTTTTTACATATTCGGTTAGATAAAGCAGCAAACAAGTGCTAGTTCAGAAATGAAAGCAATGGCACTTACAACGTTGATGGGCGTATTAAAGCAATTGCCTATCCTTGCTTTGTCTTCAATTAATGAACCAGTGGAATGTGTTGACGTATGTCTTTGATTGCCTAGGATTTTGACATTTACAAATTGCTAGGCATTCAAAGAATGGCTCGTGTCAATGCTTTCTGAAGATGATGCCCCACATGATATTAAACGAGCTTCTCTAGAGGCTTTGTTTGCTTTGGCGATTGTTAAAGGATCTCTATCAGATATTCTTAAAGCTATAGCAACAGTGCTATTCAGCACAGAATGGGATGACTCATTTCTACTACTCGAACCATTTTTGGAAAAATTAAATGCCTGGAAAATTGACCTTCCGCTAAGTCCTGTCACCCACGATAATCTAGTATCTACTGCATCTATAAGTCCATCAGACATATACAACGAATCAGACGATGTAGAAAGATCCTTTCTGGAATCTTATCCTGAACATGCAAGCATAGCATGTGATGGTAGTAATCTGTACATCCATGATTCTTCAGGTCTATTAAAGGTTTGTTGGTTTTGATGTAAATTTATACTAACTGTATTTTTTTTTTGAAAGGTGGGGATTGGCAAAGGAGATACTGTACAAGGCAAGGTTTACAAGAGGTTGGCAAATTGGTATCCAGATGACAATGGCTCCTTGATGTTCATTAATGGGAAGCTATATTACCGCGGTGGTGCTATATATCCAGCATCCTTTAGTGTGTTAAAGTCTACAGTCCTTGAGGTAAGGATCAACAGTAATGTGGCTTGTTAGTATTGTAAGTTTACATGAAAATAATAGGAAGAAATGCGAGTCAGCGCTGAACAGGTACCAGTGCCAAAAGACGCTCTTGAGAGTTATGCATCGTCGGATGAACCACCATGGGTGGCGCCTGCGTGTACAGATGGAAGATTTATCTATCTCATATGGTACGTAGTGAGAAACCGCCTGAGATTTGTTGACACTCGCCTGTAGTAGTAGATTGTCACCCATGCAAGCTCGATTCGGTAACTTTTATGTATATGTTCTCGATCCCCTTTGTACTACTACTCCATACAAAATGACCCTTAAACGTCAAGTGCGGTTGCATTACACTGAGCCAGGACAGCTTAATGTATCAGCAACTGCTGTACTGAATAAGGATTGTTTAACAAAGGGTATGATTAACTTGACTCGATGACACTCATATTTGGATTAGGATCTTTCTATACCAATGGTCACTATCTAATGGTGATGGTTCCACCACCTTTTGCTTCTGGTATGTCACTTTGTAAGTACAATAAGTTGTACTAATGATTTAAAAAGAATATGGATATCGCGTTGATACTTTTCTTTGTCGTGCCTTTAAATTGCGTGATGGAAGCTTTGCTGGCAATTTCTCATTTGACGTGGCACCAATAGGTATTCCTTAATACTTCTATACTGTACAAACATATGTACATAGGTCGTACTATGAGCTATGATTACACAAACAATGTCATTTGGAGTTATTCAGGCACAGAGATGGAAATTGGGCGTTATCACAATAAGGGCTCAGCACCAACACACAGATTCACTACTGCTCCAAAAAATGAGATTATACAAGTTCACTCTCAAGGGATGAAGCCTAAAATTGTTGTGAAACTACTAGTGGAGACAATATCTAGTTTTTCGATGAGCACTATGCCTAATATGTCCCCTAGCGTATCAGGAAACTTGGAGGTATATATTCTTTTTACTAATTTCGCTTTGAGATACTAAACTGTCTTAGAACAAATCGTCACCATCATATGCCCGTGTACATGAGCCTTTTTGCCTCGAAATAACGCCTCAAACATTTCAATTATTGTATCAGATTATAGAACATTGCAGTCATAATATCAAAGATGATCACAGCACGAATATCCTACTTCACGTCTTGCGTATACTCAAAGTCAATATTAGAGGGTTAGACTTTTTATTCTTGTGATTCTTATTTGACTTATTTATGTATCTTAGGCTTGTACAAAAGAGTGAAGAGTCAAGAACAGGACCAAGCGATGAGCTTCTTGATAAATTGAAGGGCTTACTGCTTCACTTTGTGAGTGCACTTGACACAAGCAATTCAACTCTTTTGGCAATTCAATCAGAAGCATGTGATGCGCTGATGATGGGAATAGATGCATTTTATCCGTCTCCTAGAGAGCAAGCTTGGTTTGTAATGAGGTATGCAGTTAGATCAAAAAGTATTTACAACTAATGATGTCTTTAGGCAGTTAGCTCATTCTCCTTCGCGAAATAGCCATGGATCTCATGTATTACTGGATTCTTTGTTTGTTATGTTGGCATCGCACAAGAATCCATCGTATCTTGTACTACCACCATCAGCAAAAGAAACTGGGCCTGTTCGCGACTTGACTTACAGTACTTTAATTCAAACAAATTATTAATGAACTCACGTGTTTGATAGGCGAGGACTACGATCCTTTACAGCTGTTTAAGAACTTTATTGGAAGCTTGTTAGAACACTACCAAACAGGCTACCTAAGCCCTTCTGGGTTTTCTCCTATCTTGTCTTTACTTCACAGCATTCAAAAAGATTTGTTCCTGCGTGCAGAAACAGATAGCTCGTCCACTGCTATGCCTATTCAAGGGTTAGTAATTTATTCGAGCTTTATTATGCAACGTACAACAGGTTTATTTCAACGTACTATTGATCGTATTGGCTCAACAGATCAGATGATAATTAGACAGGTACACCTTTTTAAGAACACACTTTTTACTAACTGTTCTAAAAGGAATTGTTTAATATGCTGGAGATTGTTCGCAGTTCTGTACTTGGGTCTCTACTGCCTGCGCTTATATACTCTCTGTTCTTGTTTTATGATAATGAATATGTAGCCAGACGCTTGATGCCTGATCTTCTTGATTTGTGCAACGCCGTTGACAGGTTGGTGGCTCACTACTGTTTTCGTTTCTTACCTTTTTTTTACTTAGAATAAACACATACTTGCCTCCTTCTATGACGAAGCCGCTGCAATCTCTCAAACCTTTAAGTGACCTAACAGAAGGACCCGCACAGGTTTCGTGCTCAGAACACCCTTGTCAACCAGGAACCGATACAAAACAAGTTGTCAAAGTTGAAGGTGCTTTGTTCCTTACTGTAATCTTCGATGAAAAGTACATACTTGTCATACATCTATTTTCTGACTTATTCTACAGGTGTTGTACTAGTGATGCTGCCTATCTACAAGTATACCAAGATTTAGCGTGCAAGACACCAATAGGTGAAAAGTACTATGGCCCTCCAGAGAAATGGCCAAAAAGACGTATTCTAGTTCCGGGCGATTGCGTTGTTTTCCATTTTCACGTTATGCAATCAGGTAGAACAACATTCTTAGTAAAAATGTTTGTTAATTGTTTACTAGCTCCTGCACATGATTGGGGTTATAGATGTGTTGTTATGGGTAATATGCCCAGCAGCAAAAAGACGTCACTTCCTTGGACTCTTCATCTACAACAACTCCTCAGTACCCTTTGTGGTAAACTGTGTGCTGCCCTAATACGTGGTCACATAAATCCTAGCCAAGATGAGCATGATAATTTCTTATTGTCATCACCTTTATTGAGTGGTGGAGTTGATGAAGAGTATACTCAAGAAATACTGTCTATCAGCTCGGAGTACGAACGCGGATTTCCTAAGATGGAGCCTTTCCTAAGACCTGATCAACAACGACTTCGTCAGTTTTGCATGCAAGTGTTGACTGGAAAAGGAGATGGAATGCAGTTCTACGAGGAGATGAAAAACACTTTTAATACAGTCCGTCTAAGAAACCCATCGGGTATTCAAGTTATGATTGAGGAGACTATACGTTCAGTATTTGCCGCCTTGTTGTGGCATACAGGACTAACTCCTGACGCCTTAAGATGGACAACAGATATACTTGAAGTTGATAAATCTATTCTCCGTACAGCTGTGGTGGACGAGAAAGAGGAAAACGCCAATACTATGAAAGACGAAGAAAATAGCTCTGATTCTTCTATCGAAAAATCAGAAGAATCGGAAGATGAGTCCCTAAGGAGTTACGGAACAGAGTCTGCTATTGGTGAATCAATATCAGAGCCAAAATATATAGCAAATGAAGATGATATTACAGAAGAGCAATCGTCAGAGCAAGATATTGTACCTTCAGAAGAACTTAGGTCTATTTGCAAACTATACAACAGGATACAGCTTCAAATTATCCAAAAACATCAAGAAATGGCGAACAATAGCGCCCTTGTTGAAGAGATTAGTAGAGCTTCTGGATTGTTGAACGTGGGTCACAGAGAAACGACTTACCTTGATATTAAAACAAGAGTTATACAAAAAGCTAGAATGTTGATGGCACTATTACCCTCTTGTGAAGAGCGTGATGATCCTATACTCTTGATATTCCAACAAATTATCGATTTTGTATTATCTCCTATTGACCTTGAACATGTCAAAGAAGCCTTAAGGCGTAGACGATTACGTGCTTTCCACAGGAAGATTGGATTAAATAGTACGTGCTAACGATAATTTTGTATATTCTTACCTTTTGTAAGGTATAAGCAAATTGTTGTCTTGTGCTTCCTTTGCAAGTATTAAATACCAAGGTACTGTGAAATCGTTTATTACTATGCATGCTTATAGATGTAGGCCTTATATTAATTGGTGAGTCTCTTCGAAGTACTGGAAAATGGCCTTACCATTACTTGGATAATATCAAAGGTTGTAGCCCTTCTCTTCAGTATCAAGTGAGGTTAGCGTTCTACGAATTAGGCGAACAACTTGCTGCAATCTTACAGTCCCGTGAATATCATCCTTGCTTGCTATTACTGGCTCTTGATCCTTTGGGAATAAACTACAAACCATCAGACGAGCAGTTTTTGGATAAGATCAAGATCTTTGACTTGCTTCATAGGCTAATCCTTATGCCGTCCGAAATGCATCCCCGAGTTTCCATTTTAAAAGAAGATGTGACAAGCCTACACGAGGCTGCCAAGAAAATGTTTCAACTTATAGCTATTGTTGCGATTGGTGTCAACGCTGAGTCTCCTTCTAGGCTTCAACGTTCGTTTTTTAAGCTTATCTCACTTCACTTGGTACGATTACTTCAGCAAAAAGGATAATTACTAACTAGTAGTGAACCTAGGCTTCTGTATGGAATTGTGACAAACAACCATATATGGGCGCACAACAAGTTCTTCAATCAGAGTCTTTCGAATTTTTGTCTCTTGTATATAATCTAAGGTACCTCTTTTGAAGTGATGAAGGCACAAGGCTATTTCTTACAAGTATTAGTAAATACAACAGTGTTAAAGCGTGCCTTGCTGAGCCACATTCGCTGGCTACACTCATTAAAGTACTGAGTTGTGGTATACCCAAAGCTCAGCATTTGGTTTTGCGTATAATGCGTAATGTCCTTCCTGCAATGAATAATCCAATGGTGCCATTGAAGCTTGCAGGATTGCATGATGAAACAACAACGGTAAGCGATATTATCCAAAAGCTTTGAGTATTGCTGACGTATATTTAAGATGTTGTACTGGCTATCTGAAGCGATCGGCACTATTTACAGCTGGGGTTGCTCTGATGTTGAGCATCTAGCTCACAATAATAATATCATGTTACTCCTTACAGGCCTTGCATCTGCGCCACTGGTATGGTTGCTGTGAGTTATATGATACTAACTCTTGCCGTAGGCATGGGTTGAGACACGTATTAGACGCCCTCATGAGCTTCAAGACACCTCACATCCTTTTTATCCGTTTTATGATCCGACTGTCAAGATACCAACTGGTTGGCAAGCGCGATCTACTGATGTCCGCGTTTCCAACGAAGGGAGAACTCTACTAATACTACAATCCATGTACGTAATTTTTTTAGTTATTTTTCTTGCTAACACGTGAGTGCAGACGGAACCCAAGAAGGAAGTATATAATTAGGGGTAACGATGTTGTACCAGATTCTATACCATTCTTTTATTTTGAAGTTAAAATCGATGAGTTTAGCGCTGATAGGTTCGAAAAAACAACCAAAGGTTACAAAGTACTTAATGAACTTTTTTTAGGGAAATTAGAATCGGATTGTGCCCAACTGATGATAACTTTTATCGTGTTCATGGCAATGACTTTCCTGGTAGCACTCCAGGCAGTTATGGGTTGGGTCGCAGTGGCCGAAAGTATAAGCAGAGTCTACGAGATGGTGCTGCTTATGCCACTCCTTGGAACAAAGGCGATGTAATAGGTTGCTTTTGGGATAAGAGGAATGGTATTGTTTCCTTTACCCAATGCGGTCAGTACCTCGGCAAAGCGTTCAGAAATGTTTATGGTAGCTTCTACCCTATGATCGGCATAGCAGGCGCTGGTGTATCTGTAACAGTCAACTATGGTACGCGAGAAAGATATTGGTGTTTGGGTTTGTGTTAAATGGTTTTCTTGCAGGACAAGTTCCGTTCAAGTGGAGTTTAGAGACTCCTATATTGAAGCTAAAGAAGGAAAAGAAGAAGGAAGAGTATGGATTAATGGGTTATAGAGCCTTTGGTCTAGCAGCAGAAATGGTGACATTGGTCCGCTCATTGCTTAGATCAGCGCATTGGCAAGAAAAGATTGAACAAGTTGTGGTTTCTTGGATACAGACTTTTGTGCAAGCGTCCAATTCTAACAACAGACCAAATGGCTCTTTCTCTGGTGGAAGCGATAATATGCTTGGTAATGCTTTTACTGCTTTAGCCATTCTTGGTGGTGACACCGAAGAATACCGCCGAGGACAACGAGTGGAGATTCGTAAGCATTCAGCAACATATAAGGTATATTTTTATTTCTTTTGGTGTGAACCTGACGTGGTACAAAAAGGATACATTGTACAATACGAATTTGAGAGCGCTGTAGCTACTGTCACAATTGACAACCACAAGCTGCCTTCTGTTCTCCCTATATCTTGGTAAGAAGTCTTTTCTTGTGGACATCCCATTTTCTTACAACGTTTAGTTTGAAGCCTATCCCAGAGATCACGGTGCCCCTCGGCACGTACCAGAGGCTAGGACCACAGTTGATACCATTGCTATTATCTATGATCAAGTTACCAAAGGTCAGCACGCTATATCGCTTTCAGTTAAAAGCTAGAGCTTTACGGGTGCTGACTTGTATGATGGACCAAAAAGATTGTGTTGCTCGGTTGATATGCAAAGAGCATATGAGTCTATTAATGACACAATCTCTTGCTTCCTTGTCAAGAGACCAAGAAGCTAATTTGGATCAACTTGAACGTATATCAATTCGATTACGCCAAGTGCTGTATGACCAGTGCTCACCAAAATTCCTTCGACAATTGGACGTCTATATTGGGTCCGATGATGACTTTGGTACTAGCTTTCTTTGTAGTAAATCCTAAATGATTACTAACGGTTTTTTCCAAGACGCTGGCATGGTACGATCAGTACCAACCGACACGGAAGATGAAACAGATGACGATGCCGACTTCAGCGAACCTGATATTAAGGTAAGGTCGTCGCGTGAGATACTGCCTGAAGAAATTGCTCCTGTATCTCCTGGACGGGCTCAACGCATCAATGGTCTCGAAATGAAAGTAGGAATGCATGTTTTAGTTATGGACAAAGAACCAAAATCTCCAGGTACCTTTCTAACGTCTAATGGACTGGTTGTTTTAACGTTATAAATTAGATTCAAACTGGGTTTCTAGCATGGATAAGACGATTGGTAGAATAGGCATCATCAGAGAATTAGATCTGCGTGTCAACAGTGTATTACTCAAGTTTTATGACAGAGATACACTTTCAAGTGAAGCATGGTGGTATACTCCTGGTACGGAATAAGGATTTTGTAGTTTGCTGCATTAACTAAATGGGTTTTTTTTAAGCTGTTCTTGTAAAGCCAGGATATGCCTTACCTGAGGTCTTTCATGTTCTTGGTACTCCTGAAGGATTAGTTACCTCAACAACAGTCACTCACGTGACTATGCGCAATGAAATTGATAAGTCTATCATTTATGCACGCAAAGCAGTACTGAAGCTTATTTCAAATATACCTTCCAATTTACCGCCAACGAGAATATCTGTACAAAGCTTAGGTGGGTCTAAAAAACTGACTAACCTTCTCAAAATGGCGTATAATCTAGCTCCTGTAAGAGTCATGTAAGTGATATCGTCATAAGGTTACCTTCTGACCAGTTAAAAGGAATTTGGCACAGTGGACAACCAGAGAAGAAGTTAAGATACTCCAGGCCAGACTGGAAGCAACACTTCAACAAGGAACGATAGCAGAGTCTCAAAGACGAGAGAAATCGAAAGAGTATACAAAAGAAGGGTGGTTACAGAAGCAAGGGAAGCTGTTTAAGCAGTGGAAACAACATTGGTTCACAATCTCGGACGGTAACAGTACGTCAATAGCTCTCACTGTTCCCACGTATGTAATTACTAACGCTTTGGAATAGTGCAATATTACAAGTCTAAGAACAACAGACAAAAAGCTGAAGGATTCATTGCTTTAAGCAATGTTGTTCGTGTTGAGGAAATTGAACAAAAAGCCAAGAAAGGAGAAGAACGTAAAGAGTATATGTTTTCTCTAGCCACAAGTGATAGAACTATCCTTTTTCAGTGTGGTGTAGAAGCACAAAAGAATGATTGGCTTGCTGTCATACAACATCATGTTCTAAACAAGCCTTTTGCTAAGGTGTCCAAAAACTCTCTTGCAGCTCGATTAACAGAGAGTTGTATCACTAACCTGATGGAGACTGTGGATGATCAAATACCTTGTCAGACATATGAATATAGATACCCTTACCGGGACACTGTTAAACAAAAGGTTAGGATAATGATAGAAAATGCTGATGGGTTACATGTTTTCTTTGATAAAAACTGTAATACAAGGCTTGGTAAAAACTTATTGAGGATTTATCGAGACGCTGCTTGTGAGAATCTTATTGCTTCTTTCAGTGGCAAAGGACATTTACAATTCACACCACTTATTATTCCTCATGTTCATACTATCTGGGTGACCTTTATTCCTGGGCCTGATGACGGTGAAAGAGACAAAGAATGGGGCATTAGGTACAAGCTTCTAACAAATTCTTTTTTGTTTTTTATCAAGTTTATATTGAAACTGACCTTGATTGTTTAGGTTGTATGTCACACCTATCAGACAGCGTCACCCTGATGCTATGTTATTCAAGCAATTTAGTTTCGAGTTTGGTTATGCATTAGTAGACTTTTTACTGTCTATTTCTCCTCTTGATATTGCTCCTTTTTACTGCAAGAGACTTGTTGAGGCATTGTTCTCTCACTTTACAAAAGAGGATCGTGAGGAGCGTATCAAAACACAAGACAGGAGGATAAAGGCTTCAATTGCTTTATCTAGATTACTAAAGCGATGGCATTTGTTCCCACCTGATCAACGGCCTAATCTTGAGGAAATTGCTAATGTAGTAAAAGATGAAATGCTTTCGTATGTTGTTTCTTCTTCATAAGTTTTTTCCTAAACTTAAGACATTAATGTTATTTTAGGCTTCACAACTCTGAGAAGAAGGCAGGTGGATATTCACAACAGTGCCAACATGTTTTCGAGTTGATGATCCATATGAGTCGCGTACTAACTGGCCGATACATATCCAATACGTCCGCTGTCAAATGTACGTTCATTTTGTTTTGTTTCTTTGTACGTGAGATTGGTGTTTTACTTTTTATCAGCTACGGACCAAAAGGCGACAACTCAAAAGAGTGACAAGAAAGGAAGAGAGCATAAAAAACGTGGTAGTAAAGGCGGTTTAGCGCCAGGAGAGCGACGTGATAGGAAGCGAGGAAGTATTGCTGGCCTTGCCTCCAATCTCGCTACCAATATTGCCACTAACCTCACCACTACTGATCGCAATAAAGAACACAAGAAGAACTCCAGCCTTGATAGTGATGGCGTTCACTCTGAATCTGATTCTGCAGCAAAAAGCGATGAATCTGCAAAAACACCAAAGTCCAAGAAGCGTGTTGAGAACGCCAATGGTAAGAAAAAAGCAGAGGAGCAGCAGAAAAAGAAGCAGCTATCTGAAAAGAAGAGGAGAGACCGAAAGAGACGCAAAAAGAGAGTTAAAAAGCCTATGGATGACACGTGGTTCAAAGAGTCTTGGAATACCATACAGGCTATGGAGCGTTTGTCTTATGGTGAGGATTTCCCTTTGGATTACATTAAGAAGGCTATCATACATCACTCTGTGGAGCATCACGAAAGTCCTCATCCGTACGTTATGGTGTTCTTATTCAAATCATTCTTCTTTGAATCTTGTTTCTTTTTATGTTTTTCTTGTGATTTGTTGACATTAGCTTTTAGTTATCCTAGACCTGTCAAGGTATGCGCAAAAGTTCAGATTAAGAACGCTAGAAGCCTTGTTATTACATTTGATCAAAGGTGTAAGACAGAGCCGTCTGTGGATTACATGATGTTTTCAAAGAAGGGTGAAGGACAGCATGAGCTTGCATACTTCTCTGGTTCATTTCCAACGGAGGATTTCATTATTCAAGGCGATTACTTTTACTGGTCGTTCATTGCTGGTCCAACTGAAGGTCCTCAACATTGGGGATTCAGGTACGATAGTATCAAGCTTTATTTATTGTATTAACACGCTACAGGTTCTCTGTGAAGCCTGTATGGGCAACCGATGAGCCGCAAATCTCAGCCAAAGAAGTGCTAGCACATATTGGCGTAGAGCACCAGAAGCTTGAATGGACCATATCTCATTATGTACAACTCGTACAGGTACACATAAAAGAGGATTTTTATCATGTTCTGTTGTGGCTAATAATTCGTTTTGCAGCTCATAAACGAGAGGTGTCAACAAACTGAAATGGCAAGCCATAAGATTGAGATTGTGAATGCATTACAATTAGACACATCCAAGTATCCACCACTGTTACTAGGCACAACAAAACGCGCAGTTCAAGGACGTCATATTATATTGAAGTATTTCAACATGAAGCTGAGTGAGGGTATGCAAAATCTTTTGTTCTTCTTGCTTGATTTGTAATTTATTCCATTGTAGTCTTGCCATTGATCGACATGTCTATCATGTGGAGTGATGGAAGCATAGCGCGTTTGGTCAGTATCCTTAGAGGACTTGTGTTCTATGATGTAAAGATCAACATTCTTGGACAAGCCTTGAAAGCAACTGAGAGCGGTCAAAGGCGACCAATGCTCAACCTTGACAGACAAAAGAATCAAGGTAAAAAAATTCAACAACAAACGTTTTAACTTTTTGGCGGTCACTAAATTACTTTCCGATAGACCTACTGTTCTTACAAGCGTGGAAACACTTGCAATTCATCGATCAAGCGCGATTACGTCAAAAAGATCGTGCTTGGGAGGTTGTATTTAATAATGAAGATGCAAGTGATGCTGGCGGTTTGTATCGAGATTCAATCACTTCTTTTTGTCAAGATATACACGATGTTGCATTGGGTCTTTTGATACCTTGTCCCAACGCTAAAGAGCAGCTAGGGTTCAATCAGGATAAATTTCTGCCGAATCCAGGTACGTTGCTTTGATATACACTATTTCTATGAGCTGACCATGTATCCTCAAGCCGCTGATGATCCTGATGCCATATCTCAGTTTGAATTTATTGGAAAGCTCATTGGTATTGCCATACGCACAAAACAAACGCTTGACCTCGCCTTCCCATCACTCATCTGGAAGTTGTTAACTGATTCTAAACCTGATATGTACGGCTTTCTTATTTATTCTTCTCGAAGTTATTACTAACAGTTTTAACAGCACGGACCTCGAGGCGATTGATAAGTGCTTGTTTAGATACATAGAGACTTACACGAATCCTGAGCTTCTTGGATTCTCCAGAGAGAACTTTGAAGAGTTTGTACCAACTATGTTCTCTGTTCAAAGAACAGGCATGGATGAATTTGTTGCACTTAAACCAAACGGTCTGAAAGAGCGTGTGACGTACGTACCAAAAGAAGAAAGGAAAAAAAGTAACCTCACATCTTATTGTAGATGGGAGAACAGGCTCGAGTACCTTGCTTTGCTAGAAGAGTATCGACTACAAGAGTTCAATGTTCAAGTTCAAGCTTTGAAGCGTGGTATTGATGCTATCATACCTACAGAACTACTCGCATTGTTCACATGGAAGGCAAGCCAATAACACAACTTTACATCTTTTTTTCTAATTTTTTGATGTCAGGAACTCGAACTGCGTGTTTGCGGTCAACCAGTATTAGATCTTCAGTTGCTCAAGAAAAACACAGTTTACCTGTATGGTGTTGATAAAGCACCACATATTGCTTACTTCTGGGAAGTCCTGGAAGAGTTTACACCCGAACAACAAAGCATGTTCTTGAGGTTCGTCTGGGGACGTTCCAGGCTACCTACTGCTTTCGAATTTGATACAAAGTTCCAATTATTACCTTGGACAGGTCCTCTAGAGAATACAAATGTACATAATAGCTCTGGTGGCCTTGATTACGATCAGTATTTGCCTCTTGCGAGAACTTGCTTTTTCAGCCTTTCTTTGCCTAATTACAGCAGCAAATTCATTCTTAGAGAAAAACTGCTCTATGCAATTACCACGTGCAAGGAGTTCAATGATGACGTCGAAGATTTTGTAGATAGCATGAGCATCAGCGGAGCAGGCTAAAAAAAATTTCAAGCTTTAAAAACGGACGCAACAAACATAAAAAGCCTGTCTCCTTGAGCTCCTTATCCTGGATTTTTCCAAAAAAAGTGTATTATTGTATAAAATTATTGTAGAAGTATTACGTAAACATTTGCCTAATAAATAAAATTAATGACAAAACAGCAAATAAAGTAGTTTGATGAGATGTAAGAAAAGTTAACAAACAGGATGGACTTTGTTGTAACATTTGATTTATTGTAAGACTATTGAGCACAAGGATACTCACAGAATCGCTGGTATGTCTTATACTCTCCGTCTTTAGGCGAAGTGATTATGCTGTAAACAGTTTGAAGATTCAAAGTAGGTTTCAGAGACAAAACAGCCTTTTTTTCGAAGAGAAGAAAAAGTTAGTAAAATCATGAGCAAAATACCAGCGACAAAAAAAAAACTACCTTGTAAAGGAAATCAAGTGTCATATCGTCACGACCCATAGCCTTCATATGGATCATACCTGGATCTCTTCTATCATCCCACCAAGGAGCAGGCTCCCAATTATCGTACTAGTACAAACATAAGACAAAGAGTGTTTTACAGGCACGTGGAGGAATACATAAAAAAAAAGAGACGCTTACATTTGTTTGCAACAAAAACCAAGTTGTTGGAGCATCAAGGCGCATAATATTGGTTGCATTCTTTCTATTACGTGATATAACAGCACCCTCACCTGCAGCAGTACCTGCTACAGTATAGTATACATTTGAGACGATAGGGTCGTTAGATAAGCTCTTAACAGCTGAATCAAAGTCCGTTTCGTTGTTCATAACATCTCTGCTCAAGAAAGACACCAGCGATGCGTTTTTTGTCTAAGGCAGAGGTTAACAATGAACAACTGGATTGTGAAGAAAAACCCCAAAATCCACTTACCTGAAGAGCGAATAAAACATCACGGAACGCATCTGTGATGTTATGGTTGAACCTGGTGTTAATAGTGATTGAAAATCCATTTGGCTTCATGCCTTAAAAATCAAGTCAAAAAAAAGGAATATGTTTGAACTCAAAAAGTAAGTGACACATACCGCTTAGGACTCCAGAATATCCTGCAAAGCTAGTAGTATAATAAACTACTTTACCACCACGTTGGAATTCTCCTTCATATGTCACAGAACGCCTAAACGAAAATACAAGTAAATAACAGCAAAGTACACCACATCACGATGACAGTTTATGACGTCGTACAATATTTCAGTGAAACTCATCCCAAGAGGGAAATCCATGTTTCTAGCATGTAGAATTTTTCCGTCACGTGTTTGACCAACAATCGAAGTACATGCAGCGCTTTGAAACAAGAAAATATAAGCCAACAAAAGCAATAATAAATAATAAAAAAATGTACCCAACTTCATATCCAACATTAATGATACTTAGAAGTCCATATGGGATATCTGCCACAGCTGCACATCCTTTAATTTCTTGAGCGTACTCTGAAGGGAAATAGAGGTTATTAAGTCCCTAATTAATCAATTAAAAATCATGTCAACTGGTTATTCGCAAAAGCAAGTCCACGCCTCTCCAAGGTAATTTACAATTTTTGCAACTTCTTTTCCAAGAATGTTTTCAATAGAGTGTGCCAGGTATTGCATGTTTTCTTTTATGGTTGCATCCCCACAAACCTCTGCATCTAATCAAACAACCAATTATAAGTTTTTAATACTACACAAGAGGTATGCACGTACATCTCTTCTCAGGAGCGAGATCCAAATCAATGACGAACATTGGTACATCCTCTATTGATCACGTGAATAAAACTTGACAAGATGTAGGCCTACCTGTTGTATTCTTTGGCTTTGGGAGCTCTCCAGCGCTACAAGCCTTCAATTCAATACAAACGCTGTACACTGAATGTTGACTTTCCAAGAGATCCAACTAACCAACTTTTTGTTATTTCTTTGCTGATTTTCGGGCTTTTTTTTTTTTTTGCGTACAACTGTTCCTAGTTCTCGAGCTAGGAGGTAACAGGAATAGTATTTAAGACCATGTAGAGTAGAACAAACGTCTTTTTCGAAAAGCTTCTTGAGTTCTGCAATTGTTCGGCCCTCTACGAGCAAAGCTTCCAGTTCGTTAACTGCCACACCGCATAGAGCGCCTGTTAAAAGGGTTAACGCTCATTAGACGTTTTTCTGAAACAAAAATTACGTACATTCTACTGATAAGCTGGGTTTGGGTTTGTTTGGTAGTTTAATTTGATCAGCCAAAGCTAAAAGGCTTCCAAATCTCTCTACGGCTATTTCTACCTCTTGTTCGCTATAACGGCTGCCAACACCTGGGAATTGAACGCAAAGCACCGAAACGGCGATAACCGCCAGAATAAGTACAACGCGCATCGTGGGAACAAGTTGTTTGACTTTTCAGATTGTTGCTTAACCCAATCTTTCCAATTAGGCGTTATTTGGCTATAAATGGGTTAAACCATTATTTCTACAGGTACATATACCCGTCCAAGGCTAGGGCAGCCGCCAATGTCCAGTCAAATTCGGTAATTACATTTTTTGAACCGGTTCAAAAAAGCACGTGTGGATCTGGACTCTAGGGTTTTGAATATCGGAACATGGGTCACACAGATGGCGTTGAAGTGTTTGCTGATGTACTTGGATGGGGATACTTTGTTTGTTGGTCTATTACATTCTACCCACAAGCCTGGGTTCTCTATTCGCGAAAAAGGTACAAAGCAACGAAAAAAACAACTTGCCAAACAAAGAAAACATTTTGACATTTCATTTTACCTTTTTTGATCGTTTGTTAGCGCCATAGGGTTTAGTTTTGATTTCCTTACGTTTAACCTACAAGGTAAGCCCTTAATTGTAGTGAAAAGCGCAATTTAAGCGGTTTTTAACAGCCACACCTCAGGTTATGCAGCGTATAGTGTGTTTAACCTTGTACTTTATTTATCTCCCGTTATTCAGCGTCAATATATGAAAGACCAACACTCAGATCATATACCAGTACAAGTACGTATTCGCACTTTAAATCACGTGATTTGTAAAAAAAAGAAAGGTGGGATACTAATCTGGGTTTGTTTTTCTTTTGCGAAAGATAAACGATATAGTTTTTGCTTTACAAGGCTTGGTTATGAATCTAGTCTATCTTGGATTTGTTATTGCATATGAGAAAGGTGATCAACGTGTATCAGAGTCTACGTGGTGGATATCGTTAGCAATGTGGTTCAGTGTGGTTGTCGTAAGTACGTCAAAAAAATTAAGTTGTTTTTTAACAGGTAAAGTTGTTGTTTGTGCGGGATGGATTATTGATTGGGTATGGGCAGTGCAAGCACTGGGATATGTTAAGATGGTTGTCACATTTGTAAAGTATGCACCACAGGTAGTAATAGGAATATATCATATGTTGTTTTAGTAACAATTTTAAAGGCGTATTTGAACTACAAAAGAAAATCGACAACTGGATGGTCAATTCTTGCTATTCTTTTCGACTTTGGTGGTGGCACTCTATCTTTTCTACAAATGTTCACTTTGGCATTTCACAAGAGTACTATTGTTTTAGATACTGTTTTCTTACACTGAGTTTTTAGATGATTGGTCAGCATTCAAAGGAGGAAATATTGGCAAACTTGGATTGGCTTTGATTAGTATTTTTTTTGATATTATCTTCATGATACAACACTACATTTTATACCGTAAACCAAAGCCTAAACCTGTACTATTTACTGTCACTGATGTCAGTAAAAATGTATCAACGAACGGCCTTCTGTCTACTCAAAAAACAGAAGAAGGAAGGGTGTAATTTTAATGATATAAAAAATTAATTGCAAAATAAAGTCAACTTGGTTGAAGTAAACAATCTTGGGTTTATTAAATAGCCATGTCTATTTTACTTATGATATTGTCATTATGTGTAAAGTACAGTGCATTGTTATGATACTTCATACCATAAATATCCTCCAATTCGAGTTTTGATGATATCTTTATTTCAAAAAGCTGTTCATTTTCGACAAATAAACGAAAGAGTTCACCTCTGCTTGTACCAAAAAATAAGCTTCCTACAACACAAAGTTACCTTCACGTGCACTTTGAAAAAAAAGTAGAATATCACGTGATAATTCACGGTTTGTTAAGCACCTTGAACATAGCTTAAAAGGCTTATGTATGATAGTTTAAATTGATATTTATATACCTCTTTTGTTTTTGCTCTAACGATATAAACGTTGTCATTGTTTGATAAGTATATATTCCCATAACAATCAACTTCAATGCCATAAGGATGTTCACATCCATCAATCTTTTCCTCACAGTCTTGTGGTGTATTTGTTTTTGAAAGACTGGGTATAGCATGTATTTCATTTGATGTATCAGTGCAATACAAGATATGACCTTCAGGAGAGATAGCAACACTTCTAGGCCAACCATTTATATCTTTTTGGAGCAACTTCAATTCTCCTGTTTTAATATCAATGTATTTAATACTCTAATGTGTAATCAATAAGCACACCAACTCATCAAGAAATGGAGAATCAAAAGATTTACTGAAAAACAAAGAAAAAAAAAATCACGTGCATTATTTGCTCCATCAGCTATGATGATGTTGCCGGTACTGTCAATAGCGACATCATGTGGATAATCTAAGTTCTTTTCTGATGTAAATTCGAATGTATTGACAAGACCAGTGTTGATACATAACTTTCTTATTTGATGGTTTGAGTTGTCTGTGATGATTAACTGAAGGGAAAAAAAAAAAAAAGTCAGATGATAGATTTATCATATCAAAACAGCCTTTTTGTGCTTTACATACATTGCCTTGATGATCAAAATCTAACCCACGGGCACTATTAAACCGAGCGACGTCAACAGTTCCTTTTTAGAATAAATTTGTTTAAAGGGCGTTTTTATGAGCTGTACCATCTTCCTTTCCGCTGTTTAAGTCACCTGCTACTCTTTTGATTGTATAAACTGTCGTTAAACTCTAAAATCCATTAAACGCCGCTATATTAATCCTTAAACGATACTTTGTATAGTCTAGTCGATTTAGCGACAGATTCAAATAAACTACTTGTCAGTAAAGCAGAAAACAGAGCTGAAGGTGTAGAAATATAGTTTAAGATTTCTAACACCAATTCCACAGGAAGGTAATCCATTTGAGTGAACTGTGCTTGACTGAGCGCGAAAATACTTTGACGATTTTTTTTTACTGTACTGGTTCATGAAAACACCATCACGTGACTTCCAAAAAAAAAACCCATGTGTAGATATGGATCATGTGATTCTACATAAAACATATCTTTCTACAAGAGTATGAAGCGAAAAGCAAGTCGTAGTGTACAATAATGAATGCTGTTTGAAGCAGTTTATTTTATGTTTTAAAACACAACTTGCTCTCTTTTCTTTTCTTTTTTCTTCTCTTCACATCGAAGACATTTTACTTCTTTGGCTTGTATCGTAGCTTCAAACCAATGTAGGCTACAATTCGGAAAAACACAGCAAACCCAAAGAGCACAATTATATTACCCCAAATGTTATCAATGGCTAGGTCTTCTCTGTCAAGAACACGTTGGCCATCGATAGGTGGCTCGAATGTGTTAAGCACCAAAGTACCATTCACTGTGGTATTAGTAATAATGGCCGCAGGCTCAAATGGAGAGCTAAAACCGTCTATTTGGTTAAAGGTAGCACCACGAAATACAGTTACAAGTAAGCCCTAAACGCGAAATCAGAAAAGAACACAAAAATTCAGTTTCTTTTTTTTCCGTTATTCACGTACGTCATAGGCATATTTCAAATGAGATATGTACTGAGTCCATCTAATCCACGATGGCATGAGCTGCAAGTCAACATAGAATCCGCTTGTCAACATACTAGTCAAAAAAAGTAAGAAACTGTTCAGAGAAAATTGTCATCCAGAAAAAAAAAGATAGCCACTTACATTGACAACAATGCAACTGATCCGTATACCATAGCATCTTTGAATACTGGTATCCAGGAGCTAAACATTAATCCGAACCCAGATGAAGCAAAACTGCCAAAGAGAATAACAATAAGGTAGAGAAAGTAAGCTCCAGCATCACGTCGAGCATCGGTTAACCTAACAAAAACCAAAATCAGTTTTAAGTTCTCAAGGAAGTCATTCCTTTAAAAATGAAAGCATACCAATAAATTATAGTAGTAAAGATAACGGGGAATATCATTTCGAAAGGTATATCTGCAAGAACCTTCGCCATGAAAAATGCTGAGAGCCTAAAACAAAAAAAGTCAATCAATGAGTTTTTTAATCAACGCAGCGCTACAAAGCATAGATAACTAGTTCTGTGGGATTTTTTTGTGTACCTGTATAATCCTTCATTTCTCTCCTTAATGAGTACAGCTCTTGTTTGACCAAATGTCAAAACTGCTTGAAGGAATGGAAAAAATCCACCGATAAAAATCAAACCAAAAAACATAGATCCAAGTACATCATTTATACGATCTTCTTGTTTTGGAATCTGAAACCATAGTAATCCAGCAATAATAGATACCAAGAAAATCTATACAATCAATTAGTATTAGTGGGGTTAAGAGTTTTCTGTCCACATACTTGAATAAACATCAAAGGTTCAAGAGTTTGACCTTTCTTTTCGATAAACTCTCTTTTAAAAATAACTGAAAATTGATGCCACCATGATGTTGGATATTTCTTCCTATACGGTTTAAGTTAGTGAACCACCCTGTCGGATATTGATGAATAGAGCTTACTTTGTCAAATCGGTCTTTCGTTTGTTGTAATCCTTTAATTCTTTTTTGACTCTTTTTGCAATCTTTTTTTTATTTTTCTTTTCATACGCTCTGAAAAAATGTCATTAGAATAATTATACATGGTTTACTAGTACGCACTGATAATCTTCTATAAGCATTGACTTGAGCTCTTGACTATCTTCTCCTTGCTGTTGTAGGATCATACCCACTATGGAGAAGTGTTAAAAAAACATTTTCAATCGAGATATCATAGCAAAAAAAAAAGAGAGTGCAGCTACGTACTCATAAAATCAGCAGGATTGTAGTACTTATCACAAGGTAATCCCAAGTCATTAAAATAATTTAGAGCGTTTGAAGCGGCTCCATGGTAAACCATGTGTCCGTCCATCATCAACTAAAGCACATTATAAGCAAACAAAATAATTTTTCAAAACAAACTATCATTGACAAAAAAACGTTTTTTTGTTTGGTAACTCACCACTAATTTGTCAAAGTATTTGTACATCTGGCTTGACGGTTGATGAATTGTTGTAACAACTGTCAAACCAGTTTCAGCTAGTCTCTTCAAAGTTTCAAGTAGCTTCTCAGCGGTACCCAAATCCAAACCAGACGTAGGTTCATCCAGAAGCAATAGGGATGGATTTGCAAGCAAAGCCAATGCTACATTGACACGCTTCTTTTCTCCACCAGAAACTCCTCTTTTTAAAACTCCTCCCAAAATAGTGTCCTACATCGAATACGTAAGTCAAAAATTACGTTTCAAGCCATGACAGCAAATCCAGAAAAAAAAAAAAATCCCAAAATATCATGTGAACTTTTTTTGGATATTTTTGTAACATTATCCACATACCTTTGCTCTGTTTAAGTTGAGTAAGTCCAACAAATCGCGGACTTTATCTTGCTTATCAGCAAGTGTTGCTGAAGCTGGTAGGCGCAACTCAGCAGTGTACATGAGTGTTTGCCAGACTGTTAGGTTTGCAAGCATAATATCATCCTACAGAGGTGATTAGAAGACAAATCCAACAAAAGACGGGGTAATGTAGATTTTCCCAAATTATTTTCGGATAAATCACAAAATAGGTTAGTCCGAAGGTTGTCACGATTTTGTTGCAATAAAAAACAATAAAATGTACTTAAACGTACTTGTAGAACATAAGAAGTGAGTCTCTTTGTCTTTGATGAAGGTTTAGCATCTTAATAGGCATGTTAGTTTCAAGACATCAAAAAAAAAAAATGTGGTAAGTTACCAAACAAAAAAAACGTACTGTTGAGAAGGACTTGGCCTGTGACACCTGTAGCGATACGACCAGATACAATATTTAAAAGAGTTGTCTTACCACAACCTAAAAGTAAAGAACAGTGTCAACTTTGTTTAAAATAAGGACTGTACTATTACCTGTAGGACCCATAATCGCAACTAATTCTCCAGGTGCGAAAGTAGCGTTTATATCATGTAAAACATGACGTTTACCAACTTTAGCTCTCCTGCATGTTCTCTTTACCTTTGTTTTAACGTGGTAGTTTATATTATCAAGCGTACAATACACTAAAACAAATAAATAAGGCTAAGACCTTTTTTGCTTTTTTTCAAGAAAAACAAACACAACACAAGACAAATGTCTTGCATTTAGTAGTGAGCGCTTTGTAAATGAAAGCACGTAGATGGGAAATAAGACCTTACCAGGAAAATCTGGGGCACTGTGTTTTGCTATTGTTATATTTACGTCGCTGTTTAGATTCACATAGCTTCCGTCTGTAGTAAACTGGGAGTATTTAGAAGATAGCCCGCGCCCATTTTTTTTTGTTGAAACAACACCGTCATCTTCGCTATCATCGTAATTGGTTGTCTTTTTAACACCTGCATAAGCAGTTACCTGACCTTTGCCTATTTGAGATGTTTTAGGGCAACAACTCGAAATACAGAAAATAAGGGTCGATTAGAACTGTGGTTATGTACCATCTGTGAGTTGCATCAAATTATAGCTGACGTAAGATTGTTTCCCGAGTTTAATTTTTACATGTGATCTAAAGGCTGTTACGGTACGTTGTGGCGTGTTTTACGTGCTCTTGGGTATCATAAATAGCTTTTCTAACTCTCTTCTTTAAAGTTGACCGGAACTTAGATTCAGTTGCTGTTTTGCATTCATCTATGACTACTTAGCGCTACTATAGTAAAAAAGTGGTAGTAGAACGCCATTGGAATTGTACAACGTGCCTGAAAAAGAAATAGCAATTTCTCCATCACTCTCGTTGCTTGGGTACGCTATGAAGTCTGGTAGTGAAAAATTCTCCGATTTGTCTAAGCGCTCGCGGTTTAGAGACGAAGTCTCAGTAGACGCGGAGGAGCTCATGCCTATTCCCTTACTGCAACTTGCAAAAAGTTTCGACTAAATGTAGTTAAGCCTTGTTTTGTCGTACGCTGACGTTATGTCAATTATCGCACATACACAGCTAGAAAAGACTTGTATTGTTACTAAGAAACGAATTCGTAACTATTTTCAGTATTTACAATAAGAAAGCGGGGGAACTACACCTGTGTATTTACCCTTTTATCGTACTGGCTTGCTAAAAACAGTGTGTTGATTTACCAATAGCGTAGGCGGATAATATTGTACTATTCCTCCGCCGAATGTTGTCATTTGAAGACTAGTTACGAGGTTTCTTTGTTTACGCACCCATTATCGCCCGTACTCGCCTACAATATACGTTTGGGAACCAATAACGTTAATTTTGTCTCACGTTTAGTCATTTATCTCAGAATGATCATAGGCTTGTAACAGTGAGCTAAATGGTGTTAAACAGCGAGCACCGTAGCACCTACCAAAGAGTAACTGCTCAGAAAAAAAAAAATGATGAGTGTCGAATTGGGAATGCAATCCATTCGTGGCCACCCAATCTTGGCGGCCGGATGAATAAGGGAGAATATATTTCGTCTAAATATCCCAAGTGACTACACCCCGTGGCTCATCGGTTGTAATAAAAAGACAAAGTCTTAAAAATAGGTGAGAGTACATAGCAAAAAAATTGCGGTTGCAAAAACATGTCAGTTTTCTGTTTTTATGAAAAAAGCTGGATACCTTCAATGTTAGTGTCTCTAAACTGTGCTCCTAGCATGTAGATCAAGCACAACGCTTTTTCACGAGCTGCAATTTTTTCAAGGAATGACAAAGCTTCGTAAAAGGCAAAAGCTGAAGATGTTACATGATCGTAGGAGTCGCGAGTTTGGTAGTCCACGTGGTTTGTTTATTTAAAACTTTTGACGGAGGCCTTGTTTTGCCACTGTAGTGTATGTTTACGTGGTAATTTTGCAGTGCTTATGATCATTACAATAAGAAGTTGGTACTCTTGTTGAGGAGTAAAGACCAAGTTATTTTGTTCAGTTTTTTTTTATAGTACACGACAACATCGCTTATTTCCTTCTGTAACCAAGTCAACTACATTTTCGTCTTGTCTTTGTTTGATTGCATCCTTTAAAATCTCTCTTACTAAAAAATCAAATGCCTCTTCAATGTTGAAGTCAGATAACGCTGACGTTTCAAACCAAGCACTTATTCTATTTTCTTTGCAGTATTCGCCTATTTTAGCGTGGTCTATACCGCCATATCCATTACGAACCAAGTCTACCTATGGATGAAATAATGAGTAACAGCTAGATGGAAAGGTCTATGATTGATTGTTGTGGATGGGTATCAGTTAGACGAACCTTATTTGCAATAAGAATTTTAGGTATCTTTTCCGATGAGTTCTTTCTTCTCACTTTTTTGTTTATCTCCTCGTTCCATTCTGGTATAGCGTCGAAAGTATTACCACGAGACATATCAAAAACCAGCAAAGCGCCAGCAGCTTCCTAAATATCACCAAAGATGTCAGTCATCAACATAAAACAACAAAAAAAATACAAACCTTGTAGTAAATATGTGTCATTGATCTGAATCTATCTTGACCAGCCTTTTTCGTCACAATCAGAGTTGATCGGTCTACTAAAAATGGAAAAATACACGTACAACATCCCATAGTTGGAGTTTTACTAGCGTTTCATCAACAGTCAGGTCTTTAACAGCCATATCAACGCCAATCTTCATATTTTTTTTTTAACGTTAAACCAAAAAAAACAAACAAAACGAAATCACGTGATTGGTCACGTGTTCGTACCGTATGTTTATAATCTGTTGTGTGATGTTAGTTTTTAAAAATGAAGAAAAAGCAGTGGAATCTTATAGAATTTGTACTACACACCTGTTTTGAACTCATTGAGAGCGAATCGTCTCACTATAGATGTTTTTCCAGTCGCTAAACAATTATTTTTTGATTTCTTTGTTTATAGCCTAAATACATACCTGGCGCGCCTACAATTACTATTTTGAACGTGAACGACGGTTCCTTGAGTTTAGAATGGTTAAAACAATAGTGGTAGTACACGCACTTGTGCTGTGTTGCTAGGTGGTGCTGCAGCCATGTCAACTGTCTGTCTGTCAATTGTCGGGTAGGCTGTAACAGCAGTACACGCAGTTTTAAGTTGTTGCGTTAAGCTGACTTTGCTGTTGAAAAAGTCACGTGCGCACAAGGGTGAACACATGATAGCGATTTGAAACAAAGTATTGGGTAAGATAAGGCGATAGTTTGAACCAAGGAAATAGACTAGTGTCATCCCGCTTTACGACTGTCAAAATTTTTTTGTCTTTTTTGAGTATTCACTATGACTTTATTTACATTAAAATTGTTGTTGGGTTTATTACTTTGGTAGAACGAATGTATGCAAATCGTCATAAAAAGCATTTGGTGTGTAAGGTATACCAGCACCACAAGTCAATAGAACTTGTCTTCTACCGACTTTGCACATGCCATGAAAGTATCTTGGTCCAGGTGGAGTACCAGCTCCTTTAATTCTGTGAATCTTCCTTGTTGCTACAAAAAAAAGTTAAGAAATACTTCGTAGGGAGGGTGAGTCGTACCAAGGTCGAATATGAATACTTCGTTACAAATGATACCGCCCAATGTACCACCGACTGTGAATATCCTTGGGTGATCGTCAAACTCAGCAACACCTGCGGTATGCCAAGCTAGACCAGTGTAATAATTTGGTAGTTCGAAATCGAGTTTTTCCCATGTTAGACTGCCAAGGTCAAGACAGTATACGTCATTACAATACGTTTCAACGAATCCTACTGATGAGTATCCGCCAATAAAATAAACTTTGTTTCCAATAACAGTAGCTGTAGCGCCATCTCTAGGCGTTGGCTTCTGGCCATGTGTTTGAATTTTTTTCCAAACGGAAGTGTCTAAAAAAGACAAGTGTTAAAAGAGATCACGTGTATTTGGTTTGTTGGAATTTTTTTCGTACGTGTATCCAAACAATGTAAGTCATCAAAGAAAGCCTCTGGGACTATAGTAGATCCACCAAATATGAACAAGTATCGGTTATCCGAAACAAAACTTGACTGGAATGATCTTGGTTGTGGTATATCTCCAGTACATGCAACCTTTTGCCATGTTGTCGTACTCATAGTTAACGCATATACATCATTAAAATACTTTTCGTTATCAGCTAATCCAGGCTTAAAGCACTGAGATCCTCCAAAGATAAACAGTCGATCTCCTATTTTTGAACATCAGAAAAAAACAACCCTTCAATCCAAAAAAGAGAGTTGTACCTAGTACTGCTGCAGCGTGACCAGATCTAGGAGTCGGTGTATGTTTTTGTGTAGGTATATCAGTCCATGTCATACTACCAAGATCCAATACTTTCATATCATTATAGTAAATCTTATCGTTGCTTGTTGTCTCATAGAATCCACCAAATACGCCGACTTTTCCGTTACAGTATGTCATTGTACATGCTGATCGTACTGATGGTCCTTTGCCCTCTGTAGCGATTGGTCCTGGCCAAGCAATAGCAAGGCGAGAAGAGTGCTAAATAACATACTATTAGATATTGAAGAAAAAGACTAAAGGAAACGCACAAGTGGTTCTGGCTCTGCTGACGTCATTTGTTTTCTTTGTTTTGTTTTTGGGAGTTTGTCTCCAGTGAGTAGCTCACCCATATCCCATTTTCCAATTTGAGGGTTCCAAAATAAAGGGTACGCTACAACGTAGTTGTGGATTTGTGGGAGATTCAAAGTTACAGGCAATTCATTGTAGTGTCCAATGAAAAATACTTGCAACACAATTTGATTTGTAATCTCGCTTTGTGGTACATCAAGTACAAAATCTTCTTTGTCTTGAGTGAGTATAACACGTTCTTTATTTTGATAGACGCGTGCTACTCCTTCCATGAACGTAGCAGGTATATTATCGACATCTATACCTTTAATAGACATGTCAGTACGCAAAAGTTTAAAGACTAGTTTTCTCTCTCACCTGTTATCGTAATCTTTGCAGATTTATCTTGTTGTATTGCACACGTGACACGTATTAATCTTTGTAGTATGAATGGAGGAATACCAAGTTGTAATTCATTCATAACAAGTTCCATAAAGTGATCACTCTTTGCAAAAACACGAACAGTTGCTAGCTTGTCATACTGAGTTTTTTGAAGGTTACAAATAATGAGATGTCCTTTTTTCTTCTTTGCAACTAGAACTTTGTTTTAGGCTTTATGTTCTTTTGAACTTTCTTGTGAACGCACCATTCCTTGGCATGTGACATGCAGGCGTAACTGTAAGTGAAGATCCCATTGCAAGCATAACATCACATTTCTTTGTGTTGCTCCAAGCCAAATCTAAAACATCTTCTGGCAAATTTTCACCGAAATTAACAATAGAATCTTCAAGTGGTCCGTAACACCTTCAAAAAAACATGTGATTAGATTGATGCTTCTGATATACAAAGTGAGTTTTTAAAAGGCTTACCCAGGTACACTACAGTATCTACCAGTCTTATGTTCCTTTGATGATATAGCATAAGTAGCAGAGGCATCAAAATCTCGAAGATATTCTTGGCCACATTTATTACATTTTTCCAAGTTGTGGTTACCATGCAGCTCGGATATCTGAATGTTTTAGGATTTCTCGTGAAAAAAAATGTCAACCTGTTACGTACGTTTTGGGGTAGTATACCGCTCTTCCTGTGGAATCCATCGCTATTTTGGCTGATGACGTATTTCAGCACTCCTTTGTTTTGAAGCTCTACTAGTGCCATGTGGCCTTTTGTTGGCATTGCTAGGTATTGGTTATGATGGTTACACCGATTTAATGCAAATGTACCTTTGCGTTTTACTGTAGTTGGTGCTGTACGTTTTTGACCGGTAGCAGCAAGCGTCCAAACGCCTTCCGGCCCTCTAAAGTCGGGTATGCCTTAAAAACCGTTAAAAACTAGACAAAAAAGCTCCTGGGACTGTGTTTATGGCGTACCTGCAGATGTACTTATACCTGCACCAGTAAATGCGCAAAAGTGCTTTGATTTACGAATCAATGCCGCGACTTGCTTTACCTACGCGGAGTGAGTCGGATATTGACAATATATTTTATTTCTCTTGTTTTAGATTTCTTACTTTTACTCTCAATGTTTCTTCATCTTCTTCATATTCAGTAACCATCTTAGGGTCATGGTGGGCTGTTGACATGGTTGTTGTTGAATTAAATTAATACTACAGCAAGTTAAGTTCACTTTTCTTTTGAGAATTCAGTTCATTTAATGGAATACTTACAGTCGATGAACGTGGATTATGTAAAGGCCTTTACCCGCTTAGGGGTACTGTTGCCGCTGATAAGCAATTCTTTGTATAGTGAGCTACGTTTTTGCCCATGGCAATATCACGTGAATTTGCAATAACAACGAAACTGCGTCAATGTTTTTCGCAGCTTTCTTGTTCTCAGACAAAAGACATCAGAGAATGACGAGTGTTCTGTACTGTACTATATTAGAGAACATAACAAAGGTAGTATTACTTGAGAGTTAACAACCGTTTAGCCATGAACAAGGAGATTGCAAACGTTTTTTGAAATTATCTGAATTGGAAAATGAAAAGCACCAATAATGGTAACTCTTCCGACATCGGCGAATGTACTGATGGACAACGTATGCCATTGTACTTACAGCTCCTCGGAGGACCCAAAAGACGGCGTGCAAAGTGAAACAAATCTGGACTTTTTGTTATAAGAAGCGCGCCTTTATGTAGCTATCACCTGATAGTGGTTCGCGTTTTATGCACTCTACAAGCTTTTTGTCGTAGTTTAAGTAATACAATATTTCAGTTGAACTATACCAGCCTAAAACAACGTTAAACGATATGAATACGCGAGAATAGATACCCTTATCCATGTCATAGGCATAATTGCAAGTAAAACCTAAAACACCATTATCACCAGAGTATTTGTAGTCTACTTGTTCACCAGAGAGCCCTTTTACTACTTTTAGAAGTTCTTTAGCGTTGCTCACTTCTGTTAAGAACTTTGATGCTTTTAATGGCTTGGTACTGTAGTACCCTTTTAAGGTATCATCAGAAGAGCCTTCACTATTATACGTATAGTCCTTAAAGTGCATAGTACCACCTTGAACATTCTTGGTTTGAAATGGTTCGTCTTTACCATACACAAATTCGCCAGTAAAGCGCTTTTCGATTATCTGTTTTACTGTTGCAGCTGCCATTAATAGTTTATCAGGTTTTAATGAACAAATGTATTAACAGCTCTTAAGTAAGCGGTGTAATTCGTTCACTTAACGATTTCCCTGGTACGTTGTACCTTCGGCAAATATCGCGGAAAAATGTACGGAATAGTACTAGCCTTGCTGAGAATATACTTGTAGGCGCGACTTGCATATCATTGGGTGTTCTCCATCGGTACATGTCTCACTTTAAGTTCAGGATCTGATTGTAATTCATGGCTTTTTCTATTTGCTGAAACTATACTTGTGGGATTGGCTTCCTGTCATTACTTTTTATTGTTTGTATTGTCTCACTTCATCTTCTTTCTTATGAACGTTAATCCATTTAGTCTATTTGTGCAATTCAACAGCTATTGCTAATCTATGATGTAGGCTGTTGCTACACTACTTTTTGGTGTTATTATACCCAACTCATCTTCTTTCTTCTGAACGTTACGTTATTCCATTTAGCCGTTTTGTATTCGATTCAAATGCGATTGTTACTCTCTATGTTCTTTACAAGAGCATTTCGTCTTTTTGTTGTTTCTAATAGCTTGTGTCTATTATTATATGTGCTATAGTTTTGGTATAGTTTGTAAGATGGCCGGTACTAGTTGGTTATTACGGAAACTACACTGGATAGATGTAACGCTAGTTTACATTATGTATAACAGTACTGCTTACAGCAACTTTTAAGCAAATAAACATATCATTTAAAAGCTGAACTAAAGTTCTCTAACATCGACCACGTGACACTTGTCAAAGTGTCAGTTACCTCCAAGTCTCGTGCTGTAGTTTCCAAATCGACAGTATGATAAAACGTAGGTATCTCGGCGAAATGTAGTGAGTTTTCTGCCCAACAAACTGATGTTCATTTTTAAAGCTTGTTGACTATTTTCAACTGACGTTCATTTGTGAAATGGCGCGCACGAAGCAGACCGCTCGTAAATCTACTGGTGGAAAGGCTCCACGAAAGCTTCTTGCTACAAAAGCGGCGCGAAAAAGCCCTAGAGTGCCTCTTGCTGCAAATGGTAAAAACAGTTACTTCGTTCGTTACATACACTAAATAATTGTACTAGGAGATGCCAAACGGTACGTTGGCTTGATTTAAACGAGTTTAAGGCGAAGTTGCTTATAACAGCTTTAGAAGCCCTCGTAGGGACAGAGCTCGATCTAGAGGTATTCGTGGAAGACCAAGAAAGCCTCTCGGCACAAATAATCAGTTCCAGGTAACTTCATTTGATTCAAAGGCCCAAAGCGCGAAAATATATGACAAGCATCTCAAAAATAGACTGCTGGCCATACAACTGACATTGGTTTAATCAATATTTAGTCTTCAAATGACCAAAGGGATACACTGTTCAGTGTGTTGATGCAGGCACTTGAAGCTAGGAGGAAGTATGAAGATGAAGTACAAAAGTACGTTTTTTTACCAACAGAAGTGTCAGCTATTCATTGAAGCAATATTAATCATGTGTACAAAAGGGCACGGCAACGGATATGTTCTGAACGTGTTGTTTTGAAGACTACGGATCAATACAATGATTATTATTCTGCTACTTCACCAGGACTCTATAAACGTATGAAAGAGAAACTCAGAACTATTAACAGTTTTTTGTTAAGTTGTTTGTCCGTCTAGATGAAATTGACAAAGAGATTGAACACCTACAAAAGTTATTTATGAACGGATTCATCGTTGAAGATGAGTTCAGAGATCGTAGAAGAAATTTAGAGATACAAAGAGTGAACCCTTACAGCGAAGATATCGAGATGATTGACTATACATCTGTTAGATCTTCTGCTTCAGCTTCTAGGCAAGTACTAGTCTTGTGCCTCTAGTACTATTGTTATAATCTAATCTCGATTTCTTTTACAGTGCATCTAGTCACGATGAAGAGAATAGGAATGTGCGTGTGTTTATTAGTTCAACATTTCGAGACATGCAGGATGAAAGAGAAGTACTTTTAAAACACGTGTTTCCTAAACTTCAACAAATGTGCAGTGATCGTGGTGTCTTCCTAACACAGGTGATTGTAAACCTGTACCTGTAATTATTTACTCATACTTAGGTTGACTTACGTTGGGGTATAACTGCTGAACAATCTAAGAAAGGGAATACCATCGATATTTGTTTAAACGAGAGTAGGTTTAAACTTCTTGTTTTCGCGGACTTATGGTTCTTTTAGTTGATCGTTGTCGCCCTTATTTTGTTTGTATGCTTGGTGGAAGGTATGGTTGGAGTCAGAGCCAAGATAACTCAGACAAACTGCTTGCAAAAACGTTTGCTACTGCTAAAAAAACATTCCCTTGGATTGAGAAATACAAGGATCGTTCTGTAACTGAGTTGGAGCTCCGTCATGCTATACTAAACGGAGACCACCAAGACTCCATTAAAAGAGGTTTAGTATACATACGAAATGGAACATCGAAACTAGTATGTGACTGCTTGTCAACAATGCAATGTTAATCTCTTTCAGAGTGAGGAATCTATCGATAAGCAGAAAAAACTTGGAAACTTAAAAAAGGAGATAGGCTTATCCAATGTCAAATCATACTGTTATAATAGTGCTTCGGAATTCGGTGATCATGTAGCAAAGAGTCTAGAAGCACTAATATGTGCTGATTTTCCAGAGCAGTTGCGTAATTTAACTGTTTTCTGTGAACTAAACAACATATTCTTTAGGAAAAAGTTGACGCCTCTTGGAAAAGAAAGACAAGCTCATGATGCATTTAGAGCTTCTCGTGGAAGACTATATATTGGTGGATCACATTACTTTCAATCTATAGAAGCACACTTCTCCAAAATATCGAATGCTCCGTTGTGTATTGTTGGTGAGAGTGGCTCAGGAAAGGTACTAATTTTTATCAAATTATTCCTTTAAAAAATGTTCATGTTTTATCTAGAGTTCTCTCGTTAGTAACTGGGCTTCACGCTACATTAACACAAATATTTTTGTACTATACCACTTTATTGGTTGCACTGCGAATAGTACTGAACTTGGACGCATGTTATCACGTCTAATGGGCGAGATGAAAGAGCACTTTAAACTGACAAGGGCAATTCCAAGTGATTTGCGAGGACTGAAATCATCTTTTGCTGACTTTCTTGCTGATGTGGCTCATGCAGGGTACTTAAATTATTCTTGTCTACAACATCACGTGTTGATTAAATATCAAATAGAGGTATGATCTTGGTTCTGGATGCATTGAATCAGTTAGAAAACGAAAACGAGGCACATTCGTTAGATTGGCTGCCAACAAAATTTCCAAAAGGCATTCAAGTACTCGTATCGACCTTACCCGGAAGGCACGTGACTCATAATTTTTCCTTCGCGGAAAAGAATCTTATGCATTTGTATAGATGCTTGGATGAAATATCCAGTCGCAAATGGACGAGGTTACGAGTTAATCCTTTAAATGCTCGCGAGAAACGAGAATTTGTTGATACTTTCATGTCTCAATTCGGCAAATCCTTAAGCGATAAACAACTTCAACGAATTGTCAACGCACCACAGTGTAAGAATGCATTGTATCTGAGGACTCTTCTTGATGGTAAAAACAATCTAAACATTCATCTAAAGAACCTAAAAAATTGTTTGTAGAGATTCGCGTTTTTGGCACTTTTGAGGAGCTATCAGATAGAATTGATTACTACCTACAAGCCAATGATCCACCTTCACTTTTCAGATGCGTTTTCGAGAGAATTGAACGTGATTACGACCGTGATCGTGTAAGTGAAGTTGTTTCTTTTTTTTCTAGCCAAGTGCTTTGAACACTAAACTTTCTTTAGCGTTTTTACTCAATAATGACTTTGATATCTGTGTCGAGACATGGACTTACAGAAGCTGAGTTACTTGATATTACACAAACACCGCATGCGATATGGTCACCTATGTATATTGCTCTAGAAGAATTACTTGTTAGCAGGTTGAGTGAAATACCTGTTTTTGTTGTGCTAACAAAGATTAAGGTCTGGATACTTGACGTTTTCTCATGACTATGTGAGACAAGCTGTGGCTTCAGTGAGGTACGTATTGTTTTAAATAACATGTAAATATATTCGGTAGTGTATCACTAACATGAATAGCCATGCTGATGATGACAATCGTCAAATGATTGCAGACTACTTTACAGAAAAATGGTTGGCTGATAAAAAAAATGAGTCCCTTTTAAAACGCATGTGTGAGGAAGTGACGTATCAATTGGAGGTAAAAAAATTAAGAAAACGCCACTGCAGTCATGGTAGTAGTAGAGTAACTTAACGTCGTTTTTAGAAACTTGGTGATAAAGACGAGCTACAAGACATATTAGTACAACCAAATGCATTTTTATATTTATGGAAAGAAGCAAAGTTTGACTTGTATCGATACTGGAAATTGGCTGTAGATGAGGACTTTGTTGATACTCTTGAAGAATGTTGCGAAGATGACCCAGATCAAAAAGAAACTATTGAATATTTAGAGACAATGGGAAGGTTCTTTCAAGAGATCAATGGATACAAAGATGCTGAGACTGTTTTCAAGTACAATCAATTTTTACTTTTTTCTTTGAATTCATTCTCTTATTCTTTAGAATCCTATTAAAGCATTGCAATATCTTTTATGAAGATACAAGAGATATAATTCCGCTTGGAAGAGCTAATCACTATATGGCATATCTATACCGAATGTGGGGAAAGTAAGTTCTAAACTCCTTGATTTTTTTTTGACTCCCTTTCTTTTTTTGCTCACTTCGTTCAGGTATGCAAAAGCTGAGCCATTGTATTTGGAAGCGAGGAGTATTTTTGAAGAGAATAAAGATTTGATACATGGCAGTCAACTTGCTACAACTATTAACGGTAAGACCATTCACAACAAGTTTGTTGCCTTAATATTGTCTCATTTGTAACCTGTAGAGCTTGCTATATTGTACCGTTACAAAGGAGAGTATAAAAAAGCTGAACCTTTGTACCTCAAAGCACTATCTATGAGAGTCGCTATATACGGCGAAAGTCATGAAGACATTGCTATATCGTACAACAGTAAGTTTCCATTTCAAAGTAGATTTTTTTTTTGGCTTTAATGTTAAAGATGTTTGTTGACGTGTAATAACGTTTTAATAGGTTTGGGATGTCTAAATCAAGATATGGGTAAGCTACAGAAAGCATCAGAATACTTTGAGAATGCATTAAGACTAAGGGAACAACTTTTGGGTCCACAACATCCAGACGTTGCTATGTCTCTCAAGTACTATTACAAACTATTTTGTTTCTTTATCATTAACAGTTTTTTAGCAACCTTGCTAGTCTTAAAATAGCTCAGAGTGAATACTCTAGAGCTAGACCTCTTTACAATCGCGCTTTAGCGATTTACAAATCCGTCTTTGGAGATAACCACTTGGGTGTTGCTACAACACTAAATTGTACGCTGTTTTGTTCTGGTGATGTGTACTGTTAATTTTAATATTCTTCGAAAGGCCTTGCTGGACTCGCATCAGAACAAGGTAAATACCAAGAAGCTGAAACTACATTCAAGATTGTACAAGATTTGAGTATAAAAATTCTTGGAGAATCACACCCAACTGTAGCAACAGTGTTTAATGGTAACCTTTTGAAAACAAAAAAAAAAGCATCAAAGTTTTGAACTCTAAAGTTTTTCTACTTCCTTAGATTATGCTGTGTGCTGTTTTGTTCAAGATAAGTATAAACAAGCTGAATCAGCTTATAAACGTGCTTTAAGAATAAGAAGAGAAACACTTGGTGAAGATCATCCTGACTATGCAGCTGTTCTTTCAAATCTTGGAAACTTGCACCAAACAACAGATGACTTGGAAACAGCCTTACAATACTACTACCAGTATGTCTTTCACAAAATAATTTAACGACAAATTAATCACGTGATATTTGATGGGTTCTAAAACGCAAAGATTTTTGTGTTGGATGGGTGTCTGTGATTTTAAGTTCCTTTTTTTTTAGGGCTTTGGATATTTTGAAGAAAAAATTTGGTGATGTTCACTTGGATGTTGCTGGTGTTTATAAGAATATTGCAGCTAGTTTACAGCTTCAAGGAAACTATAACTCTGCTCTTCCTTATTACAACAAAGCATTGGATATTCTTCGTGATGTTCACGGTGATAAACACGTGGATGTTGCTGTTGCTATTAATGACTTGGGTGTCTTGCATTTTAACCAACAAAATTACATTCAAGCAAAGCCCCTGTTCTTACAGGCGTTATCTATTTACGAATCTATATTTACATCATTCCAACCAGAAGTTGCTCAAGCGTTGCTTAATTGTGGAAACTTGCATAAAGCAATGGGACTAGACGAGCAAGCCAAGGTAAGAGCTATTTTTTTTTCTTGATTTTTTTTTTCTAAGTCGTTGTTGTAGGGTTATTACACGCGTTCTGTTGAAATGTATAACTTAATATTTGGTGTGGATTCTAATAATAAGAAATGTGTAGAGGCTAGGGAAAGTCTTAGGGATTGCGAAATGTATTAAAAACAACAAAACATAAAAATGTAGTTTAGGGTTCCAAATTCCTACTTTTTTGCAAATTGACTTGGTACTCCTTGAGTGAGCACGTTTTCTCATGTTGAAATATGTAAATGAAGAATACTATGTTAATTATTCTTACTTGAATCTTTTTCGTCTCAAAGTACTTCGTTGACAGGCATTCCAAGACTCATACTTAAGTCATCGTATCCAAGTTGATATTGAAAACAAATTAGTTACAAATCAGTTACAAATGAAGCTAGGCGGCACTTACAAAGGTAAAATAGAGTTGACAGTCGGTTGCGATCAAAAAGGAGAATACACTTTAATATTGCAGCCAAAAGGTACGTTAACTGCTGTGAAAGTGTTAAACCGTATTAAAAATGCTGGTAGATGAACTGTCGTATATTATTAAAGGTAAACACACCGCTTTTGGAGAGACCTGCGCAATTTCGGGATATTGTAGTGCAGATGGGTTGATAAACTACTCCGATGGCGAAACAACATTCTTTGGAAAAATAAACAGCAAAGGTTATAAACGTCGCTTCAATTTAAACTAACCTCAGGTTGATAGGTGAGATAAGTGGGAAATGCCACAATGAAGGAAAGAAAGGTTCAGGAACATACAAACTAAAAATAGAACAAACAAAAGTATGTGCAAAATATTTGTAATCTCGACCTTCTCTTCTCAAATTCTAACGCTGTCAACAGACTATAAATATAAAATGGAGGTTCTTCATGGATGATGAAACAACGTGTGATAATTCTTTAGTTCCAAGTTCAACCAAGGTTAGTACAACTAAGCTGTGAGTAACCTTAAACAAAGATTAATTTTTTATTAATAGATGTCTGTTTTGCATGAAATCGCTGGTAAGGTGTTAGGAGTTCCAGGATCACATGTTACATTATCTGTACGTATACAACGAAAACTTAAGCACTAACACAGCGTGTAGGGGGACAATAAAGTGCTGTACAGAGGAAAGACTATTGCAGAATGTATTGAAGAGGGTAAACTGTTTTTAAACACACATACGTATGCAACTTTTTTTGTTTGTTGTGTTATCTTCTAACTCCTAGTTCAGAAAAGAATATGATGTATACGTGAGAAATGATGGAAAGTTTGATATCGAAAACCATCTTGTCAGTATAATCAAGGCTGATGATGCTAAGGAGCTAATGAGATTCACGAAAGAGGTAGCAATAGTTTTTTTTTTTTTCTCTGTTTCTTACCATGTGCAGCATAATGTTGATTTGGAAACAAAAATATCTAGCTCAGGGTCTGGAGGTCTTCGTGGTGGAGATGGAAGCTTTGGAAATGTTGTGAAGGGAACAATGTTGATGGTTAGCCTTGAACGACATTTCACTTTTTTTTTTTTGGTTGTTTCTTTGGTTGTTGCCTTACTAAGTCCTTCTTCGCAGGTTGCTACAATAAACCAGAAAAAAGAATGTTTCAAGTGGCTCCTAGACCAAGGAGCCGACGTGAATACATCCTGTGATGTAGCTTATGGACCAGGATGTGTCAAGGTTTTTGGAAAGAATGCAACGCCAATCGCAGTCCGTGGCATTGCAAAGTATCACATGCAAAAATGTGTGGGTTCCAAAGTTAAAATAGATATGAAAGATGAATTTGCAGAAGCACTTATAGCAAAGGGAGCAGATACGTAAGTATTTCTTGTCAACAATCACATGCACAGGGACTTTTTCTGACTTTTTTCTGATTTGTTTTAGTACTGTAATAGTAGACGTATTATCAAAGAAGGCAGTCTACGACCCTGTTCAAGGCATTATATTCAAGTAAATCATTTAAAGACACTTGTATTTGGTACTAAAATAAAAGACTAACTAGTAATATCGTTATCTGTTGCCTAGTTCGGACAATACTCAGCTTGAAAAAAAAGTTGTTAGCTTTTGTTGTTTTATTTCTTCAACAACTTTGTATTGATTCACATGATCGGCGCATGATTTGAGGATCAACTGTGCATCTATCAGAACCGCTTCCACCATCTACAGTAATAACGTTGGAATTCCTAGACTGCCGAACAGTTAAACAATCATCCCCAGCACCACCCAAAACAGCTGTGCTAGAAGTTGCAACAAAATCTATAACCTCTAACAAATCTCTTCCAGCTCCTCCATGGACTTGTTGGATCTCAGAATTCAATATACTAACGCAGTCATTACCGCCATCACCTTATTTTCGTTTAGGTGAAACTATTCAATCATGCTGTACCTGCCACTGCTCCAAGTTTTGCGTTCTCTGCAAATATAATATCATTTCCGTTTGATCCAGAAACAACTGAATCTGGTGTCGAATCTGGGGTACCTATCACTTGAATACAATCATCACCAGCACCACCTATTATATTAGATACTTTTACACTACTGAGGACAGCCTTATCATTTCCTGAACCAAGATTGATGGTGTTTTGGAACACAGCATTTGTTGCTCGAATGCAGTCATTTCCAGTACCTTGTTTTGAAACAATTACTAAAAAGTAAAACTTCACATACGATACCTGTGAGCACATTGCCTGCGATTGAAGCACCCCCCATCACAACTAAGCAATCAAAGCCTTCCAATAGTGATATACCACTCCTTACAGTAGCACCTGCTCCAACAAGAACACAATCATCTCCGTTTGATCCAATAATTGAGTCTACAGACTCTCCAGGTTGTATCTTGATACAGTTTGTACCTAGCAATACGTTACTATAATACTTACAAGGACCTTTGTATTGCGTACATTCATCAAAGTTACAGCGATCACAAGCACAACCTCTTGAACAAGGACCCAAGAAAATAGTCGAACAAATACTGTTATCAAAATTTGTTGGGTTTGATGTTGGTGCGATAGTTGCTGGCTGCATTGTTGGCTGTATTGTAGGTGCATCTGTAGCATCCATCGAAACATTAAAAGTTGTAGGTTCAGCAATACCACAAAGGCTTATTGTATTAAGACTTTTACTAGTTAGTTACAAAATCTTCGAAATGAAACTTACATTGAGGTACTACTTTCAGAAGAAAAATGTGTTCTATCTCCTACCGTTATAGATGCTTGTAATTCCGATGTACCAGTTCCTTCGCGATATTAGATATAATCACGTGAACTATTTCACTAACCTGTTACTTCCATAGAGAACGAACATGTAACAGTACCACCCACAGCTATCATTCCACTAGCAGAGAATCCTGTACCATCAACAGACTCTCCAAAAGCCTTATTGCAGATTACTTTAATTGAATACTACTTCTATAACTACGTACAAAGTCACAAGCAGGATTTCTTAGTGTAACAAAAGAAGGTGTTCGGAACTCAACAATAACATTTGGAGAATCGAATACACCAATATTGGTGCAAACTATTTCTACTTGTACATCACTCCCTACAAACTCTTTTTTCAATTTTTGTTAACAATGTAAATTGTGTTACCAACTAGAGGCGGCCCTGTTATGTCATGACGGCATACAATAGAGTTCGAACAACAAGCATGACTTAAGCTAAATACATCAATGACATCCGTAGTTGTGTTAATAATGAACTGAATAGTTGACAATGCATCGTGATCAAAAGTAGAATCGAAAGCCAAGCAAACATCTCGTCCTGATACAGGATCAAGTTCTGGAACTCTGAATTTTTCCGTAGTGTATTCTCCATCCATTGAATCAGTAACTCTTACTTCAAAGTCAAGATCCGTTGACGATGAATCGAAGTGTGCAAGCCAACAATCTATTCATTGAAAGATTAAAATGTTTTATCGGAACTCACAAGTATAATTCTTACCGCAATTTGATGTACGGCTATTTGTTTGTACATTGATAGGAGCAATGTAAAATAAAAACAAGTCACAAGTAACATTACTCAGTACAGATGATCCCTTAGTACCTATAAACATCTCTGAAGGCCCTCCTGACGCGCAGCGCATGTCTTGCCCATCGCCTTCAGCTGTAATCCTTCTTAAGACTCCTGTAAGCGTGTTACGGCGTCAAAGAGACAAATTATGCACGTACCAGGGTATGGGAAATCAATGTTTGGGTTGGCAGATGGTGTGGTCGTATCACCTGCGAGATCGCTGTTAAAACTATCCAGAAGTAAACCACTTTGTGCTGATACTGTAGTCATAAGAATCATAAGAGTAAGTAAAAGATGCATGAGGTGTCGTGGCATGTTTACAAAATTTTATTTCAAGAAAAAAACCTAAAAAGAAAAACACGTGACTAACTTGGATGCTTACTTATCGATGAGTGTGAATTGAGAACAACAAAGCGGCTGCCAATGGCGCATATGAGAACAACAAGGGTAACGTGATCTTGCGCAAGCGATGTGGTAAAAACCTCTGGCAACAACAAACCTGAAGAAAAACGCTGGAAAATGCAAACCTTCAAGTCTCCCAAAGTCTTGGTTTGACAGTCTTGTACTTTTACATTCTCGCTCAAATACCAGTGTACATGGTGTAGAATAAGTCGTCATCACATGTTGCACCTGTACGGACGAGGTAGGCGCGTGTTGCCTAGTTTTAGTTATTCATACCGCTCCTATTGCGTACGAAGGTTACTTACGCGTAAAAACTGACTTGAATTAGCAAAAGGTGAACCCACAAAAGCTGGGTAAAATAGGTGTGAAAAAAAGGCCTCAACAAACCAGAAGGGGACCTGCTAGACAAAAATTAGAAGTTATTGGACCATTGTCAAATCTACGCGTATTAGACCTCACTAGAGTGCTCGCAGGCGCGTACACTATTTTTTTCTTGCGTTTGCGATGCATTTACGCAAACAAGCGTTGAAATGAAACATTTTTTGTACATTTTTACAAAATACCTTTGTAGCCTCTAAAACACACTCTGAAGGATGTATAAAGTATACTGACGCGATTAATAGGACCATGGTCAACACAAAACATGGCTGACCTTGGCGCTGAAATTATCAAGATAGAAAAGCCTCAAAAGGGTGATGATACGCGAGAATGGGGTCCTCCTTTTATTAATGTACGTTTTTAATGGGTTAATAATCTGTTTGGTTAATATCATTTTATAGTACAAAGACGGAAAGATAATGGACTCTGCTTATCACTTATCTGCAAATAGAGGCAAATTTTCGGCTGCTATTGATTTTAAATCTAAAGAAGGCCAACAATTAATTGAAGTAAGTCGACTAAAGTTATTCTAGAAACTGCAATGTGTCAAAAAATTAATTTGTCATTTTTCGTTTTGAAAAAAAATAAGAAAAAATCAGTGTGGTATTGACAGGTCCTATGTTATAGAAATTGGCTAGTCAATCCGATATTGTAATAGAAAACTTTAAAGTTGGTACTTTAGCAAAGTATAATCTAGACTACAAGTCCTTGCAGAAAGCAAACAAGAGTGCGTTTAAAAAAAATTTACAAAAAAAGTTGATTATTAATTTGTTACATTCTAGAACTTATTTATTGCTCAATCTCCTCTTATGGCCAGTCTGGTCCTAAAAAAGATTTACCTGGTTATGATTTTTTAATCCAAGGAGAGACTGGACTAATGTCAATCACTGGAGAGGAAGGTGGAACTCCGCAAAAAACAGGTATACAATCGTAATATTCTTTTTTTTTTGGAACCACTTTTCGTTTTCTTATGATTGTTGCAGGCGTTGCTATCATTGATATGATGACTGGAATGTATGCTACTATTGCTATTTTGGCAGCAGTAAATAAAAGAAACATTTCTGGAAAGGTAAGCATGAGATGTTTGATACAGAACCCATGTTAATCAAATTTCAGGGAGAATATATTGATATTTCTTTGCATGACGTTGGTATCGCTACCACAGGGTATCGTGGCGTAAATTACTTGGCATCAGGTCAAGTACCTAAACGGTTTGGTAATGCACATCCATCTATTGGTACGTTAACAACAACCTGAGATTTTATGTCTAACTTCTATTCTTTTAACAGTTCCTTACCAATCCTTCCATGCGTCAAATGGTGAATTCATTGTGGCTTGTGGTAATGATAAACAGTTTGGCGATTTATGTAAGGTAAGCTTACACACATGGCAACGACTTTTCAATGAACAGCTCTCTTTACACGTGATACAAACAAGTTAACAATCAAATTCTTTTTTCTGAAAGTCAACGACCTTTTACTGCTTGGCGTCGTCTTATTTTTTCTTCTAGGTACTTGGTAGAGAGGAACTTATTGATGATGTACGATACAAGAGAAACGTTGATAGAGTTATGAATAGGGTAGCACTAGAGCAAATTTTAAAAGCAATTTTTGTTACAAAAACAAAAGAGGAATGGCTTCGGATACTAAATGAAGCTTCTGTTACTTGTGGACCTATTAATACAATAAAACAAGCTCTGGAAAGCGAACAAACAGAATCAAGAGAAATGGTCGAACATCATTACGAAGTCGGTAAGAGAGAACCAGAAACTTTATTCCCATCGAAAAAAAAAACTTCATTTTATTCTTGTACACTCTACTTGCTTACACAATTCTTTTTAAAGGCCTGGATGATCCTGTGAAGCTCATTGCAAACCCTATAAAGTTCCCAAATACAAAATACAGAAAATCTCTAATAAGGTCACCTCCAAAACATGGTGAACATACTCTCCATATTTTATCAATTTTGGGACGAGAATCTCAAAAAGATTTGCGTCGATTGCATGAAATTGGTGTTATAAAACAAAAGAACTTGAGGAAAAAAAACCTGGTCAGGATCCTACAAAATCAGACGAAACAGTTGATGATGATGATGAAGAAAATGATAATAAGACCACTTAAAGAAATCAACCGCACGTGCTGTGCTCAAAAGGACACTAAAAAAATACTTGTACAAAAAAATCTTCTTTTTTTTCATTTGTCACGTGATGCTTGTAAATAAAAAATAATGGCTTGACCTTTTCTTGTGATTTCAACACTACATTATATCTTGGTCGTTATGCGAGCCTACCTTAAAAACCTGACTCTTACATAGTCGTAGTTTGCCCTACTGAGTGTCAGCCTCAATCCCATCTGTAAACTGTTTACTTGCAATGGCTGCCAAGTGGTTTGTTGCACCGGTGTCTGTGTCTATTGTAATCAAGGATTGTGTGGTAAGACATTCGGTTAACCCAGTTCAATATACTCTGTGCTTCTACCGGAAGTGACCAAGAAACAGGCCATCGAAATGTACAATTTATTGCAAACTCAAGTGTAATTATTGTAATCGTAAGACTGGTAAATGCCTACCAATGCTGACGCACAACCAATAAAAAGGCCACAAATGAATATAAAGCGACTTAAACAGTTGTTAAGGCTTGTGATTAAAAACCGAACAGAAAAGTCGTTGTAACAACAGATGAAGTTTTTTTTGTGCCTCGCTCTATTCCTCGCTACTGTTATTAGCGTAGACCCTCTCAAATGGGAAATATGCGATACAGGCGCTACCTTTCAAGCCAACCAAGTAACGATGACACCATGTACGTTTATCTCTTCTCCTACCGTCATTATTACTAAAACTATCGCTTTCTAGATCCAGCCGTAGCAGGAAAGCCTGTAACAGTCCATACAGATGGCTATGAAACAAAAGCCAACACTGCCGGTACGTTTTTTAGTAATCACGTGACCTCCTAGAAAAAATAAAAACTGACTCTCGTTTAGGAGATTGGTCTACTACTGTGTACCTTGATGGTCTTCCTGTAACCAGCTACAAAGGTACCTCGCGTTCAAACAACTGTCGAAAAATTTTTTCAGCCGAAAGAAGGCGGTAAAAAGTTAAACAAAAAGCAAGCGAAACTTCTCGCTTATTTCTTTTTTTCTTTAGGTTCCATCTGTAATCCTCCTATCATTCCAAACTGTGCTTGTCCATGTGCCCCTGGAAACCATACCACCGAGCTCACACTTAATGTGCCTTCATTCGCCATCACCGTACGCCACAAGCCACTAGACGGTTTTTTTAGTGACAAGGGTTTTGATTAGGACTCTGGATATTCTGGTAAATTCACAGCATACGACGAAAACAAAGCATTGATTCTTTGTATCAAATACACCTTCTCCATTGTAAACAACGGGTAAATGGGTCTAATAAAATACTTTGTTACCAAAATAGAGTCACCTTTCTTGATAAAAAAATCAATCAAAAAAAAAAACAACAATAGCTCTGATTGAACTTGAATGTGCCTCATCGTTTGAGTTCTCTTCCAGTTACATTCAGATAGCCCACCCCCTTACTTGATAGATTACTCAACATTCTCGACTTGAGAACCTGAACGAAGACGATTTCAATCAAAGCAATACTAAAATTGACTATTTGATTGAAACAGTGAACGAAAAAAAAAACCAAAAACTCAATTTACAATGATGTCAGCAACACGTCGTCGCAGTGTACGCAAAAGCATGAAACATAAGTTGCTTACATCAACTCCTTATAGCGTAGCATTAATGCATGGTCACACGCAGATGTTCTGGACTGGTTAGTAGATAAATGCAGGCTTACTGAAGACGAAGCGTATATCTTCTCAGTCGAAGATATTGATGGTGTTACGCTCCAGGATCTATCTAATGAGGACCTTAGAACTCTTGGTTTGTCTATTGGCAAAAGAAAGAGAGTGTTCAGAGAGTTATCAAAACTTCTATCAGTATGTATTTTTGGGAAATCAATCATTTATCGAAAAAACGAGAAAATCAATCATCTTTGTTGTTGCAAACGTTCTTTGTTCTAAATCTATTTTAGACTCCACCTCCAGCTCAAACCGAACGGTATATGAATCATGCACCATTTTATGAACCAGAATCAGAGGTAAGTGTATCTTAAGAGTAGAAAAACCAGAAGTTCGTTCTTGTTAACAGGTTTGATTTAGGAGGCAAAAAGAAAGATTCAAAGATACAGGAGGAACCAGCAATTAAATAAGATGAAAAAGAGGATACCCCAAGGTTGTATGTGTGGCGTTCAGAATTACAGATTTCAAGCAGTTTGTGTTCTACTAGCTGTTCTTGTAATGGCAGCTGCAACAACTGTGACAGCGACAAGAAATTACCACAGAACCACTCAAGACGCACTACGTAACATGAATAGACCTAAAATAAGGGAAATGTTAGATAGAGTATTGCCTCGTTTAATTACTGATGATAAAAAGAGTACAGAGATAGCAGAAGCATTGACAGGTACCCAAACATCCAACAACTTTTTTTTTTCTTTGTGATTTTAAAGATAGGTGTTTTTATTGATTTGAAACTTTCAGGCCCTTTGGAGAAACAACGTGTTCTATTATTTACTTCAAGTAATCCAAATGGAAGTAAAAGAACACGTGAAATATCAGAAACAATCGCAAAGGTCCTAGGATCGGTACAAACACATATTTTTTTGCTTCTGTAGAAAACAAAACTAAGTCTATTTTTAGCAACATATTCACGTCAGTAACAACGATGAACTTGAGTTTGTAAGTGGTTTAATATTGTATTTTTATATTCTAACACTCTATAGATTTCTGCACATCATACTTTTGCACCTGTCATTTTTATAAACGCTGATAACGAGGTGCCTTTTTGGTTACTTGAATGGGTAAGAACTTTTTTTTCAATTTTCACAAGTAAGTTTCATTGTAGATCGATGACTCAATGATGCGTTTACAGTATCCGGTATTCGTAATACATAGTCGCACTAATAACGGCATTTCTGATGACCACGATATGGAGAAGTTCCTGAAAAGTGAGTGGACTCACAGACTGACACAAGTACGTAAAACCATTTCAACAATCCTTTTTTTTTAACTTTTTTAAAAGCGTATTGGTGCTGCCGCTTCTTTGGACTTTTCGACTTAACATCAGTATGAAATACGTACTATCACTTGTAGTAAATCAAATAAACCACTATTTTATCTCATTCGCGCGCCCTGAGCATGTTAAGCGTTAAGTGTTTGTAAAGCTTGACAACATTTACCCTACCTGCCAGATTCTAAGTGTAAGGTTCAACACTACTCCAAAATAGTGTGTATATACATCTCGCAGCGTGATAGTTCATGTGAGTGTTTTACTGCACTCGTTTACTATATTCCTAGTTTTTTCTGATGTTTACGTATTAAAATTCGTCAGTTTTCTGTCAAATATCAAAAAATAGAAATAAACAAATGTATTGCTGTCAAATGGTCTAATACATGTGTGTATAGCTAAGCAAAAAGAATGCAAACCACAATTTTATTTATCAACAAAACGTGACGAACAAAACAAAAAAAAACTGTTCAATTTCATGAGGAAGTGGTATTATCACCTTGCAAAATAAAAAATACCTTGTTTGTGTATTCGTTATGCCCTATATTTGAAATGACAAAAAAGCGGTATAATGCAATCAGTGTAATGCTCATTTAAACCTCAATCTTTGGTGCTCAAATGTCGGAATTGTGTGACAATGACTACTTCAAACTCCAAAATCTATCGACCGGGCGTTATACAACACCTTCGTAGCGAGCAGTCCGAACTCGCCAATCAACAACTCAAGAAGAAAGAAACAAAAACAACTATAAGTAGTAGTTTCAACATTCTGGCGAGTTCGAAAGTCCACTACGACTCAATCACCTTTTTGCCATAATTTGGAACTGTGAATGACTTTTTATCTCTGATTTCTACGATATAATGAAGTACAAAGATGGTCGCCCAAGACCAATATCCAGACACCCTTAAAGTATCGTGTAACTTGTTCCTAAAACAGTCTTTGTTACAATAGATTTTTTCTTATTTCCTTCTTGGTATCAAAATTCTGCTATAACGGCATGTGTCAATTGCTTATTACTTCGTAATAGTTACTAACTGCTTACTTGTATCAATTGATGCTCTAAAGATATTCGGTAAACCATCAAGACAAAGAGTTTTGGAGAATTCTGATAAAAGTTGTTTTAAGCGTCATTTTGCTAAGGCAATCAATATGCTGCAAGGTGTACAACTCACAAATGACGAAATTGTAAACCGCACGTTGAAATTGTAAGTTCCTACTATTGTACAAGCGTTTTTACATTAAATTGAGTATCAATGAAGCGTTGGAGCCCTATGTGGTGTACCATTTACAGAAGAACTACGGCGTACGTTATAATACGTATACACGCACTAAAACTGCGAAAGGACGAGTGGGAAAACTATGCAGAGGTTAAACGCCTTAGAGAGCATCAACGTAATGCAACAGTGCGCGGAGACTCTAAATCAAAGGGATATCAGGTAGAAAAACGTAATCTGTCATTTTATACTCAAGAATAGTAGTGGGATACAGCTAGTTTATGTACTACTATAATTTCCCAGCAAACAGTGCGTATACCAACAAACCTCATCCATTTTTATCTACAAATCAATACAATACAGTCTAACGCCCTCTAGCTATTCCAACAAGACGCAAAATTTAACAGACAGGACTGGGGATGCCTTTTTGAGCTACGTCGCATGAGAAACGACTGGGCGCATCAGAGACAATTCACAGATGACGTACGCGCGCTATAGACTAATATAGTAACAGAAACGACTAAAACCTAAAATACAGGACGTCTACCGATTATTGGACAATGCTTCTCGTCTACTTAACGCTATGCAATCAAGTGATCGATATACTATAATCTCAAAGACAAAAAGACAGTTTTTACTGCGTAAGATGGTAAACAAGTTCGCTCCTCTTTTTTTTTTCTTTCTTTCTTTTTCATGAAAATCAATCAAACAGCTTTTCTTGACTTACAAAAAAAAACACAGGCTCCTAATATGCAAGCGGAAGAAGCCAAGAGTTTGCAAGTGCCTTGCTTGCTTGATCAAAACAATGATACGATTAAACAGATGCTTGGTCCTGCTGTTGTACAAGTAGATACTAATAGCCATGCGGTGAAGTACAATGGACAACATATCAATCAAGTGCAACATACACAACAGGGAATTCAACAAACACACGTGAGTTTTTGGATTTTTTTTGGATTTGTATCCATTGATAAAAGTTACTTAAACGCAGTTGTAGCTTTATCAACATCATCATCAGGGTATTTCAGTTCAACCAACAGATTCTCACTTTGGATGGCGCAGTACACAACAATCTAATCATCATGATCAGATGGAATTCTAACTTGTTGTAATACAACAAAGGAAGAAAAAAAGTGTTTTATTTTTTCAACAATAAATTGTATCATAGTAGTATTTATTGTTAAGCGCCCTTCAGGTTAGTCACACTAAACTTTGTTGGTCTGAGTTTAAACATTGTAATGGTATCACACAGGGTATGCCTGAATGGTTGTTTTGGAGGCGTTTTTATTATTATTAGTATTGATTAGTTTACAAGTGTTATTTTTTTTTTGTTGTTTCTTCTTCTTTGAAGCTGTTGCATCATTTACAAAGGGATTGTTTTTTTGTTATTTTACATGTTTCTTATCTTTTTCGCTAAGTACTTAGCTTCCTCTTCTGTAATATTGACAACAAACTTTATGACATCAGTAGAATCACAATACCTACATCCATCACACCAAGGAGATGTTATAGCTGTTGATACACTACACTCATGACATTGTAGTTCGCCATTGAATGTAACATTCGTAAGTGATCTAGAGTGCGTCTTACAACCAGGGAATTCGACAATATTGCATCTAAGGCCAAGACGTTAACACAAACTCTTTAAAAAAAAATGGCATGTTTTTATGAGAAAATAATTTAAAATTCTGTCAACGCTCTTAAAGATATTGTGTATCATTCAAGTCAAACATTGCGTTGCTGTTCGCCCAGAATAATAAAATTTTGGGCGATATTTTGATCACGTGGTTACCTCGAATGATACACAATATAAAGAAGGAGATAATAAAAAAAAGTTTCTGAAGAATTACCAATAAAAAAAATATGTGACTTACGTATTGCAAAATATAACACCGGTCTGAATTCCAGTCTTTGTTGTCCTGGTCTTCGTCATTTTTCTTAAATACTTTGCTTCGCTATAGTCTACACGTAAGAGTCCCACAAAAATATTCGATGAGTCACATTCTGCACATTTAGACTCTTCAGTGCCAGGGCCTTGTGGTAAAGAATGTTAGCGTGGATTAGTATTTAAACAATAGCTTACCGGCACAAGTATCGCAGTGTGGACATTCCAGATGTGAAGGCGAATAAGCAAAATAACATGAAGAGCATAGATCAAAGCAGCATTTACCACACTGAAACCACTTATCCTCTAAAAAAGCAACAAAGTTAGACCGGTTTGAGTACCACTGTGTCATTTTCCAAAAAAAAGAAAATTAAAAGAAAACAAAATGTCAAAGACTACACAAAAAAACACGTGTTCAGCATTAATTTGTTGTATCTTGTTCAAAAAATATATATAATTGGTGAAACAAGTGCACGTACCATTGCAAGCCTTGATTTGAGTACAATGCCGTTTATCTTTGTCGTTACAAATGAAGCCCCCTTGGTACCCGACCGCGGCTACCATTGCTTGTTCTCGGCCCACAACTGTAAGACAGTGTTCGTGTGCATCGCTATGTATGTGTGTCAAGAATCCATGATCATTGCAACCAGCAAACTCCATAGAACCTAAAGCAAAGGTAAGAGAAAAACAAACAAAAAAAAAAGTAAATGAAGATCGCTCGAACTTTGCCAAGAAAGATGAACGTACAGCAGTCTCGACATATTATTACACTGACAATATATCCTTCAGCATTAACATCTCCATGCTTCACACGAAGTTTTGTATGGATATCACGTAGGGTAGGTCTAATATTTACGTTCTTGTCTATGTGTACTGGTGCTGAATTTATTGTTTGTCCTTCTTCCTTTTTCTTTTGAGGTCGAGGTATAGTAGCTGATTTGGACAAAGCAGCAGTGTACTCTGTCGCCGCAGATTTCTTATTTGTATTACTTGCCCTATTGTCTAGTATATCAGTTTGTTTAGGCACAACGGGCGCAGGTGCAGGTGCAGGTGCGGGTGCGGGTGCGGGTGCAGGTGCAGGCGCTAGATTATTTCGAGGAGCAGATGATCTTCTAACAACTGCAGCAGATTTTGATAAAGGCTTGCTCTGTGGTACTTGTGCTTGAGTTTTAGGAGCCATAGTTGACCGTGAAAGATTGTTTGTAGTATGTTGATACCCTTGTGATCCCCTTTGAGAACGTAGACCTGGTACAGGAGCGGAATTGTAAACTCTCGGAGAGTGCGTGACTCGAGGAGCTCGCTGTGGCGCTGAGTTAAATGTACGCTGTGTTCTTGAGTATCGCTGTTGTGTTTGAGGTACTTTAAGCTGTGGATCGCTATTGAATCGGTTTGAATGCTGTACTTGAGGAGGAGGTTTCGTCATTGTTGGCTTTGAATTTCGGCGACCTTGAGGAGGAATATTGTAAAGAGAATTGCTCAACTCAAGAAGAGAAATCCTTTGCTGTGACCCATATGGCTGTACCATTGGCAACCCATAACCTCCTTCATTAGAAGGCGCTGAGTTGATGTAATCTTCTATATTGGAAGAGCCCGCTGAGCTGAAAAGATCAATATGCTCAGAGCCATATATAGACTAGAGATGATCGGGAGTTAGATTTTCACGTGAAAAAAATAAAAAAGTTGATAGACGTACATCTTGCGCAACCGGTATATTATAATCGCTCAAACTTAATGCTTGGTCTGAGTTCACGCTTGATTCAGACTGCGTTGATGCGTAGTAATTGTATTTATTTGATCCAGGTAACCCAGTATTATCAACTTGTTGGTACTGATCCGTTTTTAAACCAGTAGTATCTTGAGCACAAAAAAAGTTTAGTTTTCCACAAAAAAAACAGTGTTTCTTTGAAGATGAATAACGTACTCATTATATCACTTAGTGTATCACAAATAGAAGAAAATGTTGGTCTGGTAGGAATATCCTGATGCCAGCATTTTTGTATGAGGTTATGCCACACTATAAAAGAGTAAGGGCTTACTTCTCAAGGGGAAAAAAAAAAGTGTTACCAGGATCAATACTGTCTGGTATATGTAAACGTTGTCCTTGAATGACCTTTATACCCCACGCCATGATAGTTGATCCTTCAGGTACTGGCGGAACCCTGTAGTAAAAATCAGTATTGAGGGCACAACGATAAAGACTAGTATCCATTCAACATACTTGCAAAGCGTTTCCCATCTAACAGCAATATGTAAGTATAAGCCAAAAAAACTTACAAAAAAGTGAAGCGTACAATAATACACCGTAAGAAAATACATCAGAGCCTGCTGAATAGCTTCCACCACCATCAATGATTTCTGGTGCCATCCAAGGAAGTGCACCATGAGTACCACTGGCGGTGTACAATGACTGTTTTCGCTTTTCTTGATCTACAAGACAAAAACAATTAATTTCAAAAAAAAAGTCAAGGTATGGCATAGGATGCGACCAGCGCATGCAAAAATGTGATTGCAAGGATACTTGCGTACCTAATATCTTACTAAGACCAAAATCAGATATTTTAGCACGTCCATGAACATCAATCTGAGGCGTTAGGTAAGCAAAAAATCGAACTCTTTTTGATTGTTGATAAAAAGATCCAAAATCAATAAAGGCTACATGTCTCGTACCAACACATTCCCACTATTCAAATCTCTATTGATACCATTAGATTACATATAGTTATTAGAAAATATTACAATACCTGTGAAGGACAGGAACACTATGAAGATAAGCCATACCGCTGGCCAAATCAAAAGCTAATTGAAATTGACCTGCTTGAGATAACGTTGCTGTTCTTATAAACTTTGTTAAAGACCCACCGGGCATATACTAAAGACAAAGAGAGTTAAACTAACACATAATCTATATAACACTATTACTTACTTCTAAGACAAAATATTTATGTGTTTCATCAACACAAGCACCCAAAAATTGGACAACTCTAGGATGCCTCAACTTAACAAGAACAGCCAGTTCATCTGCAAAAAGTTCTTCTTGGTTCTTTGTACGAAAATGTTCTTGATAAATAACCTTAACAACAACCTTTGTACCATGCCATTTAGCCAACCTAACTTCTCCAAAATAACCCTGAAAAAAAAAAATTAATTCTAACAAAAAAAGCACGTGCAAACAACGTACTTTGCCAAGAACTTGTTTTGTCAATGAAATATCGGCAAGAGGAATATTCCACAGTGTAAGATTCCTCTGTATTCTATTAAAATGAGGAGATCCTTGAGCTGGAGCTGGTGCTGGTTTAGGAGGTGCTGCTTTTGGCGATGGTGCTGGTGCTGGTTTGAGAGGCTGTGTACGTTGTGTATGGGTATTTGTAGTTGGTTTTTGCTTTCCCTGTGGGATTGGTTTATAACTAACTTGTAAAGTAGTCTTAGGTCGATATATATATCGTACTTGCAATGGGTTCGTATATGCTGGTTGTCTTTGTACATGATGCTGTGGATGCAATGCTCTTGGAGAGTTATACATTTGGTGCGTTGGTGCCTGAGCGTGATGGGATTGTGGTGGATGCTGACGGGCTTGTACTGGTGATTGATGTTGGTGAGGTTGGTGTGGCGGTTGGCGTTGATGGGGTTGTGGTGGTGGCTGGTATTGGTAAGATTGTGTTGGCGGGTGACGTTCATAAGAAGGTATTGGCGGGTGGTGGGATTGTGGTGGATGTCGATGTGTTTGTACTGGTGATTGATGTTGGTGAGCTTGTAGTGGCGGTTGGTGTTGGTGGGATTGTGGTGGATGTCGATGTGCTTGTACTGGTGATGGATGCTGGTGAGGTTGGTGAGTTTGTTGAGGCGACCGCACTCGTTGTAATGATTCATGAAAATGCTGTATAGGTGGGTGCCGTTGATGTACGTGAATTGGAGAAGGTGTTGGTTCAATTGGCGGACGTGATGCTACAGATTGCATTTGGTGGTCGGGGTGATCAGAATACCCATCTGAGTTATGACCAATGGCGTCATCGTATTGACTGTAATGATTATTATGCTGTGGTGGAGGGCGGGCCATACTAGGCCTCATATTAGGAGACACCCCTCCTGGGGCCACGTGGTGCGCCACTTGAGGCGAATTCATATGAGGAGATGAGGAATTAACGACACTTCTGTCAATTGTTAAAAATAATTTTAAAGCCTTTCCTTTCTCTTCTACGGCTATATTTAAATCTATACAAGCGTCAGGTGATATATATTGTATAGTATACGCGATTAAAAATGGAAAGGATGTGTTTCATTGAGTTTAGAGGTTAATGATGATATTTTCAACGAACTGTGGAACTGTGTTTTTGGTTGAAAGCGTAAGTCATTTTATATCGATGCTAGTGATAGTATAGTGCTCAAGGAACCATTTTGAGAAAATAGTAAAACGTTCAAATTACCTTCTGTACTTTCAACGTCCACTTGGTCTCCATCTTCATCCTCATAGCGTATAGATGTTATTGCCATCGTTTTGAACCTTGACGTAATTATTATTGAGAATTTGAAGCCCTTTCGGGCCATTAGCAGCTACTAACCTCTTTTGAAGGGTTTCCAGGAGAGTATCATAGTCTGAATTTGCTGGCAAACGTATTGCGAGTGTGGTATTACCTTCGTAGCATTTAACTATCATTGATGAGCATGGTGATGATTGGCACGTTTAAACGGACGCTTTATTGATGGTTGGCGCTGAACTACGCTCATTTTGATTAACGCGTTATGTTCAGCCTATTGCGAATCCACAATGGTAGTTTGGCGCGTGTAGTGACAAACAACCCTAGTTGATGTAATCAAAGCCAAATGTTACACTGTCTTTGATTACCGCTCTATTGTGGAATTGGTGGCTTTTGTTGACTTTTTTTGGGCTGTACAAAAACCCAATTAACGCACTTGCCAAAGACACATGGCGACTGATTAACGGTTTATTGTTGTTTTATATACGTACTTCTCGATAACAACTGGTTTATTAGCCTTTTTAGCACATGTCCATTGTTCGCCATCCTTGCTTTGATAGATCGTTCAATAGCTCTGAGTATATAGCATCGTAGTTTTTAAATGCGAATTTAGGACCCTCTGAAAACTCGACTGTAGGCGGATCTTCCAGCGCTTCACGCGTACCAACCGTATACTCATCGCCCCAGTCCTTGTTGCATGCTTTTAAGTCTATTTTGTGTTTTTTGCCTTTTGAGTCACTGTACTCAACGAATTCTTTTGTGACACTCACAATTCGTGCTTCTCCCTCCCCAATAGTTATTGTTTGCATGGTTAGCCTAATTCAACTGTTAAAAGCTGTAAACGACTCGTTTATGCAGAACTTGGTTGACTTTTTCGAACGAAAAATAAAATTTGTAAAATCCTTTAACAGCGACTACAATAAACGCTCATATGGCCACTGAAATGAAGAAATTACCTGTTACTGTTTTATCTGGGTTTTTAGGCTCGGGAAAGGTTAGTAACAAATAAAATTACAAAATCATGTCAAATACAAGTGTTTTGTGTGCTATGGGCCTAAGATCGTAAAATCATAGATTACCAACTCTATTTCTCTCTTTTTCTCCGTTTTCATTCTTCTCATGCCTTTAGACTACGCTCTTACAACATGTCCTACGTAACAGAGAGGGTTTGAAGGTAAGTAATAACAAAACCACGCTTGTAACTCATTTAAAAAGGTCGCTGTTATTGTAAATGATATGGGAGAGCGTAAGTAAAGCGGAGAAAACGTTCTGTACTTTGACACTTTTTGTAGTAAACATTGACGCTCAACTCGTTGGTGATGGCGCTTCACTCTCTCAGGTACGATCCAACGTAACGACAACGCTTAAAAAGGCTACCAGCGTTCAAATTTATCAATTTTCAAAAAAACTTGCTAAACTCAAGAAACAGGTTGAAGAAAAGCTTGTTGCTATGCAGAATGGTTGTATTTGTTGTACTCTTCGTGAAGATTTGCTTGAAGAAATCTCCAAATTAGCTCGCATGGGGAAATTCGACTATCTCCTTATTGAGTCTACAGGTGCGTTTACACGAAGGGTTGTAACTCAGTCGATCATCAAGTTTGGAGTTTTATTTCTGCTTACAAATATTTTGTAAAAAAGTTTTTCTTTTTTCTTGTTTTTTCGACAAAAAACTCTGCCTTGCGCTGTTGTGTTATTATGGTTGTATTAACGCTTACGAATTAGGTATATCGGAGCCTTTGCCAGTAGCTGAGACTTTCACATTCGAGTCACCTTCTGATGATGGAACTGGTATGATCACCAATTCATCACTAAGCGATATTGCAGAATTGGACACTATGGTACTGCTTTGGATTATGTGACCCTTCTTTCGGTTTTTCCCTTTTGTGTTATTATTCCTTACTCTCCTCTTAGGTATCTGTTATCGATGCTTCTCGCTTCACAGAGTATTTGGATAGTATCGAAGACTTGAAAGCAAAGTTCGGTGAATGTATGATTTCAAACAATTTTTTTCTCATTTTTGTTTCCTTCAAACGTGTCTTCTCATAGTACTCTCTTAGCGGCTGGTCCTGATGATGAGCGTACAGTAGCACAATTGCTTATTGACCAAGTAGAATTCGCAAATGTTCTTCTCATTAACAAGGTAAGAAGCAGCTATCAGTCGGTTTGATTTGTTTCTGTCATATCACTTTCTTAATACTTACTCTTTAAAGACCGATCTTGTTACAAAAGAAGAGCTCAACAAAGTCATGGGATTGTGCAAGAAGCTTAACCCTGTAGCAAAGATTATTTTAACAAAATACTCTAAAGTACCTTTGAACAACATCATCAACACAAGTGCGTGATATATTTTTTTTTTCCATTTTTTTTTGTTCCAAACAGTTATTTTTATCAAGTTGTTCTATCACGTTACTTTCTAACCCTTTCTTCTCTTTAGAGGCTTTCAACTTCGAAGAAGCATCACAACATGCTGGATGGCTACAAGAGCTTCGTGGAGCACATGTACCTGAGACAGAGGTATTAAAAGGATTTGAAACAAAAAACTTTGATGCTAATTTACCTTTTTGTAGGAATACGGTATTTCTTCTTTCATTTACAGAAGTTCCAAGCCTTTCCATCCAACTAGATTCTCCGTAAGTAACCCCCTTCCATCGTAAGATATTCTATGATCTCATTTGTACAAAAATAGGATCTGTTAGATGCCGGTATACCAAACGTTGTTAGATCCAAAGGTAGGATAGACCCACTCACTGTTTATCATTTTTTTGACTTTTTTTTAAAGGTTCCATTTGGCTAGCCCCAGAAATGACATTCCGCATTCAATTGAGCGGTGCAGGCAGTACGTTTAGCATTTTATAATTTTCCAGGCTCGTCAAGCCATCCTAAGTCAGAAGTGCTCCAAAAATTAACACTTTTTTTTCAAAAGAAAACTACGGTCTTGTAAATGCTGGTATGTGGTGGGATGCTATACCAATCGATGAAGTACCTGAAGATTATGCTGAAGAGATTAAAAAACGTCTCGCTAGCTGTGATGAATACGGAGACAGACAAATTGAGGTACCTACCACAATCAAAATTGTTCATTTTCTTTTCCAAGTTTGTATTTTAATTTCTTGAATAGCTCGTTGTTATCGGCGCTCAAATGGATGAAGCTGTTGTTCGTAAGACGCTAGATGCTTGTCTACTCACAGACGAAGAGATGAAGGCAGGTCCTGAGGCTTGGATGACATACCCTAACCCATTGGAAACTGCGTACACTGTAAGCCAAAAATCATTCTTTTTCTCTGAAGAAAGATTTCGAACTAACTTTGTTATAGTCTGGTACTCTTACTCCAGAAGACAAAGCATTGTACATGAATGCACAAATAAGCGTGTGGTATAAACAATTCGCACAATTTACTTTTGATACAATCTCTTTGGAGTGTCCAAATGATTTCATCAATTGGTTACAAGAAGGTGCATTTTAAACGAATATCATTTTTTTTCGGATTTCTTACTTTGTTTTGATTTAGATCACCTTGAAGAAGACCAAATGGATACAGACGAAAAAGAGGTCCCTGAATTCCCTGATTTCGCTAAAGAAGTAGCAAAACAAATAGCTGAATTTGGTGGTAAAGTAGTGCCAAAATTGAACTGGAGCGCACCTTCTGTAAGTTTTTTTTTCGAAAATAACCAAGAAAAATAACCAACTACGAAACCATGAATCCCTTACATATTAACTTATCATTTCAAGGATTCCACAAAGCCTTTAGTATGCACAACACCTGCTGAGGTTTTCGGCTTATTAAAATCATCAGAGCGTTCTGTACAAGACATAGAATGGTACACTCTTTTTTTTATTATTATTTTATGAAAGTAAACTTTTCTTTTTTTGATTTTATTTTTAACCATTTGTATAGGTTGCTCGCTCTTCACCAAGAAATTCACGAGAACACACCGGTACGTTTATAATTTATACATGCTTGAATATTTTGTGAGGCGTCAGTTCTCGAACTCGCTTTTTTTTCTGTTTCGCTTTGGTCAGGCACTTTGTTAACTCTTTTTCTTTAGGATAACGGTGAATGTGATATACCTTCAGTTGTATTAAATTTGCGTAAATTTACACCAATCGATAACAACTTTGAGTTCAGATGCTTCGTAACCAATAACAAAATATCAGGTTAGTTTTTTATGACTTTCTATTTTCCTCTTTTTTTCTTTTTTTTCTGTTGTTTTTGGCAGTTCTTCTGGAATGATTTAATTGATTATTATTTTAGCTCTATGCCAGAGAACCTTGGTTATGGATAAACGTATTGTTGACAACAAAAAGACAATCCATGCTGCAATATTCACGTTTTTTAACGACAAAATCATGGGCTCGAAAGTGCCTTACCCTGACTCTCATTGTATCCTCTGAACATTTTTTGAATTCATTTTTTTAAGTTGATTACATTGACCTCCTTGACTATGATTACAGTCATCCTAGACGTATACGTATGTCCAAAAGAATACAAGGTTACCATGGTTGATATTGGCGCATTCCATGATGCTGCTGAGGCTTTGTTATTCGATTGGGACCAACTAAATGTCTTGACACCTGAGACACCTGTTGAGTTCAGGATTATTGAATCTGAGGAGATGCTAAAAGAAATAAAACAACAACAAGAAGAAGAACACGATGATCATTGAGTAAGCTCAGGCTCAAAAAAAGAATAGAAGAGAAGAGAAGAAGAAAGAAAAAGAGCAAAAAAAAAGTACTCAAAAAAACGATTTAAAGAAAAGTAAAAAAAAAAGTTTTTGAACGTTTTTTTCAGTTTCCAGACTACAAAATCAAAAAAAAACACAAATCATGTACAACTGATATGCCCTTTTAGAAAAAAATAGCACTATTTTTTTTCCACCGCGCATTCACATCACATGATTTGGCTTTCTTTTTGAAAATTTTTTTCATCGAAATTTCCTTTTTTTTTCTTGAAATAAGTCAGAAAAAATTCATTATTAATCAGGTTGGTGTGGCCATCCTTCCTGTAAGAATCACTGTGGTGAACGGGAGAAAAGCTCGGGGCATTTGACTGTGACCCAAAAAAGGCGGGCGAGGCTGTAAGACATATGCGTTTCAACATCTTTGTTATCCAATTGTTTCACAACAATGGATACTGTCGAACCTCTTTTGTTATCAAACAAACAACATCAGGGAATTCTTCAAAAAAATCAAGTATTTGAAACAAACTATTCGGGGTTGTAAGGGTGATTGACTATTTATCCAAATAAAAAACCATTACTGTTCCTTTTTTATGGATGATTTTCAAAAAAAACTCCTGCCACCAATACGCATTTATAAGGTCTTCTTTGTCTTTATATACAGAGGACTGTTGTGTCCCTTTGCCATCTTTACTTCCATCTTTTATCAAGTGCTCCAGGGCATAGCAACAATACAAGTATACCAGTGCACTATTGAGTTTTGTTGTTATGAAAGCGGGTTGGCAGATAACTACACAAACAAAACATTTAGATTCGTTTGTTTTAAAGATGCCACACATACGCTTTTATTAGATCAGATTCCTTCATAGTGTTGCTTAGAACCTTTGACATTATCTTACCAGCTTCAAAACCTTTCGACATGCCTTCACCTTATAGTTGTTGTTACTCCACACTCAAACAACAAAACAAAAACACAACAAAATAATGTTAATACCTGAGAAACCTGCTGCAATGTATGTATTCGGTCTATCCGGTACAGGCCCTATAAGCGGTTTCCTGTCTGGCGTGTAACCCTAGACAACACTGAGAACCAAAAAGAAGCATGTCAAGAATTGGTATTACCAAGATGCCTGTCCACGTGTACTCTATTGAAACATTGTCAATATCCCAATGATCCTTCAAGAACTTCTTAATCTGAGCACTAAACACGTGTCAATTGGAGCGTACAAGGGTAAGATTCTAACTGTATTTGAGGGTTAATAGATGCATCATCATGTACATTCTTTTCATGTCCACAACCGAATATTAAACGTCCGTCATTTCTTTGAATTAGGTAGTGCTCAGGAAAAGACAGGTTGTATTTTATCGAGAGTTTTTTAATAGGACTTGTTGCCACAACATGACCTACACGTGGGTGTCAGTAAACCTCCCTATTATCAATACAGTACCTCTAGTTGGAATGATGATATTTTTAAACTCAGGGAGCAGACCACAAGTGTATGCATTGATGGCTACAAGCACTTTTGATGCGCTTATGGATTTCTTAGCAAGATGTTTACTCATCAAAAACACTTTCACACTGCCATCTTCTTGGTTCTCAATCGAACTTACACGTGTACGAGTGCATATGTCTACATTTCTACAATACTTGAGTAAACAGTAATACAAGCAAACCACCAAAAACTCTGTGTACGTTTGCTTCAATGTCTTGCACAATGCTTTGACAAATTTGGCAGGGTAAAACTTTGTAACAGAACCTTGTAAAACGCCTACCTATTATATCTCTTTCAATAAACACAACAAGAAATGATATCTTACACTGTATTTATCTGTTGCAATACTGTTTTTGAGTTCATTAGGTTCAAGAACAGCAATAGTTTCACCAGGTAATAGCTTGCACTGTTTGGTAGTTTTAACATATTCTTCTGCATCACTCACATCACAGTCCATGACCCTAATGATATTGAGTATCTCTATGTGACCTAGGTATAGATTACTCTATGCCTCCTTGCATTTCAAAATCACATGATATATCCAAGTCAGTAATAGCCTCTAAACATTCAAAAGAACATTAGTTTAATTGGACAAACAGCAAGCAATTGTTTTAACCAATACGTTTTATGCCATCAATATTGGCTTTTTGAAAAGCGTTTATAGATTCACTGTCATTGTTACTATCACTGCTTGAATATACAGGCCACCTACACCCTAATATCAGTTTGCAGTATTGCATTGAGAGATACACACATGTGCCCTCCATTTCTTCCAGTAGCACCTACAATGTTAGTACTTCTTAATTAATAAATAGAAATACAATTCTACCTTCAGCTATGTCTCTAGCATCCAGTAATAACACTCTACTGCTAGGAGAATATTTGTTTAACCAATAAGCACACGAAACACCAACCAAACCTCCGCCTTTAGCCTCAATTAATACCATGCGAGTTAAACCACTAACCGATAATACAAATATCGTAGGTTGAGGATATTGATACAGTTTCGCTTGGCGAAGCTAGCGTTGGATCATGTAGCCAGTATGACCGAGTAGGAGTTGTAACTGGGTACATTGCCAAACTATGCGCAGTATGCTTAAGAAACAAGGTCGTTAAGTGAAGCTTTCTACGATAAATCGCCGAATAAAAAGAGTTTGATTTTATGGCAATCCATTGCCTCCAAAGCTGATCCTAATCTCGAGAAATATAAAACGCGCTTATACCAAGGCAAAGAGCACCAAGATTCAAGACTATCAGTTAGATATTGCAACTGTAACCGCCATGTCTTTTGCAAGACGATTTTGTAGGCGTAGCGCTGAGTAGTACGAGTGGATTTAGGTAAACCAAGTTCTTCAGTCAGAGAAGTTGGTTTAGTTAACTGTACAGCATACTCTTACGCATACATTAAACCAGTACTGCGCTTACGCACTAGTGGCACTTCCTATCATTTTTTATCGGCTGCAGACAGTTAGCACGAAATAAAATACACCTGAAATACGCCAACACACAGTTTCATGGAGTTTTCACGTAGTTTTACACAATGCATTGTTTTTGTGAGCTCGTCCAACCAACTACACTTGGTTGTTAACGAAAAGATATCGTAATAGAAGAATAAAATACATACAACAACACGTAAACATTCTTATTTCGTCAAAGGCAAAAACTCGGTTATTTCGACAAAATTCAAAATAACGTAATTTCTTACAAACAAACTCACTCACCTCCACAAAGACGTGCAGGTATTACCAAATTACTCTACGCTATTAAGATACAATCTACAACAACATGAAACAAGAACTAGAAGCTGCAGTGTGCTACTTGAGCAAACGGCTGAGTTATGCAAACGTGCCAGAAGAGCAGTTGAAGCTGTTTCGGAGCGTGCTGCTAGACACACTCAAAGCTAGGTTTTCTAACCACTGGTACAAAAACAAACCTACCAAGGGAAACGGCTACAGGTAAGCGATTCGTAAAAGATCCTTTTCCACCAAAACGGTTTTATCACTCAACCTGCATTGTTTTTTTTTACTCTAAAATACTCTCTTGCGCACGTATAAACTCCTCCAACCAAAGTGGAATTGTGCCGGAGCTTTTTTTCTATCAGCTTTTTCGAAGTATCACTCGCTCTGCACTAACGCTACGGCGCTAAAAAACCCTCTAAGAATTCTTTTTTCCTTCACCTCAAAACACGCCCAAAACCAAACAAAACCTTGCACATACGCTCCAACACACTAAATAAACAACTTCTAACTGTATATTTTAGATCGATGATGTACGTTGGTTGTAATGTAGATCCAGTGTTGCGCATAGCAGCTCAAAAATCATTCATCAGTGGTATAAAAAACAAGCTGGTATGAACATCTAAAAAAAAAAAAACGAACCACTCTGTAAACTAACCGTAACTTTTTTCATAATAGGGTAAAGACAATTTTATCTTATGGATAGACCCAGGCAGTGTCACTGTAAAGTACCTAAGCGGTGAATACCGCCATCAAGTCCATACATTATTTCAAGAGCATATTTCTTCTACAAAACCGTCAACCGCTTGGTCGCCTGAGATGCCTCTAAGTGGATCTACACCAACGCCCTATTGCACACCAGTTAAAGCAAAAAGTGTATCATCAGTATCATCAAAACTATACTCCAGTAGCAGTCCAACTAAAAACTTGAGCGTAAAAAGCACACCATTTGTACCTTCTTCGCCGTTGAAGGCGAAAAAGTATACAAGCAATATTACAACATATACTAAGACTACGTGTGCACCTACAAACGATTTCTTAGGTAGACCACAAACCTCACAATTTAACTCTGTACAAAACAAAATTGTAAATTATTAAAACTTCTCTAAACTACTTTCTTTTTGTTTTTCATGTGTTATTTATGCGCTTAGGGTTATAATAAATTACAATCATTTATTTACAAGCAGTTTCGAGAGAGAAAAAAAAACGGCAAAATTTTGTGCTGCAGTTTTTGGGTTTTTTTGTTTGTAAAATGCATCGAGGAACGCTTAGAAATCATTTTGTGTTTGTCCATAGCTCGCCTAACGGCTCATTCTTAAAATCCGCTAGTTTCTTATTAACAACATCGTTTATATCACCACGAACAGCCTAATGACGCATGAATAAACGTTCGCAGACGCAGACACAAACGATTTTAAGTTGAAAAAAACCGAAAAAAACAAAAAAGAAATAAACCCTTCATAAAAGTCTAAAAATGGGTATAAAACAAAAACATACTTCCAATGATTTTGAGGCATCGAGTACTACCCATTCAGGTGTCTGTAATTTCTCTTTGAAAATACCCAAAACAGTACGTTGTATGCTTTCTTTTTCGTAACGCTCGTCACCATATCCACCACGCTTAGCAGCATCTTCAACAGACATGTTCAAGAAAATAACCTGGATGTGTGTCAAAAAGTGGCAAAAAAAAAACGAAATAAAAGTTTGAAGCTTGAACTCTAAAACTTTCGGCGTATCGCTTGCTACCCGAAACAAATAAAGCCTTATTGCGTTTATACATGCATTGCCATGTAACAAAAGGGAATAAAGGTAAAATAGCGTACCAAGTCCGGTTTAGGAAGACCCTTATCTGGTCCTTTACACCATTCGACATCCAATCCTTTAGCAGCCGAAAACGCCGCACCAGAGTATGCGTAACGGTCACAGATAATATGAGTACCAGCGCTTAGAGTGTCTATCAAGGATTTGCTATAAAAGAAAATGTCAATTGACACTTGAAATGATCACTTTTGGGAACATTGCCACGAGCATTTTTCTTCGCTTTTCGTACCTTTGTTCCCATCTATTAGCAGAAAAAAGTAGGTGGATTGCTTTGTCGTCAAGATTAATGCCATTGGTCAAGTAAGCATTTATCATTTTACCAGTTTGAGTTGTACGGTCTTAAATACTGTTAAACAATCACTTCCTTGTCTAACGAACCTGGAAAGCATTGTAATTTCGCCTTTAGACCACGTTTAATCAAAGATTCCACCAGAGCCTTTGTTTGCGTTGATTTTCCGGATCTATCACCGCCTTCGAATACTATAAACAATCCACGCTTTGTCTCGCTCATATTTGTTGTTCCCGCGTGTAACGTATAAAATTTTTGATTTCAGTCACTACGCGTCAAGTCATAATTTTATTTGTACGTTTTCTGGACATGTGGTGGCTTCTTTTCCCTGCTTGTCTCGGATTCGTTATATACCGAGCAGTGACGCTCGTCAACCTGCCCACAATCGAAATATCACCAAACTCAAAAAGAACGTCATCAGAACATATGTGGCGCCTCATAACAGCCGCATTCTACGTTCCCTTCGTTCCAACCTTGGCTGCTAATCAACCAGCGTATTTCAGTGTATTTATTGCTACAATGTCAGGATTGGCTACTGTAGAGTACATATACATTGTCAACAGGAAAAGGGAAAAGACAGACACAAAGACACCTCAAAAAGCAGTCACCTACACGCCGTTGCTCGCAACTGAAGTAATTCTTGTGATAGCGAACATAATCGTGACGGGTATCGGGCATGTTGGGGACGTTGCAATTTTCAATTTAGTAACGGCATTGGCGTACATTTTCACGCTCATACTCTTCTTGCGGTGGGATAAACACATTGATACTGGCGATTTTACTGGAGCTTTCACGCACCTTTGTAAATTCGCCATGTCAACCCTCTGGATTGCTTGGGTACGCGCTTTGCATAGCCTGTGATTAAAAATAACGCGTTCTAGGGATTGGGCCATTGTAATTTGATGCTCAGCCTACCACATGGTGGCAGACTTGCAGCGTTAGCAATTCTGACTTGTACGTCTACGCGTCACATTTTTTTTAGTTTTACTCCAAAACTGACACCTAAAAAAGCGTGGATTGGTGATGGTGCTGCGTATTACGCCGGAAAGTACGTTTAGAATTCCAAAAAAATACCCATTCAGAGCCAAAAAAGATTGACATGTTTAAAAGGAAGCTTGGAAAGCATAAATTCGCTCCACGTGTGAGTCCTGGCAAATCATGGGAAGGTACAGTAATGTAAACGTAGACATTTATCTCATCTTCTTTTTTTTTCATTCAACAGGCGTTTCTGCTCTTGCTATTGTAAGTATGTCATTTGTGTGTATCATGTATGCAATCCAATCCAATAATATAGGTACTGATGACTTGATAAAAGAATGTCATTTATTTTTTTTTGCTGACTTTTTTTTCCTTTTTTTCAATAGTTGATTGCATGCCTCCAATAGGACTTAAATATTATCTTATCATTGGAGCTATAACTGCATTCTTCGGTATTTATGGTGACTTGTTTGAAAGTTTCATCAAGCGAACTGGTACGCACAACTAACATTTTGTCTGAAAACTTTTTTTTTGTATGTCTTGCACCATTTGATGGCTGACATATTGACTGACAGGTGGCGTAAAAGATTCAGGTATTTATTTCCCTGGACATGGCGGTGTCATGGATCGATTTGACGGATTTTTCTTCCTTGCACCTATAGTTTACTATTATTTGCGTTTTTTTGGTCCTTCTCTTGCCTGAGAGACAACTTGAGCTACTAAACACAATGTACAGTGTTTTGTGTTTTGTATTATTAAATATTGAACCGCCTTGCAACCTCTAGTAAACGGCGTCTTTCGATTTGAAAAATCTGTTTTTTTGTTGGCTTTTTTCTACCGTAAACTAATGTTGACCAACATCAGTTTAGGTGGTTGACACACTATAATACCTACATAGGGTCGAAATAGCTTATCAATAAGCTCACAGTGATGCCGTACAGAAATCTCTTTGATTGTTCGCATTTTGACTGTTTAATAGCTCGCGCTCTGGTTCGCCGTCCGTATCAGGTTCTCGTAGTAGATCAAACAGTAGATCTTCGCGCTCTTACACAAGCTCCAGGTTCATTCTACATACGTCTTTACATCGTCACTAACGTGTAGTAGGTCTCGCTCTGGTTCTCGCTCTTCTTCATACAGCTCACGCAGTAGAAGTTCTTCGCCTCGTAGACGCTCACGCAGTCTAAGTGGTTCGCGTAGGAGGCGTCGTGGGCGCTCTCGATCCCGGTACGAATTTTATTACATTATTATATGCTATTACGCTCTGACGCTATTCAAATAGACGCAGAACTAAGTCTCCAAGGTATTATCAAATATTTTAAAAAACGCAATGCACATAATGCCAAAAAAACTTTGCATTACTGTACGTTAAATTGCTAAATTAACCACTAGACCACGAAGTAAAACACCAGTATCAAAAACACTACACGTTGAAGGATTGACACCAAACGTCAAAGAGGGACATTTGAAGGAAATATTCGAAACGTTTGGAGCAATAAAAGAAGTTAAATTACCCACAAACAAGTACGTCAAGCAAATCCAAACTATTTTGACGAATCACGCGTCGGTTTTTTTGTTTTTTGTAAATCTTTTTTGTACACCAACTTGACGTGAACACTATAATTGCGCAGCATATATGCATTATTACTTCCTTCTTGTCATCGCGAACACGTCACTGCCATTTTTTTATATGGAGAGCTTAGGTGTCACATGTGACATATTTTTAATTATTTCCCCTCGTTAAAGTACAGTTGTAACTGCCGCTCCACTAGGCTCGGTAGTTACAATGTATATTCGTTGTGTTTTGGAATTTTAACACATAATTTACTTATTCTTTCTAGACGTACAAAGATATCAACATGTCACGCTTACGTTGAGTTTAATGATCGAGAAGAGGCAGAAAAGGCTTTAGATTATATGAACGGTGGACAACTAGATGGAAACAAGTTGAAATGCGCTTTCACGCTCATCACCAAAACACTCACAAATAGACCGAATGATAGTAGAGATGATAGAGGACCTAGACGTTGTACGTACTTTTTTATTAGCATTCTAGAAACTGGTTTGGAGAATTTTGTGTTGCGGAATTCTGTTACTTTTGCGGAATTTTTTTTTCTGTTTACGCGACGAAGAAAAGTAAACCGCTTTTTCTCACTTCGATTAATTGGTACACTAGATCCGCCTCGCCCAGCGCGCTATGACGGCGGCCGATTCCGTGGTGGTCAATTCCGAGGTGGACAGCGACGCTATGACCGGAATGATCGATACAATGATAGAGCACGTAACTACCGCCGTTCTCCACCACGTCGCGGTCGTAACCGAGATAGAACACCACCGTACGTTTTTATTAATGCTTTTCCATTTTCTTCATTTATGGTATAATTCTCCGTTGAATAGCTTCTGCGGCCCTACTATCAGTAGTGGGATTGTTTGCGCTTTGTTTTATTTTCGCGTAAAGCAAGGTCTTCATTTCTTAACTTCGTTGTTTCCCCGCTCATGTACCATATTAGGCGCGGCCGTAAAAGGTCCCGCTCCAGTTCTGGATCACGCTCTCGTAGTCCAAAAAGGAGACGTAATCGCTCAGCTTCGTCAAGTCCTTCAAAATCGTCTAAACGCGAAACTAGTGTACCACAAAAATAAAAGAAAGAGAAAGTTTTTTAAACCTCATTGTCGGCGTAGTTTATTTTTGCGCATTGTTTTCTTAGTTCCTTTTTTGTAACATAGTGACTTAACACGGAGAAATAGAAAAGTGCACAGAATCTTTACTTTCACTAGTATACCAACAATGCAACTCTTCCTCATTGCTCTTTTCGTCTGCGTAGCAGCTGCTCAAATTAACCCAATCCCACCAGCTATTCTTTCAACTTCCTTCAACTTTACCGGTACCGGTAGTGTTGCTGGACAAAGCACCTCCATTGTTGGTAGTGTTATGTACTTGAACGCTGGTGGCGCTGATACATACTTTTACAAGACTACATTCACTGTATCTTTGAAAGGAAACGAGTTCACAACCTCAACTTTGCTTGACGCAGAAGGATCTGAGGTAACATTTGCTTATTCCTTTCTATTTCTCCACTACTATACACACTGGCGCCTAAACTAAACCTCTACCTAGGTCACCAAGTACTCTACTCAACCAGCTATCAACCAATGCACCAAATCTATTGTTGCCCCTGGTGATTGCGTATGGTCTCATGTACGTACATAGAACAGCAAAAAACATAACGCTATTTGCAACTGACAAATCTTGTTTAGAACGGAAACGTATGGTCCCAAACCTGTACTGTACCTGGTTCTACAACCAACTCAAAGGTTACTGTTAACGGAAATGATATTGTAAGCATCCAAACTGAGACTGCTGGTGCTTTCAGCACTTCTATCCTTCTCAAGGTTACCGCTCAAGGACCAACCCCTGTTGAGGCTGACTTCGCCCCACCAGCTAACTGTGGTTCCGCTCTCGCTTCCATTCACGATTTGCTTGTCAGCGCCATTTCCCAATAGATCATGTAGACATAATGAAAGTTGTTACAATAAAATGACTTTTGACTTAACTTGTTGCCACAGTAAATCTCAGTTCAAGCACCTGCGCGGTTGGTAACTGTAGTTATCAACGTGGTGTGCGCACTGGTAGATAACAAACACCGTGTTTGAGGATACAATATTAAAAGCTGTATTTCCGCAATATTGCGCGTGTGTGCGTAGAGGATAGCGGTAATTGAAAAAGTATTTGGCGGTTTTTTCGCTTTTTGGCAAAACGATTGTATCTAAGGTACGTACAGGCTTTATTCATACGAAATTGAGCGAGTATATCGTTAACTACGTAATACAATGCAAAGCAGGAGCTGCTTGATGTAGAGCGGGTAATTAGTACATAATTTTTTTGTACCGTAGCTGATACTAACATCAACGATTAGTTCCGTGGTGTAGTTGGTTATCACATCTGCTTAACACGCAGAAGGTCTCCGGTTCGAACCCGGACGGAACTAGATATCTTTTTTGTTTTCGAGCCTAGTTTCGCACTACATTACGCTTTTCTATATTTAGTCGACCAGAAATAACGAGGCAGGTCAAAACGAATCACCGAGTTACATTTCAACATTATCTTTTGTTGTGTAGCAATTGTTGCGTTAAGAGTTATTTTACTTACGACACCAATAAAAGTCATCGTGTAATCACATGCTTAGATGGCTAACTTTATTGGTCTTGCCATTTGTTGATAAACCATTGCTTTCAACATTTTTCTTAGTACTGTCAATACTTTCAATACTTAACTGCAAAAATCTATTTCCTTTTTATTGACAACATGTTTAAATAGTTATCTGTTGATTATGCTTGATCTATTGCCATTTGATTAGCGTCATACCCTTCTACAATCTCTCGTAATTCCTTAAAAGTTAAGAATTCTACTTCTTTTTTTAATTCACATAAAACATTCTTCTCTGCTTGACATTTCTTCTCTTGGCTACAACATTTCTCTTTTTTCAGATTACATTTTCCTTTTTTATACTGACAGGCCAAGTTCAATTGACCGTTATCAAACCATCTCTTATAAGTGCCATCAACGCTTCCATGTTTATACAAGCAATGCTCAGCAGGTTTTCCGTTTTGATACCAAGCTTTATACTCACCTACCATGAGATTAACAAAATGTGTAGGCACCTGAACTGCAAGGCATTTTTTTTTTTTTTTCGTTCTGAATAATCCACGAAAGTGGATAAAACGGCTTTAAATCGGCTCAAAACCAGTTCTCTATGCTCAAGTATTGTCCTGAGGCTAACTGTGCCACCATTGTTGGGTTTTGTTGAAAAAAAAACTTACTGTGAAGCACTCCATGTTTGAACCAACAAACAACTTCTACAGGCCCCATTTTGATGCCAACGCATGTATTTTCCTTCTGCCTTGCCATTACGGAAGTATTGTACTTTGTACTTTTGACATTTTTTGTTCCAACAAATCCATGCCCCGTGTTTCTGTAGTTTACAATTAAACCTAGATTGTAGTGCTGTTGAACGGCATATAAGGGGCCAGTTAATATACAATACTTTACAAGAGTTATAGATGAGCCATTGGATTTCTTTCGGGAATAGCGTAAAACTATGTCGGTGTTAGTCGTGGTACACGTTTAAAGGCTCAAAGAGTAATTTGGCCGTTGTATGGATGTAAAGCGGATGATTGTTTTAACAGCAAATTCTATATAGCTGTACTTGATCTTTTTAGGCTTATCAGTCTTATATGGGCATCGCATACGCTGGCAAATCATTTTTTTAATATAAGCCATAATATAATCTGTTTATATGTCTACAAGTGTTAAACGTAATCCATAGTACGCTATGACGACGTTGGCTGTATAATTCATAAACATTTTGATTTTCCAACATGGAGAATTTGGTGGAATTGTAACGGGGATCAACTTATGTAAATACCCGCTTTAGTCCAAAAAAACACTGATTCAACTTCCAAAAAACAGTTTAAGTACAAGCGCCAGGGTCAGCTACACCAAGAAACAACTCAACTGACTGAGAGTATTTCTAGTGATTGTATTGCTTTAAACGTTACTACATTGACAATTGTGACACATGACAAAATAAATATTCTTGACAGTTTTAACTCACCCAAAAACACTAAATGCAAACATAGCTGTCTGCTTTTCGTGAACATAATAACATTATGACTAATTTTGTTTTCATTTATTCCGTTTGTTTGTTTATACAAAGCAATAAAAAGTGTACTATGATAAGTCTAGACGGCCACTGTTATACAATGAAATCTGCCCTTACTACCTGTGCACCGGCTGCCTGTGCACCCTCTTTTGAAGTTAAGGAGCAACCATACAGGGTTATAGTGTGTACACCTGCCAATGCTTTCAATCCTTCATCTGTTACTTTTGTTCCTGATACATTTATAGTGTGTACACCAGCCAATGCTTTAATGCCTTCATCTGTTACATCACAGCGTTTCAAATTTATAGTGTGTACACCTGCTAATGCTTTGATGCCTTCATCTGTTACCTTGGTGCGTAGTAACCCAATCGTGTGTACACCAGCCAATGCTTTAATGCCTTCATCTGTTGCATCACAGCGTTCCAAATTTATAGTGTGTACACCTGCCAATGCTTTAATGCCTTCATCTGTTATCTTGGTAAGTCTTAAACCTATTTCATGTACACCAGCCAATGCTTTAATGCCTTCATCTGATACATCACAGCGTTCCAAATTTATAGTGTGTACACCTGCCAATGCTTTGATGCCTTCATCTGTTACCTTGGTAAGTCTTAAATCTATTTTGTGTACACCAGCCAATGCTTTAACGCCTTCATTGGTAATTGATAGACATCTATACAGGTTGACAGTGTGGACACCTTTCAAGGCCTTCAAAGCTTTATCTGTTACCTTTGTATGTGATAAATTAATATTGTGTACACCAACCAACGCCTTGATGCCCTCATGAGTTACATTGCAGTGATACAAATTGATAGTGTGTACGCCTGCCAATGCCTTCAATCCTTCATCTGTTACCTTGGTGCGTAGTAACCCAATCATGTGTACACCAGCCAACGCTTTAATGCCTTCGTCTGTTATTGATTCACAACTAAACAAATTGATTGTATGTACTCCTGCTAGTAACCTCAACTGATTGTCGTTTACATCTCTATACCCATAGAACAGAATGGGTGTATTCTGCAATAAAGGACTGCCAGAAAGCGTCGTCACCTCGGTACTGCTTTTAACAATAATTTGATGATATCCGACGTGGTTATGGACAATATCCCGCAAGAAGCGGCAAGTTTGCGTGGAACGAAGTGTAAAAGTGCCTTGTTTGAGAATATGAACAATTAGTTCAACGGGGAGCGCGACAAGGTCACTAATGTTCTGGCTAACCTCTTCTTCATTCATTTTGCTATTATACGCTCGAAACGTGGCTATGTTTGTTATTATGTTATTGTTAGATGATCGGAATATTTTTACAGGACGTCACGTGACTAAATTCGTTTTTTCCTCAACTAACGACTATACCGCTAACGGGCCATAGTTTTTTCCGAATTTTCCGAAAACAAAAATTCGAAAAAATAGAATTCGTAGAAAGATACATAGCTAGGGCAGTCCACTAAACTAGAAAGCGCCTGGTTCACTTACGGTCGGGTCCTCGCTGTGCTCGGAACTAGAACCCGACCTTCGCTCACATATAGTGATCCATTGGTGGGTATAGGCATTCGGTTTTTGTATCGAATTCTATTTTTTCGAATTTTTTCTTTCGAAAAATTCGGAAAAAACGTGGGTCCGCCGCTAACCACCGAAATCAACATAAAAAATGAATTTTAGCATACAGGTAAGCTACTGTTTTGAAAGCAGTACTGTTGTCCATCAAGTAAGGCTGTCACTTGTTCAATCCAACAAAAAAAAAGCGAAACGTTTTTCTGGCTCGGTCAATTCTAGGTAGGCTAAATTAACCGTCCATTTACCCGCGCATAGTACGTTGTAATTTTATGTTGTACCCAAGCGCGAATATCGCGTTAAATGTCAATTGACTCGTTTTTTTAATTAATTGGCGTTTTAATACCGCTATTGTATATTTTACGTCGCTAATACTATTCTAGCGTTCTATTGTTCGTAAATAATCAGATATTGAAATAACGGACTGAACCTCGTCAATACCTTGCGGATTGATCTAATAACTCTCGAAACAGTTTAAAACATCGATTACGAATACTTTTAACGAAAAAAAACAGCGATGGGCGCAAAATCAAGTAAAAACTCTCGAAAGCGTATAAACTGGGATAATTGCTACGATAATAAACAAAGCGGACTATTAAGCGCAAATTTAGACGTATTTCTCGAAGTTACATGTCATTTAGATATATGTTCCCTTATTCACTGTCTCTTGGCTTGTAAGGCACTTCACAATATTGGTAATGTACCTACTGTATGGAAAGCAGTTGTAACGAGCAGTGGCAAAGCTGTCCGTGACACATGGGCCAAGTGGTGTCAACGTACAGATTGTCCAAAAGCGAAACTTCGGTTTTTTACCAGTACGTTTCTTATTTTTTTCCGGATTTTTTTTTTGCGTTCGTAATACACCCTCGTATATATTCGATTAATTAGTTTGTAGATTTACTTAGTGGGCATGGTGCTCGTGAAGGGTTGAGGGATATTCTTTTATCGAAAAAATTGGGTAGCTCTGATGAAGAATTAGAAGAAAAATTACGTATTCCAACAATCTTCAATGATCCTTGGTCGTGTCAGACCATTACTATAAACCTCGATAAAGTACTTCCGACTACGGATTACCATCATTATGGTCAATTACAATACGGTCCACCTGTATACGCACCGGCAAAGGTACTTACCATAGACACAAATAGAGAAACTTTAGTAGCTGCTAACTCTTTGGGATACATGGAGTTTTTTGGACTTTCTTCTTCCGCCAGGTCTTCCGCTCCTTGCAAGCGTAATGGGGTTCTATATAATAACACACATTGGTGTACGACAGTGGCTATATCTGATGATTCTACAAAAGTTCTGAGTGCACGTACAGATAGTACAGTAACTCTTTTTGATAGAGCTAAGCCTCAAGGAGCACCAAAGGATTATTCTAATTGCGAAGGATTTGTTTTAAAAGCTAGGTTCCTTGATGAATCGTCTGAGAAAATTATAGCTTCTTATTATGGTACTGTTAAGGTATGGGATACAGAGACATCAAAGGATTTAGCTATATGTACTCATCATGGTGATAGTGATATTTATTTTGAGTTGAGTCCTTTTGAATCTAATATTTGTATTTCTGGATCAAGTGCTGCTATTAATGAAAAAAGTTATGTATTACTATGGGATGTTAGGACATGTGATTATGTTTTTAAAAGAAAAACAGGTTGTGTTGATGATATATGTTGGTTATCTTCATGTACTTATGCTACTTCTATTAGTAATTGTGGTGTTTTTGTTAGTGATATAAGAATGGAAGATTATCCTCTTTTTGTTTGTGATGATTATTATCCTAGTGTTATTTGTTCAAGTGATTATGGACAGCATATTTTTATGGGGTGTGATAGTCATGTTCTTGATTTAAACTTATTGACTGGTAAAGTTGATCCTCTTTTTGGTGATGATGGTACTACGTTGCCTGGTTTTTCTGTTTCTTCTATATCACTTGGTGGACCTAATAATGAGACATTATGTATAGGAAGCCATGGTAGACTGATGATTGTAAAATTAAAGCAGCGAAAGACCGAATTTTAGATAAAATACCCAAAGTAAAAAAGTAATCAACGTTTTGTTTGTGACCCTTGTGCTTGTTTTTAGCTAAAACATAATCAAACTAAATCTCTATATTTTTAACATGCGCAGGAAACTGGGAAGTTTCTATGTTTAACACAGTAGCACTTGTGACAATGACCTTGAGTTAATCGCAGGTGCATAGAAACAACTTTTTTTTGATGCAAAGACAGACATACTGCGGATGTGAAGTTTAGCACGTGATATTATTAGAATCTATCTGAATTCGTAATGAACTAAACGGCAATCGTTACCAAAAGTGTTTGTTTTATTTGTTGGTCAAACCATGTGTACAATAACTTCCCACACCCGGGGCAGAGCCTAGCGGCGAATGAGTGCCATAACCCAGTTGTCTCCCTTTGTGGCGAACAGTTCAATCACTTTGACATTTTTTCGACTTTTTTTTCTACATTTTAGACACCGCAAAAAAGAAAGAAGAAAATTACGATGGGTAAACAAACAAAAGGTGCATATTAAAGAAGGTACGTACTATGTAATGACATGAGGTCAGGTTGACACAATGGCCGGATTTGTGAATAAGGAGGTCCAGTTAAGTTATTGTACTGTTGTACTGCTTGTAAATAGTCTCAACGTATAAAGATGAACCTCATATATAACTTCTCAAGCGCAGAGCAAAATCGGCCGTCGTTTTTCGAATTGCTGATGGAAACTCAATTAATGCCAAGTGAGTGCCGTTGTAAGGGGCGTGGCGCGTTATGACTGGTTTATATAGGTTTAAAGCCGGCGTTGAAATACATGCTCATGGTAAAATAGAGGAAACCAAGCCTAAAAGTTGCTTACGCATATATAGACGCTATCTCAACGATCTTCTGGTCTTACTTGGGCGGTTAAATGGTCAGATGAAATATACACCTTATTATTGTTTCTACTGGAGCGACACCATCTCAATAACTACGGTAAACTAAAATTCGCCTCAACAGTCGACTTTAAAACATTTATGTTATCAGTCTTCTCATAACGACTAATTTACGTAATAAACACCTAACGCAAGCGTAGACGCATCATTTGCAGAAAACTTTTATGGTTTAAAGGTACAAACGAAACAAAATCCCTCAACTCACCCTCAATATAGCGTACAGTAGTCTCAGAAGATGGAAAAAAATTATTACCGCTCACAGCATCAAGGAGACGTGTTGCTTTGTTCTTTTTAGTGATTTTTCCATATCTCAAAGAAAAAGTTGATGCATTCTACGTCTCAAGGTTTCGTTCTCATCGAAGACATAATGTACCTAATAGTGTACGTCAATACTTTTATATATAGAGTACTAAAAATAATGTTTATAGCCATTGAAGCGTATGGCATTGGAGATGTTTAGAATTTTTTATCCATTTTTCATTGCTTTATGGGAATCTTGGTTTTTTATTTATCAATTGCTGTACATGTATGGATACAGTATACATTATACCCCATTGTTATTCTTACAAGGGCTTACTGTACGTATTACTTGATGTTAGAGGACCATTAAGTTAATCTTAAAAAGGTTAAACGACTGACAATGGGTGACTTGGTTGAACAATCTCAAAAAACAATAACAAACCAAATTAAACTCAAGCGAAGATCAGGCCTTTTGTACGTTTCTTTTGATTAACTTTTATAGTGAATATATTATCCTAATAATCTATTCAAGCGCACGAACAAAGGATACAGTTTTTTCTGCTATAGGAACGACGCTTGATTGGGCTCGATACACATTGCCTTTGGCTATATTTTTCTTCAAGTTTTTGGAATGGTGGTACAGTGAGAATCGCTTAACTACATCGAACCTTCCTGCTCCACCACCTCCGCCGCCATCAAGACAATCAATAGGTGGATTACCAATAGATACATCAAACTTGTCAGTTTGCCCTATCTGTAAGAAGAAACGTGAAAATCCTGCTGCTTCATCTTCTGGACATGTTTATTGTTACATGTGTTTATTCGATTATGTACAACTTCATAAACGTTGTCCAACTACTCATTTACCTATGAGTGATTCAGATATCAGAAAATTATATGATGACTAGTCTAGACGATAGAATAAAGTGTAAAAATCAATAAAAAAAACACCAGTGTCTTGGTTCATTCAATGTTTATTTGAAACTCGTTTTCTATTGTCGCTGTTGGCTCCCACCCTAAAGAAACATGTAAGAAAGAGTGTACAACATTGACCCAACAAACCTCCAGGTACGTTAAAAGCAATAGAAATACGCTGAGATTCACCGCTTGTTGGAGATACCTAAGTATTCATTTATTAAATAGATTTCTCAATAGTGGTGATAACTTACCATATGCATAAGCCAGGAAGGAAACATTAAAAGGTCACCAGCTTTAGGTGTTATAGTCAACCTATAAGGGTATATTTTAATATTTCTTCATTCATTATCTTAAGTAAACATACCTGTTATCAAACGGAGGTAGAGGCCCTCGTGGGTCTTCTAGTACTATCTGACCTGCTTTTTCTGGTACTTTTACATAATATACAGCTGACAACATTGCTTTAGGATGTGAATGACGCATGTGCATTATACAGTCATTGTGTACTGTAGCCCAAGCGTGAAGGTTTTTATCCCTTGATCCAACAATTGCCTACACACTTACTTAAACAATCGCAGGTTTGTAATTATTCTATTAATACACGTACCTCATCTACGCCAATGATACCCAAGAGATTATCAGCAACACGGTTAACAAGGCCAACTAGTTGTGATCGGTAAAAAAAACGGAATAAAATAAGAAAAAGACTAGTTCACTAACCAACTGTGTTGACTTCTTTAGCATTCTCAAATTTACTCCAACCTCCTCTATTTGTCTGCCACTCATAGAATAATGCATTTATGCTACGTTGAGTACTATCTACACCAACAACAAAAATTATTAAACACGTGATCAACTGATAACCGCACGTGAAAATCTGCAAAAAAAAAAAAGTTATACCTTTTGACACGTGCTTGTTCTGAGCGATGAGCTTATTGTACTCAGTCAAGATAAGGCTACCGAGGTTTGCGTTGAACTGTTCTAGAGATATATTGAAGGCTGCTGCGTTTGTATGAACTACAGGTGTTTGCCAAAGCATCTTAAGCGTTGCTGTATTTGACGCAAGTCTAGGTGTACTTTGGTGCCTTTTGGCCGTTAAACAAGGGATGTTGTACGTTGTTAGCTCACTCAAACTCCTGTTGAAGCGCGTTGCGGAGAGGCAGATCGTATGTAGGCTCCGAAAAGTTTATGCCAAGCAAAGTAGCGCAAATATAAAAGAAAACTGCGCACAGCAGTGCTGTTACGCCTGTAAATCATAATTAGAGGTAAATCAAGCTGTATAATAGAATACCAGCTGTTTTACATATTACACTGCTACGCGTTACTTTATTAGCATAATAATGACGCACAACGCGTTAAATATTTAAATAAACGTACCTACGCGAATCTTGCATTGCAGGGCGAACGCGTAGCGGATATTTGTTGATTTCGCCCAAATTTGTTTGTTAGCTGCGTTTTTACGTCCAGCTTGCTGGTAATAACGTTTAACGGCAAAAAATTGATTAGTGAAGCTACGGTCATGCCCTGGAAAAAACCCTGGTTGATGACCACCGTTTTTACAATGCCAATTTTCACAAATCAAAAAGTCACTATTCAAAATGGCATTACAACGTCTCAACGTAGAATTACGACAACTCAGTAACGCACCACCAAGTAATTGTAGTGCTGGGCCTATTGATAATAACATATTCCATTGGTCAGGTACGGGAACGCTACAAGAGCGCAGGGAGACAAGTTTTTATTCTAATCTTTCGCTATGTAGGGAGCATTATTGGTCCGACCGACTCTCCGTATGATGGAGGCCTTTTCTTTCTAGATATCAAGTTTCCAGCAGGTTCGTGATATTTGTAAAACAAACAAGTGAATTCGTTGACACGTGCGAAACGGTTTTTGTAAAAAGAAGTTTTCTTTGGGTGTGACACCTGGAAATGGTGATCCTTGTGTTGTACCAAAAATACAGCAGTTGGTGTTTATCATCTAACGTATCTTTATCACCTGTCACGCCGCTAACACAACAAATAGATTACCCTTTCAAACCTCCAAAAGTCAAGTTTGTTACCAAAGTGTTTCATCCTAATGTATGTCGTCTATGTTAGTCATTGTGTTTCTCGTTTAACGACCGTTAATTTGTTGTTATTTTTAGGTTAACAGGAATGGTACAATTTGTGTCTCGACACTCAAGGACGAATGGAGTCCTGCACTGACTACAGGACAAGTTCTTTTATCAATTAGTTCTCTTCTTACAGATCCCAATGCTGATGACCCTCTTGACCCAGAGAGCGCTCGATTGTACTTAAATAACAAGACAAAGTACAACGGTACGAGAAAACCATTACAACATTACATTGCAAAACAACATTTTTGTTTTTAACTTTTTTTGATTTGTAACCAAACTAACTCAATACTGAAGAGGTGGCACGTGCTTGGACAAGAAAGTTTGCAATGTAAAGATAATAAAAAAAAAGGGATAACAAGTGTTGTACATACTAAAATAAAATACAAATATTTGCTCGAACCTCGCTTAAAGGTCTTCTTGTGCTTTGTCTTGTTTTTTTTTTTGCAAGTTTTTTTGTGAATGAGCCGTCAATTCTTTTCTTTATTCTTGTTTTTTGTTTAAATTATACGCAATGAGCGAAGAAGAGGGCTATGATTCGTTAAGTGATAGAAGCGTAGATGAAGAAAACGAAGAGAATAGCTTTGAGTCCCAAGAAGATAATATGGATGTAGACGCATCTGAGGATGATGGAGACATGCAGTATGCGATTTAAGTGTATTTATAATTTATAACCAACCATTTAGAGTTCCTTTACCGTACAACGACACTATAGGCGTAAATAAAGAGATATGGCTTATTACAGCTCCTTCAACTGTACGTTACATATTCTACTATCAAAAAAGGCTTAAAACACCGCGAGACGACATAAAACCGTTGTAGTCAAGCTGAAATCCGCTTAATTGATGTTTATTTGCGGAAATCTTACCCTGTATTTCAGTTTGACATGTCGTCCCTTGACGGCGTCTCTATCCCAATTTCTGGAAAGGCAGACGTTGGAAACATCATTGTATCAGAAGTAGGTGCTCCTTCACGTCTAGTGCCCGTATTCCCGGATGAAATGAATGATCTCCATGTTGGTACGACACCGTTTTAATCAATTGTGTCACACAAAAAAAAACCACAACAGCTTCACTCTGAGACCCTTGCTTGATTTTATGCAATTTTTCCATCACCTTTACGTGCATTCACAAGAGACTGACGTTGTCTTTGACAAAATGAACTTTTTTATTTTTGATTTTTTTTGTCGACATTTTTTCGCAGTTTCCTTGTCTATGCTCTAATGTCATACTTCCACATGTTGCTCTGTGGTGTGTGTATGTATTTATTACATAAGCTTGTGGTAGTAACAGGGTTGTTTGATAGTGTGCTGTGTAGGAAAAAATAGAATTCGGCATCCTTCTTTGTTTTTTTTTTTTGATTTTGTGTTTTTGCTCGTATTAAGACTTTATGTAGCATCTCGAGTTTCGAAGCGTATCCAAATTACAGAAAAATTAAAGCCTCAAAGACCTAAGAAGAGACAAAAGGTTATAAAGAAAACCAAATAGAGTAAAAATAGAAAAAAGAAAAAAAAATACCCCAAATGTAATTTTATCAATACACGTTCCTTTAACTGTAACTTCATCTTTTTCTATTACACTACATAGCTGAAGTCCAACGATAATATGCTTATACGAAGCATTTCTCAATACGGTGAAATACAAGTGTTGGCATATGTCAAAAAACTCTCATCCAAAATTGTTTCTGTAGTTTTATCGACAATGCTCCTTACTGCTTGTACTTCCCTCTTTGCGACTGGTGGAGTTACTACGTAGCTTGCTGAATGTTGGAGTTGGTATTAACCATACTCTATGTTGTCAGATACTCAGGGCATTAATGAGTGACAACACGAAGCTACACATCATAAATGCACCAATACTATTTTTATCAAGTTTATTGTATTAGCAATGGAAAACATTGTTCCATTGCTAGCCAGGATTTGGTGTCATTTCTCGTCTAAATACAAGCACTTGCCTACTCCAGTTCCAGTTCCAACATAATCAACAATTGTAATCAACAGTGGCATTCTAAACTACATAGCCTTTTTCCCAGCCGCCACATGTGTTGTCGTCTTAGACATTCTAACTTGAACATTGAGGAATTGGAAAGAAATATTGAACACGTGATAATATTTTCACAAAAAAGAAAGAAAATGTATTTTACAAACAATAGATTAGGTTTTTTTTTCTTTTTACACTCACTGGATCAATGCTGGGTCCTTGTGTATTGTGTCTTCGTATAGATAACGATTGAATTTTTTTATGAAAGTGAACTTTAGCTTCACTACGATGTACCATAGCCCATATACAGCACATGATATACCTATTATACCAACGTACCATACTGGTGCTAAAGGCTTTTTTGTATCCATGAAAGGGTAAGTCCATCTGAAGACAAACAATCAGTAAGAAAAGAGCAACAACATTTGAAAAAAAACCAAAGAAATCAAATTAACTTTTAGCTTTACGTACTCTCCACCAGAAGCTCTATATATCATGGCGAACATACCATAAGCTATTGTCCATAAAATACTATATCCTATATGGATCCACCTAAAAGGTAGCCTAACATAGCATCAGAAGGAAGCTCTCAGACAAAGTCTGTTTTCCAGCAATTTCAACAAAATAGGAAATAAAGATTCTCACCTATTGAGTGCTAGCTCACCAACAATCCAAATGAAGTTAAGAGCGTGTTGGCTGTAACTCGCTGTATTTAAAAATCGGTCTTGAGTTCCAGTCTTTTCACTTGCAGGTAATAAAACAGACCAGGCAATGATATCCACAAGAGTGCAATATATCATATTCAATTGGAACATTATTATCAACAACCTTCCTGTAGTACCAACTGGCCTTGCCTTCTCTTGAATACTTTTTTTATTTAATGTATGGTCCCAACTTATACATGCACCAATCTATATTTAATAAGTATAACATCAGTACACGTGGATAGAAAAAACAAAGCAAAAGAAAACAAACAAAAAAAAAAAGCGGAATTTCTTCGTACAGCAAAAAAAACGGTGAGTGAGGTATAGTTCCAAACAGTGAAGAACCTCAGTGATTGTATATTGAATACAATGCCATTTTTCCTCTGTTCTCCAAAAAGGACATATAACGTTGTACCCTAGCCATCGTTATTACTAAAGAAAAAGACAAAGAAAAACGAGAAAAAATTAAGACTTTTTTCCGTACCAATGTCACAAAAAAGCACAACGTTCTGTAAAGAGTAAGTACCCATATTGGTCCAATAGTTGTTTGTGATAATTTAACTAAAAACGATGTGTCAGATGAGAAAACGTGGGAGGTAATGAAAGGATACATCGACAAGAAAAGACGTAACAATGGATTTTCAACCAAAATAAAAGTCGTATTCCAAAAATGACGAGAAAACTTCCCAAAACCTAATTACCTCTTCTTATATTCCAGTCAGAGCCTCTAACAGTCCAGTGGTTAGTATATTACTTGTTTTGCTTGGAATGTGGATTTATTAAAGTTGTACCGCGTGTTATAGTGCCACCAGAGCAGGAATATGACTATAGCGTTTATTGCTATCGTTGCGAGCACTATTATAACGATAAACTGCCATCCAAAAACTTTGTAGTCTAAAGCCATCCTGTACGCTTTATTTTCAACGTAAAACGGTAATCCCAGGCTTTAACAACAGACTACGTGACCACGGAAGTCAAAAATTGACTTTTTCTGACATTTGTGTTTTTGGCTTTTTTCATTTGCAATCAAGGATGACGGTGAACGTTAGTCGCTATATTACGTAAAGCTCTGACGATAATTTGACAGTGTATTATCACTTGCGAAATATAGTAGTTGTTTAATTAAGCTTACAGACGCCATGGCGCGTATGCAAGGGAATATAGAACGGTTTAAAAATGTTGCTACAATTACAGGCGTAACGGATGCGACACCTTTCAAAAAGCAAAAAACAAACGCACAATCAAAGGTAACGTACAGCTATACCACTCTAGTACCATTTTTTTTTAATATCCACTTGACTTCATTTCAAAAAAAAATAACTCCATTCAAGCTGCCAACACCCGAAGCACCTTATACGGAGTTTATTTCGATAATCCCGCAAGCTTACAATAAGCTAGAGAATATTGCAACAAAATACAAAAGCAAAGAAGTGCGTCATGCTCTAAACACGCCAAACGCCAGCGCAATTCACTTACCACGCGTTTTAAAGCAAAAAAAAAAAACCCTTTTGAAAACGTTTTTTGTTGGAGTTTTTTTTTTTTTTTTCGTTTTGGTCTTGTTGTGACCTTTGTTTTGACGTTATATAGATGTGGGTACAACACCCGCGTGTACGACATTATGTCTATAATGTTAACCGTCTCAGCAATAAGAGAATTGATTTTACGGCTATGTTACCAGAGGAAATAGTTGGCGAGATTTTCTACCTTTTAAAAGATATTGTAGATGCTTTGTATGATTGTGCTCATGGTACGATGGTCTCATATTTTTTTCATCCTTAAAATGCCTTCAGTATTGCTATATGTTAGGGTGACTAGTAATCAGCCGGTCTACCACCACTGATGACTCGCTAAAGAGTGCCCACATTTTTTTCTGTTTGCTTTCCAGATTTTATTTTATTTTTAGTTTTATCATTCCTAATCACGTGTTCAAAAAAAAAAAAAAGGATGAATACCGAAGTGTACTTAATTGCTTTTAGTTTGTCATAGATGGAGACGTATGGTTCTTAAATTAGTGAGGAACTATCGATGCACAAACAACGACTTGTCGTTTATAAGAAATCATAGCACTAATTTTTCTTGTTTGAACACGCTTGCTATTCTAGAAAGAGATCCTTTGAGTTGCATAGATCAAATCAATTCTCTAATCAAAGATGTACCTACTCTTAGGGTATTACAGATTGAACCGACAAACTTGGTTGCGTTCTGTAAGAAGCTCAATTTTTCACGTGAAATTTTAATTGAACGTGTTGATAGAGACAGTTTTGTACGTTTTTTCCTTTCGTCTCCTTTTCTCTTTTCTCATCTTTTCGTCTTTACTAAAGACTCTTAAGTATGGTTTTGTACTTGACGCATTCTTACCTCTTTATTAATAGCAATTGGATGCTATAGAAGAGCTTCCGCAACTTCCAGAGCTTGTTCAACTTTCGAAACTTCATGTTATTTCAAAGACTTGGGTTATTCCCTCTTACAATCAAATGTCTCGTTTGGCTTCTCTGACGCGTATAACATCTATACAAATAACATTACCTAAACTGGCTACACCACATGTACTTCAGCATCTATCAAGTCACAGATTTCTAGTCAGGTTGAATGTTTTTGATCCTTTTTTTGGAGAAGATGGATTTCTTAAAACTTCTTTCAATCATGTCACTTCACTCACACTTCAACTCAATTTTAACCCTCACCAAGTGATAAAACTATTCCCATCGCTCCAATCTCTTTCCTTTGTACCTTCATGGGTACGTAACAAAAGATTTTTAAGACAAAACGATTTGATGTCTTTGATTAATGACAACTTTGTTTAGGATGCTGTTTATAAAAACGGATATGTTAAAAACATGTCTGTACTTTTAAAGCATTTTACCGGACTTAATACTTTATGTCTAAAACATGAATCTAAACTTGAAGCAACATGGGGTGGTAATAGCGGGAGTACAGAGATGCTCACCTTATTAAAAAATTACCTAAAACAAAGAAAGGTACATGGCACCTTTTTTTACTTCAACACGTTTTTTCTTGTTTTATTCCATTTTATCTTCTTGGCACCCGTTCACCGCTCTTATTTGATTACATAGGTCCCCTTGCGTGAATTGATTTACTATGGATGTAGCCAAGACGATGTTAAGTTTCTTAACGGCATAGAAAACGTTACACTACAGATAGACCAAGACGGTTCGTTCTTTTGGATTTTGTTTCGACAATAAAATTCTTCTGACTTTTTCGATTAGAAAAGGTTCTAAGAGACTTAACAACGTTATCATCGCTCAAGCGATTGTATTTTACAAGCCATGAACAACTCTCAGATGTCAATGCGAGTTTAGGTGAACAATTAATGAGAACTCTTCTCCTACTTACTTTTACACTAGTTGCAAGACTTACAACTCTTCAAGAGCTTGATTTGACAGTATCAGTATCAAAAGCATTAGAATTGACACCTCAACTACAACAACTATCTCATTTGACTACATTGGTGTTACACTCTGTAAGACAGCGTGATTTATGTAATCTAGCATTATTAATGGGTACTTTGACTCAACTGGAGCTCCTTCAATTCACACAAATGACGGGAGAGGTTCATGATGACGTTGAAGATATTACAGCTGCTTATTTTGTAGAGTTGGCTCCTCCCTTACACAAAAACGTTGAGGTTGCTGATCAAGAAGAACAAGAAGCGATAAGAGAGTTACGAGAGGAATATATTGAAGGCTTGTGAGTGTGAAGATTTCAAAGATCAAAAAAAGGGTTGTAAAGTGTACAGAAGACGCACAATGTCTGTTTTTTTTAAATTTTAAACTATTTAAGCATTTTTTGATTGTTGTTAAGTGTGAAATGTCACAGTCATTGAATTTTGTTCATCTCCCATTGCCACATAAGCGCGTTATGCTCGACGCGATGGATGAGCTATTTTTTGATAATTTCAATTGAAGAGTGCTAAGAGCTTACTAATGACTATGTTTGACTTTGGGATGGCGTGTAGGAACTGATTATTTTTATTTTAGTTTAAAGTTAGAATCACTGCATTGAGCTAAATACTCTGCGGTTAGTATGCAAGAAGTATTACCAAATGAACTGATAGCGCATGTTAGTGGGTTAATATTGTGGTTTTAGTGTAATTGAGATTTTAGGTGGTTTCCCACGTAGAAATGAAATATCTCGGTGTTGCTGCGCGTGTATCAAGGCTATTTTGCTTTTTCTGCCAGGTAATCTTAACTGCTTTTTCTGTGGCGATTAATATTGCGTCCAGAAGCGATTAGATAAATACAGGATACAACTGGTACATACAATACAATGTATACTGTTTAAACAAATACAAATAGGGATCAACCTTTGATACAACGCTATCAACACGCGGTATCAAGTATGAGAACGATAATAAAACAGCAACGACATTTACAAGAGAGTTCGACACAGCTTTTTTAAAGTACGTATTTTTACAGTTTAAACCTATACAATCTTTAATATTAGAGTAGTATTGACGTTAGGCGAGGTGTTCACTACTTTGAATTTTTAGTTTTTCGGAGTACGTCATCCAATGTTCATAAAAATCTACAAAATAGCGTCCCGACGCTATCAAATAATATCACGCATCACATAGTGCAGTTTTATCGCCAAAGCGTAACTAAATATCTCGAAAATAGGCTTAGGACCTTACTCCTACATGATTGGTGTTGGAAATAAACTGCACTGTGCCAAGGCATTACATTCACACGGGTAATAACACTAAAAACAGTCAGCAATTTCACTTCTGTCTCTTTCGCTTCAACGAAAACGTTATTTTCTTTGTTGGAGGTATATTAATTTTGTATTGGTAGGTGGTGTTACAGGTAGGATTGAAGTTCAATTTAAACGAGGTCTTGAGTGTCTTGGTTGTTGACTGGTTTTTTTTTTCTGTTAGGAGTTCAGGTACAAGGTCACCACCTGATGGGGGAAGTACTTATGGTACTCCTTATAGAAGTGATTCAAAGATTGGTGTGGTACGAGACTTGATTTTTTTGTTATTTTTTTTTTGGGTGAAATTTTAACTCGTCGGGTAGTTGCTCGACATGGACGAAGTACGCCTTTCTTTATATGAAAATAATATCATTGAATACATGTATGAAATGTTGTATAGGGAAGTCTTAGATTTTATAATGACGGAGAGGATCAAGGTATGCTCTTTTTTTTGCTTTAAAGAAAAATTAGACTCAAGAAAAGTGAAAACCAGGTGTTGCATGGGACAACTTAAAAAAGATTCCAAGCAATAAGCTACACGGAAGAAAACCAATCACTATACTTAATATTGGCGTATGTATTAAATCAACATAATTTTTTCAAAGATTATAGAGTTACTAAGGGTGCTGTTAGGTGTCATTGAACAATGTGTGCGTTTTTTTTTTGTTCACAAAAAAAAAAAAAAAGTCGGGTACAAATAAAAGTGTTATTGATAATTTTTAGAGGTGATTCTGCCACACTTGTAAGGTATGTTCCCAAGCGATATGGTTGTACAAAAGAGAGGTTTTGGGAAAACCCTGAAGAAGAAGTGTTGAAGGAAGAAGAGAAAAGTTGATATAATCTTCGCTGTGAGAGCGAGAGAAAGTAACAAATATTCGAAAAAGAGAATGATAAAGAACTTCAACTAAAGTGTAAATTAAAAAACAAAAAGATTTCATTCAACCTAGTGTCACGTGTTTCAAAAAACCAGTATTTTTATTTTTTTATTATATTCCTTTTGAACGTATTCTAATACGGAGGTATGCATATGTGTATGGCGGAGCTAATCGTCCCACTCATCTAGAGTAATTGTTTAATATTTCCAATTTACTAAAAAACTGGTGTAAAATTGTACCTTCATCAACACCGTCCATTTCATCTTGTGGAAGCGGGTCTTCATGTTCCATCTGGTTAGATAATTGAGAGATTTGGTTCATTACTTCACCACCTTCCAAATGAGAAAACTAGACGCATGAGAGTAAGTCAAAAAAAAAAAAGGTTTTGTTGTACTTCCAACAAGAAAAAAATGAGAATTAGAAAAATTATTTGTACTCACCTCAGACATGTCATTAGATCTCACTCTATCAATAAACACAAATGGCCCTTTCGTGTAGATTGTAAGACGAATACCAACTTTGAGTTTAAGGTTCTTTGCTTTATCAATCGGACACAAGAACTCAAATCTCCCCTGAAAAAAAAATACAAAATTAATACAAATTAAACAACAACTTGGACAAAAACAGTTGTACTTTTACCGCAGCCAACATTCGTACCTTTACTGTAGGATGTAAATCCTTGCTGGACAGAATATCTTTAGGGTCTGGAGTATCAGCACGGTCTTGAAAACAAATTAGAACACGAGTTATCGATGTAAGTTTTAGCCAGATTTTTTTTTTTTTGAAACTGTTGCAGTTGTACCTTCGAGTTCCTTCTTAAAAGCATCGAAAGTGAGTCTGACGTCGCTTGGTTTATCCCATTGAGGGTGTTGTTCATTCTCTTATGAAGTTTAAGGCGTTATTGTTTTTCAGGTGTCTAAAGCGTACGGTAGTTGTTGTATACGCGTCGTTGTAGCCGTCCTTGTATTAATAAGTAGAGTTTTAGAAAGGTAACGCGAAATCAATGTACCATCTGTGATATCGAGCACTATTGCGGTGTATCTGACAATATCTGTCTTAGTTGTTATTGTGTGAAACTTATCAGCCACTAATTTGCCCTCGCAGACATACTAATACAGTGTTACGTTGTTCTGACGCCGATTTGTTTTAATTATTATAACTTCGTACGCCAACGCCTTTTGTCCATGCATCTACGTCCCATGCTGCTTTTTTGTAGAATCCTGAGCTTGTTGACATTCTTAACGTCCAAATTATGGATAGCTTATTTTACAAGTGACTTATTTTCGCGTTTAACCGCTTAGGATCCAAGAGTAAAAAGCGCTAATTACCTTGTGTGCGGTGCATTGCTGTTTTGAAATGTTCACGTTTGTCTGTATGGAAGTAGTTACTGAAAACAAAGCACCAACTGTGAGAACAAAAATGATTTTTCAGCAAAACCTTCGACTGTGGGGACCTTTAACCCTTCGAATCAAGCATGGTTCTTTGAGGTAGCAAGAGGATACACTCTGGTTGCATCGTAACATCTCCGGGGGTACTAACAATTGCAGTCTACTAGTTTATAAACACGTTGGAAGTTCGAATAAAAAAATTGTGGTTTTGCGCTTCCTTCGTTAAAGTAACCCGCACTAGCGTAAACAACTTGTTGCGCATATTTGTGCTGCTTTATATTTCGAACATCCAAAATATCAATCAAAAAAAAAGTGCAAGTCCATTTCTTTTTCTTTCTTTGCATAGTACGCCACAAAGAATCTGTGTCGTTTAGATTTACGCCACGACTTTGGCTGCTATTTGAAGTTAAATATGGTATTTTGATACAAACAATAAATGCAGCTTTACAGCATGTTCGTGGTTTAAGCCGAGTATTTGGTTCCGCCTACACTATGCGACAGCTTAGAGTAGGGCGTGCTTATTCCGCACTGGCGGTAAAAGCTTGTTTTAGTTTCAAAAATTTCAACAAAAAAGCTCTAGTGGCAACCGTGAGGGTTCTTTGCGCGTGGAGGGACTCAACTACTTTGCTGTGCCAGCTTTTGTTGCAAGCGCGCTCAGTTCTGCAGAAGTACTAGTAAAGTGGACCACCGTCTATGTACCTTAGCTCAGCTCCTTTACGTTGAAGTTTTATCAGGATCCTAATTAGCACAGCACAGCTTTTTGGCTTGAACTCTGGCTTGTATGTTTCTCGACACCGTGGTGGAAAGTATATCAGTTTCTTATTGATAAACTATTTTACGGCAAAAAAAAGTAGCAGTAGATGCTTTGCAAACAGTCCAACTGTGATTCCTCTGCGCATACCAAGCAATTCCTGAACTACTTAGGCCAAATAGAGCAAACAATCCTGTTTTGACGTATGTTACACTCATTACATGTAAAAGACAAATCTACAACTTTTCGTGGTTGTTTGAGGGTATTTGAAGTATAGCGCAACCTCGTCCTAATTAGGAGCAAAACAATTTAGGCATCACTTAAACGCAGTTCAGCGTAAAAATGCTTAAAACTGCGAGAAAAAAGCAGCCAGTAATTTTTGAAAAAAAAATCATGATTGATAAGTTGTAACTTAATGTGGCAGAAATAACCACATTTTTAAGCACAATTACAGCAACCACTACCAACCAACAACACCTCAACGCAAGAAATGGAACCTACTACAACAACAGCACCTATTGCACCAAACAAACGTCGATTTGAAGTTGCGCCATTGCGATGTACTTGGACGCTTCCCAGGACGCTGACAATAGACCCTACAAAGCCTTGGAGAAGCTCAAACATCTCTGTAGAGGCGTTAGCGTATATCCAAACAGATGTTTTCCAAAATCTGGTTGCAAAGGACCCAAACTTGAGATACAATGGAGAGTTAGCCGCACACATTCTCAGAAGATTCAATACATTACCAAGTTGTGGAGTGTTTGATGCGTTACAGGAATACCTCGCTCCGCATTTGAAAATGAAAATCCCAAGAGATCAAAAGTCTATTGCAACTGCCTTGGCTTTACACGATCCCCTCTTCTTTAAACGATGGTACAAGCTAGCTGAGCAAAACGTTGTATATACGAAAAAATGGTATACTAAAAGGCTCGAAGAACCTTCAGAACCAAGCAAAAAAATTGACATCCAACCAGCGAGGTACACACTGTTTTTTGTTTATTATTTTGGAAGGCATTGAACTTACAACTTTTAGTGGACATCCTGTTATCCTACCTAAGGAGCTATTGGGGATAATTTGTGAAGAATGTGTTCTTCTAGGAGCAGTAGAAGTGCGAGAAGTGTGCTTCAACTTTTGCCTTTCTTTCAACAATGTGTTAGAAACCAAATACCGCCCAGTTAGTGTCGAGACAAGGATAGGGGAAACTAAAATACCGTATGTAACCCAGAAACTACTTGATTCTCTACAACGATCTATTTTCTGGAAAGTTGCACTCTGCAAGCACAGATACGGCAAAACTCATATTGATTCGGGGTTCCTAGTGTCTCGCATACTATGTTGCTTTGATAACCCTCAAGTAAACTTGTATCACTTTAACAAGATACTTACAGAACTTCACCATCAAGGTCATATTACAACTCCCCTTCGGCTCATGAAGAAGCTATTGCGAAAATACGACCCATCTTTTGCGCACTATTTCTACGCCAAAGCAACTCGTAACATGCCTTCGAAACCACGTGTAAAAAGGACTATCAAACGTATGTAGAAGTCAAACAATAAACTCTACAAATTTTCTGTTCATTGTTTTCGTGCCTTGAATCGAAACGTCTTTCGTACTTTCTATTGTTATCCTAACAGTTAAATCTTAAGAGTTTCCTGTTATTCACGTCACTCTCTTAAGAATGAACTATAACGTTGTATGTGATCGCTTATAAAGTAAAATGTCATCAACAAATTAAGCAGGTATTGACACGTGCAAAAAAAAGGATAGCAATTACTTGAGGGAAAGTTACATGGATAATGTACTTACACTGAGCTTTGGTCAGTAGAATAAAGGAACAAATTATCAGAGTGGATGGTGGGAAGCCACACGTAGGACACAAGTGCGAGTACTCACTTCAGTAAGTTTCAGTTTACTTTTATACAAAGGAGCAGCTTATTTACAGCAGCATGTATTGCTTGAGCTTCTAAGATTGTATCGTCGTTTACCCGACCTAGCGTTATGTCAATACAACCGGCATTAAGTGTCAACAAGAGATGCAAACAGCAACAAACAAGAACTTAAACAAAAACATTAGTCGTACTTGCTGTCTCCAATTGGCTCGTTGGTATCAGCGTTTATAGCCTTCTACAACAAAAATTAACGTTAATTTACACTTTAAAGTGCTAATTGTTTAATGACACTTAAATGATCACCAATAACAATGTAGAAAGCAGCGTACTATTGATTCAGGAAAATTACAAGCGTTACAGTCCATTTCGTATGTAATTCCACCTAGTACTGTACACCGCCACACATGAGTTTCTTCTTCTTTTTCCTTTGGTTCAGACATGGTATAATCTTTGTTGATTTTGAATTCAATCGTTGGAAGTGCCTTAGTTAACACCATTAAGGAACAGTTCAAAAGTTCAGCGAATCAAATGTGTCTTTAGGAACGTGTGAGAGTAACGATACCTAATGATTACCAGCCTTTTCATTTGCTTGCACTAAACTACTTCTATTGCAAAAGTATCGCACAGGTTTAGGCAGTACGGTTGTAATAGTATTTAGTGTCCTATAATTTTGGAGATATTAGACTACACTGGCCACTGTATTAGCCACCATTCAGATCTCGTGAAGTATTCATCTATTACTTTACGTTTAGCAAACTATTGGTACATTTCTTGTACCGTTTATTTGTTTGAGGGTTGGGTCAGGTTTTATTCCAGAAATAATTTGTCGGTTCACACACGTGCGTGATAGGATTGAAGCTTAACGCTTATTCTGTTACAGCGGGTATTAGAGTTGAGAGTACCCGTTGCTGCTGCCGTTAAGTATTGGCACTATGAAAATTTAGCACACTCACATTTTGCATTTGTTCACGTAAGGTGGCTCAAGTTCATGAGATTAGACACCGTCGTTGCAACCTAATAAGCGGACACCTAAACATACATCCATGACTTTCTCAAACGCGAACGCATTTTTTGAACAGGAAGGAAAATCAAAAAGTGAAGGTTCTTAGATACCTAAAGCGCGTACTTCAACACTACCCACAACAATCTTACCTTTAAATCACCTACTTTACCAACTCCTCGTCAACTCGTAGTTTGGCATTCCAAGCTTGAAATACTAAAGAACTCTAACTTACAGTCATGCTAAAAGGTGTACTAGACCACTTGCATACAACTCATTGCTTGTATCATTACTCTTTGGTTTTTAATATTACTAAGTCCTAACCTTAATACAGCTTTAAGAAGTTATAGTGATCTAAGCGAACGTTTCTTTTTCTTTTTACCCTTAACATAAAAACACGTGTTCTTTAATTTGCCATCATCATACCACCTCTTGCACTCTCCTTCTCGTTCACCATTGACATAATAAAACTGACACTGTAATTGCCCATTTTTATACCAACACTTGTACTCTCCTTCTAGTTTGCCCTTGGCATAATAGGACTGGTCCTCCAATTGTCCGTTGTGATACCATCTCTTGTACTGTCCTTGTCGTTCATCTTTGAAATAATAGAGTTGACACTGTATTTGCCCATTGACATACCAACACTTGTACTCTCCTTCTCGTTTACTATCGACATAGTAGTACTGCTCCTTTAATTGTCCTTGTCTATACCAACACTTGTACTCTCCTTGTTTTTTATCATTGACATAATTGTACTGTTCGTTTAATTGACCATTGTCATGCCACATCTTACATTCTCTATGTCGCAAACCGCTCACATAGTAATCCTTGTATTCTCCTTCTTTCTTGCCATTCTTATAATTAACTTGTTCCTTTATTCTGCCGACCAAAGCCCAGTAAGTACATTCTCCATGTAACTTCCCATTTAAGTAATTGCTATCTTCTTTTATTTGTCCGTTTGAATACCAAGCTTGATACTTTCCATCTCTCTTTTCGTTAACATAATTGCTCTTTTCTTTCATTTGCCCACTTTCAAACCATGTCACTTGTGCTCCTTCCCTTTTACCTTTGACACAATAAAACTGTCGTTCCAATTGCCTGCTACTATACCAGAAGTTTTGCTCTCTTTCACGCAACCCATCAACATAAATACATTGCTTCTCCAACCCACCGTTTTGATACCATTTCTTGTGTTCTCCATCTTGTACACCGTTTTTCCAATACACTTTCTCTACACTCAAGTCTTGTTTGCTTTTTTTTATCCACTTTCCGTGTCTGTTCATCTTGTCATCAAACCTTGTATTTGTTGCCGCTTGTTTGGATAAAAGAGGCCAAATTAAATAAATATCAAAGTCCAAGTCGATAATATCAAGCTGTATCTCCATTGGAAGGTGAAATAAGCCACCACTGTAATCCGTTGTTGAAGTATTCATCTATTACTTCACGTTTAGCAAAACTGCCGTAGGTGCTTGGTTTTACCACAAATATATTAACGGTTAACACGTGCGTGAAAGGATTGAAGCTTAACGTTTATTCGATTATTTATGGCGTTGCTGGCTGCTAAGCAATGTTATATTATTATTTGAGGTGCACATTGTGTATTGTTCACATAACGGTTTGCAAAGCAGATCTATGATTCTGGAGTTATATGAAAAAGGCACCGAAGGTTTTAAGAATGTCGTTGTCTTTCTGGTAGTTCCGGTTCTGTTTCAGAATTATCAAAACTAATTTAGATTTTGTTCGCATAATAGCACGTGAATATGGCAAGTGACTGGCTGTGTATGGTACGTCACAGATACAGGTTAAAGAACTGTTTACTTAGGTAGCGTAGACGTAGTCAATACGCAGTAGGTACATCACATGTTGTATTTAAGGGCGCTGAAGTAGGCCCACTTTTAAATGACTTTTTTTTTTCCAATGTCATTTTGTCAAAACAGTGTTTTGTTTTCTTGAAGTATCAAGCTTTAAAACAAGTCAAAATATTTTGTGTCTGACGAGGTACTTATTTATTTGCTACTACGATATTTGCTTATTTTTGACATAGTAGCAGCTACCTGCAATTCGGCCATAGATGTCCCACTTTGTACACTGCCCTTCTTTCATACCCTCAACAAAATAGCAAAGTTCTTCAATCTTACCATTAACAAACGACTTGTTGTACTGTCCGTGTAGCTTATTATCTACATAGCAACAATGTATATGTAATTGACCATTGGCGTACCAACGTTTATACTCTCCTTCCTTTACACCCTTGACAAATGTGCATTCTGAAAGCACTTGACCGCTGCTGTACCACTGCTTATTCTCTCCTTCTAGTATACCATCAATGTAGTTTGCTTTTGCCCACACCTTGCCACTTAAATGCCAACGGATATACTCTCCTTCAACCTTATTATTGATGTAGAGACAATGCCCCTTTAACCGACCATTACTGTACCACTGCTTGTATTCACCTTCCATTTTACCATTAACAAAAACTTGACTTCGTTTGGTATGTTCGTATAAATCGCAGTAAAGACCAACCCATTTCCCATTCTTTTCAAGCTCATCGTCAAAGCGTGTTGTTGTAGCACTGTATTTTGATAACAGCGGCCACTTGACATAAACTTCATAGTCCAAATCAGCGATATAATAATGTAGTTCTACTGGGATGCTTAATAAACAAAGGCGCTCCTCTTCACTCGCACATATCTATTGTATTTTATTTTATTGTCAGTTACACGTTGTAGCTTTTAAAACCTAGAACGTTACCTTGTGTTTTGTCATTATGTGTTAGAACGTTCTTCTCCTACTAGTCAAGTCACAGCCAGTAAAATGTAACAGTTAAGGAAGCGTTGAAGATATGATGACTAAAACGAGTACGATACAGGAATAGTCAACGAGAATAAAACTGAACGTCCGATTTAAGTATTTGAAACTACAGATTTTTACGCAATGGCCAGCACAACACCCTTGACTATTCTGTTTTTGTTTTCGTTCCTTGTACTAGATTCACGTGCTCAAATTTTCTTTGGTGGTGTTGGGGTATCATTCATCCCATATGGCTCATCTAGTGGCATTGGTACGGTTTTTGTTTATCTGCCACACGTGACAACGGGTTTTCATCCAATATTGTATTTGTTTAATTAATAATAACGTAGATGTAAGGCCTGACCTTACAATAACGTCTGTAGCAGCGTACGAAAACAAATATTGTCCATTTAACGTCAAATGGCAATAGAGCCAGGTTGACCATACAACGGTTATTGGGCTAGTTTTAGGGCGAAAAAACGTGATTGACTAAGTCAACTAAAACGCACAATATCTACCCCCTTTTTTTTTTTCACCGACATCTGGTAGTTTGTCTAACTGGTAATATCATATAGGCATGAACCTGCAAATAATAGAGTGTATTTCACGGATGGCACAAATGAAATCTTTAGTTACCCCTTTTTAGTACTGCCAGCTGGTGTTGTACGTTGTATTAAAACGTGAGAAATTAGTATTTACGGTAGATTTAGACAACGGTTTGTGTAGCTGAAGGGAATATTGGTGGTATTGATTTTGTCCCCGACAAGTACAGCGCAAAAACTTATAATTTGTTTCAGTGGCCTTTGTTACTAACATTATCTTTCCAGCTTCATTTTTTATACACGTAATGACTTCGCAGTAAGTACCATTCAAAGAGCGGAATTACTTCCTCCGCCCACTGGTTGCATCAAACAATCGATATGTACCATACCATTTCCAAACGCAGGATCTAGTACGTATTCCTTCTTTATTCTTAAAAATTGCCAACTATTTACTAACATCATTGAAGTCACATTATTCGATGACCGTCTGTTTATTATACTCCCGTCAGCCTCAAGTATGACCATGTATTTCTTTGAGTACCCGTTAGGCCAAGGTGATCCTTGTGTTCAGGTTAGAAGCGTAACTTTGGCTTGTACTGCAACAGGTAAGCACAGTCTTTGTACTCGTATTTGAATTGCTTATGCTTTTATTACACACAGACTTGACAAAACTCTCACAAAATCGCGTGGGTATACTTTGTGATGATGGCACTTTTAGAACATTTAATGTGGAAACGAATACAATGGATGAAGATAGAGACTATGTGATGATACCACCAACTGAAAATGTTAACTCTGTTGATATTATTTTTCCAAGAGGAGAACAACAAAGACTGGATATCATTGAAATCGGAAGAGATATTCGTAACAACTCTCCAAATCTTGAGAAGAAATTCAAGGTTGTACTCTTTTAAAGCAACAATAAAGCTGTATTCGGGAATACCACAACAACGCAAATTGAAAGTTGTTGATTTTATTTCAGAAATAAATGGTTTTAGAACAAGAGTGCTTACAAGCAGCGTAATACTCTACGAACTAGAATTTATGTATTGTATGTGTACCTGTCAATACTCTAACTTTAGAATTTGGTGTTTGTTCAAGATAGTATGTACTACGGCCCAAAGTTCTTTCAAGAACGTATTGTCAAGAATGTCAACAAAAAGGTGATTGAGTCGTTGTGGACATTCGAACTTGTCAGAAGTTTAACCACTTATATGTTTGATCAATTTAGTGATTAGTTCCTGAGATGTTGTTAGACAAGCTCGGACTGCATGCTACCAGGTGTATGTTTTAACACCAAAGTTGATATATTGTATATTGCAGCAGTTATTGTCACACAAATCCGACATTTGAGCACCAGAGATTGAGGGTTAAATGAGCATTTCACTACTATTGCTAGTACCAGTTTTTGTCATTCATATGCATTTTTCGAATACACAAAGAAGGTATTTCGCAAAGTGATAATGCCACTTCCTCGTGAGTAACATTGGCTTGTTTTTTATTTGTTTGAAGCGCTTTTGATAACAATAAAATTGTGGTTACGGTTCTTTAGCTTTCTGTATCTATACATCAATAATTAGAGCGTATTGACAGTTTATTCTTTTATTTTTATTTTTTGATATTTAGTGGAAAACTGGTAAATTTTTACACATCACCGTCAGAATATACCAAGAATTATCTTGTAAGAACAGGCATACAGCAATATTATTCTACAGTGTCGCTTAAGCATAGATACTTGTAATGTTAGAATCAAAAAAAACAAGTAACGAGCAAAGTTCTACATTGTAATGTGTTTCACATTGTGACTTATACATCAATCTATGGCTCTCTACATCCTCAAAAACGCTATAAAAACAACCATTGAGAGCCAGCTACGAATATCTAAGAGCGAAAAGAACTAAACCTGTCTTGAAACGACAGTTTGGAAGAAAAAAAGCAAAGAACAAATGAAATTGCATTGAAACATTTTTATTAATGCGGTACATTAATCTTTTTGAAATGTATTGCCAGAAGCGCCTCCAGTGATGAGGTTGCATGATGTCATGAAGAACAAATTACATATTTTGTTGTAGTAGCTTGTAAAGTAATGACATCTATCATCTTCATTGCAAAGCTCTTGACATTGTGCTTGTGATATGGTCTTATCAGCAGGGAATGTACACTCGCCAGGTCCGCCAACCCAATTGCAACTTTTGACAGTACTGTTTTTGTAGTATCCATCACAGTAAACGAACTCACCGCCTGCCATATCCTTACGACATCCTTGACAAGTCTTCTTTGAGTTTGAAGCTAAAGGTGTGTATGTAGGTTGAGGTACTTTCTCGTATGTATCTCCTGAAGCACCGCTTGAGATGATTTTACAAGATTCCATAAAAAACAAGTTGCAAATGCTGTTGTAATAGTTGGTGTAATAGTGGCATCTAGAGTCACCATCGCAGAGTGCTTGACATTCTTGTTTTGTAACCTTCTTGTCTGCTGGGAATGTACATGGTCCTGGACCGCCTGTCCAACTGCAGTTGGTTATGGTAGACCCGGAGTAGTGACCATTACAGTACACAAATTTCCCAGCAAACATGTCCTTACGACAACCTTGGCAAGTTTTCTTTGCATTGGTAGCGAGAGGGATGTAAGTATTTGCGTAAGCAATAGCAATGAGCGCTAGTAAAACGATGCAAGTATTCATTTGGAGTTGAGAGCAGTTGCGATTGAGAGGTTGTGTAGTTTAAATTGAATGAAAAGTGCTTTTAAAATAGAATTTGGCTTTTGGTAACCAAAAGCTTGTAGTGGCTTTTTTAGAAAAAAGCCAACTTGTATTTTAAAAATACTGTAATCTTGGCTTTATTTATGTGCGTGATAAAAGCTGTTTAGCTTGTGTGTACCCGAAAAAGCTATTTTCTGCCAAAAAATAAAAATAGATTGAAGTTCCTAAAATGACAATAACTATGCCTCACGCTATCAATATGCGGTATACGTACGCCGAATTGATACGTACGCTATTACTTCGTACAAATATTGTTGTACCAATGTAAAAAGGAAGAAGCTAAGACCTTAAACGCAACTTATGACCAAAACAAGCTCAAACCGCATCGAGGAGACTCTGGTACTTAGTTACAAAGTCTACTATTCATCATTGCTACATACGACTCAAATACGCTCAAATTGAACTGAAAGAATCCACGAAACTGTTGTCAGTAAGAGCAGAAGAAAAGCACTCAACCAGATCCATAAAAACCACATTCCAAAACAGGACTGCAAAAACATGTTCAACTTTTTTTTTTATTTCTACACTTGCCCTCGTTACTTTTTATTAAGAAAACAAAGACGACGTTTCCCTCAGCAACAGACTTTAAGAAAAAAGTATCAATAGTCAGTAATTTGAAGAACAACAAAAAAAAAAATTTCTACAAAATGTGTTGGACGTACTGTTGTTCCGATTTCTTCCTACCAAAGGTTGATTCAATATCAGAAAACCTCCATTCATGTTGTGGATACATCATTGATAAGTATTTATGCCAATTTTGGTTACCAACAGCACCACCACCATGTTGATAAATCTGAGTTTGCGAAACAGTATACCAATCATCAAGATGGCTTAAACGAAGGGAACCCTCCAACCCTTTAATTATAACGTTAAAAATAAAGCAAAGCATTAAAATAACAAACATACTTGTTAAGAACTCGATAACACGCTTTGGATCATTCCAATACGAATGTGGCATCCGACTACGGAATCATTTTAGCTCATGATAACAAAGCCAAAAAAAAAAAAAAAAAAACTGATATAACATTTGCTCTACAACGAGCAACCAAATCTAAAATCAAGTACATACACTTAAACGAAAAACAATAAAATCACAGTTATTGATACGAAACAAACGAGCAAACTTGGATGTAAACTTCAAAATCAATGATTTCAAAAAAATAAAATGACTAAAAAAACAATTCGTACTGCAATTTTCCAATGTCCCAGTTGTGCTTAGGGTACACTTTATTCACTGCCCTCCAAATAGATCCATTATACTCCCTTATATATTTTTAGAATATCGCCAATAGGTACTATTGTTATGTACCCTACTAACAGTCCAGAGCCGCCAGCTCTTTCAGCTTTAACCCATGTAACATTATACCAATCATCCAAGTGTTTCATGTTCATTTTTTCCGCCATAGCATCTAGTTTATTCCTTTGATTGTTCATATCATTCCAGTAATAGCGAGGCGCTCGTCTATTATTCATGTTAGAAAACAAACACTTGGCAAAGTAAAAAATGACTACAAAATATCTAGACACTCACGTGAAGTCAAAAGGTTCCCAATTGTGCTTAGGAAACATATGTTGTAAGGCCTTAGATATACACCCTGAATACCTTGGAATAATTATCAACAAGAAATAATACAAATGATACATTTCGAAACACAGACGTTGCAAATCAATTTCAACAAAAAACAAACAACAAAAAAATGACAAAATATTGACGACATACCTGTTCATTACTGATCCACCACCATGTTCGAATACTTTGACAACTGAACCAATAAGGTACCAGTCATCGAGAACTTTGACATTTAATTTTTCAGCAATTTCGTTAAACAACTCACGTTGTCTGTTAAGTGGGTTCCAAAAGTATTTGCCTGGAAATGGTTTTGGTCCTCTCTCAGCTGGTTGCCATGCGACCTTGCCAGGGAATTCTACACGTGTTTTATTTTGCAAAACTCGCCACCTTCCACCTCCTAAATGCGTATGAGGTCTCATAGTACTATAATGTAACACATGCGCGTGGACAACGCCACGGAAGCTAAATAGAACACGCACGTAGTTTTGACATGTCATTATGCCTAAAACACTATTTTATTGCCACCACAACGGTGATATAACGTTATGTACTCTTATTATACACGTATTAAAGCCAAACAACCTCTTAATTTATTACAATGTAACGTGAAAATCGTTAAAACACGTTCTACACACCTTCTCTGGTTAACTAAACAGCTGTGTTGATAAAGAACACGATTGAAACAGTCAACAAACTTAAAACCAGCTTTTTTTTTGGTATTTTGTGTTTAATTTTACAATGTTTTTTACGCTGGCGTTCATCAACTGTGTATAAGTTCCAATGAAGCCCAAAAGCTTCGCGTCAATGTCAATTATTTAAGAGTGTTCGCATGTGTCAGCCTTGAGATAGAAAGCCTGCTACGTAGTGTGTTTCGCGTACTTAGGCGTTTGGTGCGTGTTGTCTGTACAAAAAAGGTGGATGGCACTTGCCAAGAAATTAAGCGTTGTGGAGTTTTCTAAACAAAAGAATCAGTATCAAAACTGGTGACACGTAAAAGAAAAGGGTTTCCAAATACAGCCCATGCGCATTTCAATACTGCACAAGTGCGTTGGATAAACAGTAGTAAAAAAAAGTAAAATGAATACAGCACCCTACGTTCCCTGGTCCTCACGGACCCAAGTACTGGCAGGGCCATACCATGCTTATCTTCGCGGTTCGGAAAGAGACACGGAGTTTTCATGGTTGTATGGCCGTATCCATTAGTGAAAGCAAGATTTTTGAAAGTGGTTCGATTTAACAAAACCCGAAAAGACAGTTTCCGGTAAGGAAACGAAGTTTGGAAGTGACTTATTTTTCGTTCTATTTTGGTGTCTACGTCATTGAAAATATCGTACCACTCCTTGTTTTCCGTTCGTTTACTTTACAATAATATCAAGCAATTCGTCAGCTTCCTTAACTTTAAACCTATTCGCAGCGTTACTAATCAAGTAGCTACACCTCTTAGATTTTAATTCAGTCTTGATTTCACCTATAAGAAATCAAACGCATTAGACAACCGCTGACATCAATAATAGAGTATTTCTAGTACCATTAGATGCTAGATTACATAAAGTACCACAAGCACCAGTCTGAAGATCAGGATTATTCGGGTAACGTTCCATGGCGCTTAATATTAAGTCTATACCACCTTTACGTGCGATCTTAACGTATACTTTATCTATAAACAATGTTAGGTTGAAGCTACGTAGACGACATTTGGATGGAATAGGAGATTTACGGGTAAATACCTTTTGCATCAAGATTCTCCAGTACACCAACAGCTTTACGCTGCAATGTTAGGTTGGTTGGGTATCGACGCATAGAAACCAAAATAAGTTCCAAACCCCTCTCGCCAAGAGTAGTTACAATCTTTGGTTCTATATATGCCAAGTTCCAAAGAGTAGCGCAAGCATTTACCTTGAAATAAAATTTAGTTGAAGAACAAAAAACAGCGCGTAGTCAGTGATGAGTAGTGGGAGATTGTGAAAATTTTTCGAAAATAGAAAAGAGTATTACCTGAAGCTCTAAACAGTCAGGAAACAGCTCCATTGCATTAAGAATTTGCCTCAAATCTTTCTTTTGGTCAACTACAAGATCACACATTTCATCTAACTCTTTTTAGTTTCTGATAACGTTAGCTCTAAAAGGGTATACCTTTATACGTAAGACTCCATAGAACACCACAAGAATGTATTTGAATAACAAGAACATTAGAAAACGTTTCCATAGCTTCGATTATAAGCTCAATACCGTTTTCCTCAGCGATAGTATTACAATTTTCAACTAGCAAAAAATAAGCATAAAAACGCGTAGTCAAAAAACTAAAAAAACTAGTTTTTAGTAAGTACCGTTTTGAGATAATATTGACAGCGCCTTGACACATTCTATGATAATCTCCTTTGACGTATATTTATATTTATCCATCAAGTCCATAATCCATGAAGTCCCATTCGTTTCTTCAACAATAACAACGTCTTTTTCTGGGTGTTTTCGTCAGAGGTTTCAACTGTTTTGAAACAACTACAAGTTTTCTTTCGTACCTGGTAACTCATTCACAGCGAGTTTCTGTAATTCACGTAGCCCTTGTAATTGCAGTGTTTGATTCAAAGGATAAGCCTTCATACTATCTACAATTAAAGCTCTACGAGCAGTCGCTGATGTTGGTTGTCGCTACGCGTTTGGTAAGAGCAAGAACCAACTTTGATTAAACTACTCACCTGATATAACAAGTCTACAACAAGCTCCCAATCTGAAATTTGCTATTATCAACTTAATACTTACACCGTACACGTAGACTCTATTACACATACCTTCGCAAACTCAGTAAGACCATAAAATAACGCCTCACGTTTGATAGAAGCAAGAACAAGAGGATTTCGAGATAAATCAACTGAGCCATCTCGCAAGTAGTTCAAAATAATACCTAAAAACATGATTAGAAACTTGAGACGAGTTGTAAATCTCACCAAAGTATTGGCCATCTCTATCAATAAAATAACTCCCGTCATCCTCTTGAGGCACATTAAATCGGCCAGAAAACATCGCCCCAAGCATATTATCGGGATACTTTGTTATAGTAGAAAGAGAAGTAGAATACCTACATTCATAGTGATTAATTCGATAATACGTCAGGGAAACATGCTCATAACAAGGCAACTAAATGTAGCACAACTAGACTGTAGGTAGATATAACTACTCGCATAGATATTGGTTGTTTACGTACGATTTACCACCAACATTGAAACGTATCATTCTGGACTTGTTTACAAAGCTTGTTTCCATACCACCATGTGTCATACTATTCGTTGGGATTGGTTGTTGTCTACGTTGTTTATCACGTTGCACCCAATCCCGCTTCTCGCGTTGGAGGGAGTCTAAGCCATTTTTAAGAGTTTTTAAACCTGCTGCAAGCTAGAAAACCAATGCGTTAGTATTTTCATGCCAGAAATACTTTTTTTTCACTCGAAATTGTACGTAGAACGTCACAATAGAAATTGAAGTTTAAACGGCTTTTTGGAAGGTGGAATTGATAGAATGAGCCTTTTTTAATCAAGGCGTACCTTGTGAGCAACACTGTTGTATATGGCTTGCTTGTTTTCCATAGTACAGTCCATATCGTCTCGTCTCATGGCTTTGGCTACTTCTTCCCAAACCTGCTTAAATTAGTATCCTGTCGCGATTGCGGCCAACATACCTCTGGTTTGGCAAGGTTATCGGGTGACTCAAGTTTATGGAGTAGTTTGGCAAGATCGGGAGTATTCAACGTGTTATTATAGCTTTGGCTTGAATGAGCGTGTTGCTAGGTACTTTTAACATTTATTGCCTCAAATTAAAATGTGTAGTTTATAAAAATTCGCGTACTTGGCGCGTTCGCCCACTCTTGCGACCGCTCTTACTGGACGACTTTTCTGTATCCATCAAGTCCATTGTTAATTCGCGCGGGCCGTAAAGGGCGTTTTGAGATTATGTGACGTTGTTGTAATTCCAAACTGCTGACGTTACGATGTACTTTTTGGTTTGAACAAAACTTGAGGTGCCTAACTTAAGGTAGAATTCACGGGTTCGGTTTCTTGAACCTGAGACTACTCTACAAAAAGCAAAAAACTGTCTCAAGGCAGCAAACAGTACACGGAAAAGAAACATACACTTCTGAAATCATAACGTGTTCATAAATTAGATAAATAACAGGACAACTACTTGTTCTAAAAGACAGTCAAATGCTTCCTGGATGAGAGCCGCCTGTGCAAGTGAGGTAACTCTAGCTCGATTCTGTTAGGACGGAAGACGAGGAAGACGAGGAAGACGATGAAGACTTGGACGATTTGGAAGACTTCGATGACTTGGATGATTTGGATGATTTAGACGACTTGGCTGACTTTGCAGAGCCCTTAGAATCGGACTCGCTACTAGTTCCAGAGTCGCTGTCGTGTTTCTTCTTTTCTCTGCTCTCGCGAGACAATAAATCTCCTTTCTCATCATCGTTCTAAACAATACTTAGTAAAAGGTGATGTATATGCTATAATACCCCCATAACAGCCGCTGATAACTAAATAAAAGTTAGTTGTTGAATACCAAAAAAAATGTTTCACGTGCCTTTAACCGCTCGACGCCACTCACAAACTTGCGTTCATCTATTCTTGATTGTTAGTACACAAATGAAAATTAAATTAGTGCGCGTGCTTTGCATTAATAGAATAATCTCAATGAGCTTGTCCTTGTCCATCTCGTCTAGGGTGTCTTTGGTCCAATCAAACTTCTTAACCTTATCATCATGGCTCTTTTCGTTCAGCATGGCATCCTAAATTTCGTTATAATGTATCGCTATCACATGTTAAATTATATCTACAAACGTACGATATCGCTATCGGATATACTCTTGTCACTGGTATCTTTCGAGCGATTCATTTGACGTTTAGGTTTGTCTTTTTTGCTTTTCTTATCTTTTTTATCCTTCTTCTTTTTATCTTTCTTGTCCTTCTTTCCCTTATCCTTCTTCTCTTCTTTTCCTTTCTTCTTTTTATCCTTCTTACCTTTATCCTTCTTTTCCTTCTTTCCTTTCTTCGACTTTTTGTCCTTCTTCGCTTTCTTGTCTTTCTTTCCTTTATCCTTCTTGCTTTTCTTTGCCTTATCTTTTTTGGACTTCTTAAGTTTCTTTTTGTCTTCGACAGATGAACTCGCCGATTCTTCGCTCTGTTGGTCACTATCAGAATCACTATCATCCTTTGATTCCTCTTCTTCACTTGACGATTCACCGGAGCGTTGTTTCGCAGTACTCGACTCGGCTTTAGATTTCTCTGGTTTTGGCACTTCAACTCTTTCAGTACCAGACTCAGGATCACTCAAATTGCTGTCCTTTTTGCTGATAACTGAAGATGAACTAGCCTTACGCTTGGACCCTTTGCTTTTCTTGCTAGATTCGGACTCAGAGTCTTTGCTCTTAGAACTACTCTTAGAACTACTTTCTGAGTCCTCTGCTTTTGAGTCATTTTCTTTCGATTTGGATTGCTTCAATTCTTCGGTAGGTTTCTTCTTTTCCTCACTAGATTTCTTCTTCTCGTCCTCACTATCTGAAGAACCAGGAATAGAATCACCCTAGTCAATAATAAACAACAGATCTAAAATTGGCCGATCAATAAGAGCGCCGTACCGAATTCTCTACTACAGCTTCTACAGGCTTCTTTTTGGGTGCTTTTTTGGCTTTTTTTGGTTCAGCTAGCGTGAGTAAGTTAATTTTATACCACAGAAATTTAAACATGTAAATTTCGTTGGTTTTAATCTAGAGATTAATCTCAAACAACTCTACAAACAATTCGAATCACGTGACTTTTCAATTACAAAAAAAACTTTTTTTATCAAAAGTCAGTTTTAGAAACGAATCAAAGTCTTATCATACAATACTAGCAAAAGCGAGAAAGCAAAATAAATGAATTCTGTTATTAAAGAGAAAAAAATATCCGCAAAAAATCCAACAACAAACTCACCTTCAATCTTCTTAGAAGCGCGTCTGCTGCTTTTAATACCAAAAAACTTTACAATTGAATTACTGCGCTTCTTGTCACCAATCTTTGGAGGTACATCATCTTCTGTCGTTGTAGCAACAACAACGCGCTGTGCTTTAGTAGATTTGCGCTTCGTCGACTTACGTTTCGTCGATTTGCGTTTAGAGGATGATAGTTTCTTGTTGTCATCAGAGCTAAGCGATTTCGTGAGTACTGGCGGCCTGACCGTGCAGTTAATTTTACCCCTTTCGATACAAAACAAAAAGTCTTTTTTCATTGGGCACGTGTTGGTGTAACGACAGTTCTACTGTATTGACTACTTACCCACTGGCTGATCTAGTTTTCTCGCTTGAATTTCGTACTTCTACAGCAGCACTAGCTTTATTTCATGTTAATTAATCGCTTATAGTAGAGAAATAGTTATAGTACCCATGAGTGGTCGCTCAGGTGGTTTGGACGGATAAAGACGGTACACATGGTTCAATTGAGTCAAAATTACGATTCACAAAACTCTTTAATGACGGTTTATTGATGCAACTGTACGTTTTGGCGTAAAATGTACGCTGCAGTAAACCACACTCAGTTGTACCGCTTAGTACAATTTTCTGGGCCTAGTGGTACAGTCACAAATTTTCACGCGAGGAAATACGCAGACGGACATAAATTTCTACAAAAGCAACCTCCCGTCGTATAGCAAACTCTGCCTCACTCATTCACAGACATGAGCAAAGCAGCTACAAAGAAGCAATCAAGCAGAATCTCTGTTGATACTACAACCAATGCAGTAACAACGCTTGGAAATAAAATACCAGATAGACACCAAAAAACAATCAATGAGATAAAACAATTTCTTGGTGATAGTTTAGATAAAAACCGCTGGCATGATTATGATATATACGAAGTCCTACAACGTAATTCATACAATCCAGATAGAACGGTGGATGCTCTGTCCAATAGTATGCGCTTTTAAGCGATTTCAACACATCTGTTTCTTACCGCTCTCTAGGCACAGCTGAACCGAACCAATGGAACACAGTTGCCAAGAAGAAGCCAAAGGTATTATTTCATGGCAATTTGAGCCGAGATCGTTTCTTTACGCGTTGACTGGTTTTAAATGTGCTTAGGCAAAGCAAGAATACTCGTATACACAAACAAAGTCATCAAACGGTGGCTCTGAATATAGAAATGACAGAGGGACAGGATCACGACACAGAAATGCGCATTCGCGTGAAGGTGGTAACAGACAAGCAGCGAAAGGTACCTGGGCGCTCTCGCGTCAAATTAAAACTTTCCTCAAATTCCAAAACACCTCAAAACTCTTACAACGCTTTTCATCGCGTATTTTGGCTGCTTTTTTGCTTTTTCCACGCTTCTTCGACAATTCATTGATCCTTCAAAGGAAACCGCTCCAACGACAGATACGACAACCGCCAAGGCCGTTATAACAGTACGCATTCTACAGCATGCTTCTTAGTGGTTCCTTTTTGATTGTTTGCATAGATTCAAACAATTATCGCTCCGGTGGTTCCGGACGTGGCAATCGTGATAATGGCAGAGACAGCGGTCGCGGAAATAGGTAAGAATTACAGGCATTTCCACACGTTTTCCTAAATAGGGTTCTTACTGAATATCAACGCAAGACACGTTGCATTATTTTTTTACCTCTTTTTTTGTGTAAAAGTTAGCGTTTACTGAAAATACAATTTATGTACTGCAAGTATTTGTTTTTGACATGTATGTGTTTAATAGAGGTCGTGGTGAATATCGTGGAAATAATGACAGAAGAAACAATAAATCTAATCAAGGAAGAGTGCAACGTGATAACAAAGACAGAAGAGATGATAGACGTGAAGATAGACGTGAAGATAGACGTGAAGATAGACGCGATGATAGACGTGAAGATAGACGTGAAGATAGACGTGACGATAATAATAACAGAAGGGATGATAGAAGAGAAGATAAAAGAAGTGAAGATAGAGATGGTGGCAGAAACAATCGTTCTAGAGGAAGAGGTACTGATTGTTGTAAAATATTTTATTTAGTTTCACTTGCATTACAATTTTTGGCAAAAATGAGTTCACAAGGGAGATGAGTTTTAATAAATTATGTAGGCGGACCAAACGGACCGCGATCTCGCAAAGGCCCTGCGCCTCGCCAAAACGCAGGCGGAGCACCTGCACGTTCAAACGGTAACACTGGTGGAAGATCGAATAATGGAAACAAAGGTATGCAAAATAGTCTTTGTAGAAATTTTTTGGATACGCACTGGGAATCTTGCAATATAGTAGAATTCCATGAAATATAATTTTTTATTTACTTTGCAAGCAGGCAGAAGTGCGCCTAAACAAGCCTGGCTACCAAAACAAGATACAAAACAACCTACAGAGCTTCCTGAAGAGACACAACAGCCACAATTTACAGAGCAACCTACAAGCACACCTGAAATGCAACAACAACCAAAGCAAGAAGTCGCAGCAGTACAACCAACTACTACACAACCAGAACCTACACACACAGAACCAGAGCCTCTTCCAGAGCCTGTACGTATTTTTTCTCACGTTGTAGCTTGTTTGCCGATTTCAAAAAGCGTGACGTGGCATTTTTAGGTTAACACAGCCGCTTCGCGGTCCCTTCTTCCTCCTGGCTTAGATAATTATGAAGATGATGATGCCTTGAGTTTTGGATCATTTGGCGCCCCAAGAGGTGCTGCCCCAGTCCAACCACAGCAACCACAAGTGCTATTACACAAAAAAGAGAACGAACTAGAGTTAGAACAACGCTCCAATGAGTTGGAAGCACAAAACATGACCCAGCAACCACCTCAACAGCAAACACAACCAAACGTTGAAGAAAAGGATATGCGTCAACAACAGCAACCACAGGCCCCACAACAACGTGTAAAACAAGAGAATGTACAACAGCAGCCTCCACAACAGCAACCAAACGCACAACACCCACAGCACATGGGTACGCCATTGCCAGAATATTCAATGGAACTATTTACTCATTTTCATTATTTAGCTGGACCACCTGGATCTCTTCCACCAAATCAACCTGGCATGGGACAACCTATTCGTGGACCATATTATCAAGGCGGTATGCCACCACCAAACTTCCAGATGCGTTACAGAGCTGGATACCACGATGATGCGCGATTTTTTGAACAACAGGTAAAAAACAAATATTGTTTTTTAATCCTATTTCCTTGGGTTACTTTCAAAAAATTTTTATTTTTACACGTGCCAATGATAGAATAACACAGGTTTCCAATGATATTTATGATTATAAAATCCCACTGAGCCACTTTTTTTTAAAACTATTTCATCATTTCTCTCAAAATTTTTTTTTTGTTATTTTTTTCTTACACGTATCAGCATAATCTACCTGGCCAGTCTCATCCAAGTAACATGTCTCATCCTAACAATGGACCACACCCAAGCTTGGGCCACCCAAATAACTTCCAAGACTCTCAGAATAACTTTGAACAACGTGGTCCTGCTCCTGATAAATTCAATGCTAACAGCAATGATGCCTCTCACCAACAAGAAGGTATGCAATCTCACTTCATTATCCCTCTTTTTTTTTCTCGTTTTTTGTTTTGGTTTTGGCTACAACAGTTTTTCGATATGCGATGATAGAATAACACAGGTTTCCAATGACTTTATGATTATGAAATCCCACTGAGTTTATACAACTTTTATTTTTACTACATGTTTGATATTTCGCTTTGTTGTTGGTTCTTATTTCGTTACAGGTCAACCAAGTGCTTCTCCTCAACAACAAGGTATGCCATATGGTAACCTACATGGTGGTCAAGGTATGCCTGGAATGCCACAGTCTCAGTATGGACAAAACATGGGTTATCCAGCTTATCCACCATTCATGAACAACCACTATGGCGGTACGTTAATATTTTATTTTTATTGCGTCGTAATGTGCTTATTTTTATCGTAAGGTTATCATCCAGCACAACCAGGTAATTACCCATTCCCACGTGTTTTCCCACCATTCCACGGTGGCCCAAAACATAATGCTGGTTATGGTAACAACTTTGGACCACAACCTGGTATTGCTGGACCTTCAGGTTCTCCTGGTCCTGCTCAGGGTATGCCTGCAAATCATGGTAACAACCCACCACCATCAGGTTATCAGCAAGGTACCATGGACGCCAGAAATGCTCGTACGCCATTTTCTGGCCACTTCTTCATATACTTGATTCCAAAAAACATTTTTCTTCATTCTCTTTTTTTTTTTTTGTGTCGGTTTGCGATGATAGAATAACACAGGTTTCCAATGACTTTATGATTATAAAATCCCACTGAGTTTTAACGACATTCGCGCAATTTTTTTTTGCTGTAACACGCTTGCGTTCATTGTTATTTACACTATTATGTAGGCGCTTATGGAGGTCAACCAGGTGATGAAGAGTACCAAGCTGTAAAGGGTAACGCACCATATGGTGGAGCCTACAATAACCCAGGGCCACCACCTGGCATGGACACCAGAGAGCAACCTGCAAATAACAACACACAACAAGGGGGAAAACAGAATCCACGTAACGGCGCTCATATGCAATCTAATGAGGTCATTGGCCAATTCAATGGCGATCGTAGCCAACAGTACGGTTCTTCTGATCCATACTCCTTTTATGGTACGTTTTGAATTGATTTATTTTCTTATTGTTTTCTTCGTTCTTATTTGTTTTCTAGGCCAAGCAAGCTTCCAAATGCAACCGCCAAATATGATGATGTACGGTAACCCTTCACCTCACTCATCTCCAAAAGTGTACACAGCAAACCAACAAGGTAATCACTACGCCTCTAAATAAGGAGGTTGTTTGTTTATCAATGGTTTTGTCGTTCTCTTTTTTTTTTCTTCTTTTCAGAAGAGATATGGGGGAACAAACTCTTGTAATTCTGTGAATGGTATTTGGGTAGATTCTTTTTTGTGCGCTTAACTTGGAACACACTTTTGGCCTTTTGTAATGGTCGAGTGTTTCCAAACATAAGTTTGTAGCGTATGTATAACGCTATTACTCGTGTATTTTATTGTAAATTCAACATGCCAAAAATCTTCAAAATACAAAAAACACAGCAAACATTTAAAAAAAACAGTAGCCTACGTTCTTTTATTGTCCTTATGGTATTTGTGAGAGTTACTTAAAATGAAAATTATCCTTTTCTGCTCGAAGAAATCGCTCTCTACTTAACTTTTTTTTTGTGTTTGAACAATCTCAGAGGTTTGTTGCTTCACAATTGACGCAAGTTACGCCCACGACTACAATCTTGTCACCCACTACAACGCAAACGTGGGCTTCCCGCGCATTTGGGGCATTGTCAATTTTGTTGTCGTTCCATGTTAGTTCCATGTCGTTAGGTATTGCCAAATAGACGTTATTTGTTATGTCGCACGTTCAGGTCACTTTGTGTCGTATTATCTACTGTTTCTTGTGAAAAGTGGCAAAATTTCAAAACCACAATAATTTTGTGATGCTCTTTCACTAATATTTAAGCACTTTGTTTTCCTTTTTTAACCGATGAGCCACGGGGTGTAGTCACTTGGGACACATCGACGAAATATTTGTCCCTTATTTGCCGGCCTCCGACGGCTGGAGGCGTTGAATGGATTGCATTCCCAATTCGATACTCATCTTTTTGTTTTTTTGACTACGCCAGAATGGAAAAAATCACGCAAATACGTTCAGTCACTGAGTTTAAACGTAAATTACAATTTTTGAGTTAACTTTCAAACCTGCACGTGTTCACATGTGAAAAATTGTGAGTTGACAATATGGTACGAAGTAAAACAGTGAGTTGTGGGAGCAAGGTATGTTAATGGCCACTCATTTACAAGCCATTTTCTTTTCTTTTTTTATTTCTGCTCTACATTTTACTTTTTACAATCTTTATCCTCAAACATCAGCGATTTTACCTGACTCTTCAGAAGAAGTGCCATCAGATCCCTTTTCAGTTATTGAAGCTTTCAATTCTTCTGAAGGTTTATCAGACATCTTTTCAGATGCTGAAGCTTTCTCGTCTTTATCTTCATCAGAAGGTTTATCAGAAACCTTATCGGTTGATGAAGCTTTTTCTTCGAATCCATTGGTTTCATTTCCACTAGCTGCAGCATCTTTTCCTTGTTGGCTCAATGCTGGAAGGTATTGTGCAGCTGGAAGAGGATACTTTTTTGAGTAATATCTCATCTTCAGGGATCCAATATAAGACACTGTGAAAAAAAATGCTAGCGAAACAGTCACAAGAACTAAAGAGAAGACATTAGTTACATTGATAAAAACCAAGTCAACTGCTGGGCTGGATGTCCAGTATGTAAAAATATGTCATGGCGAACGTACCAACAGTTGTGATTATCAAAGGCACATTCAAAGGTACAATGATACAAGCGAGCACAAACTGTGTAACATCCGTAATGTATACAAAAGAAGCCAATACTTGTCTATGCAAGAAAGATGAAACAAAGGCTCCCACGGGAGCACCTATTGTTACAATAGGTACAGACGCCTAATTAAAACTATTAGAAAAGCTATACATAACAATAAAATGTGAAGCTCGAAGTGAAGGCAACTTACCGCCCAAAAATGCCATGTTTCACTTGCAATACCATTTTCACCTCTCATTACTACAGCTCTGTAAAAAAATCCAGCGCACGTGTTAATTGCCATAAGCACAACTACAATCTTGTTAGTTTTGTTCCATACTTTCTTGTTAATAAGTTCTTACCAGAAGTGGGTGTGGCGGTCTTTTCTGTGACACGATAGTACAGCGTCAGAATAGAGAAAGTTGCAATATCCAATCCCGAGCCTGAAATAGCAGATAGAACACCACCTACAACGCCAACAAAGAATAAAGATATCCACTGAAGTACACTAGGATTCTTTATTGTCATGTGAGTGCGTCGGTGACGCTGACAGTTCAAGTAAAGGAGGTTCAAAGCGAAAGCAAGCCAAATGCTAAAAATAATGGATTTAAGTACTTGCTGATTTGATGGTTGTCAAAGTACCTCACAAATACCATCTTACTGTAATCAGAAGGCATGGCAGGTGCTACCCACTGCAATCCTATTATAACGCCGACAAGTCCACCAATAGTGCAGAAAATAACAGCCGTTTTCTGAATAAAAAGTCAAAACAAGGTGTTCGAACAGAAACTGTTTTTTTCATTCGTTGCGTACCTCAACGAGTAGTTTGGAGTACCAAATAGTGAATGACGCAGACGTCATTCCGATACTTTGAATCATAAGAGAAAAATCACGTGCAACTGATGCAGGAAGGCCTAAAAGAGAGCATTAAGCCTAACAACCCCAAGAACAATAAAAATAAACCAAAAAACAAACCAATTCATAGAGAAAAGCGAGAACGCACCCAAAATTAAAGTCATTACAGGAAATGCAATAGATCCACCTCCTTCAGAAGTAGCTCCCGCTATCATTGATCCAAAAAGCTAAACAAAGGAGACAACATTAGTGAACAACCAAACGAGAAAAATGAACATCTTTCAAGATATTGAACAGGCAAATGAACATCCCAAAACCAACAAAAAAAAGATAGCACTTTAGCAAATAGGACTTGTCATAAAAATTAAAAAGTTCTTTGTTTTCGAATGTCGTACCATTGTGATAGTTAGTTTCCATCCTGGAACGCCAGTTTTAGGTTCTTTCCCAAAAGCCTTCCAGTTATTCGTTGCTGTCATTACTATGCCCCATATGACGCAAACGAGTATCAGTGGTACTACCACAGTTACCCAGTAAGGTCTTTGGTACCAAAAATTGGCTGTAAACCAGTTAGCGTCCGCTGGCGGGGCCTCTTTTGGCTTTGTAAGTGTTTGCCCATAGAAGAAGTACTTCTTGAACCACTCCGTAGGAGTACGCCAAGACTTTGGGTCTTTCCATCGATGTTTGACAACAGGAGCGCCATCTTTTTGAACTTCCAATGGTTGTTTAAGTATGTATTGTACATCACCATTAGACGCTTTCTCCATCGATGGCTTCTCTGTTTCTAGAGGAGGAGCTGTACCAGTTGAATCGGTAACCTGCACGAGTGAGAATTGCAAACAGGGAATAAGCAAACCGAAGAGAGGCTGGTCATCGTGTATACTGAGTACTAGAATAGTGTAATTACCTGTCAAATGCCTTGAACGTCATATTCGATCAAACCAGCTGTTCAAGCTTTGAAGACCTCCGTACATTGTTCCCTAATGTACTAGAAGTTATATTACTTAGAAATACGATAGCAATTAAATCATTGCAATTACCAAAGCGAGACTTCTGTGAACGGAGGTGCTTGGTATTCTCGATATCGCGTAGTATCAAATCGCTACAGGTTCCATGGAAACAGTTGTACATCGTTGTGGTGCGTTGTTCTATCTATAATAGTTCATCGGGATCAAGGACCAGATTTTGTATTTGGTCTGCATCGCTTGCAACTACACTTACTGCGAATAGAACGTTGCGCAATAACGCTATAGAGCGACAATAGTACATCGACATTCGATAAAAACGCGTATGTACACGCAGTTAACAAAATATTAGAAGTTTGTTTCAGTACGGGTTTTTTGAAGCTCAAACCAAGCTCACATCTACTGTTCAAATGTAGAAGCTAGGATGCCAATGCGCAATAGTCAAAAAGACTGCTATTTAGTACAATCAAGGTATCCGCTGAATCATTCCAAGCACAAAGCGCGGAAAACAGAAATCACGTGCGAACCAAAAAAAAAGCGGGGAAATGGAGTAATTAAGTTGGCCTAGAACCTAAGGAGCCTTCATTTATTACGCTGTATACCAACAACAAAGCCTGGCGAATTCCTTTTTCGAATCTAGACGTAAAAATGGTACGAGCATACAAACTATTTCGCTTTTATCGCAGTTTTGTGCCAACAACTCTCTTAGGTGTCAAATTCTTTAGTAATCTTTGTTCTTTTCGCATGCGCTTCGTCTCTCGCACTATCTCTTGACCCAAGTGCACCGCCTGGAAAAAACTTTGTCCTTTCTAACTGGAAACTTACTCTTCCTGATGCTTCAGTATCAAATATCTTACCTGCGCAGGTAAAAAGTCAAACCTAACTTTTCCGAAGAAATCTCTTTTTTTTTTGTTTGATTTTTTTTTGTAGTTGTCTGGTGGATACGAGTCTCAGTATTTCTACACTGATAAATCCGATGGATCTATGACATTCTGGACACCAGCATACGGTGGACACACGCCCAATACTGAATACCCAAGGTCAGAACTCAGACAAAGATGCAATCCATCCAGCGACGATTACGTACGAACAGAATTGCGTGCTCCGATGCCAGTTCTAACTTCTGTCATATGCTAGAACTGGAAAATTGCCGACAGGAACACAATGAAAGCAACTCTTAGAGCAGATAAGAATGTGACAGCTGAAAAGACTGTTGTACTTCAAATTCACTCATACAACGGACCGCCATTGATAAAGGTAGAATGGACCAGTAAGGGAGACTTGTATGCTTTGTACAAGAAGAACCACGCTGGTGACGACGCTCCTAAAGTGCTCTTGGGAAAGGTGAGTCTTAAACAGAATTAAAACTTAAAAACACGTGCGCGTAACTGCCTTATTAGGTCGGGAATGATAAGTTTGATTTTGAAATAAACGTCGATGCTGGCATATTAGAAACATACTTAAACGGAAACAGAACGCTCCAAGTGGATGTCAGTAGTTACTGGAGTGATTACACCAACTTCTTCAAAGCCGGGAATTATCTCCAATCTAACACTGGCGATCAGTACTCGATAATTCATTTCTATGCTTTGGCTATAACTAATACTGGTAATTGTGCTAAAGACTAATCAATAAAACGCTCTATCACCTCATTCCTATACTTGTTTTCTTTGTTATCCTGCATTTTTTAGAGATAAAAGTGCTTTGAGGTTGCCATAGTGAGGTTTGATTCCCAACGCAAGTAGTTCAAGAACAAATATCACCATAATTACCATACTAGTGTATCAAACAATCTAGTTTGTTGGTGTGGATTGTAACAAGAAAACTTTGATGTATACTTTTTTTTCTTGTTTTATTTTAAACCAGAATATACAACACCTCAGTGCGCTGCTACAGCCACTAAGATGTTTTGTCTTTCCTCCCAACCGCTGTCTTAGTTATGTAAAGTCGGTAGGCAAAGTAACCTTTAATTCTAAAACCAGATAATAGTTTGCTACAAAACACATGATTTTACACAATATAGCCAGAAACTTCGTTAAACTGCCAGTTATTATCCCAGAATCCCGTAGCCGCTACACCGCCTGTACTAGTGTATCTCGCACTACTTGTGAGAACAACTAAAAGAAAATTATGAGTTTGTTGATTTAATTACAGAGCAAGCAACTTACGATAATCAGGAACTGTCATTCCGCTTTGGTTAGGGAAAACCTTTGAGGCAAGCTCAAATCCTGGAAAGTCGACACCAGCGATGACCATAACGAGACCTTGAGATTTCCAAGGACCAATAAATATAGTTCCAGTACCAGGAGACGTCTTCCAACCAATACTGATGCCGCTTGATGATAATTTCACTAAATAGTTGTTTTTGATAATGGTTTAATTCGATGTTGTATTACCTGGTAGATCGTTCTGTAATTTAGATGTCCATGCGTTGTCATCAATATTACCAAGAAGTATAAGATTATACTTATCAGCATCAATACTGCTCAACTCAGTGTCCGCAAAAACTTGAACTAAAAAAAAAGTTGGAAAAAATAGAATTGTTTTGTTTGCACAAAAAACACGTTTAACAACACGTACCATAACCACCAGAATAAAGGAACCAATCATTAGCTATGATTGTAGCATGTGATAAATATTTTTCCCTCAAAGAATTATTCTGAGTTCCATAGACAATAGCAAACTTCTTTTCGAGTACTTTTGCAGCAGGTCCGTACTAGAAAGTTACAAGTCATTGTGGGCTTTATTTTAATTTTTACGGCGTACCTGTTCTGGTGTACGTTCACCACTATTTAAATATGCATTCGTATCACAAACCTTCCAAGGATCACCACGATTAAGTGCACAAAAATGTACTTTAGGGTAGTGGTTTCCTTGTGAGAAAAAAATCAGAAAAAAGATCTCTCATCTTTAAAAACTCCTTGTTATTTTGCAAACTGTTTTAAAAAAAGCAAAAGAAAATCCTTGCTTTGATTGAAACTTCTAAAGGTCGCTCAAGTCACCTATTTCTGGTGACACCAAACAGAAAAGTTTGATTTGAACGATATTTTTTTCGTCCGCAAAAAAATACTGTACCTGCGACTTGCATTCTCTGGCCGCTCTCACTGTCTACAAAATCTCTTGCTGGACCTGATATACTTTAACCTTGATACTATTTAAATAGTGTTCAGTACCTCTAGAGTCTTCAACAAAGCCAAAACGTCTGACATTACTTGCTTCTATTGTCCACGAATCTGGCGTATTTTTTATAACTTTTATAGACGCTTTTCTAAAAGGCACATAAAGTTGAAGTATTTGTATTGAACCACGTGATCCAGAGCTACCAGGATTAACTGTCACTGTAGTAAACTCTTTAGGAAACTCGGGGAGAGGCGCGGCGAGGTGCTTAGTGAAGAATGCCTTGTAAAATAGTAAACCAAAGGGAAAAGCGTTTTTCTTCCTCGAACCTGGATTTGAGCATCATCCATAGCACCATCCCACCAATGGTGTTCATTAGGTATTTCAGTTATTTCAGGTTCAACAAGACTTCCTCCTAGTTCTCTAATAATACGAACATTCCTTCTAGAATTCCAAGGAGGCACATTCTCATCCAATGCACCATACCTTGCTGCAAAGAAGTCAGTAGCCACCCCACACATGTAACGTAACATACCAAGAAGAGGGATACCAACCATATTGCCTGCGTATACATCTGTATCGTACTCGGTGATTGCAGATTCGACCATACCACGCATAATTTTATCAACATGTGCAGCACCAACACTATAATAAAGAATATAAGATAAATTGATGAAAAAAAAAAAACTTAACCGCACCGAGTTGCCATTGGTACATATCTCTCCAATGCTATAAACCCAGCAGCTGGTGCAGCTCCAAGAGCTTTATCTGGGTAATGACTAACATATAGCCAGGTACCTGCACCTCCCTAGAAACAGTTTTAAACCAATAAAAGGAGACATTGTTATCAGCCATACCATTGAATGGCCAGCGTAAAGTACACGTGAGGTATCAACAGAATAAGCTTCTTTTCTCCTTTCATCAAGTCCTGGGAGTTTCTCTAGTGCTTCAAGAGCACCAAATGAATTGAGTTGACTATGGTAAAGTCAAAAACAAGAAACTCTTACTTTTTGAGTACCTTGGACCATGCCAATCGAATCCCCATGGCTTTCTTCCTTTGTTTCTCGTCAGTTTCTACAATACATTAAGTAGTTGTACCTGTTGGTAACAGTATCCAGGCATTCGGTTGCTTATTAAAGGCTCCGACCCAAGCATCGCTAGCAGCGTCTACACCCGCACCATGAAGGCCAAACAGAACCTGAAAAAAAATTCAGAATTTACTTCAAGACATTTTCCTTTAGTTTGTTCTATTACGTACTGGAGAACTTCCTGATGGTGCTGTTGGTGGTACAGCCTTTTGATAAAATAATTAGTATATTGTAAAGCAATTGTTTGTTTTTCTCTTAGACGTACAGCAGCGTATTGAGATGAACCATCATAGTCTTCAAAAGTAAACACAAAAGCATGTCCCAATGGTTTACAATTTATACTGAGGTCAATACGCTCCTGTGAATGTGCTCCAACGTATAGAGACATTGACCCAGTGATAGAACACAAAGCTAGAGTACGATTTAAGAATATCAAAACAAGGGCTTCAAGTACGTACCTTCGGCACTAATTGAGATAGAAAACGGTAAGTCTATGGACTGTCCAGGTACTAGCGTAAACATATTGCTTCCAACAACAATCTACAAAAATAAAGGTTAACTTGGTATACAGAAATCTAGATGCTTACACTGCTGTTGGTTGATCTGACATGCACATTTTGAAGCATTTCACCAGCAACGTTTATGATTCCAATAGAACCAACAGATCCCGCTAACTTAGTTCCATAAATCACATCTGTTATAGCGTCTGGCACCATTGGAGCAGAAACTATCTATACCGAACATAAATTAGACTGGTTTTTTGTAGAATAGCTCTTTGTGTTTACCTGTAGTTTCTCAGTGGCTGGGACGGGTTTGATATCAAGTGAAAAAGTAACGTTTGGCGTATTTCCATACGCTCGAGTGGAGCTGAAGAGCTTGACGTATATAGTATGCTTCCCAGCGGTTAGGGGAACTAGAATCGAAACGAGTTAGTAGAGTTTTAGGGAAAGGAGCGTAACCTGATGAATAGAAGTTAGGTTCTTCTATCCAATCACCATGGCCGTGGTAACCGTCAGGTCCATCAATCCAGAATTCTTTTGATACCTTCAATTGAATCAAGTAGCTGAGATAGTTAATTTCGCTACGTGGAAGATAGTGCGTACTTGCCGGTCTCTGCAACTTCAAAATCTCCAATAGCATAGCCTGTTTGTTGTAAGTCAAAGATATTTAACAAGTGTCTTTCGAGTGCATGGGTAAAACCGTAAAAAAAGTTGATGTGAAGATCTGCTCAGAGACACGTTTAAAACGAAAAGGTATTACAATCTATAGCCGTAAAAAAACTCTAAAAACCAAGATAAGGGCGTTCCAAAACGATTTGACACAACCCAGATCTTAGTTTGTAAATTGATAAATTGGTAACCTTTCAAAGATATTTTACGCTACCTTGCCACAAGAGAATAGCCCATCCGTATGGTCCTTGTAAAAAACTTTGCTCCCAATAGTTGAAAGATGCTTTTACTGTACCATCTTCACAGGCTGCAGTTGTCCACGAAACCTACAAAGAACATGTTAACGAACATTACAAAACATGTGTAAAAAAGATTGAGTGCCGTTTTGAGCAAAAAACTTACCTCGCCTCCTGGACCTAGTTCACTCGGATATTTTGTTTTATCTGCTCTAGGTATTTTAAATATACCACCAAAAGCTTCAAGTGTATCACCTAGAACTTCTCTCATTCCTTGATAGTATTTTAGTTAACGTTAAATACACGTTTTGTTACGTTAGAACTGTCAAGTACCTCCAGGGAACGGGCCAATAATATCAAACGTTGTTGGGAGCGATATAACAGAACCAGCACATTTTACAACCAAAAGTGCCAGCAAACACAAAAGTACACACTTCATTGACGTGTTTTTTGCTGTTTTTTTTTTTTTTTTTATGAAAGTGGGTATTTGACGAGTCAAAGTTCCTCAGAGTCCTTAATTGGATCGCACGTAAGTCACGGCGGCGGTAGCCGCCGTGTACCTTTCCCAAGGCGTGCAGAGCACGCCTCTTACATGGGGTTAGGTAGTCTGAGTCAACCCACTGTTTGTCCTTTCAGGTAGGTCTAGACCTTCCCCAGAACGGTTTAAGTATTAGATTTATGTGATAGGTGGTTCTGTAAACCTCCTATATATTTCATCCATTTCAGGGCATTCTACATACTCACTCGTAAAATATTTCCACCAGTCTTCATGTTTAGTACACCTAGACTTGTATATCTCGTGTAAATTTCCCACCAATATTGTTTGCACTTCTCGTAGAGTACGATATACCATTTTGTCTTTGAAACCTTGTTTTACCATATCTTCCCGAAGACCTTTAGGTATATATGCCTTAGCTCCAAGCTCTCTGACCACTTTTGTGGGCGCATATTTCACTCTATAGTTAACAAGGTCATTGGCAGATGGCCAAAACCTTTTATAAACTACACCTGGCAAGTTATCATCTATGACTTTTTTAATACGTTTTGCACTACGAATTCTAATGTGTTCATGTTCCACACAGTCTGCTAGTATGTGCATAGTAGTCTCTTCCGCTGGACAGAAAATACAAGTGCTATCAGAGTACTTTCTAGAATCAACCCCTTTCCACCCTTTGACAACACGGTCATGCATCATGCTTCTACTACACAATTTATTGTTTCTAGCTTTAAACAGCACCATGTTGCTTTTAGACATAGAATAGTCTTCCTTACCACCATTAATGACAGAAAGCTCCATATCTGCCATATGCATTATAGGACGACGATTAACCAACTCTGTTGTAGCATTTTCTTTGTGTTTATTATCTATGTACTTACGTATATTACCCTCAACAAGCTTCATATCTTTATCATATATGGAGAAGTCCAACGGACCTGTAATAGGCTTCCCTTCAGGTACCATTTCATTACGACCCATATTAGCCAGTAAATCTGCTTTCTCATTACCTTCTAGCACCCATTCTAAATCCTCTCCAAACACTTCCTGTAACTTGTCCATTTCATTCTTCAAAGCTTCTAGTTTTTTAGGTCGTTTCTTATATGCTCTGAGTTTATTGTCGTAGTGACTAGGAACTTTATGCCATGACACATCACCACCACTGTTGGCCCTAAGCAACATAACCTCTCTAAGTTCTTTAATAATAGCCGCATTGGGCGAGAAGGGACACACTTTATCAGCTGTAGCGACTTTAATGACATATGTAGAATCTGTAATTAGTCTGAGTTTATATTGCATGGGAACCACTTTAAGCGCTATAACCGCCGCTTCCAGTTCCGCTGCGTCAATGTCTTGTTTAGTTGTAGCTCGACACGCAACATTACTCCTATTTTCAAATCCGAAGTAAACACCTACTCCAGTGGAATTACCAGCAGCCATACGTATTCTAGAACCGTCAGTCCATACACACACTGCATCTTCATGCCATGTCCACTCTTCCGCTTCAGATGATCTGTATACACAGGCATCTTCCCTGACAATGGCTTGTCTAGTAAGTTCTTTACGAATGGCTTTATTGTCACCTTCCGTGACTATTTCAGCAATAGCGTTGTATGTACAAATACTCACGTCTTTACCAAACCTCTGGCACAGTACTTCTCATCAACTAGCCTACCATTACGTATGACAGAGACTCTACGCATATCCTGTTCTACCCCGAACATCTCCAACACCTCCCATTGTTGTTCTGTAAGGTTAGCCTCTATTTTATCTGATTCCACCGTATTCGCTATACAACTCATATTCATTCTTAACAACACTTTTTTATACATGGTGAGTCTATCATCTGTAACTATAATTTTTGGATAGCTCCCATCCCTTTGATACGCAACTTCTTTAAGACCAGTCCGACCAATTTCAGGCAAGTAAACGTTGTCCTTTAACCTTTGCATTGTAGTAACTTTAGCTAACGACCCTGTTGTAGCATTTAAGGCAAACTTGTAGGTGGTAGCCACTAATGCAACGTAATTAGCTAGCACAGGAGGCATAACTTCTTTACCATCCATATTGCGACATGCCCATAATTGACATTGTTTAGACCTACTAGTCATAGGCACAGAGTGAAACAGCATCGCCGCTACCTCATTTTTCATATTGAGAAGTATATCATCTGGAAACATATAAAAGTTCATATGATACTTAAGTGCTTCGTTTAAAACCCTATTGACGATAGCAACTTTACAGTCAAACGGCACCGCTCTTGAACTAATAAGGTTAAGCCTTTTAATAAATAACGCTTTAGTAGCATTAATGTCACTTTTCCAGTTAAGCTCCAAATTGATAAGAATGCCTAAATATTTGTACGATTTATTTTTTTCTACTGACGGGAATTTAATTACACTATCTCCTCGTTTAACAACTAGGTCTTCTACACTATCTTTACCCATATATTTGGTTTTGCCTTTGTTAACTTTCCAACCATTGTAATCACAGAAGTCTAGAAAGTATCCCATAGCAGTAGACACTTGGTTTCTAGACTTACCAATAAGTACTATGTCATCACAATATGCCAGCACTGATATAGAAATGGAGTTATTATTATCGAACTTGTATCCTGACACTTTGTTTGCAATATATTTAATGATAGGATTGAGACAAAGAATAAACAACAACGGAGATAATATATCGCCTTGTTTAACACCATTAGTGACCATAAAAGGTTCTGACAGACCTTCAGCAGTGAGTATTCTGGCTGAGCATCCTTCATACAGCGCTTTAACCGCTGTTATCATTTCACGAGTGAAATTATAATACTTAAGTGTTTCAATAAGCGCCCAGTGCTCTACCGAATCAAAAGCTTTACTAATGTCAATGAAGAGTGCAGATAAGTCTTGTCCACTTTGACGACTATCTTCAATTATATTTGTCAGGGTAGTAACGTGTCCAACTGTGGACCTTTTCGGCCGAAACCCATTTTGTTCATTGGCCATAATACTGTTGCCCTCAGTGAACTTGAGGATACGATTATATAGCATACGAGTATATATTTTATACTGTACTGCTAATAACGCTATCGGCCTATAATTAGTGGCAACTGTAGGAGTAGAACCAGCTTTGTGTATAAGGTATAAGTACGATTCTTTCCAGACTGAAGGAACGTATCCTTTGGTATAACATCCATTACATAACTTTAAGAATATTTCAAGATATTCCGTAGACATATTTTTGAACACTTCTGCTGGAATTCTATCGGAACCAGATTGTTTCCAACTTTTAGTTTGTGATACAGCGCTAGATAACTCACTCATGCTAAATTGTCCTTGTTTCATATTGACTTTAGATGTATCTATTTTAGTCCGCAGCCAGTACGGATCTCTTGTTGGGGCAGTACAAGGTTTATTCAATATATTTTTCCATGCTGTAACAAATAAATTCATCTTGATAACACTGTTAGAAGTCATTACACCTGTTTCTGGATCTCTAAGAGCACTAGTAATGACTGTGGCCTTACGTTGTAATAGATTATCGAAAAACACTTTAGGTTTATCATGAAATTTATTGATTAGCCTATCAACACATTCTTTTATCTTGTCTTTTTTGATTGTAGCTGCTCTAGCTGCTTGTCTGGTTCTAACGAACTTAAGAACAGCTTTAGTATATAAGATCATATATATGCTATTACCTTCTCTAGCTTCTTTCTCGAACAATTTCTCGTCATCCATAACTAACCCAGCACATTTATTACGTATCTTCTTGGCTGAGGAAAAGTACTCTCTGACCTCTTCTTCTTTAAGAGTAATCGGATCTTTGATATTATTGAGTATCTTAAATATATTTCTTTTCCTTCTACGCCATTCACTAAGTACAGAGTCATTAAAGATATTTTACACTACCTTGCCACAAGAGAATAGCCCATCCGTATGGTCCTTGTAAAAAACTTTGCTCCCAATAGTTGAAAGATGCTTTTACTGTACCATCTTCACAGGCTGCAGTTGTCCACGAAACCTACAAAGAACATGTTAACGAACATTACAAAACATGTGTAAAAAAGATTGAGTGACGTTTTGAGCAAAAAACTTACCTCGCCTCCTGGACCTAGTTCACTCGGATATTTTGTTTTATCTGCTCTAGGTATTTTAAATATACCACCAAAAGCTTCAAGTGTATCACCTAGAACTTCTCTCATTCCTTGATAGTATTTTAGTTAACGTTAAATACACGTTTTGTTACGTTAGAACTGTCAAGTACCTCCAGGGAACGGGCCAATAATATCAAACGCTGTTGGGAGCGATATAACAGAACCAGCACATTTTACAACGAAACTACTATACACTGCTTTCCCTTCTCCATACTCCATCTGTTGATAACCTGACACTAAATCGTAGGGCTTAATAACAAACAATAAGCCAACACAAGCCAACAAAAGTCAACAATCAATATTGTACATCAATGTCGCGTGCACTCATATATGGAGGTTCTGGCCAACTTGGTCGCACTGTTGTAACTGCTTTTAAGAAAGGTGGTTGGAATGTCACGTCAGTCGACTTTGTCGAGTCCAAGGACGCTGATACTAGTATCATTCTCAAAGGCGACGCGAAATCTGATACCGCAAGCGTCTGTTCAAAATTAACGTCAATGGGCAATAGTACGTGAAATCCACCAGTTATACGCTTACTTAAGACTAGAGCTCGACGTTGTGTGCAGCGTAGCTGGTGGGTTCGATATGGGCGCAATTGACGATATTAACGTTTTTGACAGCTTAGACAAGATGTGGCGGTAGGTTACGCGTTGTTTTTCACTAGTATTAAGTTTTTGTAGCTTCAACGTCCAATCAACCGTTGCTGCTGGTCATGTATCATCAAAATTCTTGAAAGACGATGGATTGCTTGTTTTAACTGGTGCTGCAGCCGGCTGTGGACCAACAGGAGGTATGAACAAAAAAGTTTTTTTTAAGCGAAGAACTTGTCGTTTACCATTACTGTTTTAGCATTCATTGGGTATGGCGCCTCAAAGGCTGCTGTTCATCAAATTGTAGCATCACTCAGTAGCGCAGATGGAAAGCTTCCAAAAGGATCAACTGTCACAGGCACGTTTCGTGGACGACTTGATTCTTTTTAGCGCCTCGCCATACGCTTCGTCCCTAATCTGACTGGTAGCTATTTTACCTGTTATGCTTGATACTCCAAGTAACAGAAGTGCTATGCCTGACGCTGATTACTCAACATGGACTCCACTATCGGCACTTGCGGAGGTAATTGTGTTAACTTTTTTTTTTTTTCACCTAAAATAAGACAAAGAAAAGTTGTAAGTTCATCAAAATTCTGTGGTTTAACATTATTTTCTTCTTTAGCAAATCGTATCTTGGTCAACAGGAGAACGTCCTGGAACTGGAGATTTGATGAAAGTCACCACTACAGGAGGAAAAACATCATGGACAAAAGAACAATAAGGCATTTTTATGAAAATGTTGTAATTCGAATAAAAGCTGAGAATTATGACGTAATCTCTGTTTTATATTTACGGTAAAGTTTCCGTGTTTTATTTTTTGAGGTCAGGCGCAACCAAGAGAATGTACAGAGATGCGTTCGCTTTGGAATACATAAACTGAGATCAGTACACACCAAATGAAAGACGACTTAGAAGAAAACTATTTACCGAAAACGTTTGATTTTCGAGGGTGAAGTAGGGGTATCAATAGGCTTTATCTCCGGAGTCAAAACAGAAAAAAAAAAAAGATGAGTATCGAATTGGGAATGCAATCCATTCATGGCCTCCAGTCTTCGGAGGCCGGCGAATAAGGGACAAATATTTCGTCGATGTGTCCCAAGTGACTACACCCCGTGGCTCATCGGTGAAAAAAGGAAAACAAAGTGCTTAAAAGTAGGTGCGAACGCAAAAAACAAAAACTGTGGTTAAAAAAACACTAGTTTTCTACTTTTATGAAAAAAACTGGATACGTTGTTTGTGTCAGTAAAACGTGCTTTCAGAGCAATGTAATTAAAAGTGTAACAAAGTAAAACGATACTACGTTTTTTTCTAATTACTTGTGGATGTAGATAATCACCACGGCTTTTTACGTGAATTGACCTTCATTTTTCACTAATAAAAAAGAAGGGGATATTGTATTCTCACATTAGGCTCTACTAAAAAAGAAATACATGTCAAGTACCGAGACAGCTTAATTATATAGTGCTTAATGCATTGTGCGACTGCTTGATAGCAACGTGGATACGAGAGAATGGCACTCTCATGTTTTACGTATCCACACATCTGTCGTGGAACAAGTAGCAGATTTCACTGCGTTGCTTTTAATGTTAGAAAATAGTTGGAAAAGTTGAGCCAACATTTTATGAGTCTATAATAACACTGCAGGCACAAGAGAGTTGTTTTTGAATACTTTAGCGTTCGTACCAGTAGCTACTTGCTTCTAACTTCCAGATAAAAGTGTGTGCCAGAAATTGAAAATAATGAAATTTCTGTCATGTAGAAATGCGTGTAAAATCAATTATTGATAAAATGAGTATATCGTGGGAGCAGTTAGCTGATTTGGAGGAAGAAGAGGTAAACTATGACTCTGTAAAGGAGTCAAAGGTTGTACCATCAAAGAATGGGCCAGAGGATCTGTGGAAAGATCTTGTAGACATTGATTCGCCGCAATTCGACAAGATAAAGTACGTTTTGCCTCTAGTCTATCAAATCATTTATTGTATGTCTAGGACGTTCTTTAGATGCGTCAGGAACTTGAAGGAAGTATATATAGTCGATTTAGATTCCTATAAACGTGTAATTGGTCCAAAAACGGCAGAATTCCTCTATGGAAGTCTACCATCGCCTGGGTCATGTGTGGTAGTGACTAAATCGACGTATATTAAGCCAGTGTGTAAAAAATGCGGGTAATTGCTTAAACGCCTTTCAATGCTGAATTAACGATATTTTAGGCGTTTGTACACTAAAAAAATGATTTCTTCAAATCAACGGTTTTTTACCCTTAAAACCAACGCCCGACATGCACCTGCGGAGTATTGGGCTTTAGTGTCACATTTAACGACTCAACCAGATGTCCAAATACACATTGTGACGTTAGACACGGACGTACGAACCGACAATCCGAGAAAAAAAACTTTAACATCGATTTTTTTTTGATGCCCTTTCTCACTTTTTTTTTAGCTGGGGTTGAAGATTAAGATGTCTCTTCAAGCTAAGGTCAGAAAGTCAAGGTTTATTAATCTTCAAGATGATAAACCTTTGGCAAAATCTCAAGAGCGATCAGCACTTAAGGATTTACAAGCACGTGAACAATCACGACGTTTTTCGGAAGGCGAACAGTGTGATATTGAAGATCATACATTTGACGTTGTGTTTAAAAGAGTTTGTTCATGGTTACATCAAAGAAGGGCTTCAAATAGCCTTCCAAAGACTGAAAAGAGTTTCTGTAATGCCATAAAATCACAGTGCTCTATAAGGAAGATGAATAATGGAGAAGAACGTGTGTCTAGTTTAAGATCTTTTGGTATTTTCACACAGTGCCCTCAATGTGATAAAATTGTTTATAAACTTGATGACAATACGATAGATAAAGCTAGGAATAATGACGCCTTATGTGACGATATTGATTGGTTACTGAAGCTAAATAATCCTCCTGATAGTGTTGAAGCACTTGTGACTCAGTTGAATAGTCACAAGAGGTCCTATAGTATCGATCCTAGACTCATCTTAGAAAAACTAATGTCTTCTGAATGTATCCAAGCCAACAAAGAGAAAACCGGCTCTCAATACTCTTATAGCCTTCATGACAAGAAGACTATATGTTACAACTGGGATGGCAATCTATGGAAGGATTTTTGAGTAATAGTAGCACCTAATAAAACACATTTAACTCAAAGTTAGTTTAGTTGAAATAAATAGTCGAAGCACCAATAACCGCCAGAAATGTCAACGGATAATTCTAACAAATCTCGAAGAACTAGTTCGTTACGCAACAGCAAGCAGTCTTGTAATAGTGTTCTTCCGGAATATAAACTACTTTCTGGAATTTAACAAGTATCATTCATTGTTGGTCTTTGTCAGTTTTTGGTAAGTAGATTTTACTTTTTTACTCGCCTTTGCTTATTGGCGGTTTCATCAAAATATTTCAAGTTAGAACACACTGTACGTTATCCACAAAACGACGTTTGGTAGCGAAAAACTTATCACGTGTTGATAACATCCAAGCAAAGATCCAGCCGCTAAGTGCGTAAAAAAAAGGTTAACATTGTCGTATTGAGGTGGAACGTTAAACGACAAAAAGCAATATGGATCCAACAAGCACCCCAGAAGAAAAAAAGAAGAATAAAACTGTTGACTCTTTATGGCCATTTTTTGGTATTTATGGTCCCAGCGACCTCTAAGCGACCAAACCCGCACGTTGGTAGTATTTCTATGTGTGAAGCTACTGAGTACGTAATTCAGCTATCCAACCATTCGTATTGTAACAAATAGTTTAACTCGCCTTAGAAACACGTTATCACTGCTACAGCTTCCAAATGAAATATTAGCGCATATTTTACGCCAAATAGAAACACCTCGGTTTTCTGCAGCTCAAAGTTGTTCTACTTTATCAGCGCTCATTCACAACGTTGTCGGGTATACCAGTATTAGAATATCAGACTTAGAAGCAGCAAAAGCAATAAGCACGTGTCCAGGGATACTCAAAAACACAAAAGTTTCACTTTCTAAGGTTGAAGGAATAGTAACAACAGATAGTATAGTAAAACAACTTGCAGGCATTAGTTACCTTCACGTGACTGACGGAAGCTCTTTGACAGACAGAGGTGTTAAAGCGTTGTCAGGAGTTCGCAGTATTAGTATTAATCGTACATTGGTAACTGATGAAGGGATAAAGGCGCTAGGAGGTGTGCATACGATCTGTCTGTTCAACACTGCAGTTACAGATGAAGGCATTAAAGCGCTTTCAGGAGTTCATACAATTAACCTTGGACTTACATCTGTTGCAGATGAAGGCTTAAAAGCGCTGAAAGGTGTTCATGACATTAACATTTCTGAATGCAACTTAGTGACAGATAAAGGTATTAAAGAGCTTGCTGGGGTTCATACTATTAACCTTGATGGTACTTCTGTAACAGATAAAGGCATTAAAGCATTGGGTGGCGTTCACGTTATTTCTCTTAATTTCACTTCAGTTACTGATAAAGGGATCAAAGCGTTGAAAGGTGTTCATACCATTGAACTATGGCAAACCTATGTGACTGATGAAGGCATTAAATCGCTTGGTGGTGTTCATACGATAATGCTTTCTGGAACTTCAGTAACGGATGAAGGAATCAAAGCATTGAAAGGCGTTCACACTGTTTATCTTGATCGTACTGCAGTCACTGATGACGGAGTAATAGCTTTGAAAGATGCTCATAGAATTAGCCTTAATAATACTTCTGTTACTGATGACTGCATCAAAACACTTGCCAGAGTTCATACACTTTTCCTTTATGGTACTTCAGTGACACTTGAAGGAATGAAGGCATTCAAAGGTGTCAACATCCACAGTAGTGCTACTAAATAATGAGAATGAATTGAATCCTTGGTTTTGATTGTAGTTTGGGTTTGTAGCGGTTTGCATAATAAACAAAAGGACAAGTTCTATTTGTACTGAAGATAACAATACGTTGTATGGTGGAGGTATTACTGAACAAGGTTTTTTTGTTCTTTTTAATTAAGTTTACATTACATTACATATCCATCATGATCAAAAAAAAAAAAAAAAGGATTGAGGTTGTTCTGCTCTCTTCTTATCGCTTTCTCTTTTCTAGTTTACTCGCTGTCGGATTGTGGTGTTGTAGGTAGTGTAATACTAAGCTTTTTATCTTCCATAATATCTAAACAAGTAAAGTAAGCTACCATCGAGGCCAAAAAGATTTTGTATTTTTTTTCTGTATTTTTGTTCAATATATAGTACCTTCAGCTGTAGCTTCTTGTGTATCTTCTTTTTGTTCTTTTTTTGCAAAATATCTTGGATTACTTTCCGAATAAGTATGAGCAAACTTACAATTAGGTTGTGTGCAAGTATCATTGAACTAGAAAGCGGTTAACTTGTGATAAATCAAACCAAAAAAAAAATGATAAAAATCCCGATATTTCAATTTCACGTGTACATACACGACAAGGTCCATTATGTGAAAATTTGCAATTCTTTCTAGTACAAGATTTGGCGAATTTACAAGCAATCTAATACGAAAATAAGTCAACAAATCACCTCAATTAAAAAAACTGGTAGGCTAGTTTTTAAGTGAAAAAAAAAATCCCAAAAAGTTTTTGAGTCTTTCATGAACTGTACGTACTGGTGGATGACGGAAAGTACATTTTGCATTCTTACATGAAAATCCAAAACGACAAGAAGCAATTTTAGTCCCTTTAGGGTGACTATAATAGCATCCACTTCTTGTACATTTTGCACCAAACTTGCATTCAACAGTCAAAGGATGAATATAAATACACTTTTTCCCACTTGAGCAATTAGGCCAGAACCTTATACTTGTAAGTACATCGTAGTATAAGGACTATATTCTATAGTCCAAAAAAATTAGTTGATCAACATACCGACATTTCTCTGTAGGGTGAAGGAAAGGACATTCCTTATTTGTACAATTTGGGAAAAATCGACATTTTTGAGCCAACTTTGCCTTCTTTGAAGGTGGACCTTCATAATCATCAAGTGCTTTATCGAGTGGAGAAATCTTCTTTTTCTCTTCTTTCTTTCTTTTACCTCCTTTGATATCATTCTTTGATGACAATGATGATGTGTTATTGTTCCCTTTGTTAACATTATTTTTTGAAGAAGTTGCTTTTTTCTTATCAGCATTTTTCTTCTTCTTGGACACAAGACCATCCAAACGAACTGTGAATGTTACTTCATCATCTCGTCTATTAGTTAACATTAGATACAATATAAAAAACCCAAAAAAATCTTTGACATACTTTCTCTTGTTATCTGTTTGTCTATCATTCATATCAACATCCAACCGCCGTCTTTCATCATCCCTTCTGTTATCTCTTCTATTATCCCTACTATAGTCATCTCTTCTGACCTCTCTTCTATACCCACCCCTGTCTCTTTCTCCATCTCGCCTCCTATCCCCTCTCCTATCGTATCTATCATTCCTTCTATCACCTCTTCTATCATCCCTATCTAAAATTGAAAAATTAATAAAACTTCAAATTCATTGAACTCATTAGTCAGTACCATCTCTCCTGTTATATCTACTATCTCTGTCCCCTTTTAGTTAATACAATTAGCTTATAATATAGTGACATTTATAACACGAAAATTTAAGTGTACAAGTGAACGAAGAAGAGAAATAAACTTTGCACATTCTATGTTCATTTTTTTCCAACAAAAAAAACAAAGTCGTACTTGATGCAGATGCGTCACGCACTGCGTCCGACATTGCCCTTCCCAGAAGTTGAGATTTGGTATTAACTTGTCTACGAGCTTCTCTCTCGCCTCTTGCAAATTCTGATACAACTACAGCTGATCTCAAACCTGAAGGCAATGTAAGTAAAGTACACTCTATTGAAAAACCATATTTAGACGTACTTCTTGTTCTGGCTTCCCTGTCCGATCTCATGCGACTAGGAGAAGGTGAATTGTCGCTATCATATCTAACGGGGCTCTAGGACGCGTAAGAACGCAAATGAGGTGAATCTGTGTGGAATACAAACATTTTCGATTGGAAACGGCAAAGAGCCTGCTGTGTTAAATAGCAACGTTGCTTGACGCGCTTGTGGCGTACTTGTGGGAAGAATTCAAAAAAACGTACTCGGCGTGTATTTGATTGTTTCTCATCATCGCTGCTATAATCTGGTCCATTAGGGGTGTCTTCTGAGCTTACTACACTTGTTTTAGCATACATTTAAGTAAACAATGCGTGAATACCACTGTGAGGGGCTTCTTTGGCTGTTGCAATAGAATCTACGGCGTCGAAGAGCCTAATTGTTGTTATTGTTCTGAGTCCTATTAGATTGGCTTTTATCGCATACCACTGCGTGAAGCTCTCTGTTTTATCTGCCAGAAACACTTTTAGATCACTTAGGATTTGATCCCTACTTTTTTTGTTCATTAGCATCACCATGATATACTCCTATACGTAATTTAGCTCAACGCCTAATTTTAATTCACGTACAGGTAGAACATCATCGTCAAAATTAGTTGTACTTGTAAGATGCTCCTTTATTTGCTCTTGTAAGCGATTCTTATCGTCAGCTGTAAAATCGCTAAACTGATTTGCTGCCATTGCAATTCTAAACGAAAAAAAATACTTTTGTAAACAGCAGTCGTGATTGAGTCAATCAAACATTTTGCTTTTCACAATGGTGGGAGCTTTGTCCAATAGAATCAAACGCAAGGTGACGGTACTCCGCATGGCACTTTACATTGTAAATACTTGGCACGTGCCTAAAAGTGAAGATAATGTGGAACTAATTTAATGGTCAGTCATATTGGATTTCTGTTTGAGGTGTAACAGAATATTTGTAGATGCAAAGCGCAATGTATAGGCACAAGACAAAAAAATATGCAAGAGATTTGTAAACAAGGCGCTAGACCTCAAGCTTACGATGCACAAACACATATACAATGCATCCAATGCTTGCAAGACAAAAACATGTACTGCCATCGACACGGTAGACAGAGTAGAACGGATTTCAATACCTGCAAAACCACTTGCTTACAGACTTGTGACGCTATTATACAGTTAGAAGAGTACAAAGCTGCGCTACTCTACTCAAGAAGTAATTTCGTTGCATGAATCAAAGACTCTTTGATAAGAAACATGACTTCAACGCAGAGATTAACAGATGTGCTAACAATTGTCATAGAGTAGCTGGAAACGACAAACCTTGTGATAACGCATGTAAAGCGCTCTAATTTTAAGTCAGAAATAGTTGTATTCTAAATAAAGAACCATGGCTTTCGTTTCCACTCCTGATTTGATAACACCTACATGTTACGCCTTAACTATGCAATCACGTGCGATGCAAAGTTAGACTGAACGAAGATTGAAATCCTCACAACTGCCTCACAATATAAGCGAATACGGAAAGCTACAGCGGCACCAACTAACAGCAAAAGGAACTTCAAGGACACGTTTCATCCCGGGAAAACTTTCTTTACCACTATCCACGTGTACACAACACGGCGTCAGATAGTTGGAGAGATGTACAGGGCTGGGTTTTCGAGTGTTTAATTGTGATGTGATGTTTTGGTATTGTGCGAGTCAACTATTTGCAGTTTTTCCCTAGTAGTATGGCGATGGCATCTGATAAGCAATCTTTTGTGTATTACCATAATGAAGGCCCAATTCGCCGGTAATAACCTACTTTTCGGACAACTATTATCTAAACTCGCTTCAAATAGCTCAGCAAAGTGTAAAGAGTTGATCAGTACCGTTGATGGCGCTAAAACTCTTTGGGATGTGCTAACGTAAGCAAAAACACTCACATACGCCACTAAGACCTTCTGTAGTCCTGCAAGAAAGCAATTCGCCAACAGACCTATGCTAGGCACTCGTACAAAAACTCCAAACGGCTTTGGCGGTTACAAGTGGCTTACCTATGCCGTACGATATCCAACACACCATCGGCGCTAACCTCAGTAAGGAAGCAGATGATAAAAGTATATCGTTTGCCGCAGGGTTACGCAAACTCGGTTTAGAAACCGTACGCTACCAAACGAATGTCATACGTGTCATCTTTGGTTAACTTTATTTTTGTAGAGAGGAAGGTTGGGCATTTTCTCCCAAAACAACGCACAATGGGTGATGGCTGTCATCGCATGCGTCAGCCAGAACTTCACTTTCGTACCTCTCTACGCTACACTTGGCCCAGACGCTGTGGAGTACATTTCAAAGCATGCTGAAGTAACCATTGCATTATTAGATCCACCATCATTACCCCAAGTACGGATTTTATTAAATCCGTTGTGAGCGGTGCATTCATTACTCCGCGTTTTTTCTTCTTTATTTTTTTCGTTGGAATTTTTTTGGAGTTCTGCTTTTTTTGGCTTTTGTTCTTGTTTTCTTGTTAGTAAATATTTGTTTTAATAATCTATATAAGATGCTTGAAGCTCTACCTAATATACCAAACCTGAAACACTTGATATTGACTAGTCCTGTTGATAAAATGCCAACATTACCAGCTGGTGTACAAATCCATAATTTTGAGGATATTGTCAGCCTTGGTAAGACACGTCGTGGTCATGAGGATGTACAACCTGATCCAGAAGATTTGTTCGTTATAATGTATACCTCTGGAACAACTGGTTTACCAAAGGTAAACTCTAGAGCGCTCGTTTTGAAGCCATCAACGAAATGTTTTTCAAAAAAACTTAAAGAAGAAGAATGCTCACGTGCTTTTTTCAGGGTGTTATGCTTACACATTCCAATATGGTTGCTGGTGTTGCATCCATGGCTAGTACGTTATTTTTATTGCATATGATTATCTGTTAATGGGGGTTATCTAGCGTCTGATGTTGTATTAACTCCTGAGGATGTTCATCTCAGTTATTTGCCAATGGCTCATATTTTTGAAATGATTTGTATTAGTGCTGCTATGCGTGCTGGGTACTTTATGTTCCTATTTATTTTTCTACAACAATAAGGCTATAAATTTAAACAACTTTAATGAATTTGTTTATAATCAAAAACTCTTCGCCACTCACTCTGTATTTTTAGCGCTTCTATCGGATTCTGGCATGGTGAAACTACTGAGCTTATTGAAGATATCCAAACTCTTCGTCCTACAATCCTACCTGGCGTACCACGCGTATGGTAAGACTGAAACAGACCTTAGTAGTTTTTTGCTGAGTTTAAATCTCTAGGAATCGTGTCTACGACAAGATTATGGGGCAAATACAAGATGGTGGATACATTAAACGTAGCTTATTTAGTTACGCATACGCAAGCAAGAAGGCTTCCGTAAAGGCAACAGGTACCCATGTTTTGACGTTTGGATTTACAAAAAAAAACAATTAAATGCTAACCCTTTTGAACAAGGATCTGACGATTCAATGTGGAACAGCATTGTGTTTGCCAAAATCAAAGAAGCTCTTGGCGGTCGCTGTAGGCTTATAATTACAGGAGCTGCACCATTGAGTGCACCTGTGCACGAGTTTATGCGCATGTACGGTGAAACCCATTTTACCTATTTGTGGAGAATTTATAAGCTTATACCAATCTTTCTTCTAGTTGTTTTGGATGCCCAGTTGTTCAAGGTTATGGTCTAACTGAAACTGCAGCCATTCTTACATGCCAAAGTGTCCATGATTTCAGTTTTGGTCACGTTGGAGCACCACATACCTCGTGTGAGGTTAAACTTGTAGATGTTCCAGAAATGGGGTACGCTTTAGAAATCAACTAGAATAGTGCACTTACGAGATTTTTTTAGATATACATCGAATAACAACCCACAGCAAGGTGAAGTATGTGTGCGCGGACACACAGTATTCAAGGGATACTATAAGAACCCAGAAAAGACTAAAGAGTGTCTTACAGAGGATGGCTGGTTCCATACAGGAGATATTGGGGAGTGGCTTGAGGCATGCCCTTTTGAAGAGTTTAAGTTCTTTTATCTAGCTATCAATTTAGCTGTCTTTTATTTTGTTATTAATGAACTGTTTAGAGTGGTGTGCTTAAGATTATAGACCGTAAAAAGAATATATTTAAATTAGCTCAAGGTGAATATGTTGCTGCAGAAAAGCTTGAAGTGCAGTACTTACAGTCACCTCTTGTTGGACAAATATTCGTTTATGGTGACTCATTCCAATCATATCTTGTTGCCATTTGCGTATTGGATCCTGATCGCGTTGTACAATGGGTACGGAGTAACGAGAGAGAAAAGTAGTCTGTTTAAAACTGCTAATAATTGAAAGACATCTTTGCTGTTTCTACAAAGATCTTGTTTGTTTCTTCCCTCATTGATTATATAGGCCAAGAGCAAAGGCATTACTGATACTGATATTAACGCTTTGGCTACAAGCCAAGCCGTCAAACAAGCTGTTTACAATGACTTGGGTACAGTTTTTGTTTAAACACCACAATCTACTTACTTACTGTTTACAGTTCGTGTTGCACGTGCAAAGAAGATGCGTGGATTTGAATTTATCAAGAATATTCACTTGGAGGCCACACCATGGACACCTGAAACTGGTACCATATAACTTTACAGACACGAAAAACTGACTTAAAATAGGTGAATTGACACCTTCCATGAAGCAAAAACGCCCTATTTTGAAGAAAAAGTACATGGATGTTATATCAGCATTATACAATACACCTAGACTCGATCAAAGAGCTAAATTGTAGACAATCACAAAGATACGTGTAGCCCAAAAAAATAAACAACAAAAAAAAATATGACCACGGTAACTCGCTGAGAGCAGAGGACGCAAGTTGGCTTAAGAAGAAAAGAAACAAGAATCAAACAAGTTCCTTGACCACCACGCGTGGACCACCGAGACTATTGCTTGTTTGTTTTTGAGTCTTGTTTGTTATCACAACATGAGCGATGACGTTGTTTTGATGCAGTGACAAGAGATTGATGAAAGTTTATTTAGTTCTGCTGGTAGTATCATCATTAAATACAATAACAATTAATAAAATATCAATCCAGTGTGGTATCCATAAAAACCAAGCAAAGCCCATCATCTTACAAACCAGTAACATCACATAACCTTGGTACAAACATTAAAATAAACAATTAATCACGTGGACAATCAAAAAAACAAAAGAACTTTATATCAACCAAACTAGCTCATGCTGATATACGGATATTAATTGTCTGTACCTGCTATCTTCGCATAGCCTTCTACATAGTAAATACGTGGTCCTCCAACTGCACACAGAATAACAAAATGTACAAAAATTAAGAACAAAACAATAACAGAAGGCATAACAACCCACGATCCCAAATCAATAACTCCATCCCACGTACAAGCTATTAACAATACTTGTATTATGTACAATATAATACTGTTAGGTAGAACAACCTCCTTTACCACAGAAAGTCAGCGAATACGAAACAAGCGGAATTGGTTCCTCGAAATTCCAAAATTGAAACAAAAGCGGAAGTGTACCAGACTATTCTCCATTCTACGTGGTACGAATAAAGACACGTATCCAGCCAATAGCATGGCTATTGCTGGAGAGAGTGTAGTAAGCCAAGAACTATTATTGGTTAGACTGGTGCTTTTCTTTGTTTAAACATTAGAAGTACGCACTAAGATATCGTTGCGTCTAGTTTTAGAGGTATCAACAGCAAAGACGACATAAATAGGTGTTTTACGATTGGTACAAAACAATTCCATCCAGAATCACGCCAGTAGCGCCTTATATCATGCGTTAACGCTAAAAAGCTGTAGACTTGCGCCAAAAAACCTGTTTCAAATGAATAAACTTCAACAGCTTAAAAACAAGCGTAAAATGTACTCAAAGAGAACACCCAGCTCCATGGAAGCCACGTCCAGATGTAGAGTTTTAAAACAGCTACAAAAGCAGTAACGTTAGCAGCAAACGTAATGTGCCAGCTCTGATCACTGTATCGTGACATGGTGTCTGCTTGGTTTAGCAACACGTTGCAGTGAACGTTTTCATTGAATGATGAATTGACACGTGACTTCTACATCGAAAGAATACAGCTTTCCAACATAAAATGTATTGCTGGTAGTGGCGAACTTGTGTAAACTTGCTTCTTTTGCGTTCAGAGCTATATTTCTTTCTTGCTTAAGGACCTTTGTTGAAATGGCCTTCATTACAGCTATGTGCGTGATGTTACAGCTATACGTTGAAGGTTGCGTTATGGTCATTTGTGTTGAACGTTGTTGTTGAGTATTTTATTTAATTAAAGTGTTTGTATTTACACTCCTTCGCTTATTTCAACAGAAGTTCCAACGCTGAAAATGGCCATTACCCATTTCTCAGCTTCTTTCCATTGTTCCTCAGTGTCAACAGGCCATATGAATAATTCATTAGCATCCATGTGCTCTTCATGAGCCCAATGCTTGACACCAAAGATACGTTTATGGTCATTTGTTTTTAAGTTCTTGACACCTATGTTATTTGTTGAAGATGATTCATCCTGGCACATACCTATAAGGATCAAGACTTAGATAAAATAAATGAATAGTATTTGATGTATTACCTTCAGGAGCAAATTGAATGCATACACAAGGATGACCGTCAACCACGCCTCTGTACTCAGTATTTAGAATAGAATAGCGACGCATTTTTGGAGAGTCAAAGGTGTCATAAGGGGAGGCACTAAAGTTTGTACTTGAGGCACTCCCATTTGCCACAATGGCACTTGCTTTTATGCAATGAAACAATTCTGAAGCCTCTGGTGCTGTATGAGACGGTACAGTAACAAATGTTCCTATTCCAAATTAATCTCTGCTTGAACGACTAGCAGCGTCATATTATGTATGCCCTTACCTGTTGATATACCCTCGCTTGTGACAGGTACAATATTCCATGATCCCATATCCACGCGACTGCCTTATGAAAACGTTAATTGGGTACTCTGTGCGCAAAGCAGTGTGCCTGTATTGTGATCTCTCCAAATTAAGCCTCCTAGTTTTCCAGGAACAACAGCTTCTTTAATGACACACACTGCGTTTCCTTCCAGGGAAGGTTTAGCTCCAGCAGTTACTATCACGCCTAGAGCTACATAACCCTCAGGAGGAACTGGTTTCCAAAAACAGCCGTTTCTAGTAGCACCAGATCCAGCGTCGGACCATATTTTTGCATAGCCAACCGGCCATGCGATATTTGCAGGGTTTGTAGGCTTAATAACAGTAACAGCATTCATAGGAGGTAATTCATAGTTACCAACAGCGTAGTGTCTACAGACAAAGAATTATATACTGGTTGTTAAAGTTTCAATAGAGATCATATTGCAAAGAAGAAACTATTGCTTAGAATTGTACGCGTCTAAATCTATTTTTAACGCACCCTAGTATGTAATAGCCTTCCGGAGCAACTGGTTGGTAGACTGATATGTCTCTCGAACCACCAGATCCTTTATCGTTCCATGCCAGATGGAAGTATCTAACTGTCTTTGTTTCGAACTAAAATACCTGTTTAATAGATTGTTTAAGCGTAAAAACGCGTACCATTATATTTATGTTTGTATTCTATGTTAAGATACAAGTGTAGGGGTTAAAGTGGTGAAATAACTTCCATGATTAAGGTAGTCTGACTTAAGGTTAAGGCCGAAAAGGAATTTCATGACATAATATTCTCGTAACACTTTACTTCAGAATATGTTTATCTATCTATAACTGGTTTATTGTACTAGATTCCAAGAATAAGAAAACAGTGTGTCAACAGTTTCACGTAACACTTTGCCAGGGAATTTTTTTATCCGAAATTCGCAAAATTCTAGATTTTTCTCGCAGGTTTATGTTGTCTGTTCACTTTTCATTTTTCTTTCACTGTATCTTCGCGGTTTTGTGGATTAAGTTTAACTATGCGATACAGAAGTGTTTGTATCCATACAGTAGCAAGTGTGCAATGTCACAGCCCAGACTTTATTGTTAACTGTTAGGATCTGTAGTCTGTAGCGACTTTGTAACACAACCACAACCAAAAAGTGAATGGAAAGTATCAAAAATGCGAGCCGCTGAATTCTTCTATTTTTCAGTTTGCATTGAGAATCTCATGCGTAGGGCTGAAAGTAATTCTTTGATAGCCGCAAACAATATGCCAAATAGAAGGCTATGAAAACGGTAGTTTCTATCAGTGATGGTAATGAAGGGCCAAGCTATCACAAAGATAGTTTGGAATAGAATAGATCGAGCTACTACTGGAAGGTTATGTATGAAAAAAAAGTGTTGGGAAACAAAATCACTTGTTTGCATTTGCCTCCACGTCAATAACGAGACGAGCAAGCGATGTAGTAATACTCACCCTTTTCCTATTTCTTACAATAAATCGAATCTTATAGCCTCCTAGCAAGCTGTAAACGTACAATTGAAAAATTAGGATAATTTTTCTCCCGACAACTTTGAGCCAGCGACGTACTTGGCATAACCGCTTAAAACGAAGTCATGTGATGAGAGAAACGCTGCACTGCTCTTCTAAGCAAGATGAAGCTTTTGGCAAGGGTGTACAAATACTAAGGTACGGCATCTTAAACGTAAATCGGCTGCAGCTCACCACATAGTTAAGTACAAAAAAACTAAAGGTGCACAAGCTAGCGCTAAACTGTAGGCTTATTGTTGTCATTCGCACTTAATTTTGTCATTTCATCCATACACCTCTCTATCGTGACTAGATATGAAGATTTTACTTGTTTTTGTTCTGTATTATGCATGTATTTATGCTATGAAGCCTCATAGCACAGGTTGGTCGTTACGGAGAAACAACTTTTTCTAAACATATGTAGATTGTAGCTTCGGATCGTTCAAAGATGATTTCACTACAATGGACCTAACTAGATGGCAGAAATCGGCTTCAAGCGGCATCAAGCACGAATGCACCATGATGCTCTTAGATAACCTCAATTTTAACGCCACACTCCCGGGAACAACTCAAACAGGTCTGTTGGCGCAGTTATCTGAAGAACCATGCAAAACAAACAAGCAATGTTGTGAAGGAGTAAGAACACTTTTTTTTTGTCGTCATGTCACGTGGTGGTAAAAGAAACGGCCCTTTTGAGTTTTTTGACAAGTCGAGAGACTTTTCTCTTTTTTGTGACTTCAACTCGTTTTATACAATTGCGCCACAGTACATACTGTCGTCTAACTAACTAATAGAAAGAAAATTTTATTTCCACTTTTTTTTTTATGCTCCGCACGTGATAAATTGACAGACAACTTTTTTTACCAAGTCGATACCACTGACACCGTTTCGCGCTACTTTTTTTAAAATTTTTGTTGCAACTTGCAGAACAAACACTGGTATTTGTGACTTTTTTTCTAGAGTGATTGCGTGTGCTGGAGTGGATCTCACTTGGGCACAGCATGTACTGCAACGTATGGTAACTGGTCGATCAGGCTGAGCGTTGATATTGCCCCTTCGTCTGATGGCGTGTTTTTTTTTGGAGTGTACACATCCACGCCGATTCACAACGAGATAACACTCGGATTTTTTCAAGAAACTGACCAAGCAAAGTATGAAATAGTTGTGTTCAATTTGCGGTAACCTCAACTTATCTCACTAGGTTACACAATGCCGTCTTTTGGGGTGATCAACATAAAACGATATCTCACTATTATCCAGTAGACTTCTTCAAATCCTATCACACGTACGCTGTGTATTGTTTTATGTATGCTTAAATGGTACTCTAGGTACGGATTCAATTGGTTAAAAGACGAAATCGCATTCACGGTGGACGGCAAGGTAGTAACAACCGCGTTACCATCACAAGGATACACTATTCCAAACGAACCTTGCGAAATTCGCTTTATTTTCAGAACCAGACCCCATGACGATTGCACTGCAGGTTGTGCCACAGCTCCTGATTCTTCTGTAAATGTCCAATGGATAGAGTATACTGCACCTTGATCCCGTGGTTTTTTATCGTAACTCACTAGATAAATAAATTCGTGAAGAGTTTAGAAGTTTCTATGCACTTTCCTTTACATCAAAAGAACGTTCCGCTCAGTTTGCACCAGATAGTATTTCAAACACCAACGTGCAGGGAAGTGGTCTTGACCGCCTTTTGGCATAGCTGTAAGCTAGACTTCCTTATAAAGGTGTAAATCTAACGTTGTTGTAACGATTGTACAACAAATTTGAAGACTGTTTAACAGAACTTTCATACGTCACTTTATCACGTGACAAGCTGAAGATTTACAAGTCACTCGACTTATCCAACAAAACAGAAGACAGAAACTGACCATTACTAGTAACGTTGAGGAGGAAAGTTACGCGATTGAAAGAAACTCTACAATGACAAGTGTACAAGTACAAGGTTTCGGTATCTTCACCACGCGGTGCACAAGCTAACGCTAAACTGTTTAGGCTTATTGTTGTGATTCGCGCTTAATTCGTTATCTTGTGCATACCTCTATCACGTGACAATAGATATGAAGATTTTACTTGTTTTTGCTCTATTTTATGCATGTATTTATGCTATGAAGCCTCATAGCACAGGTTGGTCGTTACGGAGAAACAACTTTTTCTAAACTTATTTAGATTGTACTGTAGCGTCTTTCAAAGATGATTTCACTACAATGGACCTAACTAGATGGCAGAAATCGGCTTCAAGCGGCATCAAGCACGAATGCACCATGATGCTCTTAGATAACTTCAATTTTAACGCCACACTCCCGGGAACAACTCAAACAGGCCTGTTGGCGCACTTGTCTGAAGAACCATGCAAAACAAACAAAGATCAGTGTTGCGAAGGGGTAAGAACACTTTTTTTGCCGTCACGTCAAGGTAGTAGTGTAAAAGAAACGATCCTTTTGGTTTTGTTTTTGACAAGTCGAATGACTTTTCAGTTTTTTGTGACTTCAACTCGTTTTGCCACTAAGTCACGTGCTATTTTTTGTGGAAACGTGCAGCAGAACAAACACTAGTAGTTGTGACATTTTTTCTAGAGTGATTGTGTATGCTGGAGTGGATCCCACTTGGCCACAGCATGCAGTGCAACATATGGTAACTTGTCAATCAGGCTGAGCCTCGACATTGCCGCTTCGGCTGATGGCGTGTTTTTTTTAACAATGTACACATCCAAGCCTATACACAACGAGATAACACTCGGATTTTGGCAAGAAGCTGACCAAGCAAAGTATGAAATAGTTGTGTTCAATTTGCGGTAACCTCAACTCATCTTCACTAGGTTACACAATGCCGTCTTTTGGGGTGATCAACATAAAACGATATCTCACTATTATCCAGTCGATTTCTTCAAATCCTATCACACGTACGCTTCGCATCGTATATGCTTTAACAACAGTACTTTAGGTACGGATTCAATTGGTCACAAGACGAAATTGCTTTCACAGTGGACGGCAAGGTAGTCACAACTGCCTTACCATCAGAAGGATACACTATTCCAAACGAACCAAGTGAAATTCGCTTTATTTTCAGAACCAGACCCCATGACGATTGTACTGCAGGTTGTGCCACAGCTCCTGATTCTTCTGTAAATGTCCAATGGATAGAGTATACTGCGCCTTGATCAGATAAATAAATAGTAAAGAGTTTTAGAGAATATTCTGTACACTTTCCTTTAACTCAAAAGACCGGTTTGCTTCTCAATCACAGCAAGCTAAGTTATCTTTAAGCATGCATGTATATTGATTAAGCCGTAAACGAACACAACTTGGATTTGTTTATTTAAAAACTGTTCACACGTCACATACGTAAATAAAATTCATTCTAATTAAATAATAACATACAAAGAAGGGTGGTAACTAAAAATGTTTTTTTACTATTAATGGCAGTCTTAACCCAACTTACAAAACTCTTTTGACAGAGTTGCAGGGTTCTGTTACTAATTGAAGCCTCCGTATTGTTTTGTTGGTGGTTTCTTTTTTTTACTTCTGACAGCCCTCGGTTTTTTGGATTTAGCACAAAGAGCGCTAGGTTTTGGTGGTGGTGGCACAATACCGTCATATCTAGAGTTAAGAAAAATGTAAGAAAACAGATTATAACACGTTTTATAAAAGTTGTTTTACTTCGATAAAAAAAAACCACGTACGCGTATCCTTGTTTCCACCATCCTTGTTGTTTCTTAATATTTCTTTTCTTTGTCTTTGGTTTATGTGATCTCAAGATCTTTGCCTTTTGTTGCTTCTTCTTGGCAATGTTCATAATATCCGCCAAATAAGCGTGACGGTTGACATCCTTCTTAACCTCTTCTGTGACAGCTGGTGCTGCTTCTTCCAAAGATATTTCTCTGTAAGCGACAGGAGGTGGTGGTGGAGGAGGAGGTGCAGTCTACAAACAAAGTCAGAATACCAACTTGATCAAAACAAAGCAATAAGAAGTTCTAGATCGTACGAGTGATTGTAGGATATGATCCAATTCCTCGACTTGTTTGTGGTCTGCACCCAAATGAGCTGTTTTTATCCTCTTGGCACGGTTGACAAGGTTCCTTGTGAACGCCTTTGGTGTTCCAGCGTAAACGGAGATATCCGCTAGACGAGCAACAATATTTGCTACTTGCATGCTGTCATCTCCATTGAGTTTCTCTATGATCGCAAGAGCTTTCATGCCAGCATCTGTAGCACTCTTCCATCTCTCTTGAGCTTGGTACAATGTGATGAAGTGCTTGTAAGTCTAGGAAGAAGAGTATCAGTAAAAACACATTCTTTTTTTTTGAAAAAATTGTTTTCAAGTCCGTACTTGAGCAACACGTGAATGGTACTTTCCAAGTGATTGTAATCTGATATCTAATGCCTCTTTAAGGTATTTTTCTGCTTCTGCGTATTCTGTTCGCTCGATATGTACAGCACCCAATCTAAACGAATGTTCAGCAAAAAAACTTTTGTTGGTTGTTTGTTACCTATTCAAGATACGTGCTACATCAGGATGCACATTACCAACAGCCTTTCTCTTACTAGCAAGTGCTTTTGAGAACCACTCTTCGGCAGCATCGATACTGAAAGTCCCTTCGACTTTGTACTATAACAAGGTTTAGAAAAACAATGAAAAGACAAGTTTATCAAAAAACGTACACCAAGTTCTTCTGGTTTGACCAAATAAAAGCAAGCCAACTCGTACATGACTAACAACAAATATGAGTACTTAAATAATACAATAGCTATTGTGATATACAACGTACTATCTGATGTGTATGGGTGGTCATCTCCGAGTTTATCACAAGTGATTCTGAAAGCTCTATTTTGTGTTAGTTGTTTGAGAATTGTTATCAAGTTTCGTACCTCTTGAAAGCTTGATCAGCTTCACGATAACGTCTTAGACTCATGTATAATCTTCCCATACGTTGTAAAATACCAGCAACATTCAGATTCTCATGACCCATAGAATCCTAAACACGCAAATTAGACAAGCTTAATTTCGAATACGATTTTTTTTACCTCTGTGATTTTAAGAGCCTCTTTACCGCATTTTAGAGCTTCTTGAGGCTTTCTTTGTCTTTCGTATAAAGTAATCATGTGTTTGAGTGTCTAGGGGAATAAATAAGATCTCTAGAAGTAACATAATCTCGAGAGAACTTGAAAAAAAAATAGAAGAAAAAACATACTTGACCAACACGTGAGTTCTTTGGACCTAATCTTTCTTTTCTAATACGAAGTGTTTGCTTGAACAATTTTTCAGCTTTTGAGTATTTCTCAGTTTCAACATATAAAGAAGCAAGTCTGTTCAATACATGACTAACTTCAACGTGATCTAAACATAAAGTAAACCATAACGATCAAAAAAACAATTCTCTTGAAGAAAAAAAAACATACTGTCTCCATGTTCTCTTTTCTGCAATTCAAGCGCTTTAAGAAGCAGTTTTTCAGCTTCGCCATATTGAGCTTTTGTAGCCAATATACGCGCCAAAGCATAGTCAACTCTAGCGACATCTAAAAACAAAGGGTGTTTGTAATCAAGTCTTCACGTGATTGGTTTTTTTTTTACCTTGAGTTTGACTACTAACTTCGTAGAAGTATCTAGCACGATCTAGAATGACTCTCGAAGCATCGAATTTACCCATCTCTTCCAAGAAGATACCAACTTCATAGTAAAGATCACCCGCAATGACATCAGTAGGGAAGTTATCTCCTCTAAACTCCAACATAAGAACAACAAAAAAAATAATTACGAAGGTTTCTTACCTTGCCAATTCCGCTGTGTAACACTCAGAACATTCTCTCGATGTCTTTTTCTCAATGTTACGCCAGAATCTGAATAACTCGTATTTATGGTTTTTGTACAAGAGATGGAACATACTATTTAAGTAGTTAGTAAACAGACAAGCAAAGACTCAAAAAAAAAAAAAAGAGAAGAAAAAAGCGTACGTCATATGCGAAAGGCATTCACGGAGTGTATCCCAATCTTCAGCTTTTTCTAGTTGCCAACATAACTCTTCTACCTTTCTATCACTAACACCCTCTGTACTTGTTTTAAAGTACTCAGCTATAAATAGGATTGTGTTAGAATAGTAGCTAATCCAAGACGAGTTGCAAAAAAAAATAATAACAAAAACTTACCGAGCTCAAGATGGACGCTTCTCTCAGTTTGTGAGTCTTGGAAGTACTTTTTCTTTACTGCTGTCCTTATATCACCATTTGAAAAGTTAAATATACCACCAGAACTGAACAATAAGTCTTCAACGACTAAGAAGAATGTAGACCATTTTTTGTTTGGAATATTCTTCTTTTCGAGCTATGAAAAAAAAAGCATAAGCACTCAAAGACGTCCAACTTTTTCGTACCAATTTGCCCAATTCTACTTCGTATAGTCCCCTTCTAGATGCCCATAGATAAGACTATAGCAACACGTAAGTAACGAAGGAAAATATATAGCTCTGACTCACCATGAAGTATTTGACTGTACCACTGTTTTCTTTATCATAATCAGTTTCAAGTCTATCAAGAACTCTCTCATATAGTTCAGAGGCATTCCTTGCTTGAAGATTCTTTGTTATCCTTGTATCAAGCTCTTCAAATTCACCCCATACGCTAATATCTTCGAGGAGGGTCTGCAAGTAACGAGGGTTACCAGCTTGCTTGCTTTTCGCTAAAGAACAACTGTTAACAAAGTGCCAAAACACAAAAAATATTCATACCAATCTTAAACTCGTGTTTTTCGCTCAACCTCTTACTGTGTTGACTCAAGAACTGTCTAATGAAAGAAATACGTTCTCCTTCCTAAGCAATAGTCATTGAAACTCCTATCTAATGACAACTTGAGACGTACGGATAGAGGAGACATTGAAAGTGTTGGCCAACTTCTCTTGATGAGTAAGTCACACTGTGGTCCTGGTGAGCAAGAAATGACGACACGGACAAGCGCTGGGAACTGACGTGGTAACCACAAGTAGTTCAAAGCACTATCTATATCATCTAATGAATCCAAGGCATCCAGGACAAGAACCAATCTTTGTCTATGGTTCCTTTTCATTGTCTTTTCAAGCCAACTAGTAAAGATTCGAATAAGAGTATCATTTCTTGTTGGAATATCAGAAGTAGTATCACCAAGAGTATCTTGTAGTTCATTCATTATTCTACGAAGCATAGCTGCATGGTCTGAAGATGATGGAGAACAACCAATATAGTGATCTAAAGTAAAAACAAGGTTAAAAAAAATTAAGATAAAAAAAATAAAAAGGTTTTCTTTTCGTGGTTTGTATGATGCGTACCAATAAGGATGTCCTCTGGATGATGTTGTCGGTACCTCTATAGATTTTAGTAAGTACATTAAGCTCTTTCCGTGGAAATAAACCAAAAGAAAAGGAGGTAAGGTACCTTTGCCCAATTTGCTAATAAAGCAGATTTACCAATACCAGGGCTACCCACAGCAATAAGTGGTGTAGTAGTATTACTGGACGCGAATTTATCAAGTTCAAGGAACCATTGTTCTTTTGCCAAGTATACATTTGTTAACCTCTTGCAGAATGAAACATGACGGAATCTTTCTTTTTGAAGAGGTGCCAATTCAGTGCCTAGAAAATGTTTTAACTATCAAACTTACGCATCAAGAGTAGTTGATTGGTAGGTTTTTTACAAAACTGAGGCTTATCGAAGTACGTTTTATAACGTTAGTAAGGTTTTGAAAAAGTTTAAGGAGAAGATAGCCTCAAAATAGGCCGTGTTTTTCGAAAGAAAACAAAGGAAGTTGAGCTTTTTTAAGAGATTGAGTCACGTGACAAAGGTTTAACCAAATGTTGACAAGACTGTGGTACGTACCTTCAGGATACATTTGGTTCAAGTAGTATTCTAGCTCTTTATGTACAAGTTCTGCTAAATGAGAAGGTCTATTGTATCCAACGCAAGGGAACGGAGAACTTTGGATTGTTTGTTTCAATTCGTCTAGTTTTGCCTTGTGGAAGTTACCTTCACTCAAGAATTTTGATCTTTCAGATTCATCAACACTCTCAACATAGTAGCGATCTAGAAGAAGAAATTAGTTAAAAGTAAATCACGTGATAATTAACGTATATAAGCCTTAAACTCTCAACGAAACAAAAAAAACAAAAAGAGAAAATACAAAGTTGCTAACCGCGTAAGAAGAACCATGCTGCCTTATCACGTCCTTGGTAGTGTTGTTGAATAATCTAAACAATCATTGAGTCGAATGGCAACGTTCTAATCCAAAAAAAGCAAAAAACGTACAGCTTGCATTTCAATCTCAGTAACAGACTTTTGAGCGTACTCTTGGAGCCATGGGAACTCTTTTGCTGCAATATCAAGTGATCTCTTTAATAATTCATCTTGTTGAGTAGGATTCTTGTAGGCATCTTGAGACTGACACCATCCGTACCCTTTTGAGTGTTAGAGTCCGTTTATACCACAATTAGAGACGTACGTTCACCAAGCATGCCAATAAACACGTTACATTTTTCTAGCTCACGCAAACACATAAGAAGAGTAGCAGCACCTTGTGTTTGTGCTTCTGTTACTCCCCAACGTAAATCAACACAACTGAGTGATACATCTCTCTCTGAGCATAGTTTACGAAGTTGTGGTATGATAGTCTTTACAAGGTTATCACGCTCACCGTGCATATCGATAAACGGAGAAGAAAGGAAAATCCTAACCTACAAACACGCGTAAACAACAAAGAAAACTATTCTGTGAAAAAAAAACGTTTTCTTTACCTCTCTGTCAACGTTATCAGAAACAATTGCTACTTGTTGTCTCTTAATTATCTGAGGCGCTGTATCTATAGCTGTAGGTACAGGTGATGGTCCTAAAACGATTTTGAGAAGAGAAACATTTGATGCTTCAGAAAAGTTGTTCTAAAACTCACCGTTCGTTATTAGTGGCCTTGGTAAGTTGGAAGGTAATGCTGCTGGTTCTCTTGATGTTGTTGGTGCCATAGAAGCAGGTAGATTACCAAGTAATGCGGCTAGAAGGTGAAAATGAGATTGTGACCTTCGACACTTTTTTGTTTTCGGGTAACGTACCAACGCCTATGTTGAGCTTGTTGCTGAGATCTTGTTCTACGCGTTGAACGGTGTTCAACTCTGCTGCAAGGTGTACAATCTTCTTGCGAAGCGCTTGTAATTGACTATGCAAACCCTGTAAAGCGACATAAGCATTCTTTCGTTAAAAACGGCCTGAGTTAAAAAAACGCACAAGAAAGTTCTCTTGTGATACCACGAGGTGAGCAGCAGTCACCTCAATAGCACGGACTTTCGCTCTACCAGATTTCAATGGTCCGAGAGAGTTTAGAGCGACGTATTCGCCGAAATCCTTGTCATAAACGTCCAACTGGATTTTTGCGTTTATGCCTAATTTTAGAGCCACCTTTGACGTTAATTCGTCTACACCACTAACAGCCAATCCCATACGGTGCTTCCTAAAACAATCCAACGGTTTTAGTACAAAAAATTGGCAAAACAACACGTGTTCTGACTAACCTGCATGCCCATTCTACTAACAGTGTGACTTTCAATTTTCGCTTTTTCTTCGTTGGAGCTACAGAAGAAAATGAGTTGGATGGCAAGTTACAAAAAATCTGTCGTACACGACACAACTAGCTTCTTTGACACAGAAGATGGTGATGAAGGGAAGCTATAAGGCTCATACTTTGTGGGCGTTGATACAGGAGAAGCAGGCGCAACAGCAGGCGTAAAGTTCGGGTGTTGGGCCAAGTAACTCGAAACCTGGGTTTCTACCCACTGCACAGTAACTAATTTGCAACCTGGTATTGTTTTGTCATTATCAGTCACTAGTTAAAGACCTTTTTTCTAAAATACCTTTTGCTTCGGCATTTTTCAGTTTAAACCCTTTCTCTTTCAACTCTTTGGCTGTTGTGACAATATGTGTTACCTAATAACCGTTTTAACGGTGATGTTGTTGTTTTTAAATCAAATAGGGTTGTACTAACGTCTTTGCCTAAGATAAAGCTTATAGAACCACCGTGATCCTTGATTTGCTTTGGTACACTCTTACGGGCTGTACCAACAAGCCCATGAAGGTGAAAAGATATACCAGAGAACGCCATGTGTTGCGCGCAAGGTGGTTTTAAACCAACTGTACTTCTTTTTTGAAAAACATTCAGATAAAAATAGAAAACACTCCCAAACCACTTACAGATGGTTTTAAAGAACTCCAACAAATCCTCAAACTCGTGAATATTTTTTGACGAAAAAAGGCGAAAAATCGGCCCAGCACTACTTTGCATCGCGAATTTAAAACCGAACTGCAGTGAAAAATGAAACTCATGTGTTTTTCAAGGATTAACCGCCTATTAACAGACAGATACAGTAGTTTGTGTATAAAACTGTTTAAACTGGTGCAAAGTAACTTAATACGGTCCCTCACGCGCTTTTACCGACGCTGTGTCTATCAGAAGCGTATTTAAGCAATGCTGTTACAATAAGTTGGAAGTCTATCCACCTTTCTTGGTTTTAGAAAACGCCGCAAATTACATTGATTGTTTGATTTATGTACATATTTTACATTGTCTATTACAAAAAAAAACGTCCAAAACGGATTCGGCCAAACCATTCAAAAATCAAACCTGCACCTGTACTTTGTCATACTTGTACTTTCTTTTCTTTACAACCACTTTCTTATGGTGTCGCTTGCGTTTATACCCGATTGTACGAGCATCAACCTGAAGACAAAAAAATTAAACGGTTTCTCAAAATAACATAAAAAAAAAACCAAAACACTTCACTTTCGACTTGATCAATTGGTTGGCGTGTGGGTACAGTAAAGAAGCACACTTGTAATGAGGAAAAAGAAAAAGGAGGGAGGTATCGAAGACTGCTAAAAAAGACAACATTTTCCATTGAAAATCAAGCGAATTTCGGAAAAAAATTTCCCTTTAAGAATACAAAAAACGTACTGTGTGCTCTTTATCTATTTCTACAACCCATTGCGCTGTATTAGGACGGTTTCTTGACACCTAGACAATGTAAGTCGTTGTTAAAACTGTTAAATAGTAATGACGCGTTTAACTCACCACATCAGCAACAGAGTAAGAAGACTCGAACTGATCATAATCTAAAATGACAGGAGAAAAAGGAGATATGTCACATCTGGCAAAAAGGAAGATACGAAGCTACAAAAAAAATAAGAAAGAAAAAATAAAAAAAACAGTAAAAGGAGAGAATCTATCATAAGATCAATTTTATAGCGACTTACACGTCCTCTAGACCAAACTGTAATCATTTCAGCATTAGATTTAACATATTTTGGTGTATCCTTTGACACGGAGTTGAAGAATCGAGCTTCATTGCCTTCACTCCTATTTTTTTCTTCAGTGTTTTTTTTCTAATTACTTTTGGAAATAATAACGTACTGTGCGTCTATGACAAGGTCTTTTAACCTTGGATTTGCTCTGACAAGCTTCTTTGGCATAAAGAAATTAGCCATATAGCCCACACTCTGTACCTATAATGAAAGTAAGCGAGATATAAATAAATTACAAAAAAAGTTTTTTCACCTTCGCATCAGCATATTTTACACGACCAACGTATTCGCAAATAAGGTCTTCCTTTTTGATTTTTTCCATTGTTATACACTCATACTGATACCTTTCAACGCTGTAATCATATGCCCAATGTCCAGGGAATATTTGATGTATCATAAGCTTCGTAGCAAGATCTTCTTTAAGCCAGAAAGGACGAACTGAATCAAATAATTTACGATTCTTAAAAAGAATTGCTTGATCCTCTTCACTGACTCCTTTCCAGATATTATTTGCTATATATTTTACATTATCCTTAGCCAGTTTATACTTTGGCCAATGTAAACGATCCATCTTAACTGTTGAAGTGAAGAAAAGTGAGTTTTTTGAAGTTATTAATAAAAAATTATCGATAAGGTTGTAGTTCTGTTAGGACATTTGGAAGGCGTCTTTATCGTACCTTTGCGTGGTATAGACTTATGTGCCGGACAATAGAAGGCTTTTCCGTCTGAAGTCTCAACTGCTTCGCATCCCACTTGTTTAGCGCAGTAATAATGATATAAGCCACCGCAACGTGATAGCATACATCCCATAGATGCATATTTCCCATCACATACTTTGCAACGCTGAAATTCAAGAGAGTTAGAGAGGAAAAAGCCCAAAAAAGCCCAAAAAAGCAAAAAAAAAAAGAAAAAATGACCGTTGACAGTTGACACTTACCAATTTGTTAGAATGCTTCACCACCCTGCAAACCATATCGTCCAAAGATTCCTCTGGCGCCCTTGATGAGTATTCAACGCAAGTATCGTGCACATAGACCTAAACATGATTTACTTCGTTTTGCATTATGCATTGTGGGTATAAACGCACTGTCTCGCCTCGCACGAGCCTTGGTACACGCATGAGCTTATTGAACATTGAGTTTTTGCTTCTGTAAGAGAAATCAGTTCAAAGACAGTATTTTAGATTACAACTCACCTACCACAAAACAAGCATGGTTTCTCCGGTTTTATTACATCCGATGCTAGTAATTGTAAAAAAATGGGTTAAAACAATTATTATCAGTACTCTGCTCAGTACTATCTGACTTACAATCATCAGATACACTTCCGCTTTCATAACCATCGTTCTGTGATGATTTTAGGGGAGATTGTTTAAAATAGTCTGTAAACGTACATAACGTATTAGATATTTAAGCATCAACACATAACCTGAAGGCCTCGCGTTGGCGCCAAAGAACAAGGAATTTCCTTTTGTAAAAACAAAAAAAAACTGCAAGAAAAAAACGGCTACAGTCAGATTGCAGTCAAAGTCTGAATTGGCAATTTGTGGAGTAATGTTAAGCTAAAACGCGTCATTTGGATGGGCAAGGCGTTATGGAAAACCGTCTGTTAGCAGGTGCACGTTAGTTGGTATTCAAACCAGTGATGAAGCGGAGGAACGAACCAGAGCTTTGTACGGCGCGCGCCATACGATACAATACCATTGAGGCACCAAAGACATCGTAAGCCTGCGGAAAAATGAAATAAACCAATCATCGCCGGAAATAACATTTACGTAGACTAACAGAGCTGCCAAGGGAACTTCAAAACGAAATATGTACACTTGACCCGCAACTTTTTATAATATGGCCACTACTCTGTGTACAAGCTTCTAAGACACGACTAAACGCAAACTTTCGAAAACATGGCTTGTGGCTTAAGTGGTACCAAAATGGTAAATTAAAGCTCCTACGTGAATACAAGCACGGATTAAAAATAAGAACGAGTACGTGGAACGAAAGCGGACAACAGAAAGCCCAGCGTTTTTATAATAACGGTCAACTGCATAAACAAGCGACAAAGTGGCACGACAATGGTCAAATAGAAGAGATTTGTAATTTCAAGGATGGTAGTCCTCATGGGGAAATTAAGCGTTGGTACAACAATGGGCAATTACGTGAGTTGTTTTATTGTAAGAATGGAAAGCAAGAAGGCGAAGGACGTACATGGGGAATCAAAGGAAACTTAAAAATCCTATGCCAATACGGTAATGGAAAGCTAAACGGTCCTGTAAAAAAATGGCATCCAAACGGTCAGGTGCAAGAAGAGAGCTACTTCAAGGATGGTAAGATACACGGGGAGGTTAGGAGGTGGCATGAGAATGGCCATTTGGAGCTGAAGTGTACCTACAAGAATAGAAAAAAGGAAGGAATGCTTTACGGTACGTATTTTTTTTGGTTTGATCTTCTCGGATTTCTCGAAAAAACAGAAAAACCTGTTTTCTCTTCAAATCACTTTAAACCTTTTCGAATACCCTCCAGTAATTTTATTTAACACCCACTACGCGAAGGAAACCTAATACTACGTGATCACATGCGTAGGATGGGCGGGAGTAATTATTTATTAAAAAAATCAGATTTTTTGTATTAAACGCTTATTTCTCGTTCTAGCTTGGCGTGATTCTGGCCAACGCCTTCAGTGCCTTTTTAAGGATGGTAAAGAAGAAGGAGAGTGCCAAACTTGGTATCCTAATGGTAGACTAAGCGAGTTATGCTTCTATAAAAATGGAAAACTAGAAGGAGAACATAAACGTTGGCGTGTTGATGGTAGACTAGAAGAAAAGAGTTTTTTCCGAAATGATAAACTTCATGGAGAGCTACTAAGGTGGTACAGTAATGGTAGACTAAAAGAACAAAGTCACTATAAGAATGGTGTTCTAGAAGGTCGTGGAGAGACATGGTACTACGCAGGACAATTACAAGATCAATGCTTATATAAAAATGGTAAACCTGATGGTGATTATTCAAGTTGGCACGAAAATGGTGAACTTCAAGAACAATGTCATTTTAAAGATGGTAAACCAGAAGGTGTTGATAAAAAATGGTATGATAATGGTCAGTTACATACATATTGTACATTTAAGAATGGTTTACTTGAAGGAAACTTTACAAAGTGGCATTATAATGGACAAAAGTGGGTTGAATGTAAATACAGAAATGGTAAAAAAGAAGGATACGCAAAGGCATGGTATGGTAATGGACAACTTCAAGAACAGACTTTCTTTAAAGAAGGTGATCAAGAAGGTGAACCAACAAGGTACTTTGCTAATGGACAGAGTTGTTGCATAATGTAATAAATAATATATATGATAAAACGTAAAAAAAGCAAAAAGCAAAATAAAAAGACGAAAAAGAAAATCACGTCATCCCATTGAATCGAAAAAACCAAAAAAAAAAAATAGTACTTCAAGCCCATCAAAGGGCCAGACAAGTGATGATGCTGAGCAACGCTAGTAAGGCAGGATTGTGACCTTGTATTCTCCGAAGTTTTTTGTACTAATGAATGATGGTGTCATCTAATTACGCTAGTTAATGGTCCCTGGTAGAGTATATATAGAGCTTCTCGATTGCTAGAAAATAACAAACAAAAGTAAAAACAAGAAAAAACAGAAATACACACGTAAGAATAACATTAATTTATAAGGCACTAGTATGGTATGGCCACAATTATATTATATTTACAGTGTGTGGGCCTCTGGTTCATCTTTGAAATTAATAGCCCGCCTTGTCGTAGAACGACCACTAAATTATATGGTTAATAGGTCTGTTATATAGTGCGTGTTGCGGATCGTACCGGCTAACTCTCTCCAGATTAACGAATCCGCCATCTCGCGTTGGGGAAAACAATTGTGTTTGTTTGCGATCTCTGGTTGGTCTAGGGCTACGACGTGGCGTAGTAGCTAGCTTTTTAGCTTCAAAAGAGCCGTTAGTTACAAATTAGAACAGTATGGGATTCATACGTGTTTTACGTGTAGTACGCTTTTTCTTGTACTCAGGGCTTGGAGAGCGGGCGTTTCTTACTCTGGTTTTGCGAACTACTCTAGGGCTCTTCTTTGGACTCTTCTTTGGGCTCTTGCGCTTCACAGGGCTGGCTTTTTTCCTTCTTGATACTACAGGGCTTGGACTATACGGCGTTAGATATTTTCACAAGCTTTTTCACTTTTTGATTACCTTCTTTCTCTACCACCAGCGGATCCTTGTTCTAAACTAACGTCAGTACAAGTAATATTAAAATAGGCCAATTAGCCGTTACTTGAGAAATAGCGAAAAATTACCTCTAAAAACGCCACCAGTCTCTCTCTTTGGTTCCACCTTTGCATATGCAACACCATTAGTTGTTTCCGCCTTAATATTTCTTTCGGATTTTACAGCGCCACTGTTATCCTTTTTCTTTAGGAGCAATTGGTATACAACAATAAGTAGCATTGCGACAAGGAAAGCTACAAAGACTAAATAGCTTAGGTCCTCATACGCGCCAAAAAGCTCTAGAACTTTAGGGTTGAGCGTAAAGGCTGAAAAAATCAACGGATTTTGTGTGGTGAGTTCTTCTTCAGCCATTTCGTTAATGTTTTTTTTTTTGATGAGTATTCAGTTGCGGTTTTTTTTTTGATCTGACTTAAAAGTTTGGCTGAATAAGTGTGAATTCAACCACTTCACCAAACAGACACATGGAAAGCCCTTTGTCTGACCTACAATTTCTTCAATTCTTAAGCAAGGCAGAGACTCCGCCAGTACAGGAAGGTTTCACCTCTTCGTTATCATCTTTTTGCGATAGCACCGTTAAACGGTTTTCACCTTGGTCGGATAACCCATTTTCTGGATCAGCGGATGGCTCAGTAGCTTTTGATGCTATATCTACTTCACTCCCTTCAACAAGCGCTCTAACAAAAGTGGGACTTGTATTGGTAGCGTTTGCTGGTATTGGTGGCGCTATGTTTTATTGTTACAAGCGATTTTTTGATGGAAAGGGAACGGAGCGCCTTAAAAAAGAAAATCAGGTATGATGCTAGTACCGCGAAATTATTTTACGCAACTACCAGTTGAAAGCGTGTTCAACAACAATAATCTCTGAATTCCAGTTTTTACTTTCCTAAGCATGCTAACTGGTAGTAGATTTATCGACTAGATAACATACGCTTAAAAGCGCACAACAAAGAGTCCGACATTGAAAACTCTCACCTCAAAATGCGTTTAGCTCAGTTAGAAGAACAAGTAAGTATTGACACGTATACGTCGCTTTCATCACTCGAGTAATAAAGCCGTTCTGACACTATTGTGAGGTCAACGAACTTAATCATGTACTCATGACACCTGGTCATCTACCTGCTGAACAGCTTGAACTACTAAGGAGGTCTTTCGAGAAGGAACATAATAAACTACGACAAGAAAATAGCAATTTACGGCGTGAAAATAGATGTATTGTAGAGAACGAACGTTGTGGTATATGTATGGACAGTAAGATACAAAAGTAAGTATCATTCAGGCGTTAAATTTGAAGAAAATGGATTTTTTTTTTCAAGTTTTTTCGTTTTCGATCTAACTTTCTTGCTTAGAACTCTTGTACCTTGTGGTCATGGTATGTGTCGTAAATGTACATCAATGGATCTTACTGTATGTCCATTCTGCCGTAAGATGATTGAGAAGGTAATACCACGTTATTGATTTGTAAAAAAAAAAAAAAAGTGTGACGTTGCAACACATCGCAAATGTCTCACAATACCCCTCCTCTTTGTAATTATAGTAACAGACTAAATATATTATGTGTAACTTGCTGAACTCACTATTCGACTTTGAAGTATTGTTTGCTTGCGCCAGTAAGTGTGCACTTAGTAGCTGTGACATAATTCATTTTGTCTTTGAAAAGTAATGTTAAATTATGCCGATATTAACGTGTAGGAATCTGCAATTATCATTTACTTGTAGTTGCTATTGTGTTATACACGTTCCAGTGGTAGTTTCTAAAGTTATCGTATTTCGGAATCTTTTGGTGAGGAAGAAAAGGTCACGTGATTTTTGTCGCTAGTGATTTATAAAGACTGCTCATATTGCGAGTACTCAGTATGTCCAGGCAAGGGCGATGCAAAGGTACAGTCATATTAGTAGTTGCGACGTTGTAGGGGTTAAATTTAATTATTTAAAAGTGACATTTACTGGTGCTTCTAAAGTTGGCCGTACAACTCTAGCTAGAAGGATAATGGGTAAAACAGATGAACAAGAATCTAGTATCCATAAAGAACTGTATACATCCGTTTTCACCGTAGATTCTAATGAAATACGCGTCGAGATTTGTGGTATGTTATAAAAAAAAGTGTTTAGAACAGCTTTAATACATTTCAAAAAAATGTTTTTTTGATGTGATAATAATCGAGTTCCAGATTTAAACTCGCAGAAGATAGCAACTCAGTCGTTTTGGCATGGGACTAGAGCTCTCGTACATGTTTGTTCTCTTACTGATGCATCTTCTTTTACTACTGCAAAGGACATACTAGTATTTCATCGTACCCAAGCACGTGATTTAATGAAAGCTCAAAAATATACGAACGTTTGACATTTTTTGTATTTTTAGTGTCCGAGTGCAGCGCTTTTTCTATTCGCGAATAAATGTGATGACGAAGAGAGTAGAGCAGTATCACCTCATATTTTTGAAAGTACAATAAAAGCAATAGGTTGTAGAGGTTTTAAGGTATCTGCACTCACAGGAGAAGGTGTAGATGAAGCGTTTTTGGAGGTGTTAAGAGGTACAAAGAATTTGTTTGAAAAAAAAACAATACACGTGCTAATAACGATCGATTTAGAAGTTTCTTCAAAGAAACCTGCCTCTAGGAAAGGTGATACTATACGGTTGACGTCAAAAGATACTACACAAGATAAAAACACACAAGAAAAATCAGACTGCTGCTAGAAGTTTAATGAAATGAGTCAACATTAAATGAATCAAACAAAACCAAGATTTCCGTTTCTATGCTTATACACTTCAGCATATTTATGGGTTAACATTCTTGTACGAGCGCTGTTTCGCTCTGTAATAAATAGCTAGATTGGTAGACGTTAGAAGGGTGTTAATATCAACGGGAATAGGGAAAATCTAGAAGTATACTAGAAGTGCTTTTTCTCCCACACCATCAACAAATTAAGAGTTTAGTCACCGGAAGTGGGCTACAGCACCCCGTCCTCAGGGGGGAAAGATTATGTGGTATATTTATTGAAGATGTGGCGAGAAAAAACGCTTCCATCATACTTCTAGATTTCTTGGACGATTCTTCTGTTACAAAATAAAAAGCTGGCTCGTCATCGTAACAAATATCACGTGTTCGTACTAATTTTATTTTATTTAGCAGACATCTCATTTGTTCTAAAACGTATGTATCAGCACTACAGTGATCAAGATATCCGTAGAGGTGATGGTGCGGTCTGACTTCGCCTTGTACAAGGATAAATGTGATATGTCACAAAGGTGCAATTTTACGTATCACAAAGGTGCAATTATTGTGATAACAATAAAATAAGAAAGTATGTATTCTGACCGTTTTAAATTTATAGGAGACATTGTTATTATCTATGTTTAAACTACACTAACAGATCCCAAAATCTTTAAGTCAACTTCTTTTTTTGCCTTCTTGTCAAGACATCCCGCAAGCTATAATGGTTATATATCCTAAAGTACCATGTTATGATGCGTCTGGGGGCTTTTGTGTCACATGTCGTCACTGTGAGCTTGAAATGTCACTTTGAATGTTCAAAACATCCAAAACAACCATGTTTACCAACACTATCGCAACACTTCTACTGCTATCTATCATAAGCACGTGTCATGGAGTTTTGTGGAAACCAACAGGCGCAAATCCAATCGTATCCATGTACTGGGGTCAAGACTCTGCCGGTACGCTACCCTTAACACTTATTCTTAAAACTAGCTGTTGATACAATAAAAATAGGTACATCTCATCCATCTGAGCTTGAGAAGAACCTAGCGTACTACTGCGCTAACGCACAATACGATGTCATCAACCTAAGCTTCATGATATCGTTTATAGATGGACGTCAACCGAATTGTGCTGTAGCCAACGCACCAGACCTTAACTTCGCTAATCATGGCAATAACTGCTCTACCTTTGCGAATTGCCCTTTTTTACTTGATTGTGGATCTTCCATTGGACGAGATATCGCCACGTGCCAATCGATGGGCAAACGCATAACTTTGTCACTAGGTGAGTGTTGTTTTAACTGTTTTTTATTTTGTAATAAACACTTAACGCTATAAGGTGGTGCTGCCGGTTCTTATGGGTTTACTTCTGATGCTCAAGGGACTCAATTCGCTTCTACAATCTGGGATATGTTTTTCGAAGGTAGTGGTCCACTTAGGTACGCGTAGCGCTTTAAATTTGTCACTTGCGAAAGCACACGTGTGTTGTTCAGTAAGATGTTGATTTTTATTAATTTTAACATAGACCTTTTGGGAATGTATCTCTTGATGGTATAGATTTGGATATTGAAGGTGGTTCTCCTATTGGTTATGGGGCATTTGTCACAGCCTTGAGAGGTCTTATGGAGAAGTCTTCCAAAAACTACATCATATCTGGTACACAAAATAGTATTGCGTTTGGTTACTCTAAACCTTTCTTTAGGTGCTCCTCAGTGTCCATTTCCCGATGCATACCTTGGCCCTGGTTCTGGTAAAGCCCTTGGAGAGTACGTCGCTCGTACTATAATAGTATATTAATCGTTGTATAAGAGCTGGAAAGAGTTTCAGTTACCTAAATGTTCAGTTTTACAACAACTATTGTGGTGCTTCAAACCCTTCCGAATTTCAAACTGCTTTTGCGAAATGGGAAGCTGCGGCGGCAAGTGATGGATATAAAATACTTGTTGGATTACCTTCTGCACCAAAAGCTGGTGGTGGATATGTAACGTATCAGGCCGCTTGTGAATTGTTGGCAAAAGTGAAAAGTTCCGCACAATTTGGTGGCGTTATGTTTTGGTATGTGTAGCTGTTTGAGTTGTATCTAACTTTTCTTTTTAGGGATGCTAGCTGGGACGGTATCAATGGATTTTACTCATCACATGTAAAATCATGCTTATGATAATAGAACAACAGGCTATCGTGAATAAATTTTTTACTATTCTTAAAATATTCTTGTTCATTAAAATGAAAGCGGTTATCTTCCTATTTGTCTACTTTTAGTCTTTGTCAGGAAACCAACTCCATCTCTTTAATGCGGACGTACTTTTACAATACTGATCTTGCAAGAAATCAGACAGCTTCTCAGGGACATACACTATAGCTCTAAAAAGGACTTGAGTTTTTTTGTTATTAGGGGATAAAACGAGTTAAAAATTATACCTAGTAATATACGTATGTTGGTCTTCACGGGGACAGTTTTTTGTGCGAAAAATGTCTGAGGATACTAAGAAATTACAAGCAAATTGACTTGCAAATTCGGTTTAGAATTTGATTGACTGTGAAACCGCTTTGCGAAGTGTTGTAAAAACACATTAACGCTACAAGTACGCTATGTTTGTTAAGAAGACAAGAAGGAAGAAACAAAATTTGCGAAAGCGCTCTGTGGTGACAGATGAAACAGAAGATGCTGAGGGACCAGTTATTGTAAAGAAAAGCGCCAAGAACACCAAACGCGCGAGTATTCTGAGCTTTGCCAGTGAAGAAGTACAAATATCAGAAATAATACCGTATTACTAACCTACGTCGAAAGGAGGATGCTGGGGATGAATTTAAAGTTAAAAAATCAGCACTCAGTCGTAAGATGGCCAGAAATAGCTCAAAACGCAAAAGAAGTGGTGTAAGCGCGAAATCTAGTTCAAAGAGCTCAATGCAACGGTATTTCATTTAAAAAAATAACAAGTCGGTTAAAACTAATCTAACAATGGTAAAATAGAGCTCCAAACGCTGATGATTTAGAAAGTGGAGCAACCGCAGGTGATCACGGGACATACACCAAAAAAGACTTGGAAGAACTTCGAAAAAATACACCAACAATTATTGGGTCTAATACACGCAATCCATCTGGTTTTAATGTTGATAATATGGATATAAGTGTAGCTAACCCTTTAACAATGGTTCAACCAGACATGCAGATAACACAAGACCATGAAGAGAGTACGTTGCTTTTGGTGTTTTTTTTGAAAATTTGAAAAAAGTTCAAGCTGTTATGTTCTCTTACTTGTACTTTAGCACGTGTGAGAGATATATTAATGAGTAAGCGCGCACAAGCCGCTCGTGAAAAGCGGTCTCGTCAGAGACGGTATGGTCTAGATCGTGCGCCCGAAGAAGATAGAACAAGGTGGGGTGAGAGTAGGCTTGTTCGTGAAGAGGAGGAAGAAGATGGTACTATTAGTATTATATGTCACGTTGTCGAGTACTCATCTTTATGTGTTTAGATGAGAACACACAAATACATTTCAGAGATGTTAACAAAGGAGAACGTCGTGCGCCAAAGACTTTGTGGGAAGTCGAAGAAGGTAAGATTGCAACCACATTTAAAATTATCAAAAGTTAACATTACGAAAAAGATGGTTTTGAGGATGACGATGCTACCTTACGTTGGCAAGAACAACAAATCTTACGTAGTGTTGGTGGCAGAGCTGCGCGAAAAACATCAGAAATCGCATCAGAGGTTAAAGCACCACGTACGTATAAGGCAACTTGTAGTTAAAGCGATCTTATACCTTTTATAGATTTACTTCTTCCTCCAAAACCTAGTTGTCCTCCTTTCGAGCAAATAGAAGGTCAAATCATTGAAGCACTACAAGGGCTTGAAGCTTCTCATGCAAAACATAAGGCTCAGTTGGCACAACTAGTTCAAGAGTCTGGTGATTACAAAAATGCGTCTTTCCAAAAGAAAAATGCACTTTCAGATGCTTCACAATCGTATGAGTTTTTTCAAGAGATGCGTGACTACATTCTTGATCTTATAGATTGCTTTGAATGCAAGGTATGCATCTAATGATTACAAATATTCATTTTTGAGCACGTGTTTATCACGTGATTTTTATACTGAAACCAAAATTGTTCAAAAAAATTTGTGACAATCTCATGTTTTAACTGTTTCTCTGTGATTTAGATAGCTACAATAAAGAAACTTGAGCAAAATATACAAAAGTCTAGAACAGAACATATGACAAAGAAATTACAATCTGTGCATTGGTTCGAAAGAGATCAATTTGAAGAGATCAAAGAAATGGTAAGTTTGTTTGACTTTTTTTTTGTTGGATAACATGTCTTCTTTACTTTTGTTATTTTTATTGTTTGTTACTCATATATTAGTTACGTACTGGTGCAAAGATGTTACCAGCACCTAGAAACCCTCAAGCAATAGAACGTCGTAAAAATCGTATTTCTTGGCTTGAAAAGAAAAGAGAGTCAAGAAGAATTCGAGCAGATGTTAATGAATTACCTGAAGGTTGGTCTTCTGATGAGGAACCTGAGACACTAGAATACGAAATAGATGGTACGTTTCTTTGCATACATATCCCTTTAAGTAAGTACTAACATAATTATGTTTAGATGAAACTAAGAACGAAGTATCAAGTCTTTTTGAAGATGTTCATGAAGAGTTTTCTTCAATCAAACATGTCAAGGAGAAACTTGAATATTGGAAGTTTAATTATCCTTCTTCGTATAAACAGACTTATATGCCAGATGAGTTACCAAAGATATTTGGTGTATTTGCAAGGATTGAATTACTTGACTGGACACCTTTTATTGATGATTTGAAAGAACAAAAAATGTCTTGGTACTCAACTCTTTTGACATATGGTATTCGTGTACGTGTACTTACTTGCTTATTACTTCAAAAACATTGCTCTTTTAAAGTTGAATTTGAAGCTGCTTTAAGGGTAACCCCTTAAAGGCAACACGTTTCGCTTTATTTGCTTTTTTTTTAAATAGTTTAAGCCAGGTTTGAGGCATTAAGCCTCACTTGATGTCTTGTCGTCTTAATTTGTTTTGTAACGTTATTTAATGGTTTCTATAGGATGGTGAGGAACCAAAAGATGATGATTTGGATGCAAACCTTATCCCTAAAATTATACAACGAGTTGTTCTTGCCAAGGTTAAAAATGCATTATTAACATATTGGAACCCTTTTTCTCGTGATCAAAACGAACGTGCAAAGAAACTTATGCGGTTCTTGGCAATGTCTGGAGTAAATCTAAGCGTAAGTAATAGACAGCGATACTCAATAGTGAAAAACAACACCTCTAAGACCAAAAACAAACTTAAGTTTAAACAAACAAACTAACAACCTTTTTTTTAGCCGCTACTAAATGAGATTTTTATCGCTTTCACGGGTGCTGTAAATAATATGATTCTACCACTTGGTCCAGAGTTTAAATCAGATGTTGCTAGATCATTTACAATGCGTCAATTTTGGAGAGCAATGAAGGTACGGATTGAGTATTTCTTTTTCTTTTTCTTCTTCTTTTTTTCTTTTGTCAATGACTTGTTTGTTGTTTACTGCTTGTCTCTTTCTTCTTCTTTTATTTAATTGTTGTTTTTAGTTGTTTTGTAATATTGTTAACTGGACAGAATTCGTTAAAGCTCAGAAGCTACAGTCTCTATGCATAGATAACCTACTTAACCAAAAACTATTACCTTTTATAAAATCGACATCTTCTCTTCAAGCTTCACTTGAGTATTGCATAAAGGTACCCCTCCCCACCCCTTCGTTTATTCTTTTATTATCTACCTATATACCATAACTATTTACTCATGTATTGTTTAGGTTGCATCATTTATTCCAGAGAAAGCATTACGTGGTGGAAACTTGAGAGGACTTAATTTATTTGCTTCTTATATTGTATCTTTATGTCGAAAGTTTGATACAAAATCATCTCAATCTGATGCTGAGAGAGGTATTCAGGGTGCTATAAAAATTCTTTTTAGATTGAATATGTCAAAAGATGCTGAAAAATTAGCAAGACAATATAAAGTAGCTGTAACAATGCCAAATAAATAATCAATTTGTACAAAAAGTCAATTCCATAACCAAACCATTTTTCTCTTTTTTTTTTTTTTAGTTCACCACTTGCTTGTACAACCTATGTACAAAAAAAAGCTATTTTTTGAGCCCTGTTGCATATCAGGACATTGTACAATGAAGTGAACGTGTATTCAAGCGAATTTGGATTGCACACTTTGTACGTTGTTACTAATGCCTCTTCGCCTTTGTAGTTCGAGACCAAAATCAGGTTCAAAAAAAACTTGCACAGATTACAGTACAGTACTTGTGATTCATGTGTTTATTTGTTGTACACTCTAGCCCCAAATATTGTACTACCTACACGTACATTCGTACTACCCAAAGCAATCTATTCATAAAACGGTAAGAAAACAAATTGTACAGAGAAGAAAATCGACGTACAGCTTTATCAAAGTCACTACTCATACCCATGCTAAGCTCAACATCCTGAGGCTTAATACCCAAATCTTTAACAACACTCTCCTTGCATATGACTAATTTCTAAAGTAACGAGATTACAACATTAGTAAGGGTCCAACAACAACGTAAAAGCAGAAAAAAGTATTCTGAACAAGACTAAAAAAAATCAACTATCGACAGTACCTTAAAGTCTGCTGTAGCATCACCTCCATAAGTACCAATTGTCATCAACCCACAAAATTTAAGTTGAGGACAACTCTCGATAATTTGTTTAACGAGTTCAACACACTTTGTTGGGTCAAGACCAGTTTTAGCTTTAAAAAAAATCACATGAATATCACGTGACTTTGTAAAAAATAAACAATCAAAAAAAGAAAAAAAAATGAGATAATGTGGTTTGGAAAATCATACTTTCTTCAATCGCAGTTTTAACCTGAACGAAGATATTTAGAGGGCGTCCACGAGTAAGTGCTGTCCATGATTTGTTCAAGGCTTTTGCTAATTTAAGGCTATCTACTGTCTCAACCATGAAAAGAGATTCAACACCTTTTCGGAAAAAAATTTAGGAATTAAAGCTTTAACTGACCTTATCAGTTCGTACTTGCTAGCATTTTAGCCTTATTTGATTGTAAATGTCCAATAAAGTGCCATTTGATGTCTTTTGGGAGCTTTATAGCGTTTAATGTTAATTATGACATTTTATGGTATTTAACGGACCTCTGCTGCTTTTCCAACGAGTTCTTGAACCTAGAAAGTCAATTAGAAGGGTGAATTGGGTTTTCGCTAAACGTGCGTAATTCTCTCCAAAGTGGCGCTGTCCTGCGTCATAGCACGCTTTTATGAGAGATGCTGGCTTTATTTTGCTGACTGCAACTAGTCTCGTCTACTCTATTGTTAAAGAAGTACTAACGTGTCCAATGTACCTCGTGGGGCGTATCCAACTTCGATGACAGGTCTGCAACCTTTTGTTGCACCTAACGGCATTAAAATATACCGAGCAAACTGTACATACTGCCTTGAGATTAGTAACAACGTGAGACGCTCCAGGATCACTCATACGGATAAATTATGATTGTTAAGTTACAAACTTAGTTCAAAAGTAATTTGACGGCATGTTACGCGTATCTCTAGGATCTCGTTCGTATGGTAGAACCACAAGCAATAAAACTGCGTGTACAGTTAAAGTTATAGCAAAAAAGCAAACAGGCACGTTTATAGACCTTGTAATACCACTCACCTACGCAGTAGTATCTCTTAGGCGTCGAAAATATTGTACAGTAGACGATGAGAACTGTTTGGACATTGACATGAAAGGTACGTGTATAGGGACGTATACAGTGGCGAATTAACTATATTTAAGAACTCTCAGCGGGATCACTCATGTTTACAACAGTAGGAGGTACAAAATAGCATATATGAGCAAGCACTGTACCATCTAAAGCAATATATAGCGCCAAATCATGATATCAGACTAAAACGTGTAAAAACAATCGCCACAATGGCCACTGACTTAAACATCGTACTCAAAAAGCATCTACCTGGCGATATCGAAACAGAGAAACACGATGACATAAAGTACGCTCATTTTTCAAATACCACTTTCCATTTTCCTCTCTAACGTCTAAAAAGCGGCCGATCGCGCTACCTAAGATTTGGTGAAGGGTATGAGTACCTTTGTAGTCCTTTTTACGTTATTCTAAGCTATTTTAAAGCGTAGTCAAAGTTGACACATCTGCCATGGTTAAAGTTGAGAGTGATGGAGTGCCATTGATTTCTCATTGTTGGCTCATAGATGAGTTTCCATTTAAAGTATGAATGAACGGTTTTTTCTTTTTCTTGAAATGTCTGAAAAGTATTTTGATGAACCTCCTATTCTAAGTGCTCTTTCTACTCTAGAGCGATATAGGATTAATTATGGGTGCTGGTACTGTAACTAGTTTTGCGGATAAAAAACTAGAAGATGCTCCTAGACCAAAACGTGTGCCTCCTGATCAAGTGTTCCGCCTTGTACTATTTGTTATTTAACGTTTGTTGTTTTCCTAACAAAAACAATGTAGACTGAGGATTTCCGCACGAGAGTACGAACACCTGAGGAACGACGTGCTGATCATCAAGACGTATTACCAGATGGATGGTTAGAAGACTTGAATGCCGAAATGGCTGGAATAGATGAGATAGATCCTAAATTTTAAACTTGTACAAATAAATCAAGAAAAGAAATGTACTGTAAAAAAAAATTTGATGAGTTGGACCTCTTGCACGATTTTTTTTTGAAGTATGAACTTGTGTTATGAGAGTTTTATAGTAGTAGCTTGTATTTATTACACAATTTTGGTGTTTAATTTTTTCTTGATAGGCACAAGTGGCAAAAAAAATAAGTGGTGTTTTTTTTCTTCTTTTTTTCCTATTTAGGCCTTCTTTTTTCCAGCATCAACAACTAGTCTAGATACACCATATACCATTCCAAGTACTACCCATACCCCACCCAAAACAGCACAAAGCCGTGTCACAAAGTGTCCTAAAGGATAGGATTTACCAGATATCTCCATCATCATCTCAGAAAATTCGTATTTAAAAAATACACCTACACAAGTACAACATGAGTGTTTAAGGAAAATGTTAACTAAAAGTTTAGTATCTATGTATGTAAATTGAATTAATCATAGGAGATTAACCAGAGACTACAAACAAAACACAGAACGAAATCAATCAAAAAAAAAATTGAAACAATAAATATGTGCCACAAACGCACCAGGCAATTTAACTCTTCCTGCGTCAGGATCTACAACCTCTGTATGATTATAAACAGAGTATTGAGCACTCTGCATTGTGCGAAAACTTCCTTTATACTCTGTAGGTACAATCTTACAAAAATACTCTTGTCGCACAAGTTCTGTAAAAATAAACCATGTCAACACGTGGACAAAAAAAAAAATGAAAAAGAAAGAACTTCAGACGCACCTAGCTTTGTTCTATCTTGACTGTATCCCTCCAAAGGATTGATCATACCTGGGAAACTACTACCAAAATGGAATTGATGGATCTTATGACCAAAGTGGACATGCTCACGCATGTCTCGCAAATCCTTTCTAAACGCTTTGTTATTTAAAAAAATACGTCTAAAAGAAAATGACAAGTAGCTATCTTGACGCACTTGGTTACACTGTGTATATGGTGTAAATGGGATCCATGGTGTGCAATATATGGCTTGGAGATAGTGACGTATAGATTGCCGCGCACCTTGAGGTCTGGTGTTAATTTTTTTTTTCATTTTCGCAACGTGGTTGTACCTTGTCGATATCGATTGAACCGAACATCCGGCACCCCTTGGGCACGCCTGCTGTCCCTGGGATCGATCTTTTTTGAATATGTAAGTGACCTTTTGCGTTTGTCCCTGTAATATCTAATTCGCTCATCCAGCACTCTGAAGACAAGTATTAGAGCGAAATAGCGTAATATCGCTACTTTTTTCAAAAAAGTGCCACGTCTTGTACGTACTATCGCATGGTAAACCGTAGAAACTCATATCAACGTTAACAGTAAGAGTGTTACCACGTGAGGTATCAACAAATATATAGTGCTCCTTTTCATGGTAAACATAGTTTCCTACCTCATATAGAAGTAGTAGAGACAAAAGAAAGCCACCAATGAGCGTAACTGAAACAAGTTATGCCGGAAAATAATGCTATTAAACGTACCTACGCCACCATACTTAGAACGCACTAATATATCTGTTGTGGTTTTAGGGAAGATGTCAAATCTTCTAAAAGTGCGCCCAAACCTTGTCATTGTTAGACTGTGGGTTGCACGATCATGTACTGGCGTTCAAATGGTTTTAGAGCTAGTCAAAGAAAGTCGAGTGTTTCTTGCAACTTTTTAAGTCGAGAAATTAACGTAAACTCACCCAAACAAATTCTTTCAACCATCACAACCTTCGCAATGTTTCCTAGAGTAGTAGCCAGAGCCAGCAGAGCCGTAGTTCGCCCTCGTAACACCAGACAAGTTACCAAAACACAAAAGTCCATTAGGACATCTGTAAGTGCACTCAATGCCCTTTTCCGCTACCATTACGCATTTCTCCATTACATGAGTTTACATTGCTCTAGAAAGTAACCAAGCTATCCACACGATCACCAATGGTATTGACACGCTCATACCATGTCACAAACTGGGTTTTGGAGGACAAAGAAACAGACGTATCAGAAGCAGCAAAAGACCTCACCCACGAACAAGCCACTAAGAAAGTAATCGAGCTCGAAGAGAAACTAGAGGATATGACGGCAAAAGTTAAATACGCTCTAGCCGAGAACGAGAATGTGCGTAAAATTGCAAAGAGAGGTACGCCTAGTGAATTATAAGCATTTCTAACGCGTAGTTTTAGACGTAGAGAATGCTAAAGAATTCGGAGTACAAAAATTAGTCAAACGCATCTTTGATGTAGTTGACACGACTAATATTTGCCTAAAAAACGCTCCAGAAGATGGTACGTTAACTTTAATGATACTTTTTTTTTGTTTGATTTTAAAAGGGTTTTTTTGACTCAATCTCTTCTTTAGCTGATAACAGCGCTTTGAAATCAGTACAAAAGGATTTACTCAAAGTATTGGGTGAATGGGATGTTAAAGAATACTCACCAGAAGTTGGTGGAAAGGTACAATGTCGTAGAAAAGATTTTTCTTCAATTTTTTTTACTGCTCTTTTTCGTAAGTTTTTTTTTTTATTTTTGGCTGATTTTTCTGTTTAGTTTGATTACAATATTCATGATGCTCTATTTAATGTACCATTCCCACCAGACTGTGACCATGAACCTGGTTCTATCGGAGCTGTATTAAAGACAGGATGGAAACGTAAAGATAATATTATCCGTATCGCCCAAGTCGGTGTTTTTCCATCTGTATGTTTTTTACGTAACATTTTTCTCCGATTTTTTTTTTTCTCTTGAGGTTGTTGACTTCATACGTCATCATCTTTCCGCTTTTTTTTATCTTCTTTATTGACACTTACGTCTTTGCTTTCAGGAGAAACCACCAAGCGAGCCAAAGAAAGAAGAGGGAGACTCTAACACAGATGCACCTGCAAGTTCTTAAACGAAAGAAAAAAAAAGAAAACCGAAGAAACGTAAAAAGAAGACCACCTATCAAAGAAAACAATCAATTTTACGCTCAACACGTATCATGTAATCCACCTACAACCAGTGGATTCATGATTTATCAAACCTATGTCCAATATTAGGAATTTTTGTCCAACACTACTTAAATAGCCTTTAAGTTTATTTTTCATTTCTTTTATTGCACGTTTCGCCTGAACCGGATTTTTTGTTTTTTCGTTTCCTTTGGCAACAATTACTACAACCATCTTTTGGTTCGGATTTTAAAGAAATAGGCTTTCTTGAGAGAGCTAATCTTACAAATGCTTACCCTCTAAATGGACTTACAATCAACGTTTTATTAAGATGTAATTGAGTTCTTTCAATTTAAAATGTCAAGATTTGGTGCTTATTTTCTTCCGTTCATTACTTGCGTTGTATACCTTCTTCGCTCTCTCTAGATGTGGCTCCGTGAGCCTGCAACTTGTTTACTAAAGGGCTAGATACGCTAATCACATTGGGGGGGTGGGAGGTAGCAAATATAGAAGTACTCAATAGATAAATGCTAGACAAAGCTTTTTTTAGTTTGTTTGAATGGATTTAATAATATTACAAATGTACAGCTATAATATCGCAATTACATGCCCTACACTTTCTTGGGAGGATAAGGGACTTTTTACAAAGGGCATCTATCTTCTTTCTTCTTCTTATTGACTTGACTGCCAACAACAATTTTTCAAACAAAAAAGAACGACAGTGACCTTTTGGCTTAAAATGAAATATGTGGAATGGTCTTATTTTGTTTGCTAACAAAATCCGTGATGCATGAAAAAATCTCATCTCTACGTGTTACATTCTCAGCAACGTACTCGTCTTTAGCGTCTTTAAATCTTCGAAAAAAATAAGACAAAAAAACAAGTCTGTAGAGGCCAAGATGTGAAAAAAAAAAAAAGAATTTGAACTGTAGAACGTACATAAAACTAAACTCGTCTTTACCCTTAACACCGAGTTGTCTTATATCACTATAAGAGTAACTAGCACGTATAGTCATATCTTCAGGTGCTATACGTTTAACACCAATGCTATCAAACCGAAGAATACGTGTTTGTTCTTTTTGAAAAAAAACCAGTTAAACAAACGACAACAAACAAAACAAGGGAAACAAGATAAAAGGAGAAAAGAAGAGGAGCAACAACAAAGAAAACGTGTTTTTTTTAACGTGTTTTGTACGTACTTCGTCCATACCAGTTCTTTCTGAGTACAGCAAAATCAACTACGTCTGGTCCAGGTACCATTTTTGCAACAGGTAGAGGGTGTAGTCCTTTTTCGTTGTTTGAGATTTTCTTGGCTTTAGGGTTTTCTTTTGGCTTCTCTTGTAGTTGTGATGGTTTCTTTGGATACCACCAATCAATAAACCCGTATTTAGCGCCTTCTATGCCATCCATTGCCACGTCGAACATACTTTTTTTCTGCTCTACACTATGTTGTGGTGGTACAGGTGATGTTGTATCAACTCTGCTTGGTACATCATCTATTTTATCGTTTTTCTCGAACCCAACTGGAAACTCTCCAACAAGAGTCACAGGTTGCTTTATAGGTGTCGGAGATAATATATCAGAATGAGCAAACGCCATACTCTCATCACGCCAACCGCTGCCTGGTAATATAGACGCTGGATGGTGAATTTCCGGTAATTTGTCATGCGCGTAGACAGGATCGTTTTCAGACATGATCTCCTCATGTAGACTACTAATACGATTTGCAACCTCCTCAGACGCAATGCCATTGTTTTTCTAACGTTATAAACCCATTAATAAGCTTATTTGTAATAAAACTGAATATAAAAAAAAAGTTCAAATAAAAATCCAGTTTACGAACCAGGTGTTGTTGTATTATATCCAGATCTTCAGGTACTGGTTCTGATAATCCAGATGGACTTGTGTTAAAAGGAGAAGCAGAAAAATCAAGGGTTGGCGTTCGTGGTCTCTAGTTTATTGAATTAGCGACCTAATACACAAACGATTACTCACCATAGGCTCTTTTAACCTTACGTCTACGTAGCGAGTGAGTGCAGGCACGTCCTGAGAGGTTTTAGAAGGATTGATTGTACTAAGTAAGAACTGGAATTCACCCCATCGCTGTACGTACCCCGATCGTTTCTTCGTTTATCTTTACGAGCGGTGGGTTTCTGTAATCTCCCAGTTCCGCCAGTACTTCACCAATTTCGTCACTGTTGCGCGTAACGTCTGTTACCGTTATATTTTCGTCTGTAATGCCGATTTTGGCCAATAGATCCTTTGCTTGAAGCACACCATCTTTAATTTGCGCAACTTCGTTGATGTTGCCGTCTGGGCGGTACAAGACGTACAAAACCGCTTTTGGGCCATTCGGTTTTGAGTTTTGCTCGCCCTCGCTATTTGATTCGTTTAATGACTTTATCATATCGGAACTATCATGCGGCGCGTTATCAGCCATTCAGGGATAATCAATTAAGGCGGTACTTTCATTTAATTAAGCACAAGCGCTATTTGTTGCCAAATTCCAGATACAGCCTTAGGCTTACTGTGGTCTTCTTAAAAGAGGTATACAACCCTCCTACTCGAATATTTAAGCCTGTACGGAACTATTTTGACATTAACAAAAAGCCTTACATACGCTAGTAGCACTCGCGTTATTGAGAACAGCAAGAATGGAGCAGGATAGTACGTCTGAGAGAGATGTCATGCAGCTTGGCACGATGGGTGGAGGAGCTACTGGTTCGACCAGTACGCCGGGAAAAGGCAAACCAACAAGCACTACATCAGCTACGAACAGTAATTCATGTGGCTCCCAGGCTATAGTTGCCACGGTTTGTTTTATACTGGGCGCCTTGGGTCTCGGTGCATCTGTTGCATTGGTTCCAAAAGATAAAGACAACCAAGCTGATTATGTTGACGCTTCGTTTCTTTTATTGATGATATGGTATTTACTTTGGGTTATCTTCGCTATGGTACGTATGATAGTTTGGTTATTCTACGCTTAGTTGGCGTTATTTTTGTTTTCGCTTCAGAATCACGTGACTTACTTTTTTTTTTTTTCAAGTTGGTTGCTTTTAGCGCTTGTTGTTGTAGGCGCCAGTGATTATTTCTTTTTGATGATTACTGCGATCTCTGAGTATAAATGAAGCCTTCGTATTTAGATAAAAAACACAAAATACTTACTGTATGTAAATAAAGCCAAAGAACTGTAAACAAAAAAAAAACAACAACAACGTAATTTTTACAAAAAATTTGAGCTTTTTTATTTTTGTCGTTTCGCCCAGTCTACTCGTTCTGTTTTTATCTATAAACATTTTTCCCTTGCCATTGGTTCTACTCTTGATCCATAGCATATCAAAGCAGCATAATATGTTAGCGTACTTACTTGATTTAAAATTATTTGATTTTCTATTGTAGTAGCCAACTGCGTTAATAAATATTGTGACGCTATCGTGAGGTTGTTTGTAAGGTATTTTAGACCGAATGGTAATGTAATTGCTGTTTTAACTACTTCATGTTGTTGAAAAGGTGTTTTAAGATATAAATTTGCAACAGCGTGCGCTATAATACGTTAGACGTTGTTTTCGCAATTCCATAAAAGTAATTTTACTGTAGTACGAAAATACAGTACAACGTACCCACAGGGTTAGTATATCCATGACAAGCAAAAGAACACCATGGGTTTTGGTCGAATTTGTAGGTATGGGTAGTATTTGCTGTTGTATCGTTTGTACGTGGTTCCATGGTGTTGTAATGTGATGGTGTGTGGTGAGGGTATTTTATCAAGGAGGAACAGGTGGTGTAAAGGATTGTGAGAATGTTACAAAATGAAAAATTCGCCAAATTTCTGCGCCATTTTTTTTTTATTTGTTGAACTAATGTTGTTACCCACAACATCCTATATTATCTTTCCAGACGTCGCAGTGACTAACCACTAGGCCAACGCTAATGATTAGATTATTATCTTTGTGCTCATCTTCAAAAAAGCCGAAACAGTCAAATACAACATATTGGAAAGGGTGGTGGATAGACAATTGAGTTTATTGGAGGGAAGACGAAAACCGTGGTAAGGTTGGCATGGATGGTGAGATGAGAACGTATCTCAAAGCCGTATCAGGCAATCCGGACTCATTGGAAAATATGTCGTACTTATTTTCTTCAAAGTTCAGTTTGGGATTTCGTCCTTAACATTAGAACTCAATTACTTTGTATACGCCATTACCTGTAACTGCGTCAAATCATGAGCTTTATTGGTGTTTCAGTTGAACAAGCCATCACGTACTACAGCAAGAACCACACAGAGATATTCAGTAAAATCATTGCAAAGCAACGTGAAACATTCATTTCACAACTAGAAAGTATCTTAAACGTTGTAAACAATGACCTTGTACAACAACTAGACCAATATCTCATCAAAAACGCAGAATCACACGTAAGCACCACAAAGCCAAATCCAGAGAGTCCAGAGCTATCAACGTATTCACAAATGAACCAATCTTATGATTTAGAGGTGCCAAAACTTAAACACACAAAAGAGTACGTTTCAACGATTTAGAATCTAAACTGACAATCAACAAAAATAATAGAATACAGAAAATGCACAAGGAATTGAACATTCTGGACTTTCCACCAGAGGTTGTATCAACCATTTTAAGTCATGTAGAACCCAAAGCAAGATTCGCCATTGCTCAGTCATGTCATTTATTTGCTGATATCATCCATGATGTTGTGGGATATGAAAAAGTGTACATTTATGATATTCCAGATATTTTAAAGATAAGACAATACAACGGTATCATGAACAACACCAAGGTTACTTTGAATGTGGACAACAATACTCTATATTCATTGTTGTCTGGGTGTAAACACATTAGCACAGACTTTATAAGACGCAGTGAAGCATTATACAACAAGAGTAGTGTTATAAACGACAATGATCTGAAAGCACTTGCAGGAGTGCATACCATTTGTCTTTTGCGTTGTAGACATGTGACAGATGAAGGTATTAAGGCGTTAAAGGGAGTTCACTCTATTGACCTTAGGTCTACTTCAGTATCAGATGAAGGTATCAAAGCGTTGTCAGGTGTGTATGAGATACATCTTGCTTTTTGTAAAAACATTACAAGCGAAGGTATCAAAGCACTAAAAGGTGTTCATACAATCAACTTAATATCTTGTCCGAATGAGATAGATGAAGGCATCAAAGCTTTAACCGGTGTTCATACCATTGACATTTCAAACACCTCTGTTTCAGATGATTGTATAAGTACACTAAAGGGAGCTCATACCATCTATCTCAATGAATGTAGAAATGTGAGTGATGAAGGTATCAAAACACTGAAAGGTGTTAGCAGTATTTTCCTAAGAAATACTGCAGTAACAGATAAAGGTATCAAATATCTTGCTGGTGTTTATGCTATTGATCTGTGTCGTACTACAGTAACAGATGAAGGCATTAAAGCACTTGCTGGGGTTCACGCCATTGACCTTTCGTACACTTCAGTCACAGACGAAGGTATTAGAGCGCTTGCTGGAGTTCACGCCATCAACCTCCGTGGCACTTTAGCTACAAATGAAGGCATATCTGCGCTGGTTGATGTTCATACTATTGGTATAACTGATTGTGAACACGTGACAGATGAAGGTATTTTACCACTTTTCAAAAAAGGTCTTTATGCTTGTGACATGTCTGTTGATAGAGTAATGTACAATAGCGTAGATCTTTGTATGTTCAAAATTGTTCACTACAGGGAACGATTTATAGAACATTCTTTAAACAGCTTCATATGGTAGCCTGTTGATTTCACATGTAAGACAACAAAATAAAGAGAACTACTATTTTTGGTAAACCTTGAAGTATGTTTATTATTGAACCACAGTGACATGTTTAACGTAATGCTGCTATTAACGTACACGGTGACATTTTTACTACTCTCAAACATTCTACTAGGGTTCGGTACTTTTTGGCGTCCACTGCTCTAACGCCATAGCTTGTAGCATTCGTAAACACTTCTTCCCCGCGTTCTGTACTCTCCATTGAGGTCATTGCCGATGTAGAAGACAAGCGTAGATATCTTTCCGTTATCGTGCCAAGTGGTACCTATTCCTTCTATGCACCCTTGACGTATTACCACAGCTGTTTCAGTTGGCAGGTTTCAAAACACCTTGTGCTTACCATGTTGTTTTCCATTGCTGTAATTAAGTAGCATTCTTTATTGCAAAGTTTCACTCAATCCTAAATACACTCAAACAGATGAATTTACCAGGTGTTTCAATAGAGTGTAAGAGGGTAAGGTAGTCAAGAGTTGTTGTGTAGCTGTTGTATACTATTTATTATATCTTAAGTGTCACGAATACATTAAGTGTAAGTTGATTGATTTAGTCAACTTTCCGCCTTACAAGAACTCCCTCATCCTTTAGAATGACGCCCACGTCATTATCCAGTTCTTTATCCTCTGACTTGCTACATGGAAACCTTTATAACCATAGTAACCAGAATTTAACTGGAGGCAAATTCTGTAACAATCAGGGATCTCCAACTGATAATACAAATGTATTATTGAGCCTTTCTATAGTATCTACCAATCTGACGTCTTTAATACTTCTGCTTTTGCTTTAATTCAGTTGTGTGATTCCGTCCTATGATGTTTCCTTTCCAGTATATCTTCAAAGCTTTTTTCTTCTTCCATCTTTGTCATATTATCTTCCCAATCTCTGCTGAAGCTGTTTCCTAATTGTCATTATTGATTCATTTCATAGAAGGTACTCCCCCTTTTTTAATTCATGTCCTTGTTGTTCTTTTTCTTCGCAATTATTGGCTTTGCTCCTGAATAATATGATCTCAATCCATGTTAAACGTCACCATTCCTCGTGAAATCATTCCTTGTTAAGGAAGCTACATCTTTAAGGCTCATCAGCATGCACTCAACTGGTGCTATTATATCTTATGATCGTGTTATCTCCCAATGTACTTTGTACATTCTCTTTAAAAGGCTCTATGGCCTACGCTCATTGGCGCTAGCTTATCCTTTTGATAGCTATATTTGGAAATTTAAATCCTCTGCCTTATTTGCACATGTATTATAATAATAACCTCTGGCCAGAGGGAGGACGATGTCCAAGTACCGGATTTATGTGGCATTCTTTCAGCCAGTTTTATGTGGTATTTTTTCAGCCAATGGCGTTCTTTCAGCCATTAAATGGTGCAAAACCATAATTCTACCAAGGCCTTGGATTTACGTTGGATGCAGTATTATGAAGTATGCAACTATGCTTCTTCCATCCATTGTGTAGTATTGTAGCTTTGCTTGCTACATATAGACATACTTTAATGGTAGTGTAGTGATTGTCATCGGATATAATCATTTTAAACCAAGATAGTTGACATTGTAGTTTTATAAATTACTATGTATCCCACTGCCTTTTGCCATGTTTTCACTAGCTAAATGAAATTCAGGTTCGCATAGGTGATGATAGTAATTTCTTTAACTTCCAATGCCTATGCATCCTATCTTATGCTTAATAGATCAACCGGGATAACCCATTGTGAAATCTTCGTGAATCTGTAGTAGCTAATTGTCCAGTGGCATGAGTAGTGGGTGTGGTTCATCAACGTATGTGATGAAATTTGTATCAGCTTAAATACCCTGATCAACAGAAGCAGCATGATCAAAGGACTCCACTACCTGCTTAAAAGCGCAGTCTGTCGAGGCTTTAAGCATATAAAATATACTCTTCCAGGCGGTCAATAATGAGTTTTAGGTACACAAGTGCCCTAACATGCTCTGACAGAACATTACGACATTGCAGGACGGACAAGGGCACGTCTGCCCTATTAGACTGGCAATCATCAAGTTCATTTACCTTTGGAACGTAGACTGCGCAATTTCATACCATAGGACATATCAGCTACTCCACAAGCTGCATGCATTGGCCATCATCAAATATCACGTTTATAATAAACAAGCCACGTGTGAACTCGAAAAGCTTCGATATAGATCAACTGAGTAAGATATTGCTGCAGTGTTTTCTGAATTTAAAGCCATCTTTGAAAAGTCGTCTATGTTCTTCGCTGTTGATTGATTGTTTTTCACAAAGTTCTTAATGCTTCCGTTCTATCAAACGTTGTATCATTTACCATCATTCTCTACTATAGCCGCTTTTGAGGCTTTGCCAGTGTAAACAGACAAGCAATGACGTGGCATCTTGATACATTAATATCGTTTACCAGTGCCCTCAGTATGTGTAGTCAAAGATGTGATTGAATTAGAATTCCCGTCTAGTTTAACGCACCGTTGTTCCTCCCTGTCTTTCAGATTCAAAGACTGCTGCGTGTCGCCAAATGTAAGAGGGTAAGGTAGTCAAGAGTTGTTGTGTAGCTGTTGTATACTATTTATTATATCTTAAGTGTCACGAATACATTAAGTGTAAGTTGATTGATTTAGTCAACTTTCCGCCTTACAAGAGCAAGCAATCACGTACTATCGCAACAACCACAAAGAAGAGTTTAGTAAAATCAGCTCAAAACAACGCAAATTGTTCATAAACCAGCTTGGAAATATGTTAAACGTTGCAAACAAGAACCTTTTACACCAACTTGACCAATATCTCTTTAAAACCACTGATACGGAGACTTCTACACCCGAAAAGCACACAGTACATTCTAGAGATGTAGCTTCGGCAACAGTACCAACAGTTACACCTGTGACGCAGTCCGAGGACTTGTCGCTACCAAAGCACAAGCAAGTAAGAAAGTACGTTCTGATACTGCAACATTCGGGTTACTAACATTGTACAATTTAAAAGAACACAAACTCGTCCACATAAAGTAGTGAATATTCTTAATTTCCCACCAGAAGTTATATCAGCGATTCTTCATTATACAGAAGCGAAGTCAAGATTTGCTGTTGCTCAGTCATGTTGTTTGATGGCTGATATCATCCATCATGTTGTTGGATATGAGAGAGTCTATATTTACGATATTCCTGACATCTTAAAGGTCAGACAGTACAAAGGTGTCATGAATAATAGTATCATTGTGATGAATGTTGAAAACAATACTTTGTATTCATTGTTATCTGGATGTAAATACATTGATACTTCATTCAAAAGGACCATCAATGTAAAATTTAAGAAAGATGGAGTTATCAATGATAATGATCTGAAAACACTTGCAGGAGTACATTCTATTTGTCTTTATCGTTGTAGAACAATTACAGATGAGGGTCTCAAGGCATTGAAAGGTGTTCATACAATTGACCTTACAACCACTTTGGTGACAGACGATGGAATCAAAGCACTTGCAGGAGTACATACCATTGACCTTTTGAACTGCAAAAATGTAACAAATGAAGGCATCAAGTCATTAAAGGGTGTTCATACTATCAACCTCATTAACAGTGCAGTAACTGATGAAGGTTTAAAACAACTTGCAGGTGTGCACACCATTTATCTTAATGGAACTGCAGTAACAGATGAAGGTATCAAATCACTGAAGGGTGCTCATACTGTTTTCCTTAAAGCAACATCAGTGACAGATCAAGGTGTGAAAGCACTAAAGGGTGTTCATAGTATTCATCTTGGAGACACTTTAGTGACAGATGAAGGTATCAAAGCACTTGCAGGTGTTCATACCATTGACCTTGCTCGTACTCCAGTGACAGATGAAGGTGTTAAAGCACTAAAGGGAGTGCATGCAATTAATCTTGATGGTACTGCAATTACAGATGAAGGAGTAAGAGCGCTATCAGGTGTTCATACAATTGGTCTTAAAAACTGTGATCAAATTACTGTTGATGCTTTTCTATCACTAAAAGACCTTCATTTTGTTGAAAAATCCACGTTCAGCCCTAGATTTTCTGAAGATACTTGTCGCCGTCTTGAAAGAGCACGAGTTCAGCGTGTAGATTACTTAAGTTATTTTATAGATTACTCTTCAAGACAGGGTCACATAGGTATACCTTACCTCTAAAGTAAAAAGTGTCACACTATGAATCGACTATTTAACAATAAATTGTATATTATAGTGAGTTTTACAGATACATTGTTTTCACCAATCAATCCCCATTTTCCAATATGAAGCGTTCCATTAGAATTTTACCGTTTGTGTGAGTATACACATATTCGTATTTGGTCTCAGCTTCATAGCATATTCGGCGCTTTAGAATATCATTTTCATAGTACAGATCTTCATAAGGTTCACCACTTTCCTTAAATGCTTTCCACTCTCCGTGACGCTTACCGTTGGTGTAATTTTCTACTGCACTAAGCTGACCATTAGAGCTCCATTTTTTCCTCTCTCCGTTGTAGTAACCATTGACATAATGGCAATGTTCCTTCAACATCCCATTTTCCTGCCATTTTTTATACTCCCCGTCATATTTGTTGTTGATGTAGTGCCAATGCTCGTCCAACTTACCGTTAGTAAACCACCGTCTGTGCTCCCCACAACGCTCGCCATTGACATAATAGACCTGACTTTCTAATTTGCCGTTCGCATACCAAGTCTTGGCATCCCCATCCAGTTTACCATTTTTATAAGTAAAAAGCGCTGTTTGCTTTCCATTGTCGTAGCGCATGCATTCTCCATGAAGTTCCCCGTTTTTATGAAAAGAACGCTCGACCATTTTGCCGTCATTTGTCCATTCCTTTTGTTCTCCGTCTGTGTTGCCATTGACATAATTACGCTCACAATTTAATATCCCATTATTAAACCAATGTTTAAAAGTTCCGATTATTTGTCCATCCTGGTAATTAGTATGTACGTCCAATTGGCCATCTTCATACCAAAGGTTGTACTCCCCGTCTTTCTTACCAGAGCGTAGAAAACACTTCTCGCAGAGGTTGCCATTGGGATGCCAACGTGTGAATCTGCCAACTTTACTATAATAGTACAGACATTGCTCCTTTAGTTGACCAGACTCGTACCAAATGTGGTAATCTCCACACTTTTTTCCTTCGAAGAAAAAGCAGTTTTTTAGCAATTGGCCATCGACATGCCAATAATAGCACTCCCCGTGTGTGATGCCATTGCGGTAATGTACTTTGAGATTCAATTGCCCATTGGTATAATATAGCTTGCACTTGCCATCTAGTTTACCATTCACATAGTTGAGGTGTTCTTGCAACTGTCCATTGCTGAACCAACGATTACCCTCTCCTTCTCGTTTATCATTCACATAAGTGTAGAGCGCTTTCAGTTGCCCATTATTATACCAACTCTTGTACTCTCCTTCTATTTTATCATTCACAAACTTACACTGCTCTTCCAATTGCCCATTATAGTGCCAATCCTTGGATTCTCCTTCTAGTTTTCCGTTACTGTAATAGCATTTCTCTACCAGCTGTCCGGTTTCGCTATACGATTTGAACTCCCCGTCAAGTTTATCGCTCACGTAGTTGGAATGAATTTCTAACTGGCCATTTTCATACCATTGCTTACTGCGTCCATTGCGTTTACCTCGTCGAAAGTGCTGTTCGAGTATTTTTTTTACATTGGGGTAATCAATCACAGTTTTAAACTTCTTCCATATACCGTCCTTGCGGAAGGTAGCATCAAAGCGAGAGCAGGCCGCACGTTTGGATATCAGCGGCCAATTTATGTATACATCGCTGTAGAAATCGGTTATGTAGAGTTGAAGCTCCATTGGAAGGTTCAACACATGATTCTGGGGTACTTCTGCTTTGTATACCTATTTAATTCATTAGAATGTTGACGTTAAATGTGCGTAGTTTGTGTACTCTTTTCGCTTTAGGTGGCATGGTATGATGTATACTGGTTTGTAGATAATTACGAAGGGTGACTGCTGATATCTGGAAGGTTGTAGAAATGTTTTGTTTATCGCTCTTTTCAATACTTGATTGATTTTTCAATCCGGAAGAAATTCCGTGTAAAAATTGTTTGACGTTGGTTATGAATTCATTTGGTGTAGGTAATGGCGTATTACAAAGAATGCAAATTAAGTCTCAATTGAGTTCTTGTGTTAAGGACGAAATGTCTCTTTAAGTGGGGAGTTTAATGACTTGTGATGACACGTTTATTAAATCAACGGATGCACAGACAAAAATGGAATCACTTCAATAGATCGTCCAGAAGATCATTTTTAGCCCATGTTGGAATAGTAACACGAAGCTTTGGGTTGCTTTCCATTGCCCTAAAGCAAGTATTACAAAAAATAACTTCACCAAAAAACCAACTTACTTTTTGCATGCAAATTCAGCGTTGTCGTTACCAGACCAAGCACGTCTTGCTACTCCATTGTTTACATCCCAGAACAACATCTGAGTGGCTCTATCTAGTGCGCTATCAGACCCATCGAGAACAAGTCCAAAACCGCCATTCATAGCTAGTCCCCATCCAGTACCACCTCCCTTTAAAAAAAAGACATTAACAATAATGGTGTTGGGAAAACGCAACAATTAACGTACATTGTGAAGTGCGACCCAATCTGCACCTCTCATAGCGTCTCCAATACAATTCTGAACAGCCTAAATAGGTTTTAGTACAATGAAGCGAAATCGAACTATTGAGTTGATTTACCATATCAGCACAAAACTTGGAGCCATCTGTAATATTTGACGTCTCTCTGAACGGACTATCCGGATAATGTAAGAAGAAAGTTGTAGAAGCACATCCAAGTAATGTTAGAAAGTACCTATCAGTGCCGCTGACATCATGGTGATCTCTGCTAATAACCACAGGCGCTTTTAATTTGCCTAACATAGAAAGATTACTAATGGTAGCTTGTTTAAAAGAAGTGCGAAGTGTACCGTCTCTGACAGCCTTATTAAAGCGTTTAGCTATTTCTACTCTTCCCTTACAGTCTGAGTATAGAATACGAGCTTGAGAACCAACAACAATATTATGCCTAAAAGCATTGTCAGTAACAATAAAAACTCACTTAAGTTTTTCGCAGTGAGTACTTTTCTGCTTCTGTAACCCATAATAGGTTATCCTTGTACTGCTGTTGTTGTCTCGGATCACTTTTATCTACATACATAATTAAGCCACGTACAAAGGTAATGTATCAAGAACATACCATGAAGCTCTCTGCACACTTCAGCAGCGATTTTATCAGTAAGTCTCAAATCATCAGGATCACCACTAGTACAGATCCCTACCGAATTTAAATACTCCAAAATATCATTAAAGATCTGACTTACATCTGAAAGGACCAAATCCAAGTGAGAAAATATCACCTGCGCGCAATTAAAACCATCAATCAAAAAGAAAAAAATTCCAAAAATGGGCTTTTCTTGGTACCCATGATATCTTCAACGTATGATGGGTATTTAAATTTCGCATCTTCTCCATGTTGCATGATATCAGCACCTGCAAGGCTCGCTTGGTACAAGCTAAATAAATATAAGCATTTGCAAAAATACGTAAACAAAATATTACATACAAGGAGTTTCCGTAATCCCAGAACTTCATTCCGTCTTTGCATAGTGTATTCACAGCATTAACATGTCTCTTAAGTGAAGCTTTCACAGCTTCTCTATATTGTATTTTAGCCAATTGTGAAAGAAAGTAGAGTACAATCACATACTTGAATCCATTAGGGTTTTCAGCCATCATTTTATTGGCTTCATCAAAGGACATGCCCGCAGGGTAGTAGCCGCCATTGAAAGGGTTGTGTAGACTTGTTTGATCTGATCCTAACTCAATCTTTGTACCTTCTTTAACAAACTTCTCAAGCAAGTCCACGACGTTTCCCTTGTTGAAAACTTCAGAAAAAAAAAAAACAGAACGAGAAAAAAAAAAGAATGAGTACACAGTAGGCTATGCTTGTTGCTTTCTTCGCCTTCCTCGCATTTTCTATCATCTTCATACACGTATCAAGGTCATCAGTATGTTGTTGTACCCATCCTTGTTCATAACGCTTCTTTACAGCTCTAGGATCTACTTCTGCAATGACAGCAACACAACCAGCAATAACACCAGCCTAAGCACATTTAGATAATTTTCACCAGTTGGACTTCACCTTTGCTTGAGCACCAGACATGCCTCCTAACCCAGCAGATACAAACACTTTACCAGAAAGATCAGGGCTACCCAAATATTTTCTGGCAGCGTTCAAGATTGTAATAGTTGTACCATGAACAATACCTTGAGGACCGATATCTAGGAGAAAGCTATCAGCATGTTGAAAAAGATATGTGTTGTTGCTACGATTATTGAACGTACAGCAATAGCTTCCAGCAGTCATTTGACCGAACATTGATACTCCCATAGCGTACATACGATCATAGTCGAGTTGTGTTGAGAAATTTGGAATGACCATACCGTTGGTGATTACAACGCTGAAACAATCTTAGAAATTGACATATTTTGTTCGTTCCAAAATAAAAAATCAGAAAAAAAGTTGGTACTGACCGTGGTGAGTGTCTGTTACTCGGAAACAATCCTACAGGATGTCCAGAGTACCTTTGAGTGTTAATGAACCGTGTTCGACCACAAGGACGTACATTACAAGTGTCTGATCTTCAGTGAGATCAGATAAGTACTTCATCAAAAGATGGTATTGAGCCCTTTATATCAAAATTAAAAAACAACAAAATAACATGTTTCCACGTACCAATTGGAGAGTACTGATCCATTACCACCATAAGTGATGAGTTCTTGTGGGAATTGGGCTACACTATCATCCAAATTGTTCATAATCATGAGTTGAATAGCTCGGCCTAGTTTTGGGTTTTGAAAAACAATTTTCTTTCTTTTTACATTTTGAAGGATTTCTTTCTTTAAAAGTACCTATCGTTGTTTTCGCCGGATAGGCGGAGATTGGGTATGCTTTTAGCTTGTATTTAGGCATGAACCGATACATATAAACGTGTCCATAGTTTGTTAGCTCGGCCAAGAATTCAGGAGCAAGTGTAGCGTGTAGGTGTTCTGGAAAGTATCTCAATGCGTTTTTAAGGAGTTGCTAAGGCTACATGAGCGGTAATAGCCAAACTTGTAACGTCACCTTTGTTTCTTCCTTTGTCAACTTTACAGTACGTTTTGGCGCGTGGGGAACAGTTGTAGACCTTGTTTGTGCAGGTGGCAATGGATCTAATTGAATTCCATGTTTTAAACTCTCTAGAAACTTAGTAGAGGAAGCTAGAAATCGTAAGCGCTTTGCTGAGTTTAATCTACAAAAAAACAAACTAACTTTCTGTTATAACACACGTAGCGCTCATTCTGGTATTTCTTTCTATGCGTTGTATTCACGGGTAAGTGTGACGTCACACGTTAACGGGATTTATAATAAAATTAACGGCAGGTAAGTGTTTTTGATGATTTTATGACTTATACAGCAGTTAACGTTGTTATTGAAATGTCTCTACGCGCACAAGCCCTTTTTGGTAGGTGTAGGTGTGTTTGAACGGCTTAAAACGAGATACACTCATTTTGGCTTTTGAATTCATTTGTCAGTTTAGCGCCATGTCTTCTTACCAGAGCGAGGATCAACAGTGAAGCCCTTTTTTCTGGCACCTATCCCGTGTTACGTTAATCGCTTACCAAATTATTTTGTACCGCCTGGTTTTGTTACTCGCACTACTGCTTCAAGACCAGCGTTGTCCCTTTGTTGGAATACACCGAATTGGTTTCCAGGTCCCCTTCCTTTAAGTATGTTAGTTTTGCGTAAAATGGTATTCTACTGCGCGCCTATGATGATATAAGACCCATTAGCAACGTTATAGTCCCGTTCTACCGATAACTGTTTTGATGGAATTTTAACGCACAACTTTATACTTCTGAGCGATCCAATACCAACTTTAACAGTAACAGTAAGAGTACCATCATTATTATTAGCTGCGCCCTTGGATAAAATTGTCTGGCCATTCATTGTTGCTGTGAGAGGCTGACTTCCACTCACTGGTACTTGGCGAATAACGAGAATGAGTGTCGTCATCTTTGAAAGTTGTGAGTGCGTGCTTTTGCACAAACCTTTCTTGACTTTTAAATTGCTTTTATCCAGTCAGTCAACTCCGTTGCCAGCATTTTCAAGTATGCCTTCACTAATCAGTGACGTATCTTGGTTAAATATTGACGGACTTACAGTTAATTGCACGTGATTTTAATGTCAATATTTGGTAGTATAAAAATAAAAGACTTTCGTGCTAGCGGACATTGTTTCCACTTTATGCGGAATACTAGTCGGTTTCGGGTGACTTTGGCGCTGTTACGATAAGTATTCACTTCGAATACGATCACACCACTCCATAATGCACGTGCTGTATGTCCGTTTTAAACAAATTTGATAAAACAATCTCAAACCTTATTAATCTTGGTGACACATGTCCGAGGAGTAGGGATCATTTTCGCTAGGAAGTTCTTTAGACACAAACCCGATAACGTTGCCAACATGTATTTTTTTGCCTACACTAAACGTACACCATTTACCTTTTTCTAGTAACATAAATAAAGTGAAATATCACCTCGTTTTTTTTAAATGGAAATAATCAATGTGGACTGAAAGCTGACTAACTAAATATGATAACCGTTCTAATAAAAAGCAAATAGAAACATAACCTATCTGAATATACACGAAATGCACCTCATCTTCTTTTTTGCTCTTATAGGTAACCTCCAACAACTTGTCATTGTCTCCTGGTATTTATTTTACACCTAGGCTCGTTTATTGCTTCCTCAAGTGCAGGTATTGTGTTTAAATCTGGGCCATTACAAGCACGTGGAGAAATATCTGCGGCATCTCTTTGGTTCAAAGACCAAGCGGTACCAGCAGAAGTATCAGGTCCTTTTATGTTCTTTGACGTACAAGAAATGAAAAGTATGTATGGAGAAACGAAATATTTTGAAAAGGTTTTTTTATCACTCACCATATCTTGTTTTAGATCACGTGGTTGCCGTTTCGACTAGCGATATAGAGTTTATTTCTCATGCTAATACAGCGTGCAGTAGAGGAGCTATAGCTATTGTTATTGTAAACGACGCGCGTATTGTTGGAGACGGTTGTATTCAATATCTGGCAGAAGGTGCGCAGAGTTTTTCCTCTTTTGAGAAGTTGGGCATAAAAATATTTTGTTTCAGTCCGCATCGTTTACCTCTTCGCAGTTACATGCGATACACCAATAGTTCAACTTGAAGATATTACTTCGTCGTTATTGAAAAACTCCGAAGGTCACAACGTAACTCTGATTAACGGTACGGTAGCAAACATGCTACAAACACGTGTGTACATTAAATCGCTTCGTATATTTAGGTTCTAATTCTTGCCACAATTTGTATAATAGCTTGGCTTATCATATTCTATGTGCTTTAATGGCTATATCTACATTGATTCTATGCGCTTATTGTTGTATAGTGTACGTCAATGTGTTTTCCTGTGGGTAAAAGTCTTACGATTTTTCAGTTTAGTAAAAGTAATGGTGTTCAAAAGTGATCGTTTTTTGAAGGCTGTTGTTGTTATAACAACTTGTATAATAGCTAACATCGGTGCGTATTTTAAAGCTACAACAATCAAGATATTCTTGCTAACCCAAGGTTAGTTCGTTTTGTATACTCTTTGGATATTGAAGGAGGTCATGCGTTCTATGGATATAAAATTGCACATTCTTTGTTTATAGCAAGCATTCCAATAGACGCTGCTGCGAACGTCTTGATTATTATGTTTTGGTACGATTGCATTATCCGTTTTATTCAAGTAATAGGATCTAACTTATTGATATAGGCATGAGGTATGGGCAAATAAAAAGGTATCGGGTAAAGGATCCAACTTTCTTTCACGGAATTTTGGTGTACGTTTTTTGTGGTGCTTTGTGTGCTTTTGAAGGTTATTAATATCTATTTAAGATGGTCTGGGGTATGTTCCTTGGATTCCAGTTGGCAATACTAGTTTTGACAATACTCGCTCTGAGTTGTACGGCTTTATTTTTATGCTTCAGTTTCATCATTTTTTCATGCTAAGTTTTTCCTTCTGCAGTTCATATTAGTTTCCAAATAGTTCAAGTGTCGTTATACACTCTTCTTGTCATCGGATATCTTATTATTGTAGCTTATAATATAATGGTAGCTACACTTGTACGTATACATGTAGTCAGCGGAACAAAACTCTAAAACTCAATAGATTCATAAAAAAATAAGAAAGCAGGATTTACCAGAAAACTTGCGCATGGATAGAAAGGTACCTTAGGGTTTTTGATCGTTTTCTTCTAACTTTTTTTATAGCTTACAGTGAGAGTTATACTATTAACTATTTTCTACGTTTCTATGATCGCAATGTTCGGAGTTTTGATTGTACCAACATCTTCTCCATCTTTCAGATTTGGTAGAATTTACTTTTTCAGCTGCATTTCATTGATCATAAGCGCCTCTCAGGTAGGTTCTTAAATCTTTTGTAATGTTGTATTAACTCACGTAGGTATACTGGTTTGGAAGTCCAATAACAGATGAACTGATAGAGAAGCCAGAGCTGGATATGGACAGAACAGACCGATCAATGCGAGGAAGTATTGTATCCCGTGTTTAAACTAACAAAAACAATAAACACAACTGTATTTTCATAGTATCGCTTTTAATGATGTACTTCCGAGAGTTTTACGAAGTCTGTTCAATCACGAAAAGCAGAAACGCAAAAAAAGAAGAAAGTCAAGCATTTCACATAACATGTCGTACAAGAACAAGCGTAAGGCAAATTCACGCCCTCGAGGCAGGCGTAAAATACCTCCACGCATGGAGAAATGTGTCAAGTATGTCTTTGTATTGAAATTACTTTGTAACGCGTTATAAGGGACTTTATTAAGCATTTCGAAGGCTCTGTACTACATACATCAGATATATTGCATAGATTAGGCCATAGAAACGAATTTAACTCTATAAACGATAAAGTGATGCAAGGAATGATTGACACGAGTACGATAGCGTATTAAACGCCTTATAACATGTCTTCAGTTGTTGAGCGGGAAAAAAACAGTCCAGCATCCGTCATGGGTAATTTACAAGTAGTTTTCGCAACGCGGTACGCAATTATAAGCGTCTAGTACGTTTTTGTTAAAATTTCTCACAAATTACGCTTTAGCCGACAAAACATCCGTAACGATAACAATAACACCAATAATACGCCCAGAAATACTCCAAGAAGCCCAGGTATACACTACGCCTCGCAATCAAAGGAACCCAACACAGAAGAAACACCTGATGGTCCACCAAAGAAGAAACGTCGTTTAGCATCACAACAACCACAGCAGCAACAAGCTCAAGAATCAATGCAGTTTGTTAGGCCACCACCAACACTGAGATACTCGGATCTAGGTAAAATTCTTGGAGAATGTCATGTATTTCGCTTTGTTGTGCTCGTCGCAGAGAGGTGTTAACACTTTTTGTTAGCTGATAGGCAAGATCTTATAGATGAAATTGTGAAGATAGTACATAGGCCTATGCTCAGGCCAGAGGTTTACCAAGCACTTGGCAATGTGCCAACCGGAGGTACTTTTTTTTTTCTTTTTTTTTTTTTTGACAATGTTCTCTTCTTTAGGTCTCCTACTTACTGGACCACCTGGATGTGGTAAAACGTATATGGCTAATGCTATAGCTGGTGAACTTAGTGAATATGGTGTAGCGTACTTGTACGCATCTGCACCAGCTATTGTTTCCGGAATGTCAGGAGAATCAGAAAAAAAGCTTAGATCACTTTTCGATGAAGCAATCACACGTCAACCTTCTCTTATATTTGTTGATGAGATTGATTCAATAACACCAAAGAGAGACGAAACACAGCGCGGAATGGAGAAGCGTATAGTATCTCAATTTTTAACATGTCTTGATGGTACGAGAAGCGAGTTAACTAGAACGAAGAACACTTTTTTTGCGCTTTCGAAAAAGAGCTAATAGTTTTTTTTTGTTTAGAGCTAGCCGACCAGGTTAGAGGTGGTAACCGTGTATTTATTATTGGTGCAACTAATAGACCTACATCTATTGATAATGCTCTAAGAGTAAATGGTAGATTTACTAAGGAGATTCTCGTTGGTGTTCCAAATGAAAAATCAAGATTTAAAATGTTACAAGTCATGGCTTCTAATCTTCGTATTGCTGACGATATTAACTTTGATGAGATTGCAAAGATGACACCTGGATATGTTGCAGCTGATATCAACGCACTAATAACAGAAGCTTCACATTTCGCTGTAGACAGAATCTATACAGAGTTGGGTTTGTCTGACTTGATGGATGATGGTGATGGAAAAGTTGTTGTAGATCCTGATCGTGGTATTGGTCTTGACTTGAAAAAAGCGCTTGAGAATAATGATATGGATGTTGATAATATGGATGAAGTACCTTTAGAGTTAGTTACGCCTCTTGGAAAGAAGTCTTTAATACCTTTAAATGAAGAACAATTGAAGAATTTAAAGATTGTTATGAAGGACTTTGATAAAGCAGTAGCTCATGTACAACCCTCTTCTGTACGTGAAGGGTTTGCTACTGTACCAGATGTTACTTGGAAGGATATAGGAGCACTTGAAGGAGTTCAAGCTGTCCTCCAAGAGTCAATATTATGGCCTATAATTCACAGAGATAAATTCGAAAGTGTTGGTGAAAAGAGGTACGATTTACTTTGTTTTTATTTTTCTTGGCATTTCAAGAACTCAAAGGAACGTTTTCGGCAATAATACTGTTACTGAAAGAACACATAATTTTATTCGAATATTTGATTTAGTGTATTTTTTGTTCGAGGATGTCTTTGATTACGAGAAAACACTTTCCCTTTTGTTTCTTTTTTTTGTTCTTGCTTGTTCTTACATGTTTTTCGATGATAGTCCTGTTGGTATACTTTTGTATGGTCCTCCTGGTTGTGGTAAAACGTTACTTGCTAAAGCTTTGGCAAATGAGTCTCGGTTGAATTTCATATCAGTAAAGGGACCACAACTTCTTAATAAGTTTGTTGGTGAGTCAGAACGTGCTGTTAGAGAAGTGTTCTCAAGGTAAACGTTTCAGGTATTTTTTTACTCTGTACTGATTGTTATTTTAGAGCACGTGCTAGTTCTCCTTGTATAATATTTTTTGATGAAATTGATGCAATATGTCCTAGACGTACAGGTCAGGTTGCACACGCTGACAGGTGCGTTTTAAGAAAAACTAAGTAAAGGTCTTTATTGCTAAGCTATTTCGGATAGACTTGTGAATACTTTCTTGGCTGAAATGAATGGATTAGAGGATAGAAAAGAAACATATGTACTTGCAGCTACTAATAGGCCTGAAATGATAGATAAAGCAATGCTTCGTCATGGCCGTCTTGGTCGAAAGGTAGTGCTCTTTTTTTTTTCGTTTTTCCTCTATTTTCTCTTCACAAAAAAACGTGACATGTGCCTGATATCGTGTTCTAGATTTATGTACCTCTCCCAAGTGCTGAAGCAAAAGAAAAAATTCTTAAAACACTTTCACGTGACAGAAAACTGGGAGAAAATGTTGATTTCGGCAAACTTGCGAAAGATGAAAGAACACGTGGTTTTAGTGGTGCTGATTTAGCAGGTGTAGTTCATGAGGCTGCTATGCAAGCTATTAGAGAAAGTGTTCATGGTAATCAAGAAGCGAAAATAAGCATGAAGAATTTTGAAGCTGCACTTGATGTGCAAGTGCCATCTGTCACACCGAAGGAAGAAGAGTATTATAAACGTATAAGTAAAGACATGCGTGGAAAATAAAACTACAAATCTACTTAACTTAACGTAACTTCTAATCAGCTGAACTTAAAGTTGTTTTTTCCTCGTATTTTTTTTCCAAGTATCAAAAATCACTTGTAAAAGTTTAAGTCGCGAACACGGCATTAAGTGGAATGTCATAAAAAAGTATTGAACCAAAGATGACAACTACTACAGACCCTAAACAACAACGGGCTGTCTGTGAGGGTTTATTGAACTTTGGTACGCGGAAAAACACAATAAACGGTTTTTAAAACTGTTTAACGTTTTTTAATAGCTCTTGATCACACTAAGGATGTTGAGAGCAGCTACAACCTTGCTAAAGTCCTTTTAAACCGCACAGAATATGCACGTCTTTTCTAATCTAAATTTATACCGAGAAATACAATCAAACGTCGCTCTAGCGCTTTGTATGTTGTTTTTAACGCCGAACGTAGGATCTTGTATTCAAAATACTTTGCTCAGCGCAAGATAGACTTGTCACACTTGCAAACGCCAGAAAAGCTCGTAAAACGCGTGACATTGCGCTTAAAACGCCATTGGCAGAACTAGAGGAGGAGAAACAAGAGCTAGAAAAAAAAGGCGACTCGCTCACTCCAGAAAAGGAAGAATACCTTAGGCTTGTTCACCTTGAGAAGGTACATACGATGCATGTTGTTTTTAAAGTTGCTTTCTTAGTTGTCATTTTCCACTAACGCTTTTTGTGTTTTTCAAATAGGAGCTTCAACGTCAACTACCAGAGACAGCTACTCTAGACGATGAGACAAATTCACAATGGAGATTAAAATTGGCTAAATTAGTTGTTCAAGCTGCATTTAATCAAAAGTTGAAAAAAGTTAGCGATTTTGAGAAGGAAAAGAAACCAGTCAATGAGGACGAACTTGACGCAGCTGTAGTAGACGTGAGTATTCAGTACATTGAAAAAAAAAACATCGTTATTTGTTTCAAGTTTTGTTTTTTTCTTTTATTCTTCACACGTGCCGTACACGTTTTTCTCACTTGTTTTTAATTCTAATGTTTTTTTAGGTTCTCAAGCATATTATTCCAAAGATCGATTCTCCATCAGATCTCCTGCGTGTATGCCAAAAGTACGTTATAATAATCACCTCTTTTTTCATACCATTCAAAAATTTAACGAAGTAATAAGGGTGAACAAGTACTCTCCACAAATAGCTGTAGAGATTGTAAAAGAGGCGCACTCTCGTTTACAAAAATTCGTTGAGTCTCTTCGTGATCGCAACGGTAAACGTATTCGTCGTACTCTCTTAAAAGAAGAACAAGATCGTTTGCAAACAATCAAAAAGGAGCTAAGTCCAAAAGAAAAGAAAGAACTTGAAGACTTGGAACGTCAAGTGAAATTCTTTGTAAAGCCTTACGCTGGTAAACTACGCAAAGCCAAAGCAGAAGAGAGCTTAATAGTCGAGGCACCTCAATTACCTGTCATAAACAAACAACAAGGCGGTGATGTGACTATGACGAATGCACCTCCAGCTCCTGCAGCTGGTATCTTCTCCAACATGCAACAACAAGCAGGTCAACAGCAGGCCGCGTTCGGCTTTAACGCTCCTCCACCTACTGCTGCAACAGGATTTGGACTAGGCACTGGCTTTACGCCTAACCCTTTACAGCAACAAGCCCAACAACAGGCTGCGTTCGGCTTTAACACTCCTACACCTACTGCTGGTGTTACAGGATTTGGAACAGCAACGGGATTTGGACTAGGCAATGGATTTACACCAAACCCTTTACAGCAACAACAACAACAGCAGCAACATCTAAACGTACCTCAGCCTATGGTAGTGGAAGAGGATGATGAGAAAGAAGATGAAGAGTTAAATGGCGCTATGATTGATACTGACGATATTAATGTATGTCAAACACTCTCTATTTGTATTTCTGTTTCTAACTTTTTTTCCCTTAGGCACTTGAAAAACAAGCGCTAGAGATTGCCAGACAAAAGATTCAAACCGCTATTTACTATCAGAAGAGATTAAACAATAGAAAGTATCTTAGTGAACGTGGTAAAGCAATTTTAACTCAAGTAAGTGTTTTTTTCTATATTCAACGATGTTGGTCTAACATTGATTACTAAGAAAGAAAAAAATGCTTTATCCAATGGAGATGTTGCAACAGCCGTTGAGGTAGCACTCAAGTCATGTCTCAATCCAGAATATATCTCTAATCCAGATCACATGATGCTCTTATCTGACACGCTCAATGAAAAGTAAGTTTGTGTACTTTTTTGTTTTTGGGTCGTTAATTTCTTCTTGTAGAAAAGCTTATGACTTGATTTTGCTTGTCGGCGATGCCATACTCAATCAGATCGCATTGCTTCATGCTGAATTTAAAGAAAGATCGAAGAAAAAAGCTAACTTGGCAGCATTGAGAACCGTACAAACTTTTCTTTTTTCCATTTTTTTTTTCGTTTCTCAAGCTAAAAACTTGTTTAGGAACGTGATGAAGCACTTAAAAAATGGAAAGTTCTTGATAACACAAAAAACAAGAACTATTCGAAGCAGAGTATAACTCTCGCTTAGAACCAAAGACACTACCTAGCTTCCATTTCTATGGCACTAAACGTCTTGAAACGCTAAAACTTCGTGCTTTTAAACTCATGTTGGAAGCTGTTTTTAACAACAAAGCCGACTTTGAAAAAATGCTTCTAGATGAAACTACACCTAACCCATCAGCTGCAACCATCACCGCTAAACGCGAAGAGTTCAGTACGAATATAAGTAAGGTTGTAGGACTCGTTCAAAACCCTACAAACCTTTACGAAATCGCGAACTTCATTTTGCCAAGACAGGACAGCAACACTGTTTTGGAGTTGGGTGAGCGTTGCCAAAAGATCATTCAACAAGTCGATGAGATGCGCGCAGAGCGTGCTCCACTTCAGAAAGAGCTTAATGATCTCACTGCAAAGCACAAGGACTTGACAAATCGTAAACGAGACGTTCCTGCTGAACTGGAAGAACGTATCGATGAACTAAACGAACAGGTGAAGATTACTTTTTTTTGTTGATATCACTTACGATATGTTTTAGATTGCTAAACTGCCTGAATGGCCAGAGTATGGTAAACTATTCGAAGTCTATCAATACGACTCTTTGAATCTCGATATTGTTCGTGTCATGTCATCGGCTATTCTCGACAAGAAAAAGATGGTCGAAGACAACATTGCTAAAATGGTAACGTTTGTTTTTGTGAACTTAGCTTTTGTTTGGTCTCTTTGCTTTGTTTATTGCTTACTCACTCTTTCTTTAGTTCAAAGAGATGCCACCTGAAGATATCCCTCACGATCAAATCGCAAAAGATCGCGCTGAAATCCAGAAACACATTAAACGTCTCACGAAAATGTGTCTTGAAAAATTCAACAATCCAAGCTACCTTCTTCGCTTCAACCAAGATATGGCTGCTCGTGGTGAAGTAGGTATTGTTCTAGAAGTATCTGATAAGTGTATGGAACGTATAAAGAAGATTGAAGCAAAGAGGAAGGTCAGGTTACCTATCTTCAACGAACTCAAAGAAGCACAAGCAGAAAGTGCTAATCTCGTTGCGCTAAAGAAACCAGTACCAGATGAGGTTACACAAAAAATCAAGTCATGCAAACAGAGCCTTAAAATGCTTCCAACGTGGCCTCATTTTGCGAACTTAACAGATAAGTATCAATACGATAATGTTAAGCTTCAAACTGCTCAAACAGCTTTTGAGAGTGCATGGAAAGATAGAGATTCACTAGAGAAAGAAATCTCAAGAAAAGTACGATAAATTATTTTCTGAGAAAGAATTTCTTTAAACTGTTTTTTGAATCTTTGTGAAGCGCATACCTTACTCACTTTCTGTTTGTAGTTATACCAAGATAGAGACTCTGTTGATACTAAAAAAGCGGCCGCAGATCTTGAAGAGAAGGGAGATATTGTACAATCTACGATAACTCTTTGTCTTGATAATGTTACAAATCCACAAGATATTCTTTCTTTTGCTGGAACTCTAAAATCACGTGCCGAAGCAAACCATATGTTGGTTGTTTCAAAATGCTGTTTCTGTGCCATCACTGATTTAGAAGACTTAAGAAAAGAGAAGAATAGATACGAAGAGAAAAGAAATGTTCTCCTTGATGAGAAGAAATGGTTAGTAGATAGAAAGAAACCTGTACCAGAAGATCTCACTGCAATGATTGAAGAGATCGAAGAAACTTTGAAAACAAGTGAATACAGCAAGGTGAGTGAGAACGTTTTATAAATCTCAGTTTTTTCCTTCTTTTTTGACATTGACCTTTGTTTTTAGCATGTTAAGTCTCTTTCTGACTTGGACAATCTACGTTCACAAGTTGCTACTTCTATGCTACAATGTGTAGATGCAAGAGTCAAAAACCTCAAAGCAAAATTGAACGATACAACAACAGAGTACACTAAAGAGCAAATCAAACAATTTGAAGCTGAACTCGAGGTAACTTACACTTAACTGTCTGAATACTCATAATTACATAGAAACTACCTGGAGCTAGTCTTTCATTGTTATCAAAGTCTATTACAAACCCACACCACTTGAAAACAGCAGCTTCAATTTTCGAAAACAGCGGAGATTTTGACTCCACTTTGAAGATCTATGAAGCTTGCTTTGTGCAATTGGAACAACTCAAGGCATACCGTAAGATCAGAGAAGAGCCTGATGCCAAAATCAAAGAACTCCAAGAAGTACGGCGATCATTTTTATGAATTGAATATTAGTGCTCATTTTTTTAAAGCAAATCAGAAAACTTGATCGTCAGCGTAAACAGTTGCCTGAAGAAGAACGTATTGAACTTCGTGCTCTACTTCTAGACCAAAGATTATTCCATTTGATGCCTTCAATATATGCTATGCATAATGACTATGACAAGGAGTGCTTAGAGTTGACTAAAAAGACTGTACTACTTTTTCTTATTTTTTTCTGGAGGAAAGACGTACTTATTTCTTTTTGCCTTGTAGTTGAATACACATAATGCTAAGGTCAAAGACTATGAAAACAAGGCAGCTATGAATGAAGATCTCACTCATGAGATTATCGAAGCTACAAAGAAAGAACTCGCTAAAGAGATGGCTGAACTTTGCGGAAAATGTCTTCACGCAATAGACAAAGTTTCAAATCTTATTGCACTCACATCTTGGCTTTCTTCTCAGAAACACTACATGCTTGTGATCGATGCTGGTAATAGATGTGAAGCTTTTATTAATGAGCAATTTGAAGAACTTACACGACAAGAACAGATCAAGGCTGAATTCGAAAAGTACAAAAATACCTTTGTTTGACCGACATTGTTCTCACTTTCTTCTCTTAGACTTGATCAAATGCGTATTCAAGAACTAGCTAGAAATGAAGATGGAACTGTAGATCCTGACATAACTGCAAAAGTACAGAAAGCGCGCATGGAGAAAAACGTATGTGTCATCAAACTTCTTTATGTTTTAATGTACGACTTAACTAATGTATTTTAAGGCATTGCCAGTGCTTGACTATACTTCTGAATCTTTGAATCAACAACTTCTTGATATTGCCGGTTTGATCATCGCTGCAGCAAAAATAGAAGACTTGGACGATGTACTCCGCTCACAGACTATCCTTGCTTTCAAGGCAGATACTACAATTGCGAGATGGGATGAAGTCAGAAACTTGACTTCTGAGGCTGATTGGGATGGCGTAAAACAAGATTTGATTGTATTTTTACTTGAACGTAATGATGTCAACGCAGATGACAAAATGCAACTTCTTCTGAAAGAAGGGTAAGTCAAAGAAAAACAAAACCAATCCACTCACTTTTTTTTTTTAGATTATACGAACAAGTCTTACAGATCTTCCCAAAGCCAGAGGGTACAGGAGAGGAAGAAATCGAGAGATTATATGATCTGTACCGTAAGGTAGAAGATGATAAACCTGAGTATCTCGAACATATCACTCAACACGTGACACGTTACATGAAAGTAAGTCAACTTAACCATGTTTGCGTCATTTGACAAATAGTGTTTTTTTCTAATCTATGCCAATAGCGCTACTTCTTGATGTATGATTTCAATGCAATGGATAAGGTTTTGGATAGATACCAAAGAAGATTCCCAAGTGCTATTGTAATCATGTACGCAAAAGCACTTGACATGGTACTCATCAACATTGTTCCTTCACAATATGGCGCTCTATGTAGGTGCTTAGGCACACTAAAGAAGCGATTGAACGATGTAAACAGGCCAGAAGAGGTAAGGAATTGCTTTTAAAGACCTGTGAACGTAAACTGACTTGTGTTTGTTTTAGTGGAATGACTTCTTTAAGCAATTCAAGCAAAAGTACAAAACTAAGAAGAAGCTCATACAACGTGTCAACCTTATCGGTGACTCAATGTTCGATTTGGATACGGCTCCTCCACCAGCTAAACGCCGTAAAACGAAAAAAGGTAAAAAAGGTGTAAGGTAGAAACAATAAAAATAGATAGTTAAAAAACAAGCTGTGCAGTTTCCCTACAAACTTCTCTTTTACATGTATTCGATGAGCCATGTACCTTGTTTTTTCAGCTTAACCTAATTAATCATCTTCCGTTTACCAGTGAGTCGAGATGTTCTTCCTGCATGAATAGTGTATTGCGAACTGTTGAAGCAAAGAACAATAAAAAATCTGTTGGTTTTTTGGTAAATGCTACCTATTTTCGCTCAAGAGTTATGAAGTCGATACCCTTTCTGGAGTTCGCAAAGATCGCTGTAGGACAAGTTTGACTATTCAAGAACTCAAGCGTGCATTGCTTGGTAACAGTACTGGAATACACGCTCGCTATGATAAATGAAAATGAGGTAAAGGAATATGCTTTATTTCTTGTTCATCTTTTGCTCTTTGGGTGTGTCGAATATGCACTGATCCAAGGTAGCTAAGTATCCTTCATAAGACACTTTCAAATCTTCCTCTTTTACAGGAATTTTAAAGTAGTGCTTGAACGCTTGAGCAAAGAATGCTGGTGGAATACATTTGAAATCATAGGTGAATTTTGTCAAATCGGTAACATCCGTGAACAACTCTTTTACAAAGAATGGTTGATCTCCAATTACTGATAATTTAAATGCTGATATACTCAAAGGTATTTTTTCTTTTTCAGGCATAACATCAAGTCCTTTCTTAATCCTTAAAAAAACATATAAATAAGAAAGCAAGAAGAAAGATATTTGCTTGAAAAAAAAAACTGAAAAAAAAATATATCACGTGCTTTTCAGTGTCTTCTACGATTGTCTCGGTAGTTGTTTCGATAATAATCTCATCGTTATTTATACACACTACATTGTCGAAGTCACAAAGCTTAAAAATTTTATTAGCAATCACGTGACGTTGACATGTTTTCTTTTCAAAAAAATAAAAGTACGCACTTTATTATCGAGAAGGTACTCATACACTTTAGATGTCAAATGCTTCACAATGATATTACCTTTTGTTGTTTTAGATTAATTAACCAAAAATACAATTTAAGTATAGTAGAACGTACAGCGCTTGTTATTGAGACTTCCAATGATTATTTGACGAAGGTACTTACTTTTTCTCAAGTACATAAATTCAGTAAACTTTGACATTAATTCTTCCCAACTAGTACATCCAAACACAAGGTTTGGAGAATAGTATCTCAATGCAGTAAAATTTGCGCTTTTGATGTCTACTGAAATGTAGTACTTGTCTAGACAACAAAGTTAAGAAAACATAGTTTGACATTGTAAAAAAAAGCTGTAGTTCGTACCGGCATTGCCTATTTTGTAGACTGTTTTTCCTCTTGGACGATTATGTTTAGGTTCAAGTTTATACTCTTTAAATTCATTCTTTCTTTCAGTAAAGAGTGCCCACTCTGGTTGTTTTTTTATAGCATCGCTAATCTTGTACTTAACCTTTCGAAAAAAACAGTTAGAAGTAATAACACAAAACTAAACCATAAGCTACACTGTGCTTTAAAAATGCACGTGTATCATTAAAGTAAATTCAACAGCTATCTAACAACGTACTGAATCTTGGGTTTTATGAAACTTTGACGATCCACCAGCTTTCTAAGAGATTCATTAGTTAAAAAAACACGTGATAAGATGGAGGTTGTGCGTACTTTGAGGAACTCCAAAAGCCATTCATACTTTTGTTTCGTATTCAAAACATTGTCGTACAAGTTAATGTAGTATGAGAAGAAAGGTTCTTGGATAACAGCTATGGGAATCGAGAAATCCTAAAATACACTTAACAACGAACACAAACTGTTATAACGCACTCTTGTAAATCGTTTTAATACGCCTGTAGATAGCTGTACGCCAATATCTTCCTTTATAACGTGAGTAAAAGTAAACTTGTATTGGGCGTACCTTTACGACTACAATACGACGTAATTGGTATTCCCCTACGCTTTTGGAGAATAAACCAAGCGTTTCAGCTGTTAACAGTTAAGTTAAACTGAATTTGTTGTAAAAACGTTTCTATTTTGTACCAATTTCATGTATGACTCTCCTGTCTTCACCGCTAAACTCAGGGCTAAATTTGTACTCAGTTTGATCTGGGTCTTCTTTAAACTTCTTTAATATAGCGATAAACGCTTCCTTATCCTGTGTTGGACCTAAAACAAGTTAGAATTATAACTAAAAATAGGGTAGACGGACGTAGTGCTGTTGTCATGTTTAAACACAAAACTATGATATAATGTTTATCGAAAAAAAAGAAAGCGTTAACCATTCTTGTAAAATTCTCGACATCAACCGGGGTTACATACAGTGACATGCTTTACGTTTACCTTGTTTTCGTTGTGTACACAGTTTTCCATTTTACAGTAAAATAGTTTCATCGAATCGTACATTTTTAACAGTAGTTTGTGCTTTTATTATTGTGGAGTTGTGTTTTGTTATTATGTGAGTTATATTACAGGAAGCAGGATGCAATACTACGAGCTAATGTTGTGTGGATATTCAGAATTTCTTTAGAGGCTCACTATTCTCGTAGAGACCTTCAAAAATTACTTTGTTTTGTTCTTTATTGTATATTCTTGCCAGACCATGTCTCTTGCCGTGGTGCCTATGACAATCTTAATAGATGTTTATCAACTAGTATATCTTACCATTCACCAACATGCTTTATTTCGTGGTTTTCCCAATAGCCAATCCCATGAGGTTCTCCAGATTGCCATTGACCAACATACGAAACGTTTTCAGGAAAATCATAAATACCCCAACCATCCTAAGTATGTTGACTCTCGTATTTTGGTTTAAATCAATCACGTGTACCTGCTCATCGGCTACCCATTCACCCCAGTAACTATGGTCATCTCCAGAAGAATAATGACCCAAACCACTAACACACGTTAGCGAAAAAAAATTATGAAAAAAAAGTGTACTGTTGTCTGTCATAACGCCACTCTCCTTCATATGTTTCCGTGACTATTTCGCCATTAACCTTGTATAATAATCAATACATACCTTTAGTGAGAGATATACCAGCACTGAGAATGCCAAGGCCATGACGCTTTCAATAATATTAATTGGTATAAAAAAAAAAACTAAAGCTTACAACATCACGCTTCCAGTCCCCAACAAACCAGTCTCCATTCGCTTTTGTGATACCTCCAAAACCCTAGAAATCTTTTAAATGTCTTGCACGAAAATCTTCAGTATACCTCACGTTCGTTCGCCTCATTTTTCGCGCCAGTGTAGTAGTTATCGTCCATCTGTTATCAAATTACAGAAAATACCTTTAAAAAAAACACTGTACGGTAGTCTCCTTTGTTGTTATGTCATTGAACGTATCTTGTAGCATGTTAGATGATGTCAACACGTTGATTAGTCGTACCATACATGTCTTGTAATTTTGACTCCATTGCCTGTATCTTTGGTATGAAGCTGTTACGTACTTTAATGAGTAAGCCAAGAGCGATTTCGTAACGTTTTAGTACCAACTAGCTCCGCTCTCTTTAAATTGCGTTCTATCGCGTCAAGTTTCTCAGAGCCAGTCATACGTGCGCATGCTGCGCATTGTAAGTATTAGTGGCATTTAACCAAAAAAATAAGGTGTACTAACCAATAAAATGTACGCCAATACATACTACAAGGAGTGAGGATAACAGAGAACGAGTTGTGGCCATCTTGACTCCAGTTAAATAACAGCATTCCACGGTAGTCAAATGTACACTTTGTACAAGTACATTGTATTATAAGCAACTACTCCCACTGGGATGGAGTATCTAACAGTTAAAACGAAGCGACCACGAAGACATACAATTGATGCGTTTCCAGACCGCAAAAGGGAACGTAGATCGTCTAGTCTGAAGCTACCGTAAGTCTACAAAGAGTTACAAAAGAATTCTTTCTAAAGGTGGTTATTACCACTGTATCCGGCGTCATCACGCTTGTGCGTTGTAACAAGGCTCATTCTTCTGTTTTTAGTGAGTCTCTACACAAGTGGCACTTTCGAAACTATCACTTTATTGACCTACCTGGCGAACGTGGTGACGCGTCTGGATTACCCCCTGAGGTATCAACGGCTAGAAAACTGCTTATAAATAATTTTTATTTTAGCTCTGGAGTGCTATATTCGAAGAGGTGGGCAAACCGGGACTGCTAGCTGTGACCGCTGTATGTGCCATTTTGTACTATTGCACTAAAATGGCACTAGGTGAGCAAGTACTGGCGAAAGCTCGCTGTCCCTGTTATAGAATCCATCTTAAAGTACGTACAAGCAATGTCACCATTTTATTCCAACGTTTTTTGCAAGACCGTTTCGTCTCTCAGTTGACCAACAACCACCATCTTTTGGTCTGATATTCAAGACATTCTCACCAACACCTATTGTGCGCGTAAGAGGTGCGGTTTAGAGCATTTTAAAACGTTTTAACTCTTTTTTTTGATATTTTTTTAAACGTAGTGCAAAATAAGGAAACAGCAGCTATTAAGATTAAAGCTGTCTTGGTTTCTACCATTGGTCGTGGTGAGCTCCTTGAGCATAAGTACGGTCTTTTGGGGTACATAGCCGAGCTTACATGGGTTGCAAACAACGAGTGCATTGCGGAATTCGATAAGCTCATGCTCAGCCCGTACCTCAAGCCAAATGGAGGCGTCATGGCCAACACCTTCTTTCTTAAATTCACCATAGTTGAAGTACGCATTCATCTACTTCATCACTTATATATGTCCTTCCTCTCACCTCTTTGCGCTTTAGGCGTTAACACATGAGACTATCGAGAATGCCTCTGTTGTTTCTAATCCTATCCAAGTCATTTGGAAGAATGATGCGGCTCCTGTAGCTGAAATGGAGCAACTGAACATTTCAGCTTAGATTTAGTTTTTTTTTCTCACGTTCCAGAGGAAAAAATCTTCTCGAAGAGTTTGTTTGTATTTGTAATATGAGTAGTGTAGCACGCAATGTAATTTTTTTCACGTCTTTGTTTGTAAGCTTGATTTTTATGATTCGGGTAAAAAAGAAACCGTTGAGGATTGCGATAAACATAACGGCCAAAAAAAAAATTGACTCATTTTGACTTTCAGTTCTTACCTTTTCCGTTTCTTTATTCTTGAATTGCTGTTTGGGTGTGGATGCGATGCGAGGCTATGTATTACTGATTCTCCTAGCATTTTTCAGTTGTATTGCAGACTCAAAGGTACATTTCGTCATGTTTTCATGGTCTAATTGCCAAAGTTGCTCATAACATCTCCCACGCAATACGCAAGCGAGCGTGATGCACCGTTAATGGTTTTGGGAAGAAATAATAAATGCACAGCATGTAACGTCCCTCTTATCAATGTAACGGCTGTTGCATGGACAAACACTGTAAAAACAGGTACGGAAACTCATTTAAAGATATTCTAATAAACCACCAGGCTTTGTAATTTTTGCTCCATTCAATAAATTTCGTTCTGAATACAAATTATGGGCTAGTCAAGGCGCTATAGGCATTATTGAGGTACATTCAATTTCAGTACAAATTTTTTTGACACTCAACTTCTAATTCAGACATACGATGACACTCGGTACCCTCTATCATTTCTTTCATTCTTGTACTTTGCAGGTACGCTAAAACAACCTCTCCCGTCTTTTTTCAAACAAAAACAAAAAGTGATGCAGAACTTTTTTCTAAAACCAAAAGGCGACTCTGAAATAGACGTACCAATGGCGAGTGCAAGAGTAGATGATGGTGTAGACTTGTTGAATATACCTGTTCCAGTCATTATATCGTTGACACCAGGTATGGTTGATTTGTCGTTGAGGAATCTCAAGGATCCCATGACCAAGACAAAGAGATGGCTTTTTTTTGCTGATGGTTTTTTTTTAGATGATAATGCGTGGTACAATGTCGCACGTGCTACTGGATTCACTGTGTACCAAGTAATCTACGCTATTGTTAGTACTGGGTTTATAATTTATCTGTTGTATGCTGTTGTCAGGTACTCGTTTATTGCTTGTTAAACCTCTAGGTGTATTTTTGAGTACTTACATCTTATTCTAGGCTTTTTGTAAAGTTGGCTGGGCAACGTCGTTATTTTTCTATTAGACATGTCGGTGTAGTATTAATACTTGCTGGTGGTATCCTTCGCATGGTATTCTATGCAATTGGTACTGAGTAGTTGGTTTAAAAAAAAAAGACATTTTCAACTAAAATTGCTCGCAGATCCCCTTGGGTTACGTAATTTCTATATTGCTCAAGTAACTGAAGTGTTATACACCGTATCTTTTCCGTTCAGGTAACTTACAGTTCTCCTTTTTTATACTATATCTTTGTTGTTTTATCTAAGCCGTTCTCCTTAGTATAGCAGCGTCTCAGATCCTCGTACTGCACTGGTAATCATTCTCTTCCTATTTTTTCGTTCCATGCCAGTGATGATAGCTGTATTCCACCCTGTCATGTGATATACGTGGTCACAGTTATCTGAACTTGAAAAGAAAAAGCCAATAAGCGAAAAACTTTACAAACGCCTGATATTTTTTTTTGACTGTGTGTTTAGGCAGTACCTTCTTCGAAGTGCGAGTATTTATTTGAACTCGTTGATTATCAGGTTGAGGATTGTCGTTTACATAATAGTGGGTGTTATATTTGCAGTAGAGATTATAACGGTGTCCGTACGCGTTGCTACATTTGATAAGGGTAAGTTTAGGAAGTTCACTATTCAAGACCTTTATTCATTGAATCCAAACTGACTTTTGTTCCCTCGTTTTGTAGACCTTTCCTTTGCACCATATTTCGTGAGCGGTATAGTATATGCGTTTGCTTTATGTTCACTTATCATATACTGCTGTTATACTGCTTGGTTTGTATTAACTGGGCCTAAATTTCATCACAAAAGCGCTAACGCAGTTTTACGAAAGGTACCTGCTCTTTTCTTACATTATTCCGGGTTCTCAACACTTTTGTCGATAGGTTGGCATCTATATGCTTGTAATTGCTTTTCTATCTTCTCTTATATTAGTATGTGCTGTGGCCTTTTTACTTGGTATGTGTGTTATGAGGGTAGTTGGTACTAAGTGCTTTTTTTCGAACTAGATGTTTCAAAAACGCCCCAAGGTGCACTACCATTTTGGTCTGTTCTCTACTTTATTTTCGATGTTTTTGGCGTGTTCGTTGTACTATCGTACGTATATACAGTCTATTTAAGTAAGGTGGTTAATGTATTCATTAGATTTACGTTACAACTGCGTGATGTTATGTCTCAGAACAAGAGCAATGGAGCTTCGAATAATAAAGAAAAAAATATTAATTTATTTGGACCACGTGTTGCTTCACATAGAATTGACAGTGTCGCTCTATCAGGTAAATTTCAGTTTCTAAAACCTCAATCTATATGTTGAACAAATAATTAGATATGGGGTCACCCCGAAGACCATCCTTTGAAGTAGCAGGTTTGCCAGCAATAATTCTTTGAAAAAATAACATTTTACTTCTTGAAGGTCCAAAGACTGCCTATGTTGGTCGTTCTGTAATGTTGGAGATTGGTATTACTGAGAATCCATCAGAATCACCTAGAGGTGATATAATGAATGACATTCATGTCAGCTTAAAAGGAAGACATGGAAACGTGCCAATCCGTTATACATATGATCCAAGTTCGCATAGCATTTCAGTACTTTTTACACCACCAACTGAAGGAGAATTCATTTTGTCAGTTTTGTATACTCCTGCAAGAATTCATAGTAGTCATGCTATAACAGTAAGGCTTTTTCTATTAAATATAGGAGACTGAGATCTTTGTAGGTTGTGGATGTTCCAGCACAGACACAGCTTTCTCATACTTTAGATGTTACAGCAACTAATGATAGAAGTGCTTGGCCTTCCTCTACTGTACGCTGCATCTTTATCTAATTACTGTCTTATATTGATACTTTCATCAGCATACGTCTCTAGTCAAGTATGGATCTATAGACCCAAATCGTGCTTCTAAAATTACATCAGAATCTAGAGGCACGTTTATCATTTCCTTAGTTTTTTTTGTCAGATTCGTCGTTCTTTTATGCATATATATATAAACTACACGTTTGTCTTTTATATATTGCAGAGTATTACCTACGGGGTCTTACATTGTTTGCATTATTTGTAATACCTCTTGTAGATCTTTATGCTTCGGTACTTTGGAATAAGTATAGCGAAGGTCCTGTCTCGCTTGGTATCCAGTTAATGGGTATCAATGGTCCTTATAGTATTCCTTCTATATCTTCGGTTGATGTAAATATAGTACCATCGCCTTTAACAACGCCGAGTGTTGCTACTAAGAAGTCTAATCAATCGTATGCGTTCACGTTTTTGAAAAACTGTTTTACCAACTTTTCTCTTCTTTGGTATCTAATACACTTGTAGTATTTTGTGTGTGGATTATATTCCACCTAAACACTTACAAACGTGTCAAGTTACTATTCAGTACAATGAACAGATCCTCTTAGTTGTTCAAGAAATTCGTACGCTTAATCATTTCATTAGAACTTAAGTGTCAGTTACAAATGTTGACATCGTTCAATAGCACGGCATGCCAATAGCACGTCGTTACCCCCAGTACCTATGGGAACTCCACGGTTACCAGAAAGGAAGAAAAAGCGTAGTTTACCACCGTTACCTGAAGCAGACCTTTCAAGACAACTGCCCGTTCCACAAGCTTTTAAACCTCGACCACCAATATTCCCACCAACTCACGCTTCACAACCAAACCTAGCAACTAATGTACAATTAACACACAACAAAGAGAGCGCAGGAGATCTGACTGATTTTGTATCAAAGTTTAAACAAGCATGTGAACCAGGTATGAAGCCCAAAACATCAGATTATTGAGACTAATTTTTTCTTAGAATCTGATTTTTAAGATTGAACTTCAAGAGTTGAGTTTCTTGAATGTTTCTACTTGTATTATTTATTCTCTATCCTAAAAAACCTTATAATTTTCACTAACTACTTAATGAGTATGATTCCTAATCCGAGTTTCATGTATACTTGCAATAACAAAATACAAGTAAACAACGACTGCCAAACAATAAAAAAAACTTGTAAATTAAAAAAGGATAATTTGTAGAAACTATGCTCTCTTGCTTGTTGACAATATGAATACACGTAGGACCCAATAAAACTCATTATTGGTGAAACAATCACCCACCGATTCAAAAACATGAGAATGCGTGACCCTGTATTTGCTACAATTGATTTTTACCTCACTCATTTTTTTTGAATACATCCGTGAGGATGAACCTTTTGCACTAGAACAAGCATATGTTGAATTAATAGATTGCAATCGGGCAACAAGAACTCAATTAAATTTGTATAGTGAAGTTGACAAATGTGAACTATTGGAGTTCATATATTCAGTTCCCGATTTGGCAAACAATTCCCGTTTTAACAATGCAAAACGGAAGGTCTATTACTCTTTTAAGACTATACCCAGAGTGTTAATACAGACGACATAGACCTGTAAAAGTAGGGAGAAAGTTCTAAAAGTTATTTCCCGCGATTTTATGCCGAATAACGGCAACGACTTCTTTTGACATTCTATTTTTGCTTAGCTTGTAAATACAAGAACTACGTTCGAATTGCATCACACAAAAAATGCACTCTATTCTCCTACTTATTAGTCTCATTTGTGCAGTTTCTGCGCAAACATACCCGTTTCCTCCAACAATCAAAGCGATCGCTTTTGAATTCAGTAGCACCTCTGCAAGTGATTCAGACCCAAACATTACAACGGCTACAGGGCAAATATTCTTCATGCGCACCGAAGACACCGAAATGTTTAAGGTTCGTACTTGGCAATTTCAGTGGAACAATATTGTAGAGGTTGGCTGTTTAATGGCTAACGGCGGTTAAACCGTTTCAACCTGCTTAACGGCGGATAACGTCAAAAAATATAAAGGTTGACAAATAAGTGTCAAATGATATAACTTTGCAATTTCAAAATAACATTACACGTGTCCGTTTTCCTTAGGCGATATTTTTTTATAATATCACCTCTACAGCATTTTGAACGTAGTTTAACTAATATTTAAAAAACAGGCAGCCATAGAACTCAATGTCAATGGAAGAATCGCAACAGAAAAAACTATTTCTATTAAAAATGATACAACTGTGGTACGCTTTAGTTAAGGAATACAAGTTTAAGTATCTTAGATTGCAGCTATTGGAACACGTGCTGGATGCCAAGTACAAACTTTACCTGCAAAGAAGATCGATTGCTATCCATGGGCAAAAGTACTTTTTTTTCTTCTTAAGGCTTTTCTCGACTTGCTCTTGTTTACCAATTATCAAGCGCTCCAACGGTAACTGGGATCGCCAGTGCCAGTTTGCAAGTAGCAAAATTGTGACTATGGTTGAAGTAAAAGACGGTGAGATTGAGTCTTTTATCATCACTACAATAACAGATACAACATTTCAAACAACAGAAACATCAATCACTAAAATGTTATCGCCTCCTACCGCTAGTGAATTCAAGGAAAGTTTTCTTTATAATCGTAAAAAACAAGTCTAAAAAACGACTAACTATAGAAAACTCATTGTAAAAGGCTGCGGCCATATACCTTTCTGTGAACTGGTAATTGATTAATATCCTTTAGATACCAAAGAACTGCAAGCCGATTTTACCTCCACAACAAACTAAAGGATATTAATTTCATCTGCAGTGCAACTGAATGATAGTAGGTTACCTCCTTTGTACAAGTGTTCTGTTCTCGAAATAAAATCAGGTGTTCATTTAAGAAAGAAATAAGAATGCATGCACCTCCCAATGTCAACATTGAAGCTATCGAGTAATCCTCGATTGGCCACCTCTAGAGCTGTCATACTTTAAGGACAGTCTGCTCAATTTAAGTTTTGCAAGTAAATTCTTGATTGGATGTGTTGCTAAAGGCTGACAACGATGATCTGCACTAAGTGAAGCCAGTTTTTTTCTCTTGAACATTTACAGTTTTACATAAACTAAAAGTACAAATACAATATTTTTATATAATCCAACTAATTGTCATGTTTCTTCATGAATGATAACAAAACTACGCCACCCAAGGCTATTAACGCTGAGCAGACCCAAAAAACAATCTGAAAACCTAACAAAACAAGTCAAAAAAAAACTGAAACTGTGGTTAACTCTAGCTCACCTTTTAGTTCTCTATAGAAAATAATACCCCATAATCCAGCGACTATTAAGCTTGTTTGAACTGAAGGGTAACCAACAGACTCACCAAGGTAAAGTACTGCATAAATACTAAAGAAATTTCCTGAAAGGCAATGTCAGATTTTTTTTAATGGAGTTAAAAATCATCAAATTCCACTCTTACCCAAAGCCCATAAAATCCCAGCTATACTTCCTGGTATAACCTAAAGATACAGATAAATACTTATAGTCTACAATGAATCAAAGGGCTTCATACCATTACACGGAATTGAGGTTTTGGTAGTGGCAACCGTAGGGCCAAACGGATACAGCAGTAAACAAATAAAATCACTAGAGTAACAATAGCAGCACCAATTGAAAACGATACAACGAATCTAGGATATCAACTGTTACCTATAACACTCTCTCTATTGAAAGAAGACTAAATCTCGTACGTTATGCCCTTTGCTTTATCACCTGCAAACTTAAGAGGCGCCATCACAGAGCCTCCATAAATCCCATTGAAGACTTAAAAAAAAAGTTAAATTATATCACGTGTTGGATGGGGGAATCCATCTTTCTCTTTTTCAATAGAGAGAACGTACTTGCAGCTCCATAACCAAGTACGTTTTTATGAATCTTACAAATCTTGAGGTCTACTTTATTCCTGTCTTTAGGCAGCAAAGACGCACCTAGTTTGTATTATAAATCCTGTTCTTAACAAAAAGACGTACTCTCATGGATATCTTGTATTGAATTGATACTTCCTGTACCATTCTGAGCATTTTTAAGTTTATACCGATTAGCAAGAATCAGACGGGAAGCTGCCATGCCTACTACGCCTAAAGCTAATAGAAGGGCAGCTAAGCAAGCCAACCATATGTTTTTAAAAGGCTACAATGTAATTTAATGCGAAATCAGAGGTTTAAACGGTTTTGCGCTCGAATTCGTTTTTTTGATTACCTCTTTGAATACAACTACACCCCAGAAAAATGATACAAGGATTATCAATCCAGACCATACACCTCGTTTTAGCGTTAACGGACAAAGAAAAATTCAGTACATACCTTGTGCTACACCTAACCCAATATGTGTCACTGATATAACCGCCGCTATACCAGCAGGTACCCAGAATACGCTATAACGGCGTTTTAGAATAGTAGTACGAAAAAGGTACTATTGTGTACCCTGATAGTATGCCCCATGGCGTAAAACTCCACTCATTGTACGTCAATACCAGAAAACAAGTGATAAAAACCCATAGTGACTTGTATGACTACAAAATGATAAATAACCGCTGGTATTCGCGTAGTTACCGTACCTGAAATATGAAGGGGTCCACTCTAGCGGCTATAACTGATTTGGTTTTGATTGGCACTCCAAATGTTCCAAAACAGAGTACAGACGCTACAACAGCCGCCCAACCAAAAATTATATCGTTTACCATGCCAGGCGTTAACAAAAAACAATGTCAACTTACAACTTGGCCTACTCTTTATAAATACGAGCTGTCGTGGCTGTATATGGGTTGTTTGTGCGATTTAGGTTAAGTACACGTTTTTCTATTTTAGACCTTTCTTGTTGCCTTATACATTACCAAATCAAACGAAGGAAGCCATGGATATCGAGGTAGTCACAATACCAGAACAGAAGGAATATGAAGGCGTTGCATTTCCCGTTGGTGTAAAACCAAACAAGGCAACAACAAAGGAAGAAGTGTTCAAATGGATCCCAGAAAATAGAGAGAAGGTAGAGAAGCTTCTGGTGAAGCATGGAGCAATTATGTTTCGAGGCTTTCCTTTAGAGTCGGCAAGCGATTTTTCTACGTTTGTACAGTCGTTTGGATACCAGTTCGCTGGCCCTAACTGGAATGGTGGAGGTACGAATTTCTTAGTTTTCGATGTTTCTCAACATTGCTGTCTTACGCTTCAAATAGGCGGCCCGCGCAAGATGGTTGGTGCGGAAAACTTTTAAACGTTTTCACAACTAACATTGTAGTCCCACCGGCATTTACCTCCACCGAATCTCCCCCTCACTTTACTATACCATTTCACCACGAACTAGCGTACTTATCCAAGTATCCTTCGAAATTATTCTTCTTCTGCGTACAACCGGCTAAAGAAGGTACTAAACATCACACCATCATAATGTTATAACGCAACCAAAGGTGGAGAAACACCAATTGTCTTATCTAACCAAGTGGTACAACAAATGGAGAAAAACGATGCTGAGTTCCTTGCTACAATCAGAAGCAAGAAAATCCGCTACCACCGTACACTTGCTGATTTTAATTCTAACAAAAATGGAGACTACCAAAAAAGTTGGCAAGAAGTCTTCAATGCTGAATCTAAGGAAGAAGCAGAAAAGAGGTACTTTAAAAATTCCCAAAACAAACTTAAACACAATGTCTAAGAGCAAAAGAAACTGGTCATGAAATCATACAGTGGCTTGAAGTACGTGATAACATCTGCACTGTTTGTACGTCTAGTATGCTTATACTGTTGCGTAGGATAACACAATGATTGTCATTTCTGAAGCATTTGACCCTGTTCATGTTGAGCCACGTACTGGACTTAAAACTTGGTATGTGTCTTCGTTTCTCCAAATCTGAGATTTTTTTTAACTTGGTTTTTTTTCAGGTTCAATTCTGCTCTCTTGCTCCATCCTGGCGTATATGATCGCAAAAATTTTAGCCCTGGTTGGAAGACAACATACGGTGATAACTCTCCAATTGATCCTGAAGACTTGAAGGTGAGTCTCAGGCGATCTTTTTTTTGGTTTATTCATGTTTTTTTTAGCGTGTGTGGGGTTACATGAAGGCAGCAAGTGTTGCTGCTAAATGGCAGAAAGGAGACGTGATGATGGTAGATAATATGATAACCATGCATAGTAGAAACTGCTTCACTCCACCACGTAGATTACTAGCAGCAATGACTGCAGAGTAACTTACTAATAAACTTTTATATCAAACCATGTTTTTTTATTCTCAAATGCCGAGAATTTTGTAAAAGTCAAATACATTCAAATATTCGTTTGGTTTAGGCGTAAAGCCGTTAGTATTATTCATGGCGCTAAGTCCAAACGTTCTCAAACATTGTAGAAGGAGATCAAGCTTTGATCCAAATGGCGTTCTGCGCAAAGCAGCATCAAATGTATTTTTTAATGACGAAGCAGCTGTAGAAGAGTTAAAAGAGCAAAATCCAGCGTTAAAGCGCCTTAAACGGTATTGTTTAAAGTTTTTGGCGCGTTTACTAAACTGCCATTCAGCACACAGTCCGGAAAGTTTGTTTACAAGCGTACACCACCTTCCAAGCGTAACAACAAGTAAACAATTCGATATTGATGCCCTCACTAACGAAACTGTAGAAATGCCAGTCGTGTGATGACAAAGTTGCATAGACTCGTTGGTCAAGGTGTAATAGACGATAAAGAGGAGCCGGAGGTTAAACCATTGGACTTTTTAAGCAAAATGGAGACAGAAGACTTTGACGACTTTGAACTCAAGGAAGAAGAGGTTGAGGACTCGGTACTATTGCAAATGATGCTTGCAACACGCATTAACGCGTTTTTTAAAGACAACAACAGAACCTACAGAAAATATCTACGAAGGGAGCGTATCGGTAAGATATTTTTATCTCCGATGCGCGATAACGCGCCCATATATTTTCTAACAACTTTAGAATCACGTGCGCATCAATAATCAAAAAACAAGAAAACCAAAGCCAAAACGAACAAAATCGGGACTTAAACGTGGTCAGTCTGATGTATCAAGTACTGAAGGACAAGAATCAACTTCAGAAAGTGAAAATGTTGTAGTGGTTTCGGTGTCAAAACCAAAAACTTTTGAACCTGAAAAAACTCAACCTATGAAGGAGAATACGCCTGTAAATATAAATAATGGTACGTGTCACCCTTTTTTTTATCATTATCCAAAACAACAGAGTTGTACTAATTAGACGTCTTTGTACAGCTATAAAAACGAAGAACACTGTAAAGAAACCACTGCAAAATAGAAAAACAAATTCTTCGACTCGACCTACAAAGCAAAGAACACTAAACTCGTTTTTTGCACCTCTCAAGCGTAAGAGATCTTCTATTGATACTAGTGTCGTATCTAAAAAACAAAAACTTGAGACATCAGAATGAAATCTTGTACATGAATGGAAACATCACAAAAAAAAAAATATGCAAATACAAAGTACTTTTAGTTCATGTCAATGACTTATTTGGATTATAATTAAATTACATAATTCCACTCGTACCTCCTTTTACTCTAGTATGCAAGTGGAAGAAGACGAAAGGCTAATAGGCAAACCTCGAAAGCGTAAAGCAAGCATTTGGGTATGGCTTAGCGTATTTCTGGCTGCTGTACTGGTTATGGTGGGTCTTGTTACTACTGTAATGATTATGGCTCGTAGTAATGATACACCACATCACGGAGACTCGAGAGAAGCTGTATTCTTGAGTAACTTACATGTTAATGATGGCTTTAAGATTTCTTTCTTTTATTCTCCTCGGGATGTCGATAAAGCGGAAGTTAATCCGGATTTGGTTTATAGAGATTTAACAGAAGGTCCTCAAGGAATGATTTTTGCTGGTATGCACGTGGGAATATTATTGCTACATTTCTCATTTTTCTTACATGTTTAGGAACTAGAGGTGGATCGGTGTACGCGTTTGTCGATAAGAAGCGTATTTTATTGTCTTCTGGTAAGCACGTGTTTTTACGGTTTTTTTTTTAACCTCATGTCTTGTACAGAATTTGACGATTCGTGTGGCGTTGCATACTTGGATACGAGGTTATACGTCGTTGATTCATTTGGGATGCATGTTTTTGACAATATTGACGCACAAGTGGACGAGTACCTCGACAATAATACCTACTCATTCGTGCACTCAAACATCAAAGAAAAGTCCGGTTGTCAAAGGTACTGTTTTAAAAAAAATTCTTTTTATGGTAATAGTCACGTGCAAAGTGTAGTTGTTTATTGAGCCTTGGACCGGATGATGCTTTATACTGGCATTCTCAACAGGATATGCAAATAAATCGTATTCCTCCACCATACAACTTTGAAATTGCCTATGCAAAAGGTGTCAGAGAGGTAAACTTTAGCACTTCACTACGAATAACAATTTTAATAAGGTTTATGGTATTGCCTTTGATTCTACTGGTACAATGTGGTTTTCAGATATTGCTGGCGATTTATATGATAGTCAATCCGTACGTCATAGCAACTTTTAAAAAAGAAATTGACTTATTGAAATCTCAAGAAAACTCCTGAGCCTGACCTTCCTTTGGAAAAACTTAACCGTGCCACTGAAGGAGGAGAACATTATGGGTACATGTGACTTGGTTATTACTCCTAATATCTCTGCTCAGATACCCTCAGTGTTGGTATACAAGTGTTCCTTGGGATGGAACATGTACAAATGGAAACCACATACCTCCAGTGACATACCTTGGTGCTCATTCCTCTCCTACAGTACGTCTATGTAACGTTTGATTTTTTTGTATTTCTGTGCTATCTACATTACATTTTAATAATGGCAATCAAGGGCATTGTGTATTCTATGAATAGCAAATTGCCTTCAGAGTACAGCGATAATTTGTTTATTACGAGGAGTGGAGGTGATTCTACGAAATATCCTTCACTTCCAGGACACGACATTGTAACTGTAGCCCTTCGTAGTGCTACACGCGTTGTTAATGGAACAACAGTTGTTATTGGGCCAACAGCAACAACTATGAAGGTGCCTGTTGACAGTTTTGTTGACAATACTAACTATCAAAAAAAGACTTTTGCAACTGGTTGGAAAAATGAAGATGGCACTGTAGCTGGTAAACCTTTTGCTATCATACAGCTTTCTAGAGGTTCTTTCTTAATTTCAGGCACGTTAATTAAGCTATTTATAATCGCGTTGGCATGCTCTTGCGCCACTTGTATTTTGACTTTAAAGTAGACGATCATATTGGTGGTTTATACGAGATAAGTCTTGAATGACGAGTCTTCGCGTGTAGTAAATATACCCTGTCGCATATTGAAACAACAGAATAACACGCGAAAGTGATGTTAAGTCGTTCAATTAAGTTGTAACAAAACCCTAATCGAGAATGTTGGTGTTTTGAATTCAGGTGAACTTTTTTTGATGCTTTAGAAAAAGCCAGTATTTATCTTTGCGCCAGTGATATCCGTTTTTTTGTTCTGTACTTTGACTTCGTCTTTCGTTGTTTTTTAATTGCGTTCAAATTTTTTCAAACAACAGTAAAACAAGCTATACACACTTTACTTGGTACTGTTTTTCAGTTGCACTCACTACAAGGTACAAAAACACAATTAGCAGTATTTTAGTTTTACGATCGGCTTTTATGTCAAAAACGCTTTAATTACCTGTGTAGTTTTGTTTTACGGCGACACAGTTTTTTTGTGTTTTGTTTCTTTTTATTCTTCTTGTTGTACTGCATAATATACTGTAACATACTCTATGCAGTTGCTTTGCGTATATACGCGCCTAATTTCCCTCATGACTAATTAATTCCCGTCACGTCATGAGTTGTTTATTTTTTTGACGCGTGTTTAGTTTACCTGCCATGAATTTGACGGTTCAAATAGCGTTGTTGTTTGGTACGCTTGTTTTTAAAAGTAAAATAATTTGCTAACCATAAAAATAGTGGTACACCTTCTTGCGATCACTGCAGAACCATTGTACACTACAACGCGAGGTATTATTTTATAATAATTTGAAATAAAACCTTCTCACATCACCTTAGGTTGTACTGTAAATAATGTGAACCTCACAGCAGCTGCAAGCCGAGACTTTGAAACGATATTATCACCAAGTCCTGATTGTTTCGACAACGGCTATTGTATGAACTTTTATTGTGTCTGCTTTTCTGGTACAGGTGGTCCAGATTGCAGCAACAACAACACTGGTACGTAAAAAAGAAAACAAAGTTTCTCCATGTTATTTTCATACAATCCCAAAAAACTTTCTAAAGCTAGCTTTAATCTTACGTTTTCTTCCAGCAAACGCTACCTGCGCTCAGCTACCTGTTGCAAGTACTTTCAATATAGATGGTGGTGCTTGTGAGTCAGTACAGGGACTAGTACCAGAGGTCCACTATCCTCCTGCAGCCTTTTTACCAAATGGAGACGCAGAAATATTTATTAAAGTACCAGCGCATGGTGAAGATGTTATTAATAATGTCAAACCTCTTTGGACTACTATAGAACTTGGAGGTGGTGTTTGTGATTTTCCTAGTGCTAATTGGGATGACAAGTACTGCGGTTTATCCGAAGCTGGCGATCTAACTGATGAATATCATTTTCTCATGTCTTTCAACGATGCTCAAACTGCTGGTTGTGTTCCAGAAGCTATTTGTTACACTAATAACGGTTCGTTTCTATCTTTCTCCGATTCTTTTTTTGCTTTTTCTCTAACTTTGCGGTTAAGATACTGTTGTATCTTGTAATGAAACTGAGCCAAATCATCCTTGCTTTGAGTACAATGAAGATGGAGAGCAATATAATGCTCCTTGTGTTAAGAAATTTTCGCCAACAATCACGATAACGAGAGCATACCAGATAGGCACTTGTGTTAGAAAGATAGTGCATAGTGGTGTTTACTCCAAAGTTCTCCCATTTATTCCGAGGACTGATCAAGGATCTCTTGCCGTAGGCTTACCACCTCAATTAAACGCTTCAGCCCTCATCTCAAAGCTTGTTTATACTACAAACAATGATGCTTGGACACTAGAGATTCTTGCAAGCGCTATGGAAGGCTGGGAGCTTCAGGCTAACCCTGTACTTTCTCCTGAGATTAAAGCTGTAGATACTGGCAGTTTACTTGCTATCTACACAGTTGCTAAACCTGTTAACAGCGTACAGGTGCGTAGTTTGTTGGGTTTTTATTGTTTGATTCCGTTTCAGTACAGTTAAGTCTTATACTTTTTTTGTAGACTGTTAGCGCTCAAATCACTCGTTGTGATACGCTTTCTGTAGAACGTACTTACTCTTACAACAACTTGGAGTATTGTCGTACTGGTTCATGCACGAATGAAGGTGTTAGCTTGCAAGTCAGACTACTAGGTTCTTCATGCAATGGAGACGCAGTATTCGTAGTTACTGCTGAAGCTCTTTTTACAACGACTCAGTCTGACTTTCAAACAAAGCAAGCCACTTTTATCTCAGACGATGATGGCCGTATATACTTCAAATTTGAAGTATCTACAAATGCCTTCGGTCTTCCTCTCGAGAGTGTCCGTATTGTAAACTTACAAGCAAAGACAACTGGTGAATCTTTTAAACAATTCGACATGGAAGAAGCAGTTTTCGTAAACAAGTATGTCTTTTTTGGCTTGCACCTCTGCTTGTTGTGTCAGTTAGCTTATAATTTTTGTGTAGCGTAGCTGACTGTGATCTCGAAACTGTTGTTTGCTGGTCTGTACCAGCAGATGGCTTGGCTGCCCTTGTTAACAACGGAGCTCCTTTACAAGCTAATCAAATTGGTATGGTGGAAGATTTAGTTTTTTTTTGTATGAATGGTTTGCTAACAAGTTTTAATTAGGTGTGAACGTAAACGTTCGTGCTTCCGCTGAAATTTTCTTTGGTGGCTTGGGAAAACGTTCAAAACGTGATTCAATATCTCAAGTTGATTCTAATCAACGACAAGTAGAGTTCTTTATTCAGCTACAAGGCATCTCAAATAAAGTACGTACCTTACATGCCGCGAGTTTAATTATAGATGGAATTGTCCATTTTTTTATTTAACATTTGTACCAACACTATCACCTGACCTGGTTGTTTACATCCATAGTAGGATGTTTTAAACTTTTTTTTTGCGTATTTTTTTCACGTCGTTGACTTTTTTTTAGAAAACTGCTCTTTGGATCTATATTGTACCAGCAGCTATTATATTGATTCTGGTTTTTGTCGTACTAGTGCTTGTAATCATTTTCACATACAAGTACAGACAACAGACAGAAGAAGGAAACCAACTACGTGCACGCGTAGCACAATCCTTCATTGGAAAGCTTAATCTGGGATCATCGAAGCGAGAGAGGCGCAAACGTCGTCCAAATCGTTCCAAACCTGAGCGTAATCGCTCATCAAAGGTCTTAACTACTAAAGACAGAGAAACGGGAAGAGATATGTTTGTAGATATGGAGAACATGGTTGATGAAGAAAGGGAACGAGAGGAAGAAATTCAAAGACAAGTTGAGCTAAAACTCACCAAAAACCATCAATTTGACCGTATTAACCTTGGCACTGCTAATTCTAAGAAGAAGGCTGGCCGTTCTGCAATGTCAAAGAGTCTTTTCGAAGGTCCTAACTAAATTAAGAATATAGTTTTCTAGAAGTACTTGATTTAGCGAGTAAAAAAAAAAAGAGAAAAAAAAACCCTTTGCATCTTGTATCTAAAATAAAAAAAACCCTTGCAACATTTGATTTTTGGAAGTAAGATTATTGTTTGACAATTTTCAAAACTATCTCTGGACAAGATCAACAAAACACAAATATGTTTACTTCTTTGAAAGACACAATTGAGATGTTCTGATAAGATCTATGGACTAGATGTCAGATCTGTGATGTTCTGATGAAACTTGGTTGCACGTTGGCAGCATCGCTTTAGACAATTTTATTTAAAATTACGAAATGTTTTGTTTTTTTTACAGGATTTTGAGACGCTTTTGCTCACTCCAACCATCTTAAGCTTTAATTGCTATTGTAGACATGTAGCTAGGATTATGTACTTATTGGCACAAAACCCATTTAATGATTCGTTTATGCTGTGCCGAGGAAACGTACGACAGTCAAAGCTATAATGTTGTTCAAAACACACTTTTTCCGTTAAAAATTTCAGAACTTCAGCTGCCTATTATTAATACAAGAACTTATACGGTACCTATTTCTTTACATACACAATTATCCACTTGGAGTTTAATGAAACTTTTTCGAAAAACATTTTGCATTCGCTAAAAAATAAGTTGTCAAACCGCAGATTTTAAAACGCAACTTAAAATAGTATATTTAGAATTAAACATGGCTGAAAGCAAAAGGCTCATTGTTGGTGGTGTTAAAACATACAAAATAAACCTTGACGGTACGTTTCTAAAAAAAAAGTATGCTATAAACGTATTAAATGCCTCAGATCCACCTGGAACGCGATGGAATGCAGTAATAGACGATTATGGCCATAAATTCAAACCTATTTTAAAAGACATGAAGAAAGACATGGCTGTACGTTCACTATCATATACAGACCTATTATAGCCGTTGACGATATTTTTAAGGATGTTTTGGGTAAAATGAAGGCGTATCTACTTCAAAAGGCTGTTTCGACTGTAATGAAAGGTAAAAAGCTTGCTACAACATGAACATAATCGAATTCGACCTTCTTTTCACTTTTAGATCACTCTAAGCAAAACACAATTGCTGTGATGCACCATTTGACTTAACTAACTTTAAAACAGGTGCAGCAGGGCTAGGTATGGTTTATTACGCCCAAGAACTCAAGGGAATCGCAGCACGTGCCAATATCGATTTGGGTACTTTCAGTCCGACACAATTCTGTTTTTGTGCTTACAAAAAAAACTACATGCAGGTTTGGGCATTCTTCTTCAATTAGTTTACGAAGCAAGTTCGTGTTGCACTAGTATTGTTGTTGAAGGTGAAGATGGAACACCATACCATATACGTACTATGGACTGGGGTACGTACTGAGGCTTGGATGCCTGCTAATAGAGTTGCTTGTTTGAAAACGGATTTTTTCCCTTTTTTTTTCTCCTGTTTCAATCTACAAGCACGTGATTAATTTGTGTGTTAGGTATGGATTTTTTGAATTCATTGACCATACAAGTACACTTTTATAAAGGTGGAAAATTCCGTTATTCAGCAACAACGTGGTAAGTTGTGACTTATTTTAATTGTAAGATTGGTTTTTTTTTTCTTATTTTTTTACAAGGGCCGGCTATGTTGGTGTACTCACAGGTATGAGGCCAGGTAAATGCTCAGTATCTGTTAATTTCCGTGATACTGGTGGCTCTTTTTGGACAAATGTAAAAAAGGTATCAAGGCCAGAGTTCATTTTTGTTTTAGTATGGAATTAATTTAATTTTTATCTTCAGGCTGTTACTTCTCGTTGGCCTGTAGGATTTTTAGTTCGTGAAGTTTTAGATGATGCCAAATCATTTGACCAAGCTGTTTCATGGTTAGCAACATCTGGTCTTATCGCTCCATGCTATTTTACAGTTGCAGGTACATACCCTGTTTATGAATATTCATAAATCTTAAACATTTCATTTTAGGTCCAAAAAAAGGACAAGCAGTTCTCTTGACTCGAAGACAAGAAACTGAAGGAAAGAGATGGACTTTAGAAGACGATGGTTCTATCGTTCAAACTAATATGGGTACTTGTTCTTCTTTTTTTGAAGAGTAGTTGACACATTCTCTTAATTCTTTTATTTACTCTTTTTTTCTTTCTTGCAGATTTCTGGAGCGACGATCCAAATGAAGATATTTTGGATTCTCTAGAAAGACGAGCTTTGGCACATTCTTATATCCCTAAAATAAAACAAGTAAATGAAGAAAACCTATGGAAGATGATGTCAGGTATGTTTTGTTTCAAAACCAAATCAAAAAAAAAAAAAACAGAAGAAAACAAGAAAGTTCTCGAGCTTTTGAACAACCACGCTCAATCTTACTTTTTTAGTTGATCCGATCATGAATAGTATTACTATATACGGAACATTTATGAACCCGGCAAGCGGCATATTACATACACGTGTTCCCGTCGATAACTCTTTTGTTCCTTTTACTGATGATGGAAGTTTTAAACATGATTGGATTGATGCAAGAGAACCTGGCAAATCTGGTACTGTTATTGAGCCATGGGTTAAACCAGTTAAACCAACCAAGAAAAAGGCGGTTTCCAAAAAAAAAACATAAGTTCAAAGGCTCACACAAGAGAAAAATGCTCATCCCGTATCATTAACCATATAAATAAACTTAGATATCAACTTGCTTCGGTTTTATTTTTACAAGTCAAATTGTATCCTGTGTCTTTTCCTGATATATTCCACTACATGAACATGGCTGTCACGAGCAGCCAAGTCTAATCCATTTAGTCCGTCATGATCCCTAATATTCAAGCTAGCTCCATTTGATAATAAAAGTTGAACACAATCTAATCTCCCTTCTTCACAACAAAGCATAAGTGCTGTTTTACCATCTTCTTCATTAATATCATTAATATATACACCTTCCCTAATAGCAAGCAATGTCTTTTCTTTACACTGAAATAAACCTTCTGCTCCAAAGAGTTCTTTAGAGAACAACAAGTATAAAAAAACTCTTGGATTGTTTATATCACATCCATGATCTAAAAGAAGTTTCATTCCTTCAACAGTACCATGTAATGCTGCTTTTAAAATAAGGCTATCAGTTAAGTGAGGTAACACGTGTTTTCTAGATATTATAGCTCTTGTTTTTGATAAGTCTTTCTTTTCAGCATAATTAATAAGAAAAGTTAATAGAGGGATATCATCACAACCACAAGGTATGCTGTGCCATACACCTGGTTTATCTTCACTAATACTCCAAAATATATCAGCCCCATCGTCCAGAAACGTTTTTATTAGCGAGAAACCTCTTTTTTTCATTTCTTTGTCTGTTGAAGTAGCTGTAGCGTGTATAAGGCATACAAGGATAGAGCCTTGACCGAAAAGGTAGTTTGGATCTTTTACGTTCTCGTAAAATGTTTCATAGTGATCTATGCGGTGTAAAAGCATTGGCGTGAATTGTTTGCCATTCTTGAGGTTTAATTTAAACTCTGAGTCTTTAAATTCTTCTTTCCCGCTGTCTTCACTTGTCATTTTCTCCGCGGAATGATGCGTCTTACTTATAGCAATTAAGCCACTTCAAAAAAAAAAGGGAAATATTAGTAATGTGGCTGAAGCTCAAGCATATCGCTTCTTCAACCACAATGTCTAAAAACCAATGATCAATGGAGACAATACACATTGCGCTAATGACAGTGAATAGAAAATGCCCTGCCAGTTATATTTGAATGGAAGCTGGGAGTTAATTAATTGCTTCCAATTTTGACATACTTTGGGCTTAATTCAGGAGGAAAACTGCAAGCACACAAGCCATCAATTAAAATAAATAGATAAGCCGTTGCATCGTTTTAGTAAGTCACAAAAAGGTTGATTGTTGTTTTGAAGAACATTGTTTCAAATTACTTTGTCCATTAATCCATAGGCGGTTTTCATACTATTACAGTATTTGTGTCAAAGAGAGTTGTTTCTCTTTGCTTTGATAACTTTGATACGTTCACTGATAGTGAATCCAAGTTCTTCTAAAGTATGTCCTTCAACATCAGTCACTCTAACTACCACATCGTTCATCAATGACCCAAGTTCCTGTGCTCTTTTATATTCAATACCCACTTTTACAAGTCTTCCCTTCCAATCAGTGTCTTTATTTGACTTGAGCTGTTGGTATGTTGAACTCACTGAAGGAGAACTGAAAGTCGTCTAAATGACGTTGATACTTAATAAGTAATTGAAGTTAGACTACCTTTGTTTCATTCATGGAACTATCTTTTTCTATCCATGAATTTGTGGGTAGTGCATCATCTATCATAGATGGATATAAGAACCTAGCATTGTTTACATTGTCGGCACTATCACTTTGTCCATCAAACTACAAGCACAGATGAGATACTGTAAACTCTTTACACATACCTTATTAGCATTCTCTTCTCGGTTTGGTGGTACTTTAATGGCTTCAAGGGCATCTTGAATGATATCTATGTGCTCAGGACAATCTCCAAACTTGGTGTATTCACGATTGGGATCAACAAGTAATTTTGACAAATACTTGTCTTTGGGGTCTTCTTTCAACTCCGTATCCATCTCATTTGCATTGTCATTATAGACTGTTGACATGTTAGAATTTAGTTTGATTGGTTCTTGAGTATTGACAACAGCAGGTGGCCGACTGTGCTCAGTCTCAAGACAGCCTTTCATACTACCATTATTATCATTCGCAATTACTGGTGTCTTGTCAATTAACTCAATATCATCCTAGAAAAAGGAATCAGAGCCAGTTAGCATATTTCTTTTATGCTGGTGCCTTTTTGTTCCAAAAAAAATTAGCAACAGAGGAAAGAAAGGACTTTTTGCTATTTGGTTTTGGAGTAACAACAGGCAATAGGATTTGTTCGTCTTCTTCACTTGATGTTGAAAGCAGCTCTGGGTCTTGAGCACCATTCACTTCTTTATATTTTTTGACTACTTCTTTAGCTAGGAACAAAGTACACTCTTCTAGGCTTGGATCTTCTTTTGCTGATAATTCAAACCATGTGAGGAAGCCATGTTTTTCGCAGAACTGTTTCATCTCATCATTGTTTTTGTTAAACTGACTTGAATCTCCCCCATCAATCTAAACTTGTCAGATCTTCAAGTATTACTTTCAAAGTGAGAAACATCAAAATATTGACAAGTACTTTATTTAGAAGAAGTATAGTTGGAATAGCATCATCAGTGCCTGGGAAGAAGACGTTGTTGTTTAAATATTGTTGCCAAGTTAGCATCGCTTTAAAGCTAGAATTACTTTTAACATCACAAACTACAATAGCCCCTAAAGCAGACTTGCAGTACACCTAATAATTGTTATAAACAACATGAAAACAACCGACTTCATTGTACTCTTTTACAGTGTGAAAAATTCTCTCCGTCTAAATGATGTTATAAGTATCAAAAAGAAATAGCTCCAAGCGAACCTGCAATATCCTAAAATACAAGTTAAAACACGTGATTATTTCACAGTACAATACTTACCCACAGCTGTAGACGTATAGTAGTGCCATCAACTGTTACCGGTCTCCACGCAAAATCTACACCAATCTAATTCGAAGGCTAAGACAAGAAAAAAACATTGTTTTGTTGCAGTTCCGTATGGTGTTAATTAAATAATAGACTGATGGTTGTACATACTGTGGCTTTATAAGAAGAGGAGAAAATGCCACGTGCAAACTGTTTTATAATCACAGTTTTAAGTGATGATTTCCCTGTAAGAAAAATAAACAAAAACACGTGACATTAAAAGTGGAAGTACCGACAATGAGCACTTTTACAATTTTATTTTGTTTTTCTTCTGCTGATTCTGATTCAGACTACATTACGACAATTAGCTTTCGAACACCACCAATCGTTATAAACGGCACATTATAACATATTGCTGTTTTTGTACAACACAGGATACGTACCATTTGGGATGATTAAAACGAAATTAACTATCATTCAAGTCTTGTAGAGTCAACCCAGGCCTACAAGACTCCTATGTAAAGGCCACAACTTTAAAAAAAACAAAACGTAGTAATTTACTATTCACTTTAGTGACCTTATATACACAAGTCTTTACAAACTGTAAGAAAGTTTTTTTTTTCTTCTTCTTTTTTTTTCTTTTCCTTTAATTATTGAGACGCCACTTCTTCGCTTTGCTTACTCTCAGACTGACCTTCCTCCCGCTGCTTAATCCTCGTTGATAATATATGAGCGAGATAATGATAAAACCTTGCTTCCATTGAAGGATAATACTCGAATAAAATCTCAAGGTAGTACTTCTCAATACAGTTTACCATAGTATCATCTTTTGATGCAATAATTGACGCAGATGCATTCTTCTCACTTGGGTTCAAGTACGACTATTAGGAAAAGAAAAAATTAGCCAACAGTTTGCCATCAATCACAAAAGAGAGAAAAAATCTTTCAAAGGAAAAAAAATACAGAAAGGTTTAAGTTCACGTACAATTTCACCAAACATACTGCCTTCCTTGATTTCACCAACAGCAGTATCTTCTCCGTCCATATTCTTCCTTACCAGACAAGATCCAGCACCAACTTGGTAAATACAAGGTACCTCAGTGCCTTAAAAAGAGAAAAATGAGTAAACAAATAAAAATGAAGAAAAAAAAAATGTACCTTCAAGAATGACTGCCTCTCTTTCTTCTAATGTTTGGGTATAAGAACCACGAGCAATAAGCTTCCAATCTTGTTCTGATGGTAGCCCAAGCATATTTTCTGACTCAGCAGTAGCTTGTTGTCCCTTTCGCACTTCATTCTTAACAGATGGATTGCGTCGTAATTCCATGCTTGTCTCATCAGATTTGAGACTAGATGTCTGCTTATTCGTTGCCTTACGGCTCCATAAATCAGTAATGAAACTCAAGGCTTCATCTCTGTTATGGAAGGAATCAAAGCGGTACTACAAACTATATTAAGCAAACAAAGAAAACAACAAAACTCAAAACGTACTGTCTTGCTTCCACCATGAACATGACTAACATTATGTCCACGTGAACGCCCTTTCCTGACCTATACAAAATAAATAAACAACCGAATAAACAACACAACTTCAATGTCTTCAGAACAAAGAAAAAAAAAAAAAGAAACATACCTCAATACCCTTTCTACCAAAACCAACAATCTCGTTTATATCACTGAAAGGTATGACTTCTTTAGTACGACTTCCAAAGGCTTTAGCTAGATACGACAAATATTTTCCGGAAACAAATAACGACCCGCTTCCAATAGTTCCTTTGAGCTGGCACCGGTAATCTATCAAACAAACTAAGTAAGATACAAAGGGAATCGTCCTCAAAAAAAGAAAAAAAAAGTTGGTGGCCGTACCCCAGATGACTACTTCTCCTGTTAAACCAAAATTAGTCCTAAACAACTCAGATCGCTCATTCTCTTCGTCAACAGGCTCAGACTAATAATATTAAGTATCACATAAATAAGATTCGCTTCGCGTACTGGTGTGTCTTCCTCTTTGTCTGATTTTTTGTCCTTAGAGTGCAAGGAACTAAGACGTAAGCCTAATTTACGCGCTAAAATGTGATACAACTTCTTGCCGAGATCAAGATTTTTTTGACAAAGTTTCAACACAGAATCAATTTCTATAACCTACAGGGACGCGTAAGCTTTTTTTTGGTAACAATCAGCCACAACACATACCCACAACTTTGACTGTTCATCAGCAACAATTTGCGCAGTCACAGTGCCCTACGAAGGTTAGATTAAAGCAGTTCAAACGTATTAAAACAACGCACTCTCTGAGATCGCAGCAACATGGAGATCTCGCCGAAATATTGATCTTTGCCCATAAAAGCGACAGTTTTGAGTTTCCCTTCTATCTCCTTCTCAACACGAACCTTTCCTGACTGAATCTACAAAAAATGTTAAAGCTTGAAATAGGTTGCAGTATTGGACAGTACCTTGAATAAATGCGTGTTGACCTTACCAAACGCCAATACAACCGCATTTTTCTTAAACTCCGTGAGAGTTGCACCAGCACTAAGGAGTACATCCCAATCATGCTTGGAGAGGTTTTGCTGTACGCTAAAATAAAAGTTACGCTCTTGAAACAAAATTAGCTAACATACTGTGTCCCTGGAGTAATGCCCTTAGTCTTTGAACCACGAGACTTACTGTTACCAAGAGTTGGTGTTCTGGAGAGTTGTTAATTTTTTTGAAAAGCAACTACGCGTGTAGAGCAATACATACAGAATAATAATATAATACAGAGGAGTAATATTATATGGGATATATATGGTGGGAGGAAGACGTCGTGATAGGTAGAGAGTTACGATACCTTTGTTTGTCAGATAAATCATCGTGAGAATCACGTAGAGCAGCAATTGCCCAACTAACGCGATCATGACTAAATACCTGTCCAGAGCCTAGATATTCCTGAATCTTGAGTGCTGGCTTCAAATTGTAGTATCCTAAAAGCAAAACAGCGTGAGCGCTCTTAACTCCTTCTACAACAATAAAAATCACCTGTAAATCGTAGTGCAAGCCGAATTTCATGAGCTACTTTGCGTATCTTATCCCAATTCAGCCAACCTGTCTCCTTTAACGTTGTTTTGAGTACTTCCTCAATTGCTGCCAAGTTTTGACATACAGGCGCTAAAAAAACAGCAATAAACACAAGTGAAACAATGCTATAATGAAAGCGTACAAATCAGAGGCATGCAAGCTTCACTGTTTGGCAATCCCTCGACATAATTTCTGTAATTCTCGTATTTGCCGTTAGGACTCATAAATTCAGTCAGTTCGTCAAAGTTCTCTTTAACTCTTTGAGACTTGTAGACAATCTAAACAACAAAAATAGTTAATATCGTTGCTGAAGAAGAGCAAAAAAAGACTCCACAAACTACGCACCTCCCACGTTTGTTTAAGTTTAGAGATAGCACTAGAGTGCAAGCAACTGAGTACATTCATTAACCCATTAAAGTTATTGAACTTTCTCAATTCAACAGCTATTTCTATCAACTTTGTAATAACTTGTGATGCTTCTAATTTCATTGTTTTTCTAAGAATGAGGGTACTAAACCAATTTGACATCTACAGTACAAAAAAGTAAGCTCTTGTAACAAAATATCACATAAATTACATACTCTGTTATTGTGATCAATGAGACCTGTGACATTTGGCGCAAGAGTCTTATCTTTACCACCAAAGTTACCTACGCTTATGTAAGCAATGATAACATAGGTACAGCTTTTAGTTAAACTTACCCTTTTGGAATTCTTTTGGACGTATTTTTTTGTACAATGTTTGTTCCATGAGCGTGAGTTGTCTAGCAATTTCCAAGGAATCTAACTCCTCCCAAGTGACACCAAATTTTGGCAATACAGATCTTTGCAAAAAAATTAGTACACAGTGAAAGAGATTAAAGTATTTACAAACAATTCAACTAAAACATACTCTGGCGCATCTCCTCCTGCTACAGGAATAGATTCAGGAATCTTAAGTACGAGATCACTAGCAACATCTGGTTGATACGTCTTCAGATCAAATTGTACAAAATGGGCACAAGTCCTACACATCAATGAGAAAATGAAGAAAAAGTAGAGTAGGAATTTAAAACAAAAGAAAAAAAAATTACCTGGTCAAATCTGAAAACCAGTCAGGTCGTACTTCGAGCCACCTCTCAAAAAAGTCAAGTGATGGTCTTGAAGCTCCTGGCCTGTCCTCTTTACGCCTACGATTAAATTAAACAACAATACATCACTAATATAAGTAATACTTTGTATGTGACATGGCGTCTTTGTATGCGTTACGCATGTGATCGAGTAAGTCAGCTGATTCAATAGAGTATTGATACGTCAACAGAAAATCTTCACGGAAGGAAGAAAAACTGGCAGGTCCCATTAATATGCGCAAAGGGTCTATGTATACTTTAGTTAAAGCCTCAAACATGGTAAACGCACGGTGTTCATCAGAGAATAGCAAACCGAGCATATTCTCTTTTGATATAGCCTGTAATTCAACAGAGTTTGATCTAGATGTGTCTAACATCCACATTTTCGTCTCCTCAATGGCAAGTTGCTTCCACCTTAATGGTTTGTAAGAAATTGTGTAATCCAGACGAAATAGCGCACCTTTCGCTCTCTGGATCGAACAATGGTATAAGATAAGCCAATCCATGAGCATCTAACCAAAGTATGGTCTTCTCGATTGCCCATCCAGCAGGTAACTCTTCAATTTTACCTAGTTGTCACTATTAATCTAAAATATCAACAACTTCCTAGGAGTACCTTTGTATCGTCTTCCAAAGGACGTCAAAGAAGGTACAATACCAAGTGCAGTGCGCTAATAGTGTCAATAACAACAAACTGTGGGCGAGAAATGACTTTAGCGAACCTGGCTTAGGTCTCTCGATTTTGAACGACTAGGTTTCTTTACGTTCAAGTTTCTCGTTACTTTTCTTGTTTTCTCTAATCCAGGTATTGATGGCTTTCTACCAACAGCTACAAGAACGAGTAAATACAACGTCTAAGTTTTAAGACCAAAAATGGCACCTCTCAAATTGCCGCTGCTGTTCTTGCGCTTCCCTGACGCTAAAGGCGCAGCGTCTTTGGCTTTCAATTCTTTTTTCAAGGACTTTCGTCTAGCCTTCTTTTCTCGCTTCTCAAGCTCTTTCTTGAGCGTTGCTATTTGGTCTTCCAGCTTTGAAATGGTATCACTGTCAACAGCTTCTGGCTTTGTAGCATTCTCGTCATCTGGTTCACCCGAACCGCTTTCGGTTTCCCCACGGTACTTGGCTAGCTTACTCTCTAATTCTGCACTTTTTGCCTTTTCTTCGCGCAACTGCTCTAAAACTGCATTGGTAGTCTTGCGTTCGTTCTTAAAACATGTTAGAAGCAAGCACAGCTTAAAATTGGCCATACATCAATTTGGCTGACAGTATCTTCTAACTTCTGTTTCCAGCTTTTGACAAGGTCCATTAAAGTTTTAGCTCTATTCAGTATTAATGTCACAGCATTTTATTCTGAGTGCACCTTTTTCTAAGCTCCAAAGCATTATTACGCCACTTTGTAACCTCATTTGATAGGTCCGCCTGAAAGTAATTAGATGCTCAGAATTAATAATTCGGTATCAATCGCGATTTTTTGTCGTATAGCGCCATACGTTCTGCGTGAGAGCGCAGCGACGGTTTTTCGGTTCCATTGCGGTAGTTTTAGCGATCTTGGGTGCTTACCTTTGTCTTTCCAGACAGCTCTTCGTTCTCCATTGAAACTTCGCTTCGTTGTTATGGTGAATTATGCTGATGTCTCCTTCCAATATAACTGCTTCTGAAAATAGCCCAATTGCCTATCAACTATACTGCGTTGTTGAGCTAGTTAAAGTCAATTGCGGGCAATATTTACGCTTTCTTTTGTATTCCAGCTAAGAAAAAAAGATTGAAGTGCAAATAAAAAAAAGTCAGCTCATTTATTACACAATCAGGTCGATTTCCTCAAAAAGTGTACAACGCTCTTTGAAACCGCGCCACATAACTAAAAATATGCCCAATAGTGGTTTTTGACATTTTGTGAAAATAAAACTGAATTGTATTGGTGCGTTGTAATACGTTTCTTTACCTCCCTTTGAGCTTTCAGTGTCCTTCTACGACCAGTTTGACTTAATGCCGCTCGATAATTGGCATTGTTAAGCTAGTTTGTCAAGTTACAAGTCATTTTGTAAATTGTAACAAACGATGGTCAGGACAAACTGATTTTGGAGCATGTTTCTTTCCTGGGTCGCCCAGCGAGGCTTGCTTGCAGCTAGTTCTGGCAAGAAAGCAAAATTTTTTGTTCACGCGTCTAAAACGGCCTAGACACAAATATATTAAAGACCTTTGACCTACAGGTCAAAAAAACAATTATTGTGGAGGTTGTAAACTATTTGAAGCGAGATCCGCTAACGACGAGGGATGTGCTCACTAGTGGCGCACACGTGCAGTGGGCTATGGAGTGCATCGGTCAGGCTTTTGCGCTTCCATTAGAAGACAATTTGGACGTGATACAAGACGCAATGGCGGTTTATAGACAATGGATATTGAGGAGAGAAGAGCGGCCAGACACTATCAACTCGAATAAAGAGCAGTATTTCTTACAGGTTTAGAAACACCATGGATACGATTACTTACTAACTGACGGTACTGTAGACTATGTTTGCGCATTTTTCGCTGCTTTTTGAACCTCGTAAATCTCAAACCGAAAACGTACGCTTGCTCGCTTTCTCAGCCGTAGGCGGTGCTATGGAGAATATTCGTAGTTGTAACGGTTGTAGGGTTTGGAACATCAAGTTCAATTATGTGCAGAAGTACTCACTAAAATATATCGACGTGTTAGCAGAGGATCAGAAGACGTACAAATTATTTACTACTTCCATAAAAAAAACCAAAAATGGTGACATTTGCAAAATAGGATTTGCTTCTTTCAGATCAGACGTGGTCGTATTTACTCAGACTTCTACTTGGTATAGTAGATTCGCTATTTAAAAATCAAGGAACAGAAAATACTTCTGGTCCAAGTTTATCAAGCCTCATCCCGTTGGCTTTGAAAGTACGCAACGATTTTTATTGATAAAGAAAAAGAAGAAAAATAGAAGTTAATATTAGAGTAACTTTTTTGCAACTGTTTAGTTTTTTTTTTTGAAACATTTGGTTCTGCGTTAATATAATTGAATAGGTCCTCTTAGAGGTATGGTTGAAATCGGATACAACTAGTTCCACGTTATGGCAAGCTCTTGAGCTATTGGCTCGCGGTTGGGCGAAGGATAAGGTCCACATTTTTGTTGTGCATTTTCATGAAATAGTTGAATATTTTTTGTTAATATTATCGTTCAGACAACAATATCTCATTGGAGCGCTGTGTGTAATGGTTTAACAATGAGAGTCCTTAATTTGATTTATGGCCCTGATTATGGAACATCCCATGTCATGATACATTTCAAACTAAACAAACAAGTTGTTGGGTACATTATTTTAAATTTTTGTTATTTTATTTTTTGGCACTGACAGTTGGTTGTAGGGAGGATCTAGGCGTTACTGTAATAGAGATGGATCCTGATCAAGTATACTATTGTTGGTATCGCATGCTTCGTATCCTAAAACCTCACTATCAAGAGATTTAAAATGCACATTCTTGTCCTTGACAAAAAAACCAGATATTTTAGGTAATCCTTGTGAGATTCAAGAAGCTGATATATTCCGTCTTGCGTTTGAGAATATATATGATCTAGTAGGACTTTACTTAGAAGTAAGCAACCTACAACAACAAAGAAGGGTACTTATTTTTTATTACTATTATCAATGTTGCTTTTATTCGCTTATTTAAATACATTACAGGCTGCGTATCGAAAAAATTTGACGCCTAGGGCTTTGGTTCAACTTACAAAGAAAAAAGAAATTGATTCACCACGTTCAAGGCAACCAAAGGTAATAGCGCCAAGAGGAAATACATTGCTTCATATTTTTGGAGGCTGGCTATTTGAGGCTGTACTGGCAAATTATAAAGGGTGCGATGAACAGTTTTGTTTTTTATTATTTTGTGTTTCATTGAGTGTTGGCGTCATATTGATTTATCTTATTTATTTTAATTTTATAGGTTCGAAGAAGGCACTGCGCTCGCTTGTTCCGCATTGTGTAAAATATTTTGTAATCTAACGGACAAAGAGACTTTCCTTCCTGAGTACCTAGCGAGCTTCTATACTTGTATTAGTAGGGTAAGTGTTGAATTGGGTTTTAAAGAATTCTGTCTCTTGCTAATAAATTAAAAGGTGTTGGAAACGGGCGACGTCGATGATAAAGTCGTACAAGCTATTTTAAAAGATTGTGGAACTCTGTTTATAAAAGAGTTGCAAGGTTCGGTCACTTTGTTTCAAGGTGTATTTGTAACGCTTGTATATAGGTGGCAATGTGCTCATTCCCTTTTTTGTTTATAATTTTTCGAAAGTTTGGGTATGCGCGTAGTTGGATTTTCTTTACATGTATTTAAACTAATTAATCTTAGCGTGAATATTATCCTTCTCTATCTCAAGTTAAATTGTCATGTTTGGATATTATTACTACATTGATTTCACTTCCAAATCATATGCAGGACGCGAAATTGTACTCTAAACTGTCGAATCAAATCTCGTATGGAGCGAACTTAAAAGCCGACATTAAGTCGTACTGTGATGTACGTTACTATGCTACTACTCATTTTGTTTTTAAATCTTATGTTTGTCGTAGTTGACCTATCATTTCAAATTTATTTTCATGAGCGCGTTGGATAATGAACGATCATCTCTTTGTGTTCAAAAGCTGTTATGGTCATTGAATCTGTTTATTCATGATTTACTGAGAGGAGGACGAGGTTAGTTGTAGTATTTTCTTTAATATGCGTTTCTAATCTGTACAGGTTCTCGTGTACCTTCATATGGAGAATGGGTGTTTAAATGCATCACAAAGGTTGGTGTTTAGTACATTTAAACGAGTACTTATTGTAATAGCTTCTACGAAATGTTCGTGGACAATATTGGGCATCAGAGGCAACAAATACAGCATTTGATATGCTGCAAGCTTTGACGAGCATAAGCGAGCATCTACCTGGTGATTTACGCACGCGTGTATGTGATATCATAGATTCGATTGCTTTGATAGCAACTAACCTTTGCTTTGCAGGTACCTTGTCGCATTATAAACGAAGTCTCTCTTTGGGTGTTGGATTGTGCTACAAAGATTGGTACAATGCAAAGCCAAGGGCTTGATGCTCAAATAGCTGAGCTCGAAGGGATGATGATAAATGCGTATTCTGTTCTTGCAGATTGGAGTATTGTAGCAGGTCAGCTAAAGGTAGACCTAACTGCTAGATTGGGTTGTAATGATGGCCGACCAACTGATGGGCCTGAAGAACAATCACCACTTCAAACATTATTGCAAGCTGTTACATATGGTATTCATGAATGGTCTCCGCTTGGGCAGGAGATTTCAGCACGTAGACAGTTATCCTTACGTGTGCAGGTATGTCTATTATTTTTGCAAAATCTTGTTACTTACTTTATCCAAAGAAAGCTGCTAGTTTTGTTTTGTTGAATTTGTTGAATAATTTTGAATGTTTCCCAACTACGAGTGGTGCTCATAGGATGTCCTCTGAGCTAACTGAAGACGATGTACTACAAATCGTTAGTAGCCGGTATGGTCAACTTGTTAACGATCTAAAAAAAAGCCTAAATATTTTTTCTGTTTTAGGCTCTCATCACAAACAAACCAAAAGATTGACACACGCCAATACGTTCGTTATTTTGTGGTAGATGAAGCCACTACTATCACGATCATTGACGTCCCAAGCGTTAAAGAAGAGCATAGTACGTGTTTCCTTAAAGATGAAATAATATTAATTTAATGTCACTCCTAGTGCCGTTGTGTGTATTGATTATTAGAAATAAATGCGGTAAATACGTGTGGACAGCTAACTTGAAGTATTTTGATAAAGCAGGAGAAGCAGTATGTCCAAAAAAATCTGTTCTTTTTCTAAGCTTTATTTTAGACACCAGATAGTGTTGTTGTTCCTAGCGCAAAGTTATGTACAAAACCAATCAATTGCGCTACTTATGATGGGTATTTAAAGCTAGTTGCTTGGTTTATATTAATGCTTTGGTTAGGAAGCCTACTGATACTGCTGGTGGTACTTTACAGGATACATTAAAGCGGTACTGGGACAGGGACGATGAGGAAAACTCGTTCGCTGATGATGCGTTGGAAGCTTCAAATAACGAAAGCAAGCGTTTAATGGAGACCAATTATGGGTATGTGGTACACACAAGGTTAAGAAGTCTTATTTTTTTTATGTAGATTGAGTTCTGATATTGCGTTCAAACCGCCTAAGAAACCTGATGTTTATGACTCTGAGTGTAAATTTCAATATGCTAGGATTTTGTTAACACATCTGGTAAGTGATAACTGGTCGTTCATTCGTGTTTATGTTTTACTGTTTAGGGTCTGCTTTCACCTCAAAATATTGGCCGTATAGGTATTCTAGATAGCGCCAAGAAGGATTCAAGTACTAATGGTAACTTGCATGCTGCATTGAGGGAGCTAGATAAGATATCAGAGTATGTTTTTTTTCTTTTTTTTTTTTTGTTTATTCATAACTGGTGCACAGACGTGAGACAATGACTATCTCTGTTGTCTATGCTAAGCGTGGTCAGAAAGCTGAATATGAAATGCTCTTAAACAAGGGCTCTTCAGATTATCAAGACTTTATTTCAGGCTTAGGATGGGGTGTACGCATACATTGATTTGTTTTTGAGCTTGTGACAAAATTGTTTACTTTTTTTTTTCCAAATAGGTGAAATTAGCCGAACATTCTGGTTACACTGGGTCACTTGAAAAGCGAAAGTTTGTGGGTGATGTTGCTCCTTACTATGCCGATTATCGTACAGAGGTTATATTCTTGGTTGCTACCTTAATGCGAGAGCAATTGAAGCGAGACAAATCTGATAAGCGAAGTGAGGATGCAGATGTCAAAGTTGGTATGTTAAACAATTAACTAAAGGTTGTTTTATCCTTATTCCTACTGCTAGATATGCGTGAGCTGTTCAAAGAAAAGAAAAAGGCGATATCACGAACACTTGTAACGTTGTTCTGGATGGAAGATGAAGAAGACTACAATACAAACTTCTTCAGAGACCGTGAGAAGGAGTTAAAGGAAGCAAAGTCTTCAGATATAGAGAAAAAGTCTCGTACGCGTAAAGGTGATCAACTACCTGAGAAGACAGTGTCAGATCCAAATGATCTTACTGTTAATAAGAAACGTAAGACTGTGAAGAGGTTCGTTTTAGGCTTTTTTTTTTATTTGAACGCTAGTTTGCTTATAATATTACTGCAATAGACGGGAACCACTACATATTATTATTGTACCTCTTAAGAGTGCGTTGTATCGTATTATTATTCAAAATAAGGAAGGCCGAGTAAGATTGTTTTTAAACTACAGTGGTTTTGTATTATTTACTCATTTCTCAACTCTAGAGCGTTTCTGGAGGTCCTCTGAATACGAACATGGTAGTTAGTAAATCTACACTTGCTCAGATGGTACGAAGTACCGCTATAAATCTCTACCGAACTGCGCAAGCGGCGTTGGACAGAAAAGAGGCAAAATCAGGGTATGAGATGATTTAAACAAATGTATCAGTCATCTAATACGTAGTATAGATACACAACACGACAGTCCAAGATTATAGACTTAGTGCGCCGGTTCCGTCGTGATGTAGAAAGAGACAATTTTTACACCTCCCTCTTTGTAAAATACACGAGGTATCATGATATTTGCTTTATTCCAAGGTGCTAACCTGTTTAAAATGAAGAGCTGGAAAACGAGTCTCTGGTCGTCGAAGAAATATAAAGGTTGGAGAGAGTGGAACAACTGTTCGATTAAAGATTCATCTGCCTGTCGGTAGAGTAACCACTGTTATGCTGCCAGCAACGGATACATTGAGATCTGTTCTTGACAATGTTTGTAAATCTGGTGGTAAAGGTACACTCAAGTTTTTTGTTTGTTTGAAACGTTTTGACTTACTTGGTAAAAAGGTAATTTGAGTATAAATCGATTCATACCACGTGATATGAGCGGTAATGAACTACCTCTTTCGAAGACTGTTGGTCAACTACATACAAAGGAAATAACCTTTAAGGACGAGAAGGGTACTTTAAAAGTTTTTTTTTCGTATTTGTTGTTTCTTATTTTTTTGGTTTAGCCTTCAAGATACATCTACCTCAAGGGTTTAAATCAGTCTTGTATGATCCAGACAAGACAGTTCGTCAAGTGCTTGGAAAAGCATTTGCTACACGACAGGATATATCACTTGATAAGTTCATTGCCAAGGATCCAAGTGGCAATGAAATCGACCTGGATATAACCTTACGGCAGTATGGTAAAAATGACATAATGTTTAGAGAGAAGAGAAAGGGTGACAAGAGTGATAAGAGTGAAAAAAGTATTGACTTTAAAGATAAAAAGGAGTCAAAGGAAAAATCTGCCAAGTCCGAAAAGAGGTTAAACAAATTTCCACTTGAGAAAGCGGGTTCTGGAAAGATCAATACAAAGGCTGATAAAGACAAACACACAAAGTCTGATAAAGACAAGTCTACAAAGGCCGACAAGGACAAATCCGCCAAGTCTGAAAAAGACAAATCAACAAAGGCTGAAAAAGATAAATCAACAAAGGCTGAAAAGGACAAATCAACAAAGGCTGATTATAAGGATAAATCTACAAAATTGGACAAATCCACAAAATTCGAAAAGGATAAATCCACAAAGGCCGAAAAGAGATCAAAGAAGGAATTTCCGCTTGAAAGAGGTAATTCTGGAAAGGTGAACACAAAAAGTAGTCTAAAGGAAAAAGACAAAAAATACAGTAAGCAGTAGAGAAAAAAAATGAAAGAAAAAAAAAAAACAAAGAAATATTTATCTCAACCATGACTTCCTTTTACTTTTTTTTTTTGATTCAAAGAAAACATCTCATTTACTCGCTCGTGTTTAGTTGAAGCATAATAAAGAATCTCAATTGTTGTTGATACTTACAGTGCTTCAACTTCTCAAAAGGGTGTCTTTTTTTTTTTCTCGTGCAATTTGATTTCTTTGCTTGTATACTTCTTCTTTATTACTATTATGTATCTATCTGTATTTTAGAACAACAGCGTCTTTCAGTTTCGGCACCAGCAACACCGCGTAAAAGAACGGAGTTAAAAATGTTTTCAATACATCTATCAAACGGTCAAATAAGGTACCTGCGTTGAACTGGTTAGTTAGCGTTTGTTTGTGGGAGATTTTTCCAACGCACTGATTTTTTAGCTCTCGGCAGTATGAGTTACACAAGGACAAGCCCCTACGTGTTATATTGGAGAGGTTGTGTGCGTCTCGAGTAGATGTCTCAATGTCTTTTGAAGCAAGAGATTTTGAAGGTCATCTTCTCAACATTGATATGTCAATGGCAGAACTAGGTGTTCGTAATATATCGTTTACAAAACCAACAAAAGGGAAAAGAGCAAAAGAGAAATCACAATGAGAAAATGAAAAAAAAAAAAAAATAAACAATGTCAGCTGAAGATTATCGATGAGTAGTTGGATGTGACACTTCTTGACATCCTTTTATTCCTTTTATTTACATCATTATCGCTTTTTGAAATAGTCTAAAGCGTCTTCCGCTCCTAGTAAGCGAGGTGACTGAGTTGTATGATAAAACTATTGTATCGGTAAAAGTAAGGCAAGCAACTTCCCTGTCACCGCGTACAACTATCCTATGTTTCTGTTGTGTTGTGTATTCAAAAGTACTCGTTTTAAAAACCGTTTCTGCTATGTCTTTCATTGGTTACATTCTTGGTGGAACCCTTCTTGTTTATTCCACTTGTATGTGTTTTTTAGGCCGTACGCTTGTGCAACACGCCAAGGAACTACTTATTATTATAAAAGGAAGTAGTTTCTCGGATTTACAGCATTTTTACCGTTGTTCACTGTTATTTGCTCGTTTCTTGTTTTTTTAGGAACGCGTATAGTACACCTTAGAACATTGCGAACTTTTCGAAATGATTTAGGAACACCATTAAGCTGTTTATCTACGTATGCATACAAATTTCTTGAACTATTCTTAATTGAAATTAGGGAACTTCCTGACATTTCATTCACTGTCCATAAAGTACAAGGTATACGCAAAAGCCAGAATATTGTATCTGTTCATATTACAGACGCTGCTTTCTCAGTGTCAGTTTCTTGTTATTTTACACAAGCAAAGAGAAGAAACTGCAGAGACTTGTATGATTTGGTAGAGGGCCAAGTCGGCACTCTAAATCTACCTGTCACACCACGTGCTCGTAATGTATACTGTTGATTCTAACCAATAAACAAGCTTTCAAAGCCTTTTCTTTTCCTTTGCCATTTAACCTGAGTAGCAGGTACTACTGTGTTTTAGTTCCAAAAGTTAATAATAAAAACATGCGCAACTTTTCCTAGAACCAAGTTTTGATGCTAAAAAATTTGCCTTGTCAACTCTTAATGCTTTGACAGACACGCATAGGCGAGCGTTGTCAATACAAATAACGAAGATACCTTCTAACCATACAACAATAGGATCTACAATCATGAACGAAGGTACTTTTTTATTTACGTTGGCTGCAAAAAATAACAAAGAATGTAATGTTACATTGCTGTGAGTATATGTCATGTCATATATATTGTATCATTTAATCTACTTGCAGATATCTTACACATAGAATCTAGTATTAAATGTGCTTCCTCTGTTACATGCTTACTCTGTCTTGCTATATTTTGTTTTGTTTTCATGATTATAGTTGATATATTATTATATTGATTAATCACAATAAGCTTTGCTAGTTCCATTTTATCTGGATGATTTCCATTCTTAAATGGTTTATCATTACCACACTACAACAAGTATCAGTAAAACAATCATTTAAGGTATACAAATGAGCACAATAGACTTTGAAGTAAAGTTTTTAGTTAAAAAAGTAACTCTTTTGAGTTTGTATTCAAATGTTGTTAAGGCACCCTCACAAAGAACAAATTGGTTAATTTTAGGCGATGCCGTTAGTATTGAGATTAAAAAAAAGACGAAACGTACTTGTGGTATCACACTTCGTAGTGAATTTGCTTCCTAAAGGATATTGACTTTTTTCATTAGGTTGCTATTTCCGTACTGCTTTAACACGTCGAACCACATCATGTGTTACACGCACGTGCGTTATTGTAAGCCAATTTGTTCTTTTGTATACTAAGTAACGTAAGTTACCCATTACTCTATCACATAATCCATATATCTCCGATCGCAGTGTATCTAAAGCTCTAAGTCGAAAAGTGTGAGTTTTAATTTATCTTCATTTTCTCTGTGTACTTGTCAATGACTGGTGCGTTTGATTCCTTTATGTGTATTGGTCTCTGTAAAGTATCCATAGTTGATGGACTTGGCTTTACACTCATCTGGGATCGAGTGGTGCTAGAATTTCTACAAGAAACCGAAATGAGCTTAAATAGGAAAAAAACTACTCGTTTTGGCAATTAAACATACGCTACTTCTTCGTCCATTACTTCCAGCTCTTCTATTTCCCTCTCAAATTCATCCAGTAGTGTTGACACGTCTGATATCGACGACTCAACTGAAAAAAAAATAACATTAGATGAAAGCTCGTAATCATACTTGTGAGCTTGTTTTCTTTGCGTTGTCATCAAGTTTAATTAGGAAGTTTGGTTGAACGACAAAAAAAGTCCTACGATTTTTGTAGATTGTACCTCTAGCTGGCTTGTGGTTGAACTTCAATTCGTGTTTCTCATACCTATATTACATGATTAAACGGTATAGTACAATTGGTGATGTAATTACCACTTTTGTCCACCTTTACTTTGGGCCATTTGCGTAGCTTCCCATTCCGCTTGCTCTCTCTAACGTTTGCGTTAAACTTATAACAAAATCTACGTAGTTGTACGTCTGCTTGTGCTCTAGTTATATCTTTAGCACCTACAAGCACAGGCGAAGGTCCTATACATCAATTACACAAAAAAACGTAGTGAGTTTTATCATACCGGCTTCTTCTACGTAGTCTGAAGAGGACATCTTCATGAGTCCCTTAACATCGTATTCTTTCTTCTTCATTTTGCGCTAGCTTGTTGTAATTTGAAAAATGTGCTAATTTCCTAGCAAGTCATAAAAAGGTATCTAACCCACGGAGCAAAAATCAACCCCACTGTGTATTGGCTCAGCGGAAATATATTAAAGTCTACAAGCATACTTATTAAACACTTATAATGAATACGTACGTTTAAATGCTTTGATGCTTATATTAAAGTATAATGGAGCGCTATTGCAATTCTGGCAGGCTATAAAAACATCCTATTTTTGATAATCGAAGATTTAATGATGCTGATTACCTTTTAGTACTCTATGGCATGAAAGAATAGATCCTACAACATCAAAAGTATTTTTTGGAAGCTCACAAACTGGAGTTTGCCAATGGACTAAACCAACCGAGGGAGTAACGTACGACGCTAAATTGACAATAAAAATTCAAAATTTAAGCGTTTTCAAAGGACCAAAGCAGCGCCTGCTTATTTTGCGTTGTGGGAAGAAACGTACAAAATTCCCTTCTTCGTTGACAATAAAACAAACGAGAAATCATGGCAACTCCCCGAGGTATTTTCATCCCAACGATTTTTTTGATTTCGAAAAGCTTAAAACCACTTCCTTATAGGGCATGTTTGCTATACCATTCTCATCGTGGGATGATAGCTTCATGAATAAGTACTTGGCCGAAGAGAAAAAGCCACCTCCTCAGCCAATCGCTAAAATCCCACAAAGGGATTCACTACAGCAACAGCAGCATTCAGTAAGTGCTGCTTCGATTAACAGTAGAACAAAAAAGGATTCTGTATGTCACTCTTCTCACGTACAGTTGACGCAATTAACACTTTGTTTAGGCATCTACTATACAAAAGAGGAGATCATTCGGTAGTTCAAGTAGTGGTAATGTACGCGCTGGTTCTATCAGCCTATCACCTGGACAGCCCCGTGCAAACACGTCAAAGTCATCAAAACAAAATTTTCGCTCTGTACGTTGATAAGAAATCAAAAAAAAAAACCAAACAGTTGACATGTTGATTTCTTACTATTGGTATAGACAGTGGCTGTAATGACAAATGCGAATGCTCATCCTAGCCTTGCTACATCACCTCGCATAAAGAATGAGTTGAAAGAAGGTACAGATATTATATATGAAGGAAGTTTATTTGTTGCTTATTTTTCATTCAGAGATCAACTTGTTTCAGTTGCAAGGTTATGCACAAAAGTATTTTAAAACCAAAAAACGTGGTATCCTAAGACGTAAAGTACCTGTTGACGAGATGTTAAAATGGCAGGCTGTACGTTTCCCGTTAAACAACAACACGACTGTTTTTTGTTTTGCTTATTTTTTGTTTTTTTTAGACTGCCATCTCTGCTCCTCTATTGAAGCTTAAGTCTTCTCTTGCTAAAGTTGCTGTATCTAACTTTAAGAGCTTAATGATGTACATGGGTGATAGACCTTCTAAAATGAATGTAAATGTACTGGCACAGAGGATGATCGAAAGAGCCATAAAAACCCCTGAAATGAGGGATGAGATGTATTGCCAGGTTTGTAAGCAACTCAATGGCAATCCGAATGAGTACGATTAAATCATTTTATTGTTCACTGCTCACTATGTCTTAGAGATAGTCTCAGCAGAGGATGGGGTCTAATGTGTATATTCACAACTACATTCCCTCCAAGTCGTAATTTGGAGTCGTTTTTAACAAAGTATTTGAGCGAGCATTTAAAAATGCCAGATGAGCGTCTAGCTAAGTGTGCCAAGTACTGTGGACGCTGGCTCAGTAAAGTAACACTAGGAGGTACTCATTGATGGTATATTGGCTATCACTTACCTTCTTCAATAGGTGTTAAAGTAGCTCGACCATCTTCAAAGGACTTGCAAGCCATTACAGTGCGTCATCTTTTTTTTTGCAAGAAGATTTAGTTTATTTTACTCACCAATGCTTAGGAGGCTCCTTTTAAGTATGTGTTGTTCGGTAGCAGTCTAGAGAGTACTATGCATGTACAAGGTCAAACACGACCTGAATTAGAACTTCCTCTTGTTCTTACTAGTATTTGTGATAAGATTAAAGAATGTGGTGGATTTCAAACCGAGGTATTCAAAAAAAAACTTTGACACAAGAACTTGTGTGTGGTTCTGACAAGTGATTAGGGCTTGTTTCGTGTTCCAGGAGACGCTGCTCAAATGCGTCTTTTGAAAGATCAGCTTAATGCTGGTGATTACACTTTAGATTGTGATGATACTTTCACTCTTGGATCTCTATTGAAGCTATACTTGAGGTACCTAGTCTTTTTTTGGACAGTGTCAATTTGATGAAAGGATTTACTTTATTTTTTAGAGAGCTAGAAGATCCTCTCTTTGTCGATAGTGTATACGATGAGTGTATCAATTGCGGTAAAACTGATAATGCTATTGGATGCATGGCAGTCATGAATCAACTACCTGAAATTAACCAAAAGGTATAGTTGAGGTTTTCTGTCTAAAACCAAGTTTTTTCTGAAAGAGATTTTTTTTTTAGGTTGCTTTTTACATTCTCGACTTTTTGTACGATCTATCAAAACCTGAGCACGTTGCACGTACAAAAATGCCTGTTGAGAATCTGGCTTTGGTTCTTGCACCAAGTTTCTTACGTTGTCCTTCTGAGAAAAATTCTATGACAAACTATAAACACGAACAAACGTTTCTGCGATGTTTAATACTGGGACAGAGCATGCAGTAAAGTGTAATCTACAATATTTGTGACATAAAAATAAAAAATAAAGTAATCCCTCCAAATATTACCTCTATTCATCATCTTTCGCGTATTATTACGTTTTATCTGTAGTACTATACTTGGAAAAGCGGTTTAGGAGCATACTTGGAAAAGAGTTGCGAGTTAAAGGGAGAAAGTTGTCATTTTACTAAAATGGAAAAATTGAGTTTTCTGAGCTCTTAATTTACTTGAGAAAATGCTCGGTTTGGGTCTATGAGCAACACTGGGGAGCGTGTCATATCGTGCACACTGTGCGGCACAGTACCTTGGTTGACTTTCTGTGAAAGCTTCGCAAAGATTGGGGAACTATAAACTCAAAGGTGACGCCGAAAACACGCTAGTATTCAAAATGGCGGAACCAAAAAAGCGCAGCAGCATCTCTATTGCTATACCAGAGACTGATAGAAAGTCTGGAGCTAATGGAAAGCCTTTTACTGTACGTGTAGAAACATTATTCGTTGTTGAATGTAGTTGTAGGTTTTTTGTATTACCTTGAAGGTAGACGACAAGAAATGGAAGGTTTGGAAGCGGTTTTCCGATTTTGCGCAACTACATAACTGGGTACACTTGTTTAACGCACTAACAAGCTCTGACGCCAACGTAGGTTAAAGAAAATTATCCAAATAGCGTAAAAGGTCTTGGACAGTTTCCATCCAAATTCACATGGTTTAAAAGCGCTGATTCTGTTGATGAACAACGCAAAGGAATATTACCAGACTATCTACAAAAATTGGTTAAGGTCCCAGAGCTTTACAAGGCATTCGAAGTGCAACAGTTTCTCCAAATCAAACAACACGTAAGTATAAACGCATTTGGCAAGTCCATTTCCTCTTCCAAGCAAAAAAACTAAGACAATTTTACGAGAATTAAAACCTTAACGGATGTCTTTTTTACGTTATTTAACGTTCTATTAGATATACGGTACAATAAAATTTGGAGCACAACAAGGTCAGCTTTGGATTAAATTGATAGAATGTAAAGAACTCACTGGTGACCCAAAACAAGGTATAATTTTGTATTTCAGTGCTTTTCTTTCTTGTTTGGAATGGAGGAAAATATCTCAAAAATTCTGTTAAAAATTGACGTGTTTTGTAGAGTCTGTTGTCCTTCTTCAGTCTTTAGTGCCTTTAAGCTCTAATACAAAAGCACGTAAAGCCCTAGAGAGTGAGAAGTTCCCTGGCGCTATTGCTCCTGTTGTACGTGCTGAGTTTTTTGACGAAACTTTTTGTTAACAAGAACTAGTTCAATGATGAGTATATTCTATCTATTACAGATCGTACACTTCCTATCTTATTTAAAGTATTCGCTTGTCGTACATTCAAGGCAAATATTCCTCTTGGACGTACAGAATTTGATTTACATGGTTTAAAAGACCATGAACTTCAAGATCTTTGGTTCAAACTATCGGTACGTGGTTAACGCTTGTAGTAAAATTCATTGAAAGCTACACGTCATTTTGAGAATCAAAGATACTGAAATTTGCTCTTAGGATGCTACAGCTGGTAGTTTAAGGGCACTATTCCGTTTTACGCCAATGCCAGTGTCAAGTCATAGAAAAGAGCAGTCATACATCAAACTACCTAAATTCCGTCTAGTTCTAGATAGAGGAACCTTCTATCCCGGTGAGGTATGTTATTGCAAACGTTTGCTTCTATTTCTTCGTTTTTTTCTACAAAGAGCTCAAATGATTAGCTCGTCACTGGTATGGTTGTATGGAACGTTGGTAAGCCTAAAAAGGCCAGAAATGTATACGTCGAGTTTAGGGGTTATCAAAAAACATGGTGGCAAGAACACTACCAAGAGAACTACAGAGATGCAAATGGTAACATGGCTACACGTACAAAAACAGTAACCTACACGGAAACATACTACTTTTATGATGTCCGCTTGGTTCTATGGAGTGGTCAAGGCGCTGTACGTTAAAAATAATCACAAACAAGTAGTTTACGTGCTTACTTTCTGTTGTAGAAACAAATAGGCAGTGGCAGCTACGTGTGGCCATTCTCCTTCCAATTACCTCTTAATCTACCACCTACATTCAGATCTCACTCTGGGTATGCTTTCGATTACTTTTTAAACTTCATAATCACTTTTGTGTTCTTATTTCTTTTTAGATGGAATACTTATACTTGCTGTGCACATATTGATAGACCAATGGGTATCGATAAGAAAATACACTCTGAACTTGACATCAAAGTGAACTACCAAAGGTAACTTAATTACACCGACTTAGCCTATTTTTACATTTTGTTCGCTCTTCGTCAGTTTGTTAACTTCTTTCGTCATAGTTTCTTCCCAGAACCTCTTATTACAATGAGATCAAAACATCTTCCTTTCAGAAGTGCAGGTGAAGTTATTAACATGCAAGCATACATGTCTGATAATGTTGCTTACATTGGGCAAAATCAAACATTGTACCTTGTCATCGATAACCACTCTTCTAAGATGGTGAAATATGCTAAAGTACATCTTCATGGATACAAAAAGTGCTATGCAAGAGGAAGACACAAGCACTTTGAATTTTCTCCATTCAGAGATACTATTAAAGGTAAACAAACTTTTTTCATTTGGTTTTTTGTTGCTCACTATTATTTTGTTTCAGCCGGATTCCCTGTTCCACCTGGTTCTCAACAATCCTTCGCTATCACGTTCCCTATCCCATTCCAATCACCTCCATCATTATCAGCCATGAACTCCCCTCTTATTCGTATACATTATGAGCTACATGTAACTTGCGGTGTATCAGGTAAATAGCTTACTAATTATCTTATCTTTTCTTTACTAATCATTTTTCCTTTAGGTTTCTTAACTGGTAATGTGAGCACAAAGATTCCAGTAATAGTCGGACACATACCACCACCAATTCTTGCAAGTATTGTACCACCTACTACTATACAAGGACCGCCATGTCAATTACGTCCTCTCGAGTACAATGGCCCTGTTGGAGCTCCTCCACCTCCACCAAGTCCAGACCAATTTTTCAGACACTACGGTATGGGCGTTGAAACAAGAGAGTACAAAGAAGGCTCAGGTCCTAAATTACCTAATGGATCTGGTCTACAATGCCAGGTCGTTCCAGGTGCACAAGCGCCTCCACCACCTTCCCTTGCCCCACAATATGGTAACACATTGGGTGCAATGCCATCGTACGTTATTTTAAAATCATCACGCTTAAAAGCTTCGTTCAACTTTACTTTGACTAATGTTTTACAATAGAGCTCCTGCTCAGGAACCTATCTCTCCAGTGCCAGGTATGGGACAACCTGGTATGGCACCTCCAGGTCAACAAGGATATCCTCCACAGCAAGGATACCCACAACAACCAGTACCAGGAATGGGTCAACCACAGCAACCGTACCCAGGACAAGGTCAACCTGGTATGCCACCTCCAGGTCAACAAGGGTACCCTCCACAACAACCGTACCCAGGCCAAGGCCAACCTGGTATGGCACCTCCAGGTCAACCGGGATATCCTCCACAGCAAGGATACAACCAACAGCCTCCTCCAGGCCAACAAGGATACCCTCCACAACCCGTACCCAGGCCAAGGTCAACCTGGTATGCAACCTCAAGGTCAACCGCAACAACCACCAGTGCCTGGACCTCAGTAAATGTATTATCAAAACCAAAACACATTTTTTTCTTGTATTCTAAATCCATTTACTTTTTTTGGATAAATAAACAACAGGAATGGATACACTGCTTAATGTTCAGACGATTTACTTCGAGTACGCGCTTGCAAGTTGTCGCGGCCGCTTTGTCGGTTATGTAATTTACTTTCTCTTTCATTGTGTAGTACGGGTAGTGTAATTGAGTTGTTGAACGACCTGTAGACAACAAGCTAAGCGTGCAAATTATTTCGTCCTTTGTTTTTCTTCAAGTCAGATTCGGATGTTGTTTCGTACGAAAGGAAGGCGAAGACATTCGTTTCTTTCGCAGTTAATAATTACCTTCCACTGATCGTGACGTCTTGTCATTTCGAAACAACATGTTGCCATTTTTGTACGGTCTCACGTATGGTAGCAGCAAGCTGTAGATGGGACGCGTCAAGACTATTTTACTTAAATTTACAAGCTGACACAGCGATAATTGGGGTTTTTATGGCTTGTAACAGACCATTGGATTTGTTTTAGTTTTAGACTTCGTCTTCTTTGAGAAGCATGTTTGGAATGCCGTTGGAAATTGGAAAAACACGCCCAGTTTCTTTACAGGTGAGTGTACCTTCAACAACGTCTACCTGAGTTGTATTAGATGCGAATTGTTTCAAAATAATACAATTTAAATTAATAATATGCTATTATGACGTATACGTACGTTAAATAGCGCGTGGTGGAATACTTTTAGAAACTCTTCGTTTGATTCTGCGTTATCAGGTAGAGTATCTGGTAACTCATTGTACTCCACCTAATTGTTATTAGAGACGCGTAGGAGTGTATTTTTCTATTGTTTTTACTAAATTACACGTACAGCTTTTGCAGCAGCTACAAGAACTTCATATTCAACTTTACGAAGCATAGCAACAGCCATTTCTGGTTCAAACTCTTTTTCTTTCTGTTCTACTTTTGTAGCTTGTAAAATAAGAGGGTACTTATCTGTTACTTTAGGTAGATTGCATTGGAGGAAGTTATGCGTAATGAGTCTCATTGTTTGTTGTATGCTTTTGTTGAAAATTACTTTCACTGACTTGAGAAGGTGACAATAGAAAATGTAAGATTCTACATAACAAAACTTGTAAAGAGGACGTTTCCCAAGCTAAGGCTTGTGTTGTACTATATAAGTAACGCGAAGCGTGCTCGACTACAGTAAAACATAGTCAAATAAACAAACATAGAAAATGAAAGAACAATAAAAGTGTGAGGAAAAGGTAGGAAATTTTGGCTTCCAGGTAAGAACAGCGTTCTTGCACAATCAATAGGAAAATTTTCTCCAGTCAGTACTGTATCTGCCACAAATCATAGTTGGAGCAAGTGGTTAAAAACTTGTAGCATAATGATAGTTAGTACAGTAGCACTCTACGTAATACAGTTATTAGTTATCTAGAGAAAGCTAATCCCGTTTGGAAGTGGTTTTGGCACCCAAAGCCAAATATCCCAAAATACAAAAACAGGTTCTGAACCACAAGTTGTTTATCAATCCCCAAAAGAACACGTGTGCAAAATGAGCGTAGAATCTCCAAATAACTACCATATCCTAACAGCTGCCTTTCAAGATTGTCTGGGTAACGTTCTACTTCAAAATCGTCTATCTATTAACAACGTCGCGCTAGCGAACGCCCAGAAGGTAGCATACCCTGCTCTCTCTTCAGGGTCGTTAGAAAATTACTCGACAGCCATAACTAGAAGCCTCTTTGCCCATACGGCACCCTTGACATCAATGAGAATAGCGATGAGAAGAATTCAGCTTCGCTGTACGATATCTCTTTTCTTAATGCTTTATTTTCTTACCGTACTTTAGCACCTACAGGTATACATTCAAATATTCAAGAGGAAGAAAATGACTTGGCTTGGGATGACGCACGTGAACATTTAATTTTTCTAAACGTCATTCCAAAAAAACTTTTTTTTTATATTTTGCTTTTCAACATTGCTTGCGATGTACGTCGTGTACCTCACTAACACAGTGTTAAGGATGATGATGATGACGACGACGATGATGATGAACCTGAGCTTGACGAGAAGACTCTTAAGAAGCTCAAGAAACTGCAGAAGAAAAAGGGCAAGAAGTTCAAGAAGCAAACTAAAAAGAGCGCTAAGAAGAAAAAAAAATATGACAAGAAACAAAAGAAGCGCGGAGAAAAAAAGATTTTAAAGTTAACTGGTACAATACCACCATCTTTTAAAGAATAATTTTCTGTCCATCAAACCTCAAAAACAAATTAAAAAAAAAACTGCACCACAGACACCCTCCTATATTAAACTCTTTTTTTAGATAAACTATTGGATCTAGACACTTCATTTGCTAATCTAGTACCAGCACTAGCAATGAACTCAATGTGTGAGTCCGACGAAAAGTAAGTCACGTTTTTTTTTTTGGTTTTTTCATAAATTATGATAAAAATTGAATCAATGGTTAATACTGTACTAGGTGCTCTGCATTGAGTGATTTGGCAGGAGATCATCTTCTATATGCTTCGTGTATGTATTCTCAGGCTGAACAGCTGTTCCAATGCTATGATGTTCAAGGACGTGATGCAAAAACGTGTTTCAAGAGCGTTGATTTCGGTATTTGTACAGATGTCCTAAACGCAACAAAAAGATCTGAGCAAGCCCTCATTGATCGCTACTTTAGCGGCGAGAAAGCACCTGAACAGAGCCCATAGATACATTTATTATAAATTCCCTTGTAAGCCCTCACACAAATACAAGAAGAAGACGAAGAAAATCGAAAGATTCCAACAACTGTTCTTGTTGATACCCAAAAACAAAAAAAAACCAAAGAAATAAACCAAACAAGTTTTTGTCTTGCTTGTGCGTCTTGTGTCTTGTGCGATGGAAATAGACTCCGGAAAACTAGTAATAGAGATAATGAATTTCTATTTTAATTTTTTGCTTTGATTACAATGGCTATTATTAAGCCAAAGATGAGAATGATCAATAAGAGCATGATGAGTTTTGTTCGGTATTTTTTTTGACTTTTTGAAGCCGAATCCAACTCTTTCACAGCTACTGTCATATTGTTTTGTGTTTGCTCAATATTGTAATCAATACGATCCAAAATTGTACCCTACAACAAAAGTATGAAAAACGTTTCAAAAAATCCACAAAAAAAAAAAAGAAAACTGAACAACTCCTTAACAAAAAAAGACACTAGTAAGAGTAGCTTCTGTTCTACAAAAATCATTTCATTGTTTTATAAATTATATTTTTCATAAATTTGCGAGTGTAATGCTGTATCCTAAAATGGCGACAGTGCGTTTGACACGTGGAAAAGTCAAAATTTTGTTGGAAAAAAAAAATCGAAAAGGAATTTTTTGCGGTCTTTCAATGTGTTTACCTGATCAACTACAAGCGTTGCCAAATCTTTAAATATCTCAGCTATTTCTGCTATACTTTTATGTATATTTGTAATCTCATTCTCCCTCAGCTCTACTTCTTGTTGTGCAAGCTGTAATGACTGATTTTGTGAAGCATTAAACCCTTTATCATATAACTCAACATCATCATCTTCATCAATTAAAAATTCTTTTCCTGTTTCTTGACGCTTGCGTAAACCTTGATAAAACCATTTAGCATTAAATAAAGAAGGGTACAAAATAGTAGAGATAACGAGAAAATTCAAAAACAAAGCGAAGAAAACGCCCAAACAACAAAAACTTTGGATAATTTTTTTTGACACAAATCCATAAAAACACGTTTCTGTTACCTTGTAGATACTTCTTTTGAGTTGCTCTGAAACCCATCGAAAGCTTTTGTAGACTTGTAGCTAGATTCTTTTTTAAATTATCCTTCATATCCTTGACACTTATAAGTACACAAGTCACAAAGGCGGTCATGACAAAGATAGCCAAAAAAATGGCAAGGATTTTTTTTCTTGTGTTTTTGAGTGCGTACCGCTTCGTTTCCATTGAGCAAATACCCATTTCCTAGTGTAAGCACACGCTCTCTGTTCTTTTGAAACATCTACAGAGTCTCCGGTTAGTGTTAAAAGTCGTAACGTTTTTTTTTTCAAAAAACGAGTTTGCTCCTTGTGTAGAGGTGATTCGCGTACTCTAGTGATTTCTGCTGTGAGTATCTCAATTTGACGTTCTTGTTTGTCTTGATCACCCCATGCTTCTAGTAAATGCTTTTCATGCAGAGTTTCAAGGTTTGTGACTGTTAGACGTTAGATTAACGCTTTTTTTTTGTACTTTCAAATAAAATAGAGTTAAATTATTTTAATAGCCATCAGTGGAGGTATATAGATGGTATGTGGCGCAATGTAAAATATGACGTCGTTTTTTTTGACCAGTAGCCAAAAACCGGGTGGTAATAGTATAGCGAGGTTAATACGCCCACTCTTATCTTTTGTATTGTGTTTTTCGTACGTACCTTTATCTTCAATTCTCCTAATGTCCTGGCGCACTATATTAGCTTCATGTGCCCAGTCTGGGGCAGCTGTATCAGAAAATGGAGAATCAGAAACGTCGTTTAGGGGTATGCCCATCTCCTCGTCGTCTGTCCTTGCTGGATGACGAGCTTTTCGCTGAATAAAGCCATCGCGGTACTCTTTATATAAAATGGTACGTGAACACCAAGCCATCTGTTTTTTGAAAAGAAATTTTTTAATTGCTTACTGGTTTTGACTGCCAAAGTCTTCTTACGTTTTGAGACTCAAACTAAATTGAAGAACTATAGTTAACCGTAATTTTGGCATTATTTTATTTCGAATTGTATTTCACTGACGAGAGTATCACGCGAAATAAATCGTATAAACAAGAATAAAATAAGAAAAGTGGGTTGATTTATTTTTTGTTAGTCATTCTCTTATTTCTTCGTGTATTTGCAACCTTGTTATCACTACCACGCTTTTTTCTCGCATTCATGTTTTTTTGCTTCCAGGGGTACGGTTTCATTGACTCGGTAGCCTTTTTTTTAAGACAAGTCAGACTTCGCGGTTTTGCTCACTTCGGTCACCTTGAGCTTTGGGAATGTCCTCTTGTTTCTCTGTCTCCATTTACCGTAACTATCTTTTAATCTTTCATACTCTTGATGGGAGGTATCTGCGTATACCTAAAGAAAGAAAGCAATGTCAAAAAAAAAAAGAGGTAAAAACCAAGCGCTTTTTTCGCAAGGAAACAAGAAGAGCTCATACCTCCAAGTTTGAAGGAAAGTACGTTATGTAACTGTTGATTTGTGTACTAAGTGAATATGTGTAAGTACGTATATGCGCAGTTAAATAACCCCGTACTGTATCGCTTGTAAGTTATTCTCAATTTTTTCAAGACAGTTCTTTTCGTATTTCGTCAATTCTGACTGCTTCTTGTATGGATCAGCTATGCGGTACAAAATTATTCTATTATACAGATCCCTAATGCTAGCACACCTACAAAAAAATCATTTAGCGATCAAACATGCGAAATAATAGATTCGCAGTTAATTAAACACGTGCCAATTTAAGTGAAAAGTGAAGAATAGTTCGTCTATTAAGAACCCAGATAAGAACTTGTGAGCACTCTCCTTTGGAAATGAATCGATATAATTATGTATCTACAATGTATTAGTAATCTTAAAATGGTTTTACGAAAACGTACAAACACCAAACACGATGATATGACAACGAAATGTTCTGTTCTTAAAACAACTTTTAATATGGAAAAAAAGTAGCTCGTGTCAAATGACTCGGGAACATGTTGATCTTTTAATCTATCTATCCACTGAGGTAATATATTAAAGAGCTCTGGACGGATAGTAAAGGAAAAAAATAAATAACTCAGAAAATGGGAAGTTCCAAACAAAACCGTTTCGTAAGATTTTTGTGGTTTTTTTTTTTGACTTTTTATGTCTTTAGGATACGAGTTACTTGAGCTGTCTTGTGTAAGTTTGTCTTAGAGAACACGAGTTTAACATAAATGTTACTATGGTATTTATGAGAAGATCAGTATCTAAGAAGAGTCACGTACAATAATTCGTTGTTGTTTGCAAGTAATGCCTAAAAAAAAGTTACCGGTGGAGTTTTATCATATTACACGTGCTTTTGATGTTTTTAATGCGGATTTCTGATAGTCCAAAGGAGAAAATTCTCTTATCTTAAACAAGAAAGAATGAACCAATTGATGATACCTAGATAGCAATTGTTAAACAAAAAGTTTAAAAGAAGTTGTTTTTGTTTTTTCATAAAAAGTACCCTGGTATTAGATTGTAAGTTATGTATCCTTGCGTCCAATGATCTATTAACTTGGCCCAATAATATAAAAATACAAAGTACTCTCCAGTTTTCAGTTTAAGGCTACAAAGAAATCAATAAAAAAAAGTTGAAGTTTAACTTACCGTCTAATAAAATCGTCTTGCTGAAGAAGTACAGTGCGTAGCTGCTCTCCAGAAGAACTCATATCTCTCATAATTCTTGTAGTTTCGGCATCATCACAAACAACGCTTATATTATCAAGAATCCACTTCTACACGTGAAGGTGTGAAAAAAATCACGTGCTTTTCAAAAAGTATCTAGTACCGATTGGCAAAAATACATGCCGCATTTTCTGTTTTCTAGAGAGTCCATATCATTTATCATAGCCTCTGATCCTTAGTTAATTTACTAACTGAACTTATAGATACTAAAATAGTGGGAAACAATCATTTTAAGCGTACCAGGTTCTGTGAGTTTGAAGACAAACTGGTTTAGGTCTAATATGGTAAGTTTAAAACTATCAAGAAATGGCTTCGGATTACCTGGATCTTTTGTTGCAGCCTCCTTTTCCTCTTCAGCTGACCTAAAATAATGTTAAGAACACGGATACATCAACTGATACTAAGTTAGTACTCACCATACTGCAGAAAGTATTTTACCAGTAAGGAATCCTAGCCAAAAATACATACGTCCTTTAAAAAAAAAAAGATCAGTAAACTGCTCATTGTTTCTTTATTTTCAAATAAATCAACAAGAAATTAACCACAGTGTTATCTATTAAATGGGTGGTAACCGGTACGTATATTTTTTTTAAGTATAAGTATGAACCGATAGAGAATTATTGTTTGAGACGTACCCATAATTTGGTAACAGAAAATAAACAAACTTTTGTATGCTTTTATACGTTCTTGATAACCAAGCTTTTCTATGACATATACAAATAGCCTAAGTAAGAAGCATTTAAGCTTTGCAAACTGTAATTTTTCTTCTTCAGAAGCAATTATCTTCATACTAGCGTTGGTCTCTAAAATCGAGATTAATACGGTTAAGAAAGACAACAATGTCACGGCTTTTTTGGGTTTTAGAAATCGCTTCAGCTCATAATAATCAACGCTTACATAATGCGAATGTCCCAGTGTCATTTGGGTAATGTGACGCATTGTGTGGAGCGACACCAAAGGTTTTTTTTTAATGTGTTTTTGAATGACGTTATTAAAAAAATACGTACTAATACTTGCTATATCAAGCTCTGAGCGATTGAGCATTGAATTTATAAGGTTATAGAATAATTCTCTATCTGGTAATGGTGCTGAGTCTAAATGGTCTAAAAGCCAATCCAGTACAGTAAGCAAAGTCTCCCTTCCTTTAAACACTTCTTCAGGAGTCAAATAAACTAAAAAAAACATTAATAAATCGTTACTTCTCCGTGGGCATTTATCGACTTATCACGTGGGTGTAACTTCCTGCACGTGTTTTTTAAGACGTGTACATACCAAAACAGCCTTTAAAGAGGTGCGGGACGAGTTGTCTAATGATTTTAGCTGCATCCTCGTACTCCACGAATTTAAGCCTAGAAAACCAGTAAGATTACTATTGAAGGCTGTTTGTTGTACTTTGATGCCATAGAGAACCACTCCAGTGTGAATACCGGTCGGACATCACGCCGTTTACTTACTGGGCTTCTTTTTAGGGCCTCTGCCATTGGTACGCGCACGCTTGAAGTAGCTAGAATTGCGATGACTTGTTTTTGCCTTCAAAAAACGGTCGGAGTCTATGATTTCACGTGTGTTGAAACGGCGCGTTATAAATAAGGTGCTGATAACAAGATATCATTTCTACGGAAAAGATTCATAACTACCTTGATGTAAACATGTGAAACACAATTATTACAGCTCTTAACATAAAATAAGCTGGAGGACGCCTTGCACCAAAAAGTTAGAAAACTCGCTAAAAATTGCTTTGGACTACTATTTGGTGGTGCAACTATCTACACAAACATGGTGCTTGCAGCGAAAAGTAACTGACGAAATCTAGTTGACTAGACCTTGGCTGAAACGGTCCTCCGTTATTTTTAAAGTAAGGGCTACTATTCGCAGTAACCTCCACTCGGCAATGTAGTTTAGCAACGAAGGTTCCCTCAAGCGTACTCATTGTCATCTTTGTCTAACTTTAACAACATATTACGAATAATGTTGAATCCACGTGACCCATTGTGAACGTCACATGCATTTCTCCTTACCTTTTCCACTGTTACAACAAGGCTTGACGTTCAATATACGCTACTGAATACCATGTATACGCCAAAGAAGCTGCTCACTACTACTGGAACCAACTTACAAACTTTGCCAATGGTAATGATTATGTACATAGCCTACACGCACTCTGATCCTATCTTGGTGCCAGTTGTGTTGAAGCGTGTTTCCCGTCAATTCTATGCTTATGTATCAAAGCCTCCAAAAGGTGTCTTGGTCGAACAATGTAAGCGCCTGCAGTGCTACTACCTTTATCCTGTGTATAAAAATCAAAGCATATTTGATTTTTGGTATAACTTTCTGCCAGAGTTCTTTTCGTACAAGAGAATATACCCAGAGAACTTTGAGATTCCTGGCCACCTGTTCCGCAACTTGATACTAGAAATTCTACAAGACTACAAGACTGATTCGTACTTCACTGATGAGGCCGTTCTCGTATTTCAAAGGGCCGCTGAGGGGCATATAAAACAGCGCTTCAAGTGGTACAACGCTACTGAGGAAGAAATAGATCCAGAAGGAGATGTCAAACTGACACTTGAGAATTCGATAAGGGAAAGGCCAGATCATCCCTTTGAAGTAAACGGAGAACCACGTGTCACCTTGAGTCCGGGAGAGTTTACAAAGGTTATGGGAGTGGATGAAAGTGCTGTGGAGGCCCCAGATGCCGAATATATTTACAGTGACCAAGAGGATGACATAGACATTGATTTGCCTAAAAATCCAGATGCAGTACATTTAGGCGGAGACGATGTGATCGAAGTAGACCTTGCCACCTTGAGTGTTAATTTAATAGTCCACAAAAATGATTGTGAAGTTAATACAATGCGTGTCTTAAAAGCACTGGAGAGTCGTCATGGTACATCAGTCTATAGTAGTGTGGATGCATTTGGGATGACAGCATTGCACAATTTAATATCAAATCATGATCCCTATGTTGAATATGATAACATCAACACGCCATTGTATGACCATTTAAAGAAGCACTGTAACAACAACTGGCAGGACTCTTTTGGTCGAACACCAGAGATGGCCTATCACCTGCTATGAGAGAGAGGATTGGATGCCGGTTGATGGCAATGACGACTTTGATGTTACTATCCGTGACAATAGAGGTTGGTCTGTACTGCACCATAGCGCTGGTAGACTTCCATTAAACTTCGATCAGTTCGATGAACAACTCTTTTGGATGTGGTTCCATTTTGGCTACTTTGATTTATTATCACGCTGAAATTCGTGCTTACATCGAGGAGATGAAAGGTCTTTTCAAACCTGATTTACATGGCCGTACAGTCATCTTTAAACTTGCTGAGAGTCGAGTAAAGTTTCCTTATCTTCTTTGCACTACTTCTTTGCTCTAACAAGGAGTTCAATGTGAATCACCAAGATATGAACGGAGATACTGCTCTTATATGCGCTTGCAGGCTGTATAATCCACACCTCATCTTTGTACTTATCTACAACAAAGCTGACACATCAATCAAAAACAACGATGGCAATACTGCGATGGATGTTCTTGAAGAAAAATTACATGTTGAGAAACCGCGAACTATTTCTTTCGAAAATCACGAAAAGTGTATCACGGCACTGAAAGATGCAATCAAGAATGGTCTTGATGATAACATGGAAAAATATCTCAAAGCCTTATCAAGTACTCAAGGGACACCTATGGCCAAGCATATTTATCGTCCAGTGTGGCTTTGAGTATTCACAGTAGGTGCTGAATAACAAAAGTCTTGATTCCATTGACCTACATTGAATAAGCCACATAGAATTATTTAAGCGCCCATAGGTGCATTGCCCTTTGTCTCAAAGAACCCACAATAGATTAATAAAATCGTAAATAAATTTCGTTGCACAGCATAGTTAGAATTTGTCCATTTTTTGAAATGCATTTTGTGCTTTTGTTGCAACAACTACTCTTTGAAATCTAAAAATTAATACTTTTACAGTGGTAGACTTTTTAACACTTACAAGATCATTATATTTACATCATTACACAATAACACTTTTTAGAATGCACCTCTTGAAAGTTTTTGCTATCTGACCGCAACAGATGGTTAAGTTCAACCGCATTTGGCTCAACTATGCGGAAGACGAAGATAAGCTAATTGTCCAAACTAATTTGACACGTTGAAGTTGCAATTGTATTTATTCAAATGTACTACACTATTGATGGATGTATGAGCTGCCTAGGTAAACATGTCTTCCAATAAGTCTTTTTCGAATGGGGCCATGTTTCTAGACGCTTCAATCCCGGTGCCGCCAGGAGCTATGTTGAAAGTGCCAGAATGATACCCAAACACTCTGTTTGAGCCAATACTCCATCCACTAACATGAGCTGGATTCGTGTTCAGTGGGATCCAACCTTGCGTTTGTGCATACGTGAAGAGCTTGTCGTGCTCAGATCGTTGAGTGCCATCGTCGAAACTGCCACCCTTTGCGACTATTGCTTTTGTGCTGTTTGTAGTGTACACTAGCAAACAAGTGTATCCGGTTGTGCTTCTTGGTGGTGTATGTGATGTGTTGCCATCCACCAGAATTTCGTAGTTAGTTGATATTTGCCCTCCGAGCGCTGCCTTGAGTGTTGTCTCGTTTTTTCCCATGTTTGGTTTTAGAGTCGTAGATAAGTTGTTGTTGTTGTGTTGGTTGTAGATTATGATTCTGTTTGGATAAGTAACGAATCACAACTTTTGTAGTATTTGCTCCATTTTTTTATCACGTGTTATGATATCACCGTAACGATGTTTGACTCACAATACAAACGTCACTAAACATTTGCTGCATAAGTTGTACCTTCTGAGAGACGCAGGCCGAGTACGTCGGGTAAAATCCGATTTCAACAAACTTGTTGATAACGTCATAGTTGTTTCAATGAAAGCGCTGGTTCCTAGTGATTAATCGCGTCATTGCGCTTACAGTCTCAAGTACTTCGATTACATTGGCTTCTAGGTTGAGCACGTGAGTAACTAGCCAGTCCTTGCAGTAGGCGCAATCAATAAAGCATTTACAGAAGTTTTTACCATAAGCGTTCGCAGTTCGGTTATCTGCACCCTGTGGGATACCTTGGCACTGTTGTTGTAGCTTACACGTAGTGCAGCTCATGGCAATTGCTACAACGAGCTAAGATTTATCTCCAAATCCAGTCCAAAGGTGGTAGTTTAACGCTATATCTGGCTCAGGTCCCTGAACGTTTCCCCTTATATTGGTATAGAGCATATTAAAATTATGAATGGAGCTTTTTTAAGATGTCGGGCACTCAGAAAAGAAACGTTCTTGTAGTCCTTCAATAAAACTAGGACCCTTTATCACTATCCTGTTGCCTATAACTTGTGAGGTAGTGAATTTACCTCAATAACGCGTGATCACGTGTATTCATTTTGCAAAGAACTTTTTCTACTACAACATCAAATTCGTATGTCTTCGTACTGTATTTGTCCACAAAAAACACAAAGCTTATTAATCAAACTTTTATACACATGAACCCATGGGGTTTTTTAGTTTACACAAATACACGTATTACTAAGTATCATGTACACCCAAAAAAACCCCCCTGAGCTTCAAACTTTTTCTTTTGACAATTATTTTGAGCACATTGTTAGTGTTGATGGGACCGCTTAGTATGCGCATTACCTCCATGCGAGTGAGCGTGATCATTATGTGCATGAGAGTGTCCATGATGATTACTTGTATGAGCATGACCACGATGACTGTCATGTGAATCATGAGAACTTTGCTTAGCAGCAACAGTACTACGAGCATGAGAATGTCCATGATGATTACTTGTATGAGCATGGCCGCGATGACTGTCATGTGAATCGTGAGAACTTTGTTTAGCAGCAACAGCACTACGAGCATGAGCATGCCCATGATGATTATTTGCATGAGCATGCCCGTGATGATTCTCATGCGAATCGTGAGAACTTTGTTTAGCAGCAACAGTAGTACGAGCATGAGAATGACCGTGATTATTGCTTGCATGTGAATGGCCATGGTGGTTATGTGAGTGATTATGCTTATTCGGTTTCACAGGAGGAGCAGCTACACTACAGAAAGAAACTCAATGTAAGAAAAATCATAAACAAATTCCGTTCAAAAAGGCATGACAAAAAGTTGTTTGTGTACGTACAATTTCTTTGGTGCTCTTGCATAAAAGCTACCATCAAGATCTTTATCTATTTGGCATGTAATAGTTATACCCTGGACTGATGAAGCATGCTACGATACATCATTTAGAACAAAAAAAAGCTGATTTTTTGCCATTTGGGAAGAGGGTTTACCTTAATCTGTCTGAGAAGTACTTGTTCATTAGCATGCTTATCTATTACTGTTCTTAAACTACCAACAATTGAATCATCAGTATTAGCCCAAACACGGACTCTATCAACACATATAACTCCAGGCATGGCTTGTATCTATTTTTGCAAAAGACCATTAGAATAACGCACAATAAACTTATCTAGTAAACGTACTTGTTGCTTTACTACATCCATAGAATCTGCAACATGCTCTGGAGCATGTTGTAGAAGTACACTTGCAGTAGACTAGACAAAATAATCAGAAGAAGAAGAAAGCTCTGGTATCGTACAGAGAGTAGTGGCATTACGCTTAATAATATCATTATAGCAACAATAAGTGAGCATAGAGGATCTATACGAAGCCATCCGTATACATCTATAACAATGGACGAAATAATAACACCAATAGATCCCATAGTATCAGCCAAGATATGCAAGAATATTCCTGTAAGATTTGAAGAATGCCCTTGAGAATTTTGTGTTTTAGCAATAAAACTACCTCATAAAAAAACCTAAAAAGTTAGTTACCATGTCCACCACCGTGAGAGTGTCCTAAAGGGCAACTTAGCTGATTTGAATAAAAAAGTATAATAAGATACTGTACCATGACCGCCATGACCATGAGCATGATCATGGAAAGCGAATATACCAATAAGATTAACAACTAACCCAAGAACACTTACTAAAAGTAATCCTACAAACACCGTAAGTTCTGAAAAAAAAAACAATACAAAACACTCTTACGCTCAGTGCTAATATCCTGAGGTACTATAAGACGCTCGATTGACTTGATGAATAGCGTAAAAGCAATAAAGCATAAAAATACACCGTTGACAAAACCGCTCAAAACTTCAATACGTCCAAACCTAATAAAAAGAAAGGTTTAAAAAATGTGTGATGAAGTAGCATTATTAAAATCAGTCATACAAAAGTAAATTTGCTTTTAAATCCGTACCCATATGTATATGTCTTATTAGGACGCCACGCAACAATAACACTTGCCCATAGACCTTTGACTAAAGTCAAAAAAAAAAGAGGAAAAAATCAATACCTAGTGCCAAAGCTGTTGAGTCAAAAAGCATGTGAAAGGCATCACCAATTAATCCAAGGCTATTCGTCCAGAATCCATACATCATCTCAATCTAATAAAGTCAATGAATGGAGAAAAACGAAGAAAGAGAGAAGACATTAAAGCGTACAGCCATGAAAGCAAGGTTTATACAAAGATAAATAAATATTTTTCTTGAATCCGTTTTAGTTAATATTTCGTCTAACACATCACTTAAAGCATCGAATGAGAAAATACTCCTTTCTGAAGTATCTCTTTTATCTGTTTTTGGTAGAAAAACTCTCAATTTATCAGTAAAGAGAAAGTGGTAACCTACAAGACAAAAATAAATACACAGGCAAAAAAACAAAATAGATACACGTGCCTGCGAAAATAAAGATCGCAGAGATAACTGTAGCTATGCCCAAGTTATTCCAACTTCCCAGTACATCAATAAGAGACCCACAAACAAATGAACACAAGAACGTTGTCTTTAGAATACGTGCAGGCTTGAGATTCGTCCTTGAAAAAAAAATTAAGCAAAGACTAGTATTAGTAACAACAAAGGTACCTTGCTGCCGTCTCAACATAGTAATCCAGTACGAAGAACACTAATACTGTAGGAATACATACAGATATAGCAGATAGGAAACTAGTACTTTGAATTGCACTATCCTAAACTAACGGTCAAAAAAAAAAAAAAGAGAAAAAAAGTTTCCATTTTACCGAAAAAAATTGTTTTCCAGCAAGAGGCGTCAAAAGAATAGCTGAGCCGATTATCCCATAAGTGAACAACAATCTATTCTTGTTCTCACATCCAATGAACATTGTACGTAGAATAGACTGCGTGACACTGACATAAAAAGTCAGTATCAAGCACTTTTAAAGTTCCGCTTTTTCTTTCACCAACACAGGAAAACCCTTACCGCGCACGTGCATATCCAATTAGGGCTGCACAAATTAAGCAAATTGCCCCCCAAGTAGACGCTGACATGCTGTTGGATTCGAAGTCCTAATAGCGTATCACTACATGTTAGAATACGCTAAGCGTCTAAGTTGACGCTCTTTTACCTCATTGCTATCTTGTGGTGACGGAGAAAAATAAAACAAGCAACAATAACCCATTAATAATAGCGGTACACCGCGTACAAGCTTTGAGAGAGATATTAGAAAAAAACGAAAAAGAGAATAAAAAATGTGCTAATTTAAATCGTATTCCACGTACCTTGGCGGGTTTAATAGACGTTGTGAGGAATAAAACGAGCAAGTAGTCTGCGTGATCTCCCGAAAGTAAAGTTCTGAAAAGGGTCGATTAACAACGTCATTGAACGTAATTCATTGCTTTGAGCTGTACCGTAAAGGGCCAAAGTACTTCAAACCCAAAAACCAAAAAAATCCGTTGAACAATAGAATGGATGAGTACAGTAGTATTTTAATTGCCTAGGAGCGTCAGACGTCATTTTATTTTATGGAAATGTTGCATACGTCAAGTAATGAGAGGCGATATCGCCATGGGCGGTGTGTTATCGCGAGTATTACGCCTGTAAACAACAAAAGTGTCCAAAAAAATGCTGCAGCCGGATAATGCTGAACAAACAGCAAATTATAGATAAAATAGACTATAAACGAGCGAATGGGCTTCACCACACATAATAATAATAAAAGTTGTCTGACAAGCTTCAAACTACATAAAATGAGACTCAAAACGCTCATAGACGTTGTATACCTCGTATCCTGCTCTGTTTTGTATTTCTGCTTTGCAACGTCGGCAAAAATCATTTGGACACAATACTACGCTGTCTTTACCATTACCAATGCCAATAAACTGTTTGGAGGTCAAATGTATTTAAATAAATTCTCATTTTGCGCAAAAAAATCGTTCAGTTCGCTAGTTAACCAATAAATTAATAATGCAATTCAATTAGCGCCTTTATATATATTACAGCGCATATTATTGACTTTATAAACACATGTCAAAAAAAATACATGGCAAATTGTTTGGGGGAAGTGTCAAGGTTTTCATCTTTTTTGGCTTTGAAAGGCAAACAAAAAAGCGAGATTGTTAGTTTGCAGGTGGAGGCCATACAGGTTGTGTGACGCCACCAGGTTCGTTCCATTCTGGTCTCCATCCGTTACCAACAGGAGCTACATTACGTTAACAACAAAAGGCACAAAAAAACAAATATCAAAAAATGACGTACCTCCACCACCAATGGTAACAACGCCAGCGGTTTTACCCTGTTTGAAGGCCTTTTGTCTTTGAAAGTAGTACACTGGGAATAACGCAGTACCTACAAGAAAGAATTAGCTCTTTTTTTTTTATGTAGGATTATAACGTACCTATTAGAGAAAGTAGGAGCGTATATGTAATTGCTGGGTAGTGGAACCACATTGTTTTTATATGCAATACTCTCCAGCCAATGCGGGTCATCAAAGGCATGCGCAACCAATGGTAAGCGGAAACATGGTGTGGTTTGCCAGTTAATCGTTTGTCTAGAGTCATACTGACGAAAGGATCGAAGTATGGTCTCCAACTGGACTTGGAACCCTCGAATTTGCCAATAAGCTTAATTGATCTACCCTTCTCGTATTCCCTAAATTCAAGCGGTGGGTTCTTTGTTTCGCTCATACTCTGATAATCGTGTTGCATATTAGGGTGTGTCATCACTTGAGGATGATCCAGGCCCTGCGTGAGCCCTTTTCCACTCGGGCCACCCAGACCGCCAAAAAATGGGCTATGTTGCTTACTCATGGCTTTTAATTACTCTATAACAGGCGTAGAGTTGAACGTTGGTATTTTCTGGTCAAACGGGCTGAAAAAAAAAACCAAATAGGGTTCAGTTAGCTGTAATGTCAGCGCATCAAGCGTTAGTAAGTTTTAAAGCCACATGCGATAGCGCGTCGTACCTACAAAAATTGGCATGTATTGTGGGAGGGGCACTCATCGTTTTCGGTGGCGTTGGTTGTTACTACCTACGCAAGTATTTGATGTTACATGCTATTCCAAACTATAAAGAGCTCACCTATCCTGAAAATGTGACAAACAAAGCGTTAAAGGTTAGGTTTATAAACCTAGATGGTGTACGTTCATTAAAACGCGTTTATAAATGACACAACTGACACGCGTATTGTAGGCAATGCCACTACAAAAGAAACTAGTGGAGAAGTATAAACCAGAGATACTTGACCTCAAGGCTCTAGGCCCAGCACTACGGTTCGTAATTTATAAATCGAGATTTGGCGTTAACTGACAATTTTATAGAATGGACTGCTGGTTCCACCAATTTGATAAATTCGAGCAGGAATTAACAAAACAAACAGGTTCAGACGTACGCAAAGTGTTAATAATAAACAGCAAAGCTGACATGATCAAAGCATGACGTAGTAAAGCCTGGAGAGCCATTGATTACATTCTACGGGTCAAACGACTATCATCATTTGACACTTGGTATATTTAGGCGTATTCGCACTAAAGTTAACCTTATCATGTTTGTACGTAACTCTAGACGTTGAATTGTAGTAGTTTAACGCATATATAGGATAATCACCCTGATTACATACAATACTATCCTACTGGTCTACATTGTGGCTGTTGGCTTGCTCACGCTGCTTCTTTTCCTAATGTAAATCGCTGTTGGCATCTAGGCGGTTACTCAGGTTAGATATAAGCGTTTTTTCGCTCGAAAATACAGAAGGCTAATTTTTTATTTTAAAGGCGAGTTTGAGGACCAAACTTTACGTTGGTGTACACCGTGGTCTATGATGAAAGACAATAAGATGATGTACGTAGTGACCTTTTGGTCTTCTTCATTTTGGTATTTTTAGCAGCATCACGTGACACTTTTTTTTTTTCGGTTTAGGGTTCACGCTGCTCAAGAAGATTTTAAAGGCATGAGATGGAACGAAGTAGATCAAGGGCCACTAAGGAAAAACAGGTTAGTTACAATCCTCTAGTTTGTGTTTAAAAAAATTCGTAATATTTTGTCACTACTAATGAGACTGTTATAGGCTTCTTCTAGTTACTGAGAAGCGTGTGCGGGAGCTGTTTGAACCATATAAAGAAGAGCTTGCGAAATATCCACTGTACATTACTTTAGATAAAGATTGTATGGAACGTCGTGTTGCATTACAAAACTGGAACTCAGGTAAACTGAAGTAGTACCTTCTTTTTTTTTTTTACTTAACAATTGAAACGTTTAGGTGTTCTTCTTCGTGACGAAGTTGCTATTATTATAAAAGTATTGATAGAAATGTCCAGAGGAAGATTATATGCCATGGACGTTACAGGCGATTTTTCACCTGTGAAAATAAAGGTACACGTGCACTCAAGCCTTTGTTGTGGTCACTTTCTTTTGTAAATACTAAATATCTTTCTTTTATTAGGGTGTTTACAGGCATTTCCTACACATGTCGCAACACTGTCACTCAGAAAATAATATAGACCCTAAAAAGGCGACAGTAGTTAACGAACTTACTAACAGGTTTTTACTGAGGTAACATACTAATTATAAAACTTTTCATTATTTTTTTGAACATAAATTCTTGCTTTGGTTTTTGCTTATTGTCAATTATTCTGGTCTTAGTATTTTGAATTCAAATAAAATATGGTTTTTACTTATTTAACCATAGGGAAATATCAAAGACGCTAGGCATTGCTAATCTACAAGATCCGCAACCTTAGAAAGAACCTGTTATCAAACAAATAAAACCACAATACCACTCACAATACTTAATTCTGCTAGTAAGTAAGCCTATATAATTATACAACAGAGTGAATTAGTAGCAGTCGTTGGAAATGTGTACTGAAAAACACAATGCCCTCCTGGTTATTTATTTGATTCTTAAAGCTGCGAAACATAGGTATATTCTAACTTGTCCGTTGCTTCTGTTATTCTAGGTAACCAATCCTTGAAGGCTGGTCTATTATGAACATATCCATCTAATTGGACCTGTATTGGTACTGGTCTCTTGGGCTTTTGTTGAAATAACTGATTTTCTGAGATACGTGAGCATCACATGATAGTTCAAACACGGAGTACATACCGTGCCATTCCAAATTCACTTAAAAACGTTTTGATGCCATTGAAACAACAATGTAAAATCACCCTCCTTATTTTTCATACAGCTCTTCTAGAGATCCATTCGCAATAAACTCCAATACTGACATTGGTTTTCCATTAGACGAAGATTGATTTTTGACTTACATTTTATTTATTGTACAATTTGTTTTTCTTTTTATACTTTTCACTTAAAATCCAATTTCCAAACCAAGTTGTGGTCTGTTTTCAATATACTCTGTATGATAACATATCAAAAGACCACTAGAGTCACCGGATATAAGCTGTGTGTTATTAGGGCTTATACTTAGTGCTGTAACTTTGTGTTTGTGACTGTGGAGTACATGCAAATGTTTTAAATCCACAGCGCTCCAAAAATTGATGTTGCCATTCGCATGACCAGTTATAATAACATTACGACCCAAACCAGGTTTTGTAGTTGTAATAATAACACAAACAACACTAAAAAGAGATAGGTTAGTAAGGCTAAAACATCAAAAAAAAAGAACGAGACTTTTTTTAACGTACTGATCTGTTTCTTTTGTTGTTATCTTGTCTCCATTGATTGACCACAAGTGAATTGTAGATCCTTTAGAATGCTTATCAATAGTGACAATAGTTCCTTAACAAGTAGTATTAGCTAATGGTATGCATAAAAAGTAACGTACCATCCATTGGTTGTATTGTAACTGCAACAACTAAAAAAACTTGTTAAGAATAAAGTATTGAAAAAAAAGTCGAGCGCCCAAGGTCTTCTGTATTTTACACCTTTTCCTCTTGGTTGAATATAACGTACCTGGTCCTTTATGTCCCTCAAGCGCTCTTATAAAAGTGAGGTTATTTGCATCCCAAAGAATACAGGATCTATCACGTGAACCACTTAAAATAATACTGAACTCTTGAGAAACTTTTATACATTCAACAGCATCATGGTGTCCAGCCAACGTGCCAATGAGTTCTATTTCTACTACTTTACGATTCTATACAATAATATTGAGTAAGAACAGAAGATGTGTAATATAAGTGGCGTATTAAAAACAAAACATATAACCAAACTACAAATTTACCTCGCTTGCTTTTCGATCCGGGTTCCTCGTTTTCTTAGGTCCTGCATGTTGTCGAGGTTGCTTTTTCCATACGCGCACTAAACTAGAAACAGAACCAGCAGCAGCTAGAACGCGACCCTATTAAAACAAAAGTAAGTACAGTCAAATCAATAACAAGATAGCAACGAATCTCTTTTTTTGGATAAAGCTGTTTTGGTACGTACTTCCTTCGTCATGTCAAAACAAGTGAGTCTATCAGACATTAATCCTGGCCACCACAAAGAAGCAACAACCTATACCAACAAATATTGTTAGACTTAACCTTCAAAGCAATGAGTTATTTGGTTAAATACATTGTTTGGTGGAGTTGTTTCAAGGATATACAACCGACCATCCCAAGAACCCCATTGTAGCATTTTATCATTCTCTGGACGTAGTAGGATCTTTTTTGGTCCTAAAACTAGAGGTTCACCTTCAACAAAGTCCAAAAATCCTATTTCACCTAAACAGAAAATCAACGAGTCAAACGACTTATTTGATGTTGTCGTCAAGATGCAGTACCCGCTATAGACCACATTGGGTATGGATTTAGTTTACTCAGTTGCGCTTGTATTATTTGTCCTATAGAGGGATGAACAGTCTCACGCGGAGGATGCTGTTTAGTAAACAACTAAACGGAACATAAGCAATGAAGAAAGAAAATAAAGTAGGATTGAACAATAAACACAAGAACGTACTTGTTTAGGTGTTTGACCGTAGTTACTAATCTGTGTTATTGTAGCCTTTTTAAGTACAGGGTCTTTAATGTCATCAATATTTACACCACCCTCATATGTCAAGGGATAGAAAACATTATTTGCCTAAAGCATCAGAAGCGTTAACAGAAAAAAAATTACTATTTTTTTTAATGAATGAAGCATACCTTGTATGCGGCTTCGCCAGTTTGCTTGTAACCAAACATTAGGTCTATCCAATGGTGTAGATTCATAGATACATAAGGACTTTCCAGAACTTCTCTATGCATATCTACAAACTTCCTGGCATCGCCATGTGCCCAAGGAGGGAGTATGACATTATTGACTTGCGTTAGATCTTGCTTTGTACCCAAATCAAAGTTATTACGGTTCATAAGGCACTCTGGAAGGTAAAAGAACTCTGGTATTAACTCCTTGACATCAGTGGCTAGTACAAAGTGATTAGAAGATAATAAAGTTAACATCAAAAAGAAAAAGACTACGCACTTGATATCTTGGAGGATAAGTCCCATGTTTGGCTAAGAGAGTGGAAACAACGATCTACAAGCGAACTGTGTTAGTGATGATTTGCCTTAAAAGGCTAAACGGAAGAAAACGTGGAGTCAAGAGTGTACCTGGAACATCAAACTTTCCACCTTGGAATTCTATAAAGTAACGAGAAAATGGTTCTGTTCGAACTAAAAAGTGAAGAACAGACCCAATATTTGAATAATGTGAACCATAGAAATAAGGTTCTTGATCCATTGAAACAAGTTGTTCATACTTTTTAGTGAATTTCTAAAAAAAAAAACAACATCAGAATCAAGTCCTTCTAGGTAGGCCGCTAGGCTTTTTTATGCGAAGTAAGAGCTGATAATGTTAAACAACTATTTGTAGAGAACGTCGTAAAATATCATTGGCGTGGTAACCAAACGCTTCCGTTTAGAGTTGTTTTCAATTTGAATAGAAAATGACAAAACTGTTGTCGAAACGTACCTCAAGTCTTTCTGGATCTTGTGCACCCATAGGCTTCTCTAATGATCTAAAAGACTTTGAAGCATGCATATCCAACATTTTAGAGTTATAATCAGCCAATAAGAAAGGAAATATTGGGTACTGAGTCAAGTCATTGTAAGTACGACCAGCAAGAGTATTCAAATGCATCAAATACTCAAAATTAGTAAGTAAACCCTTTTGCCATCTCTTTGTTACTGACATTCTCATTAAACGACCTTCAACAAAAACCTCATCCTCGAAATCTTTAAAATTAGGCAAATCCATATCCATAAGCTAAGAAAAAAATAAGAAAAGTTTAACGCCACTGTCAGTAATATCATGTCATTACTATACCTCATCGTATACGCCATCACGGTATTTGTACTCTGAAAAAGCAAACAGGTACGTCTCTCCTGTTATTAAAAAGATTTCAAGCGCTGAATCTCGAAGAAGGTATCGGCGTTTATGAATTTCTCGAATTTCCGCATAAGGTATTGTAAAGTTCTGCGCTACACTTGTGATATGTCGTTGGCTTTGTTCCTCGTCTACAAATTGATGCGTATCTTGGAAATAAGCATTCTTTTCTCCAATAAGCATCTCTCCATCACTATTCAACGTAAACAAAACATAGCAAAGAGACTAAACAAAAAAAAAGCTGACCGTTTATGAAAAGGAGTGATACTAGAGCATTTGTAACTTGAGATTACTGACTCTCCAGGGACAAGCAAGCAGTTTTCTGTTACACTGAAGGAATATTAGTATAATGTAGTCATAATAGTAAACTTACCTTGTAGTCATGTTATCTACAGATTGGTTGTCAAGTAATTTATCCAAATGAATAAGTTTTAACAATTTCTCTGTGTCAATCTCTCTCGCTTTGTAGTAAATGTGCTTTGGATGTACTCTGTTCTTTACATACGCTTTACCAACAATAACAGGATGATTATGTACAAAGAGTGGATGTAACCGAAGACGCATACGCATAGGACCTAGTAGCTTTTAGTACAAGTTGAAATAATTGTTTTCCTGCTGTACCTTCTGTAGGATCAAGTTCCCACAACATGAGAGATGGATGTATTGGCCATGCAGCACGTGGGTGTATACATGTGTTAATAAGATTCTTCCAGTGCGCACGAAGTCGTTTATCCTTTTCTAAAGTATTCTACAACAAAACTCAGGAAAGAAAGATAATTAAAAAGACTATTTGTTTTACCTTCATGTAAAGAATGACTGGCTTGTTTTGCTTATTCTGTATATCAATAACTTTGGTAGAAATAACCCTGCATGTGTCCCTTATTGTCTTACGCTTTCGTTGTCGTCTACGTCGATGTTTATCAATCTTAGCTTTATGTTGCTCAAGCCAATCCTTTAAGTCTTTGTAAACAAAGCTATCATAACGTGTTTTTTGCTAACGTACTCTGGTAATCTCGTGCTCTCTGTTCTCTAGTTTCTGCATTTCTTCAGTTGTATCAACGCGCATACGAATAAGGGGAGCGCTATCAGGACCAACAGCTTGTCTAAGGTCTGGTGGAACGAATAGGACTGATTTGACATGATCATAATGGTTATTAAGAACATACATCCATAAGTCCCATGTTATTTGTCTTAGAGGTTCTGTTGTCTTTAGAGATAGCATATACCGCGTATAAAATAGTATCTAAATTTGAAATAATAGAGTGAGCGAGTAAACTATGAACAAAAAGGATAACAACAGGAAAAAAGTGAGAACCGGTTTGTGGGTTTTTTCAAAAAAATTTAATCTTGTCCAAAGCATACCCTTGGCAAGAACTCTTTTGGTTGAAGACAAACAGAACCCAAAGCGCATCCCATTAGTTTCTTAAGAATAGTTTTCTTTATCAACACACTTTTAGGATTGATATCAGACCTCTTGGAACGTAAAGAATGACAAAGCTAAAACAGCCAAGTAAGCAAAAAAACCATTAATTCTTGAATGACGTACAAAACGCTCGAAATGCCATTTTGCATCTGCGTTCATATTCAAGCTTCGCTTGAATCCAACTGACATGCGTCTAAGGTACCCACGATTCTTCTCAATACTGGTGAATTGATCAAAGGCTTCAAACAGTGCTTCTACCAGTTGAATCCGTGTTACCAAATGAGGATTACGCCTCCAAATTTCTAGAGATGTACTATGAAGAAAAGCTATAAAAGGCATCAATAAAATAGACTTAGGATGGACAAGCTTGTACCGTCATCACTTAAATCACTTATATCAGTGAGATTAGAATCAATAGATGTTGTTTTGACAAGTGGGGGTGGTTGTGAAGACATTTTAGGCCTTGGACTTTGTTCTTGTATAGTGGTATGATGAAGTGTTTGTGGCTCTATTCTAGAAGACAAAGAGTAACTCCTTCGCCTCTCTCGTCTAGTATTTTTGCGTTTGACCACTTGAACTGACTTGTAGTTTATGTTTTGTCGAAGACGGAGCGCGTCATCTTGATTAAAAGAAGTGTTACTTAAAAATAAAGAAATTAATCCATATTGCTTTACCTGATATGTCTTTAGCAACGGGTATATCATGTAGACTACGCCTCCTTCTTAGACGTTTTGCTGTAGGCTTTCTAATAAACGAAGGCTCTTCTTCAGGTTGTTCATCACCTGTTTTTCTTCTACCAGTCTCAGCACGCTTCACACGAGGTGTGACAGGCATTGAAACCGAGTTCTATTAGTTTTGAAGGTAAGAAACCATTCAAAAAGGGTAAGGACTGTTTTTTGACGTACAGGAATTGGTACTTTCACTTCACGATACTTATCAATATAAATAAGTGTATTCAAGATAAGAATAATAGATGTTTCAAAGGAGTGTGTATTGTTCTCTATGTCAACGCCTAAAGCAAGGAAATGCTCCATAATCTTATAGCACATCCATTCTTGTAGTCCACAAGAGTACCCTCGAGGTACTTTAAGGTTATCCAATACCTAAAGGGTTGAATATCAGTCAACACTTCAACAAACAAGACGAAGCTTGTGTTTTGGTTTCTAGACGGTCTAGATCATCTGCGGCTTTCAAAAAAGTACGTACAGCGAGTATTTGGTGTACTACAGGAGTTCCAACATCCATTGTGCTTGTAGCATACACAGCAATGCTATGAAGGAAATCTAGAACATCAGTTTCGAGCTGCCATTGATCATGAATCTTCTCGTCATCAAAATCTTCTGTGTTGCCTACTGCTGCCTTATGCTCAAGCTCTGCGACCTAAACAGTAATTAATAAATACAATACAGATTTTTCAGGCATGTATTTTGGGAAGGAAACTCACCAGAATATTGCAAAGAAGTGCCATAATTTTTGCGTTAATCATTTGATTCTTTACGTGGTCGTTCTGGGTGAATATACCGTGTAGTATCTTTATGATGTTATGGCGTATCTTATATGATAGGTTTGAACTTGTACAAGGAACAAGTATTGATGCAATTGCTTGGGGATGTGATAACTGCAAGGTTTTCTGTTGAAAAAAAATAAGTCATAAAACCAACTCTATTGTTATACTTGTACCTTTAAATCGCCAGATGAAGAAAAAAAATCGCTAACAGAAGTGCCGGTGAGGCCAGCATAACTAGCTGGACGACCAAGTAATATACATAGGAGAGCCTGAAGAAAAAATGAGTACAAGAAAAATACCACAAAAAACACTTGGTTTCTTTTTTAACCAACGTACACTGAAGGTAGAACCTGTATTATCAAAACGACTTAATAAATGACCTATCAAATGGAAACCACGTTTTTCAATAAACTTTGATGTCCGCTCTGGGTGACGTAGATAGATATCAAGAAGCTTCAAAAAGTTTATACGTGAATCTTCACGAATATTCTGTAGTTGAGCCAAGAATATCTCTATGCCTGACTTGCTAAAGAACTTGTTCATGACACGCTCTGAGCACGTTGTCAACGCATCTAATAAAAAGGTTGGTAAGTCAAAAAGAAGAATATTCGAAGAAAAAAGATGCAAAGTATACCAAGTAAAAGCATGAGCAACAAGTTGCGAACAGGTTGACGTTTTTCGTTCACATCATTCTCATCAGTTGAAAAGTTTGCAAAGCGAGGTGGAACTGAGAATGTGAAGCACACAGGAAGCTAAAAAAAGTTAGGTGTTAGCACAACACATCATATTGTTTATGCTTACGATTGTACTGTTATCAACACGCAAGAGAGTCGACGCAACCTTATCGTTTGGATGTGTTGACACGAGGTAAGCAAAAAGAGACTCTAGATCCTCTAACTGCAACTGTTCATGCATCACACAACGTAAACAAATAATAACATATTGCGCCACATCATAAGGAAAGTCCGGAAGATCAAGCATTCGCAATAAAATCTGAAAGAAATATTAGTTGAAGACTCCTCGCTAAAGGTATAGTGCTAACTTACTTCACGTGCGCCAATCTTACGCATTCTCTCTGCATTAAACCGACAATGAACACCAATAGACGTTGCATCAGCTAGAGACTTAAACAGGAGAACTTGAACTTTCTGAAGAAGTAAAAAGTATTGTTAGCATGTTACTTTCTTTGTTGAACGTAGGGTACGTACCAGATCCGCTCGTTTCCATATTTTCCAATCTAGTACTAACCGCAGTACTGCAGGTGTACTTCTTATAATACCTACGCTTAAGGAATCACGTTTATCGGCTTTAGATAAACCAACAAAGTCAAAAACTCTTCCAAGCATTTCAGCGTCAAGTATCCATTGTGGTGTTCTCATTATACGAGCCATTAAGTCATATAAACCAAGTTCACGCATTTGTTGTTGGTTTAAGGAGTTCCAGGACAACAATTTATGTATAAGAGTGATACAAATACGTTGTTCCTCAGCTGTCTAAAATAGTTCAATGAGTGAGCGAAATCTGTGTTTAGAGAGTATAGTTGGTGTACATGAAGGGTTGCCATGAAGTATATCATAGTACCCAATCCTCCAATGACATATATATGTTCACGAGGTGACATTTCAACAAAACGAATGACATTTGTTAACTCGGGCGTATCATCAATCAACACAAGAAGTTCTTTGCGGACACCTTTCGCTAAGCCACTTTGTACAGGGCGTGCTAGTATTAATTAGGTTTAAATACTATAAACCAGTTAACTACATACCATATACCATATGTTTAGAACTCCATACGGCAACTAAACTTAAGTGTAATGAATCAAGTACATCTTTTTTTGGTTTAACAATCAAATCATAGTTATCAGAATAATCAAGAACACTCTCTGCTGATGTGGCTTCTTCTATTCGGAATGCATGTGCTTGAGGGAAATTCAAGTCACCAACATATGAAGGGCCGACTTGGTAAAGTATAAACGCTTCATATGGCCTATGAAGTGTAAGTTGTTTGAATGAAAAAAAAAAGTGTACGTTGTTGGCTTGATGAATACAAAGGCGTTTCCAAGCTGCCAATCATGCTTATTTGGTTTGGATGTTTCTTTGGCACTATAAGTAAATGAGTCAGAAAGCAAGATATCAACAGGTTTGATTTTAAGGTTCATTCTTTTGGTGATTTTGTGCGCACTTTTTGTTACCAAACAGCAGCCCAACTTTACCATTATATGCAGTTGGATAAGCGAGTGGAACGCCCTTTTCTAGTAACTTTCCATTAACGGACATGTTTAAAACTCCATGTTGACCCTACCATTAACAAGTCAATACACAACAAAAAAAGGCAGCCAAACAAAAAAATTGTTGATACCTTTACTAATTTATGAGAAACCAATAAATGATACCACTGAGAAGGCACAAACTTAAAGGTGTTAAAAGTAGCCACATCATCCTTTGTAGCATGTATAGAAACTCTTCCCCCTTTATAGTTACTTGTGTAAATACACGACGAGATGCTGTAACTATCTGACACAAAGCTATAGCTTCATAAGCATCATTTGCTTTTTTTTCGCAATAGTTTCTTGACATGCGAAACCACATTGATATCGTGTATCCACCTCGTGGTGGCCAAGACCGTGTTGATATTCTTGAACACGAGATGTTTGCAAAACGCCTACAAGGACGTATGTAAGACAGAGTACGAAGAAGGTTTCACTTACTTGCGAGGAAAATTCACGAAATGAGTTGGGTTATTCTGGCGGTCGCAGGCCGCTAAGAAGACCTCTAGTAGCTCAGAGTGACCGTCTCCAATCATGCGAAGTATAGTACGGAATTCGTAAGAAGATACATGGTGTTGTGCGCATTTCTTTAGGAACTCAAGAAGAGGTTGTTGAAGTCTGTGTTAAAAAGAAAGATTAATGCTAAGAAAGTTAAAAGATGCTCGTCAACTTACTTTGAAGGTGGGGTTGTCTTTGGAGACTTGGTGATCTCTTTGTAGAATGCTAATAGAACTCTACAAACTCCAACACGTCCCATACGATGGTGATTGTTTGGGTGAATATCTGATAACCAAGAGATTACGCTCAAAATCTTCAAATAAGCATCAGCGTTTTGTTCAGTATAATGTTGTTTCATTAATTTAAGCAAGACAATCAACGCTTCAGGTCTCTCAAACTCAAGGTTATCTATAAGAGAAGGCGTGTGTTCCACTCTATCCATGGTTATGCGTACTGAGTCACCTGGAAAAAGAATTAGAAAGACGAGATTCGCCAATAAATCAATAAAAAAAATGAACATACCAGAAAAGCTATTTACAAAATCCAATTCTACAGTTGCCTCTGGATCACGTACAGGAAACCTACCCGTACAAGCGATATTTATAATTTGGTTTGCTAAACGCTCGCAATACTTTTGATGACGCATGAAGCACTAGAAGAAGATTAGTTGGTTCAAAGAAAAAAGAAAAAAATAAAAGTCAGGCTAGCTTTCAAGTAACTTACAGTTGCTCCAAGTCCAACTTTAAGCGTTCTAAAATGAACAACTTGAGAGAAATAATTGCTGTTCGTCTCGCTGTCTTCAAGTAGAATAGATACTGTTCCAAGAAGTTGCATCAAATACAAAAAAGTTCTATCCCTTAATGCATTTGCTATTAAGACTTAATTAGCTTTCAAGCAACGGTATGAAAAATGTCGCTTACCTTCTTCAGATGTATCAGTACTCTTTGCACTAACTATTTTGTCCTTGCTTATACCATCAAGAACACTTATAAGCCATATCAAACCACTAGGCCCGAATTGTAGTTTTGTCTTTGCACTTTTTGTGAATGTGTAGCATAGTGTACATAACGTATCACGACGCATAGCTACAACTTCAGAATCTAGTGAAGACGTTCCTCCATTAAACTGAAGGTTTGCTAGAAGCCTATTGACAATACTACATAATATAAGAACTGATGTAAGGGTGACCTTTAGGGTAAGGTACCTAGATTCATCTAAAATGTCGCCAAGAGCAGCAACAGCAATAACACGAAGAACTGTCCTTCTTATTTGAGGTATCCGAAGAAGATCGAATAAAGCGCTTAGACGTCCACTAAAGCTTCTATTAGAAGTCAACCATAGTGCCTGTTTAAAGCGAGTTTGACCCTTAGAGTTTTTTTAAAGTGTATAAGCTTACCTCTTTCTAAAAAATTCTTGATTTGAACTGCTATCATCAAGGATATCCGCCAGCAGTGTTAAAATACTATTTGATATGACATATATAATGCTATTGACAACATTGGATCCATTGATAGTAGCAAAGGAATCTAGCATGGTAAGTAAGATATAAGAAAAGAGAAACAAACTTTTTTGATTTACCTTGGTAATCATTACTCAATATTTGTTGGCATAGTGCAAGCTCTTCACTGTTTTCAAGAGCTCTGGTGAATGGAAGCTCCAAAGGAACAATCAAATAGCTTAAAATCACAGCGATACAACCTATGAACAATAACATAAGACAAACAGCTCGAACAACAAAAAAAAAGATTAACGGCACCTGATAGTCGCAGCCTTGAACGATCAAGCCGCTTCTGTCGAATCATACGAGACATGTGCTTAGAAATAAGCAGTACAGTACTTGGTAGTCTTCTGTCTAGTGACATATGTTAAAGACAAGTTGGTTTTGTGCGGCTTACCTTCTATGAGGTGTATGTACGATATAATCTCGTTCTCTGTCAAAGCGCCTTTTACTTTATATGCTGCCTTGTCAAACATTTGCATAACCTTTCGTTTATCTGCAATATTCAATGTATCAAACTGTAGCAGTAGTATCTTAAACGGTTCAACCTTAAAGAAGTTATCAGTGCTTTGACTTCCAAAAAGAAATTTAGAACTTGCCTGAGATAGGCTTTTTGCATCTGTTACGAAATCCATCAAAGCACTCATTATATCAAGTATTAATGCCCTTAAATCTGCTGAAGTTGTCTCTGTAAACACACAAAGGAATATATTCATGGAATGGTAAAAAACACGTTTAACTGCTGCTGATTCGCCAATGGCATTCACTGAGAAAAAAAAATTAGACAATCAACCAGCAAGTATACTGTTGTGGTCAAAACGTGCTCAAGGTACGTGTTAAATGTGCACTTAGCAATTACTGTAGTGTGATGGTAAAACAAAGTTCATACCTTGCATCTGATATGAGTTACGACTAAGCATCAACAAATGTACAATAATAGTAACATGTTTTTTACGTTGCTCTGTTGTACCAAACTCAGTGATTGCGAGTAAGTTATCAGCTAGAATAGAGTAACCATTATTATTCTTGAATCTATCAAGTATCTCAAGAAATCCGCTACCAAGAACAGTTCGCTATAAAGAAAATAAACATGAGAAAAACTAAACCAAAAAAAAAATAGTGTAGTTCCAAAGTATACCTTTATCATAAATACAATCAACTGAGATATCTCTAGACAAATAACGCTTGGTAGAAGTGAAGGGTCAAATAAAATTGATACAAGTTGATCCATCAAATGAGAACCAATCCAAGTTTGAACATCATAAAGCGTTCGAGTCTAAATAGTGAAGCTTTCAGAGAAAAGAAAAAAAGAACACAAGATCGCATACCTTGTACCAATCGCTACCTCCCAACGCCAGTTCAGTGACAGTAGTGTCTACAACTGCACCAAGTAATCTTATAATCTCTCTTTGTATTGATAGAAGGCCACAATTGATATCTTGAGCATTAAGACGTAAAACATCCAAAACAATATTAAACAGCTTCTCACTGACCAAACCAGCTTGTACGCATTATTAGCATTTGCAACAACATATCTTAAGCGTGTAAAGAACGGTACCAGCAATATAATCAAAAGCAACCAAGCTTTTGAGTACAGAAACAATTAATCTACAGATTTCTCCACATGCCGGTCCACTTGATGTTGGCTGCGTATATCGAGGTGTTTTAGTCTCCAGTAGCGACATGACCGGCTGCATAGGCGTTAAAACATCGCTCAACGTTAATAAAAAATGCTTTTTTACTGTACCTCTGGAATAGGTGCGATATTGGTAAAACAATCTTGGACATCGTCCAACCTTTGACACATGTCATTTCAAAGTGTCAAAAAAAATTCTTAAATACTTACGGAGGCAGTTGTAAGTTCTTATCTGTCTCCAGTTTTATACTAATAAGCTCATTTACTGGTAAAGCTAGAATATTAGGTAATGTTCGAACTAGACAATATGCAACAGTTGAATATTTTGGGTTTTCTGGGACTTTGCCATTTATCTAAAACAGGGTTTGATCAGAAAAAATGTCAACAACATTGATAAAAAAACCCTCCGCCAGAGAGCCCGTACCTCCTTTAATAAAATATCTAATGACTGTAGCAGTAATAGACCCTTCTTGGAGATAATATAACCAAGTACTTTACGTGTCCGTGATTCTGTTGTGTCCTTTTGAGTGGCAAATACTCGTAATTTGGCTTCTAGTATGCTTACGAGTTCGTCTAGTACAGCGGATAATGTTTCTGAATTTCTACATGGAATTTAACATTTTTATGACACCTGTTAGATCGTACAGTGTGTTTTTGGGCTCAATTGAATATTCTGTAACGATTAAAGCTAACAGCGAAAGTAACTTTTCTTGTCTGTCCTAAATGATCATTTATTACTTCTATACATCGTTTTTTTGGCGTCTCGCACCTTTGAATTTGATGAACGCGTGTAGCTATCCCAATAATCATCAAATAAACTTTTAAATCGTGTGAGCACATCGGTGATTCCGCTAGAATGTGTATTGGTACCTGTCTTGTGAAATATGTTCGTTGAGCTTCGCCATTCATTTTACGCTACTGTACAACGTTGATGAAAAAGGTCGTGCAGCGCTAGCGCGTGTGGTGGCCAACGAAAGCGTTTGAATAAAGCAGACGAAAGAAAAGAAAAACAAACTGAATTTTCCTTAAGGCCGAAAAAACACTGCAAGCTGTTAGTATCAAATTGGCGGTTAATGCTACATGAACTAAATGATCTTTTGTTTTATTTGGCATGATGGCTTTTGAATTTGACTTGGAGACACTTACAAACCATTTTCTTTCTCTACAACGCTCCGAAATACGTGTTTTTCTTAAAGGCTGTCTTCATTTGTGACCAAAGATCATTTTTCAAAATTAAAATTCTTCATCACGTGATACAACATCTGCTAATGTAGACCGGAGCTACTTTGTCCGGTTTTGTAGAGTCAGTACACTGGATTTTCCCACTTTTTTAAAATCCTTTTTGGGGAACTGATCACCGATGTTGTGATCCCATTCTCAGCTTACGTTTTAACTTTATCAGTATTTGTTGACTTCTAACGTTTCAGAATGCATAGCATTTATCTTACGATTAAAATGACCTATTCAAAAAAAATAGCAAGTTGTAAGCAACATAACTGAAGTATTACATCCACAATTTGTACCTAGCATAGCCATGTCTTCTGTACTTTCAGTTAAGGATATAAGCGGTGGAACATCAATATCAAAGTTAAACACGATATCCGGCCTGCAACAGCGCGTGTTAGGAAAAAAAAAAGTAAAGAATTTACACGTGCTTGTAATATTTAATCGTTGCAGCAAGACTTGCTTCATCGCCAGTCTTCCACCAAAAGGGGATAGGTACGAGTACGATACCTGTAGTATATATTATAAGAAGGACTACAATGTGAACCTTCGTACCATGTCTCAAGCAACGTTGTTGTTTCTCGTTGTCTTTGGCTTCTGTCAACTTGACTTGACCAAATATAGACATGTTATCGGCGTAATGTTGTTCTCCTTGGTATTCCAATGCAATACCAGCTCCAGCAATATAAACATCCAAAATAATAACCTGGCCACTACTAAACTGAACTCCAGGCTTATACTCCTCTTTGACTTGAAATTTTGGGAAAATACGTTTAGCACAATCAACAAGAGCCCTATGATATTAAACGTGTTAGCAATCGATTCCATAAACAAACGAAACGTTAGCATAGGGTACCTTTGCTCCTTCCTTGCACCTTCGTCAATCTCCTTTAGGTGCGGATAAAGGAGCTCGTAAGGTCTTGAAAATGAACCCAATATCCCTATCCCTCCCAATGAAGTGAGTTGTTTCTGAGATACTCTTGTCCAGTCGCTTGGCGTTTTAATATTTAGTAAGGGTTCAGCGTATTTCAAAAATGCCTTAACATTCTCTCCGTCCTTCCAATAACTTTGAGGCACGGAACCTACCATAGAGTCAGAGTCACAGCTAATTAATGATGTCAGTACGGAATTTCCAGACAATCCAAGGGTAGTCAGGGTAAGAGCCTACAACCAAGTGATAAAGTGAATTTTTGTTAAGTCTAAAGAAGTATTAAACATACTGTGTTCAAAGGAGAAAAACAAAAAAGACAATTACGATAGGAATCCTGAAGCACCAAGATCCCTCATCTCATTCGAATTAACCCTATACCAATCATCCATTGTTTTAACACCCATTTCTTTCCCTAACTGATCGAATGAGTATAGTTTAAGCTAATAATTATAAGTTCTACTTACACAATCCATATACCAATGATGATTACGTTGCTGCTTCCAGAAGCCAACAGAAGCTTTAACAATAAGTCCAATGCTAAATTTTACCACAACTTACGAAAAATCCAAGGAAACCATGTATACTCTGGATAGGCACGTTCTACCAAATTATAAACCGAATTCTTGTTGTGCCTTTTGCAACACAAAGTTAACGATAAAACAACACTCATTGAACGGAACACGTGCGTGTTCATGTGCACATACTTTAGAATTGCAGCTCCGCCATACAGTCTAATTTTTTTTGCTGATACATTGTACCAATCATCTAGCACACAAACACCTAATTGCTTGCCAAGCTAGACATCGTTTTTAGTGAAACGTTATTTTGGAAAGTAACTTGTAGCCAAATGCGTACGTTATCAACGTGTTCTAAAAGCGTGGACCTTGTACTGAGTATTCTGGGAGAGTATGCGCTCAAGAAACGGTGGCTAATCCATTTTTCTTTTGGATAAAATTTAGACAGTATTTCGTTTAGAGAATACCCGTAGCGTCTATTTGCGTCAATATTCGAGCGTATGAACGCACTTACACTAGAAGTGGCTTGCCACCTGCTCGTATAATGTCACCATTGCGTATAGAGTACCAATCATTTGGTTTCTTTACTTTCAAGACAACTGCTAACTATTTTCGTTTGAAACAGCGTTTATTTAATAATTACCTGCTCTAAAAACTCCTTCTGGCGTTTTGGTTTATCCCAGAATCCTTTGTACTGTTTTATCTTTACCACAGCACTCATTGTAAGCCATATTTATAATTACTTTATTTGACTTCGTTCATTTTTGGGTTGTCACAAAATCATTGACCACGTGACTTTAAACTGTAGCCTTACTCGCAATGATGCGTATATAGTAGTTTTTCCATTTATTTACAAAAATTTCTCGTTGGTATTGCCACAGCAAACCTTTTGGTTTTAGGTAATGTGCATTTTTTTAAATCGTGAATTTATATCATACTGTGCCTTACGACATAACATGTGCCTGAACTTTACCTTGTCCATTTGGATCTTGTGGTTCTTCAATCCCGTCGCTACCACCAGCTTACTCTGCACTTATCTAACCATCTCGTCCTCTAAACTGTCTACGCTGCAACTTTTTTTTTCAATGTAATTCTGACTTATCTAGTACTCTGGTCTCACATGTTGCCCTTTGTTTCCCATCTTTGCTTCTCAGCGAAGCCCCACTTTAGTTTTTTACGCTTGAAACTGTTTTGACTCTTCCGTTTATCCTCTTCAACTTGATCAACTCTCGAAATTGCAATTTTCATCTTTCTGAGCTCTTCCTGATGTATCAATTCATCTGAAAGAGCTTTGGCAAGCTTCAAATCACCCTCTGCAAGAGCTTCGTCAATTAGTTTTTGCTCTTCAGTCTAGTTTAAAGTCAAATAACGTCCCACATCTCAAAAAAGTCGATTTGTTCATACCTTATTGATGTCAAACGGCAGCGGTTTAAATTTATCTTCTATGGTGTACTGCTCTTTAACCTGTGCAATGAGCCGCTGTGCATTTTTCTTCTTTTCACGCTCTTCAACAGTTTTTTTCAATTTCTGTACGTAATCGTCTTTTTTTGAAGGTGTTTTGCGTCGAGGTTTCGTTGTTGCGCGTTTTCGTAGTTTTGAAGAGAATTTGTTTCTGTCCATCTCTAATAATGCGAACTTACGCCGTTTCGCTTCAAGTATATCGTTCTTAGATGGTTTAGCAGCATTTTTTGTCTTTTTTTGCGCATGAGGCATTTTATGCTTTATTAGAGCGTCATTTTCGCTTTTGGCATTGGTGGACATTCTCTGGTATAGCTTTTGCAATGCACAGTCTCGCGCAGTCTTCAAATGTTCAACAAAACACCAACGGTACCACTTGAGGCATTGCTCGTTATCTAAGTACTTTTCCGCCCATACCATGGGCGTCAAACACCTTTGGGCCATTATTGGCCCTGCAGGCGAAGAAATTCCAGTAGACGACCTAAGAGGGAAAGTCCTGGCGATTGGTAATATTTTTATTGTACTTGACGAAAAGTACTTAATTTTTCCATCTCAGACATCAGCATTTGGATAAATCAATTCATACGAGGTATGATTGATAAGTCAACAGGGAATACAGTACATTATGCACATATAAAAGGGTTAGTGCCGAGATTACAAAAATTGATTAGACTTGGTGTCAAGTACGTCGTTAACGGTCGGTTATTTAAAACTGATGATCATGTGTACCAAGACCTGTGTTTGTTTTTGATGGTGTCACTCCTGAGATTAAAAAGAGGACAACTGTACGCTTTGTGGAGCATGTTTCTTTACAAGAAATGTTTGTACTTTTTTTTTTTGTTAACCGACGCACGTGTAGTCTCAGAGGAGAAAGAAAAAACAGCAAGCAAGGTTAAGACGTAAACGTACTAGAGATAGTCTTGTTCGTAATAAGTTAAAGCAATATGCGTTAAATCAGCTTCGAGAAGGGTAAACAATTTGTCAATATGTTTCTTTTTTTTTTCTTACTAGTGTTAAAATCATTGAAGGAGTTCCCCAAACAAATCCAATGAGAATCAGAGTCCGATTCTTTCAGACAGTCAAGACGAACATTCCAGCTCGACTGAAGATATTAATGCAAGCAATCCCTTTGAGACACCAAAAAAGAAGCAACGTACTAGTAAAAGCCAATCTCATCAAGATTTTGTTGAATTCTTAGAAGATGACTCTGATGACTCTCTTGTATGTTTTTTGGTTACATTTATATCTTATGTTAACAACGGGTTAAATAGGTTACTCAATACGCTAAGGATTTAAGAGAACGTGACTATGACTTGAAGGTTTTCAAAGAGTTACCAAGTGAAATTCAGCATGAAATAATCAGTTACAACCTAGTTCTTATTATTGACATTTCAAGCAACTTACCATGCCCTGATAGGTACAATTAGACAAGAAAATAAAGATAATAGACACGCACAAATGCAAAGTCCCTCGACAAAGAAGAAAAAGGTATTCAGAGTCTTTGGTTTTAAACAACAATTGAATTTGACATTCCAACAGCTGCGAAGTATTTACACTTTATTTCCTTTTTTTAGCCAAATAACTTCTCAAGCATGCAAGTTGGGCACTTACTTTCGGATGGTAGACTATCAATGCGTTATGACAAAGCAAGGAAGTAAGTAGTTACAACTAAAATTTTACAACCTTTTTTCGGTGTCACGTGACTTACATGTAGCTTTTAGAGAAACTCCTGGTGGAGTTGAAAGGCGTGTTGCATCAAACGAAAAACTAAGGATGCGTGTTACCCGTACTCCAAAGTCACCGTCAAAGTACGTTTCCTTGTTGTGACAGTTGGAATCGAAAAGAACAAAACTTTTTACTTTTTGAGTTAGAACAAGAAGTAGCCTCAGGAAGAACGATGATAAACCTACAACTGTTAGTATAGATGACAAACACGATGGCGACAGTGGCGGATCTGTTTTCGAGTCTATATTCGGTAAAAAGGAGGAGTCTGTTGTAAAGAAATTCAGCTTCTTCGAAAACACAAGTGTTCCACTTGTTGATATTACTTCTGGATCCGATGAATCTAAAAACGCATCAGAGCAATCAAGCCAAGCCAATGAACACGGTACACCAACGTTTAGTAACCATATACGCTAATATTATCTGCTTATCCAAGGTGTTATTGAAATTGCTGATGACTCCCTCTTCGAACCAGCCAAAGTTGAAGCGAAGCCAACTATACACACAAGGTATCATAATCCAATGTCAGTTCCCTTTCTTATGCTTTCCCGAGTCCTTTCCGTGAGTATGCCTTAAAGAAAAAGAACGAGCCTATTGATTTGACATCATCAAATAATACCTCTGACAAATACGAGTCAGACCTGAAACAAGCCTTAGCATTATCACTTGCTGAGTCCAATAAAAAAGAAGATAACGAAGACGATGAGGCATTACAAAAAGCAATAAAGCTTTCAAAAAAGAATGAATCTTCAACTGATGATGAAGATGCGGATTACAAAGAGAATAGAAGTAAAGAACATGATATTTTTGAGATTCAAGACAGCCAAGATGACAAAGACTTTGCCATGAAAATACAGGATAGTGTAGACATGATAATGAGTGATAACTACCCTAATGATAATACTCCTATTAAAGCTATTGTTATATCTGATTCACAAAGAGATGAAGATGAAGACGAGGATATTAAAAAAGCAATTGCACTTTCTCTTGCTGATAATAAAGTTGAAGCACAAAAAACAAGTCAAGAAGAAGAGATTGAAGAAATAGATGATATGGATTTTATGGATACACATCAACAAGAACAATATCAAAATGTAAATGAGGTTAAAGATAATCAACAAGATGATGCTTTAAAAAAAGCTATAGCACTATCTCTTGAAGATCATCATAAAAACAATGACCTAATGGATATTGACGAAGAAGAAGATGAGGTTAAAGAAGTACCAAAAACAAGCACTTCCCAGAACTTTTCAAAGTATAGTGAGAGCCAAAATAATCAGCCTGATCAGGCTCAACTAATGGATCTTGATGATGAGAATGATGTATTTAAACAAGCTATAGTGTTATCATTACAAAATGAAGAAAATCAAGAAACAGTGATAAATGGCAATCAAAAGAATAAACAACAAAGAACAATTGTTAACGACAATCTGGATGATGCTCAAAAAAAAGATTATGAAGTGCCCGATGATCAAGTTTTTAATGCCATTGTACAAGATGAGATTGTTAGAGAATCCCTTGTATTAGAGGAAAAGTCGTTAAGAAACGACTTAGCCAAAGCTGCGCCTATGGCAGTTGATGTAAATACAGAAATGATGCAAGAATGCAGGGTACAAACAACAAACTTTGATAACGATTTGGTTTTTGACTTATTGTAGGAACTCATTACACTATTTGGATTCCCTTTCATTATTGCTCCAACTGAGGCAGATGCGCAGTGTGGTTGTCTTGATTTTTTAGGTATGCTGAAGAGTTGATGTAAACAATTTTACAATGTTTAAAAATACCTGTTTTGAGTAAAGTTTCTTTAGGTGTTGTTGACGGTACTATTTCTGATGACTCGGATATTTTCTTATTTGGTATGTGATCTACCCATAGTGATTGTGACTGATAAATATAATAGGAGGCACTACTCTTTACAGACACTTGTTTTCTAACCAACAACCAAAAAAGTAACGATTTTAATCTTTCCTTTGTGTCTTTTTTTTTAATTGACTTCCTGTTAGGTATTCTACGGATAAAATTCAATCTTCTCTTGGATTAGATCGTGCTATGTTGATACAGCTAGCATATCTTTTAGGAAGCGATTATGCTGTAGGTGTGTTTGGTATTGGTCCCGTTACAGCTATGGAGATTGTGAATGAGTTCAAGGGAGACAACTGTTTGAATGATTTTAAAAAATGGGTTGATTCAACAAATGATGAAGACAATGTATCGGATTGGCAGTTTAGACATGTACTTCACCGTTAAAACCAAAACCCTAGTATTTACTAACTATAATGATACAGAGAAGGCAAAAGAAAAAGTATATACTACCAGATATGTTCCCTGATGAGCGTGTAAAAAATGTACGTTTGTGTGTCAGCTTTTTTTTTTGGTCAAAATTTTGTTACACTCCACATTCCACAAAAAGACGAAGTCATAATTGTAGCAACGTGAATCTGTTCTAAGTACAATAATCTAATCTCTAAAACAAATTATTTTTCCCTAACATGGTAAAAAATTGTAGTCTTGTTATGTCACTGTTATTTGATTTCTAACAATAATAAAAAGGGGTACCTAAAACCAAACGTGGATACGTCTTTAGAACCCTTTCAATGGCATAAACCTGATATAGAAAAGATTAAATCTTTTGTAAACTCTAAATACCAACTGGGTAATGAAGCTGAGCTTCGTTTGAGAAATGCTATAAACACAAGCAATCCAGTACGTTTTACTTGTTGAAAAACAATTCAAATTACAATGTTAACTCACTTTTGTTTACTAGTCTGGACCGTTGGACAAGTACTTCAAGAAAAAACCAGTCATGCCAAAGTTTAAGAGTAATAGACTTAAACGTGCTATTGACTCACTAACAGGTACGATAATAACAAAGGAATAAAATGAAACATTAAGTTTTCTATTATTTAATTTTACTTCCAGACGGTGATGGTATCGCTTCAACCTTTGAAAAGCCTAAAGAAAAGAAATTGTAACGATAAACTAAAATTCCATTCACAATCTTTGTCTACCTCATTGATACAAAACACGTGATATTTTTAATAAGCAACTTTGTTGCTACTAGAGGTTGTGTTCGTAGCTTAGCTGACTACAACAATTCTAACGAGTTAACCATTGCCTACGAAAATGGAACTGAAATCAGAATTTTTTAGGAATCTTTTATCTCAGATAGAGACTGTCTCTTTTAGCCGGATTTTTGCTCAGCTACAAAAACTTAAATGGTTAACCAGCTATAACTGTTGAGCACCCGCTTCTAAGAAGTTTTTACTATAGTACCAGTACGTGATACCGCAGAAATGCCTTCGTCTGTTATACCATCATTATCCGTGAGATGCATGGTATGAACACCAGCAAGAGCTTTTATACCTTTATCTGTTATACCTTTACACCCCGAAAGGCTAATTTCATGAACACCAACAAGAGCCCGGAGCCCTTCGTCTGTTACTAAAGTGCCACAGATAATAATGGTATGAACCCCAGCAAGTGCTTTAATGCCTTCATCCGTTATGCCATCTTTAAAATTGCTGATGACAATACCATGAACACCAGAAAGTGCTTTCAGCCCTTCATCTGTTACTAAAGTACCAAATATAGCAATGGTATGAACTCCAGCAAGACATTTGATGCCTTCATCTGTTACAACATCATTATAATCACTGACGGCAATAGTATGAACTCCAGCAAGTGCTTTCAACCCTTCATCTGAAACTAAAGTACCCAATAGTTGAATTTCATGCACGCCAGCAAGTGCCTTAATGCCTTCATCTGTTATATTCTTACAACCATTAAGGTTAATTGTATGAACACCAGAAAGATATTTTATACCTTCATTTGTTACATTGCAATTACTGAGGTAAATACTATGAACACTAGAAAGTGCTTTTAATCCTTTGTCCGTTACTGAAGTGTTACGTATATCAATGCTATAAACACCAGCAAGTGCCTGAACACCTTCATCTGTTATACCTCTACAATGTCCAAGATTTATAGTATGAACGCCCTTAAGTGCTTTGACGCCTTTGTCTGTTATATCATTGCAACAGCAAAGGTCAATAGTGTGAACACCAGAAAATTGTGTGACAATTTTGTCAGTTATACATTCTCCTACAAGTTCAATTGCTGTATGTCTAAGAGTACTTGCATGTTGTAAAACCGCTCGAGCATGGTCAAAGCTTGATATTATCACTTTTTCGTATCCAAGTATATCATGAACAATAGAAGCAAGCAAACGACATGTTTGGCATGTTACAAATCGTTCTTTTGTCATTTTATGTAAAATATAAGCTAAAATCTCTGTAGGAAGGTCTAAAATATTTGTAGGTTCACTATTGAGGGCGTTATAACCAGTTTACGGAATAATAATACCTTTGATGTCGCGCCGGTGCTCCATTTTGTGACATGTAACAAGGGCTTTGGAGACGTAGAGGGCAAGGGGTGAAATGTTAAGTACATTCACAATTACGTAAAAAAAACGTGGAGAAATTAGTCAAATAAATGCTCTTTTCCAACAAATGTATTTCACTGGAGAATGAGTGTTGTAAGAACGTCCCATTACAGCTATTTGTACTTTACCTACTGATGGAGGAGTTATCAAAGAGATTTTTTATTTATGTATTTATTTGTCTTATTTTTTTCTTACAACCAAACACAAACATTACCATCCCAAGCAGCAGACCAAACAGTAAAAATTTCTATTTCCTTATGCGCCTCATCATCAGATACAACAGCCTTTACAGGAACTAATATAATAGCACTGACAACATCCTTATCAAGTTCAAGTGTCCTCTCAGTTTTCATTGTCTAGAGAGCATATAAGCTAGTAACAAAAACGCAATAAAGAAAGCAACAAAAAGAGCTTTAAAAGTCTTTCAAAGTCTTTCCAAAAAAAAAAATTGCTTCTTTCATTTTTTATGTTTCCACGTACCGTAGCATCCCATACAAGTATTTTTCCATCCCATCCACCACTCCAAACAAATCCACCTGCAGCTAGTAGAGAAAAAACATGACCAGTATGTCCACCACAAGTAGTTATTTGCTTGCCCGTCTAGAAGAGAGTAAACACCCAACTACAAGAGTTTCTCGTTCTCACCTCAGCATCCCATACTGTAATGCTTGAATCAGAGCTAGCTCCCCATACACGGTTATTTCCAGCATATACAAGGTGATTAACACGTCCTTGATCTAGAACGTCTACAATAATATGCGTCTACGCGAAGTCATTAAAATGGCATCTACGCGCTCGACTGTAATATTTCTTACTTTTACGTTTATACGTGTGATATGCTCATCAGTACATATCCAAACCAAGTCTTTATGTTTAAATATGTGTCTAACGACTTTCTTCAAATCTATATCTTTCTTTACCGTGAGGGTCTTATGTAGACGTCAGATACCATCCAAACGATTACATACGTTACCTTGGTATCAACTATACGTATACAAGATCCCAAGAAGCCAAACCACACTTCATCACCAAAGTGACTTGCACAAGCAACTCGCCCACTACAACCAAGATTAATGCCACTATAAACGAGTCTACAAGTTTTGTTTGCGCGTACTTGAACAATAGCAAATCTTGTGCAAGCGACCCATGAAGGTTCCATATCTTAACTTTATTATCATCTGCAGCTGTCCATACATGATTATTCACCAAGAACATGGCGAATATTCGTCCCTAATATGTTGACTTTTTTTTAAAAGGTGAGCTTATTACTTACTTTATGTGCTTGACGCGAACCTAAAGCTAATTTAACCAAAAAAGAAACGATATTTTGGCAATCAAACCTAAATTGCGTCCTGTCCTCGCGTCCCATATTGTGAGCGTCCCGTCCAGACCTCCACCCCATACATATTGACCGACTGTAGTGAGCGTGTGAACACCCTCTAAATAAAGTGTCAAACAAGTTGATACAAAAACTAGCGCCAAAGGGTGTATTCTTCAAATGGGAAAGCACCTTTAGGTTTTAATGGCTCTAACTCTTTGAATAAACGAAAACCAAAAGGAGGTGTCAAGCCATGGTCCACTGAGCGATGAGCACGCGTCCAGCTACTTGTCTAGAGCATTTTAGACGAGAATTTGCTGTAAATAAGTGAAAAGCGTTTAACGCACTTTTTTGGATTTATCTCGGTTTTGTTTTGCCTTTACGATAGTCTCTAGTTAATTTGTTATGTTTTTTGTCTATAAATGTTAGCCTACTCTCTAATGTGCGTTCAATACTATTACTCAGTGCTCCATTAAGACGTCTGGAAATGTTTTTGCTTTTATTTTCACGTTGAGACTTTTCAGTTTTCTTTTCACTCTGCGACATAACAGGCCATGCTACTTTCTACATACGCTTAAATAGAATGATATTAAGTCTAGTGTGCTGTCACTGCCTTTATGCTAAAGATGTTGCTTCTTCCGCACGCCACCTTGTAGCATACGTACTTTTTTAGACCGTGGACTTCAACTTTAACGTTTTAAGAATCACGTGGCTGTAAGATGGAACTCTATGCATCCTCTGTATATGTGTAGTATTGTTGGCCGAATAGGAGCGCGCACAGAATGTCGGTTGCTTGTTAAGTTGCGACACAATGACACTTTGATGTAAAATGGCTTTACAAGGAGTGCTGGCTAGAGCCACGTTCAATCGCTCGACGCTAACGGCGTCAGCTGCGAGAATTTATAGTACATCAACGGCTTCCGTCAGAACTACGTGTACGCACGCCATCAGCGTAATAAACACTAATTATACAAAGTACCGGTGAAATCAATACGACGTGCCTGTCATACAAACGCAACTCCACCAAATAGCTCCAAACCGGTGTCAATACGCCAAAAATGGCAAAAAACGATTGAACAGATAAAGCAAAAGAAAACAAAGTTCGCACTACAGTACGGATCATCGTTTATCGTTATTCACGAGCTCGTTGGCATTTCTTCGTACCTACTAGCATTTTCAGTGCTTTCTACCGGTAAGGATCAAAGCTAGTAATCTGACAAGTGTCAAATCAACTTCTCACGTTATGGATCCCTGCTAGGCGTTGTTGACGTTGATTCGTTGGTTGGTATTTTTGGATGGACAGATGCAGATTTAGCAAAATACAACATTGACCTTCATTCCAAAGTTGCTACATTTGCATTGGCAGTTGCAACAGTCAAGGCACTTGATCTAGTTGGCCTAGTCCCATTGAGGTATGTTTAACTCATTGACAATAAACGAGAGACACCATTGTAGATGGGCAATAAGCATAGGTTTGACACCACTTCTGGCAAAATTCATAGGCAAGATTGACTGCTTATTCTTGACTTGAAAATATCCTAACTTTATATCTAGGACCGCCAATTGATGCGCTTATATCTAAAGTAAAGTCAGCAACACAAAGAATAAGAGGCAAAGAACCACAAAGTCAGGAAAATAATTCAAAAGGCAAAACTGACAAAAATGTCAGCGAAAAATAACGAGCTCCAGTCTTCACTGATCACAAAATGAAGCCCACGTTTCAACCTCCACAAACTTGTCTAGCCGTTGTAAAGCAAATACAATTGTTTGCGCTGTGTAGCACGGCTGCCAAATGTAAAAAACCGTCCTTCTGTTAACAGCGCAAATAAGTACGAATACTTACCTTTTTTTCACTTGTGTTTTCTGTATACCGCAATAACGTCATGAACTATTAATATACATACATACTTGTTCTATTCGTTGTTGTTCTGGTATAAAATGCTTCAACCTCGAAAAACACTCACAGGTGAACAACAAACTGGTAGTAATAGTCACTCAAGTGCGTAGTGCTCGTTGTTTATCTATTTACTCCGTTTAACTTTCGTAGCAAAAATAAAAGCATTTCATGAGCTGTGGGCCCTCCTACATCAATCAGAAGGCGTATTGAAGACCGGAGCAACACGCGAGGTTGATTACAAGACAATTGCAACTTTTAGGTCGAAAATGTCTTCTCTACTACTCAGAGAGTACGTACAGTAACCCTACCGTTCATCAATACTTTTCTTACCACTTGTCAAGCGATGACGAGCCTGAAATTCGTTGGAAGGCTAATAAACTACTCCAAGCGACATTAGACCTATGCTTGAGCGCGGTGTCAAAGTACGCTTTCAAAATTGATCCAAATGTTCATTTGCTTTTTTATGGCTGCCTCAAAGCTCTATTTAAGGCGTAACGCTCTACGTCAAATCTCAACACTTCACAGTACCCCACAAATTTCTTTTATCTCCGTAACAATATTCCGACTTTTGACATGCCAAAACCATCATAGTATTGTATAGCATCGCCTAACAATACTATCTCAGGATGTACCTCACTTTCCTTTTGTACTTGATCAAAGATATCTTGAACCCTTCACAACCATTTTATTGGATGTCACATGAAGACGCTGTAAAGGAAAAAGCTCTCGTAAAGTACTATAATACAAGCACTTACGCTAACAAAGAGGTACTTTTTTTCAGAAAAAGTCGAAAAAGAAAATCTAAGATTGAGACATTCTCCTTTATTAATCTCTATGATAAGGTCATTGAAGACGTATCTACATACTTTGTGATTAATATAAACTACTTTGGAAGTGTTACTGGCTTTGATCAACTCCACAATTGGTTACTTCTCAGAGAAACGACGTTTTTTCATTTTAGACTTATTTTAGATATTTTTGTTCAGGTGTGTGTTTGGTTTAAAATCAACCTTTTGGTTAACCATGAGTAGTTACGACCTAGTATAAGACCAGAGTGTTTATTAAAGACACCATTACATCGATCTGCATTGAAAAAACTTGGCATCTACTTAAAAACTGGTGGTATTACAATAAGAGATCGAGAGAAGGTCGAATCGATTATATCCAACTTAGAAAAGATCTATGAACCAACAGATGTACTTCTTTTTTTTTTAATTTCTTACTTTAAGACACTTCTTCAGTATATAATATTCTATAGATATGTATAAAAAATGGTTCAGAGTGGGAGTCTCTTTGTGATGTGGTCAAAAAGTTGTACGGTTGGAATTTTCGAGGTACATTCAATGAGACTTTTCTTCTTTTTGTTTTCCTGGTTCTAATCGTTTTACAGAGCGAGATACAAGTACCCAAAATGGCACAGCGACTAGCGTTGATGCTTCTACATCGAAGAATACAATGAGCGATGCAACACTTGAAGCGATAGCGCCTCCAAAGAGTTATGCTAAAATTGATAGTCTGTTCAGTTTTGATATTTCTCAAATCGATGCTAGTGGTAGCAAGAGCGCTCAGAATGCTCTAGATGTTATAAATCAGTTAAAACCAGGACAAAATAAAAACGAAGGTGTAAATGAATGGACAGCATCTGAAGATGTTTTATCACGATTAGAACAGAACCAAAGAGCCTTTGAGAAAGCATTGGCTGATAAACAAAAAGAAATGGAAAAACAACAAAAAAAGAAGAAGCCACGGCCTGTAAAGAAGAAAAAAGAACCTACAGAGAAGAAGAAGAAACCAACAACAACAAAAACAAAAAAGAAACCAGTAATGGCGAAAAAACAAGCCGTAAAAAAGTCCGGGTCAAATGGTCAATCACCTCAGGCTAATATCTTTCTTGCTTATCATGTATCTGAGCGTGAAGGTAAATTTTATTCAAATGCAAAGAATGCAAAGGATTTACCACGAAAGAAGAGCCTTATTACGGCTACTTTTGATTTGTACGACAACTTGTGACATCAATCCTTTCTTTTTTTTTTTTTATCTCAAATCCTTCTAACTTGTAAAAATAATCATGTACCACTTACTCCTTGTACAATAACACTACCCACCTAAATGCATAGTCTTATTCTCTAAATCTCGTTTTTTGTCCGCTGCGCTCCTCCCTCTCGTCAGACTACAGGTACAGCAATTATAGCTCCTTTGATACGTTGTATTTCAACACTCAACAACGTGGCTTGGTACAATATTGCTTCGTGTCAAAATACCCTATTTTTGGATATTTCATGTCCTGTGACCTTGAGACGGGTTGCGTCTATGTATTGGTACGTTAGTACTGTTTATTACGACTTTTTACTGCTTTTAAATAATGTAAGTGGAATTTGACAAACGCAAGGAACAATGGCTACTCTACAATTTATTGCTAGTGAGATACAAAGTTATGTACAAAAGAGGTACAAATAAGCGAATACATAAAATACGAAAATACTACACTGTGGAAAGTCGTTTTTAACTCTATCCGCGACATCCTTCATTATCCCGAGCGATTTTACGGCGTTTGATCTGAGCCCACTCGTATAGTGCAGAAACTGGATTTGGTTGCGTAATAAATATAGAAGCTATCTCCCTAATGAGTTTTCGCCTGTTTACATCGTTTTCAGCATGGTACGCTTTAAATATTTCTGGGACGCTTTTTTGAAACTAAAACAATAAGAAATAGTATAACAGAGTAATATGCTCACCCATGACATCTTCAAAGCATCCGATGAATCATGATTAACGGTTATTTTTGTAAAATGAGTGTTAACTCGCTTTAAAGCGTTAAATTCACAGCTACCGCCCTCCGACGAAATTACTTGTATTAATTCTAACGGTAGTAAAGAGGTCATGAATATTTAGACTTTGACTCGGCAATACTAACCGTTAACTTGTCGTCATTGTCACTTAGCCAATAAATGCTTAACGCTATAGTATGCAACACTAGCTCATTCTGTTGGTGAAAATTATCCGTTTTAAAGTGTTCGTATTTAGAGCGTAAAGACACGTGCCAAAAAAGTGAACATTCCAAAAAAGACTTAGTAATTTTGACAGTAGTAAAACAACTTGACACTCATAACCACCATGCGCACTTTGCTTCTTTTGGCTGTTTTATGCTACACCGCCTTTGGTACTGTATCATACAACCGTAATTAAGAGTATAACTGCCTCTAGCTGCCAAAACATTGACGGTATTTCCTTGTAGTCAAAGAGAATGCACTACACTTGCTTCTTCACTTGCCAACACTGGCATAGACGTTCGTAGCTTTACATCATTGGGAGTATTTGCCATTCAAGATGACGAAACGTCATTACGCTCTGGAAGTATCCACGTAAGCCCATATTGTCCTCATCTTGATCATTACGCGGTTTGGCAACGAGAATTCGCTTGGGAAAATGATGAAGCATTTACAACCGAACTAAACACTTTACAAAAGGTACTGTCAAGTTTTTACTATTATTGGCCAATTTGGTCACGTGCAAGTTTGGTTATATACTAACTGATACCACAAGATATTTCACATGACATATGTCCCAGTTGTTGGTGAGATGTACATACTTCGATCTAATGAAACCATGAATGTCTTTAACTTTATTGGACGCAACACAGTTGCAATGAAGCTTTTGGAGGTGACCACCAAATTAGGGTTTTTAATATTAACTTTTATTTAACAATTAGCACTCTTACGTGGCTGCACCTGAACGATACACAGAAGAAATCAAAGCAAAAAACCCAGCCATTGAGAAAATATTGAGTGCAGTTGATCCAGGCACGTGACTATGAAGTTATTTAAACCACAAAACTACCTACTTTTTTGACTTCTATTTTATTTTCAAATCAAGACAATAACCGATTTTTGTGACATTTCTGTTCATAGCCGAAATGAAGAAACAACTCGAATACTTAACAAGTGAATCCATTTTCACACGCAACAGCTACTCTCAAGGGTATCTACCACATACTTCTTAATAACAGAGATACTAACTATTGAGAACAGCGCTATTGCAGCATCAAAATACATTCGTGAAACCTACGAATCATACGGATTTAAAGCAACTCTTGAATCCTTCAGAACAGAAATGTCTGATAACGTTGTTGCTATACTTCAGGGAAATAGTCTACAAAGAGAAGTTGTTGTTTTAGGTGCTCACTATGACGCTAGAGGCACGTGACATGAAACGACTTTTGGCTTAATATATTATTCCTATAGGTACTCTGCTCACGTCTCCAACTCAAAGAGCACCTGGAGCAAATGACGACGGTTCGGGTACAGCTGTATTGCTTGAATTTGCACGTCTCATCAAAAGTCTAAATATAAAATTCAAGTACGTATTTCAAGCTAAAAAAGTTGAAGTTCATTTTCTTATAATCCACCTTTAGGCGTACTATCCATATTGTTGCTTTTTCAGGAGAAGAACAGGGCCTCCTTGGAAGCAGAGCATACGCCAATAAACTTGCTTCACTAAGAGTAAACGTGCACGCTATGTTACAGAGTAAGTTCTTAATGCAATGTCAATAAGTATGTTAACTATATTTAGCTGATATGGTTGCATACCGAAGACCAGGCGAGGTTACACAACTAGCATTCCCTTCGACAATCACCACACCTTGGGTACAAAAGGTACTTACAAACCAAACATAAAGATATCATTTTCGCGTTTCCTCAGTAGTTTTATGTTTAGGTGTGCGAAGAAGCTGCTCGTCTCTATGTACCGTCTATAACTGTGGGTATCACCCCCGTATGTTGTTCTGACCATCAGTCATTTATCGAAGCTGGATTCCCTGCAACACAATTATTCGAGAGGTATGTCAAAAAAATACAAGCTCACGTGTTCATTTGTATTAACTCTGATGGTATAGAAATGGACCAATTGCTGACCCTCAGTACCACAAGAGTGAAGACATTGTTGATCGTTTGGGTTACGATATCGAAGGTGAGCTATACCAGAGCACAAAAGCTCTTATTGCATCAGCATGTGAGCTTGCAGAAGTTGAATAAAATAAGGCTCAGCCTTCTTCATCAAAATCGTAACTTTACAAAAAGGATGTGCCACGCTCGGTCGTTCTTGGTCAAGAATTGCAATTCGTACCCTTCTCAGGGTTTTAGTTGCAACTTAAAATAGTTTCACTACGAATTTCAGACGTAAGTCGCGTTAAAAACGTAGGTGTGAACCGGCACATTGATCTATACCTTAAATAGGGAAAAAAAACCTGTTCGTTGCAAACGATTTCGTCTTTTTGAGAAAAAAAAACGAGTTTCAGCAAATTCCAAGTTATGCAACTCTACAACGAGGATCCAAAGTGTCTGTATATACCCAATGAATAGCGTGAGGTGATTTATATGCGATTTTATGCATTTTTTGTTCGCCCACTATTAATTTTTTGGCAGATTTGAACACTTTAAAAGCTTGAAGCTATATTTAGTAAACAGAAAGGTGCTCAGTAGTAGTGGTTCATCGTAATTAAAAAACATAATACAATCATACATAAGTATAACTTGCAAGAACGCCAGACCTCTCTGCTGAGAGGTCGCCCCACCACACTACGCTATCACCTTTTTGCAAAAAATCAAAATGTTGTTTATATATTGTGTATTACCTTAGCTTTCATACCTCGTCCTTGGGACGTTGTAGAGCCACGCGATACAGCATTTAAACTGTTGATGAAAGGTCAAAGGATGCAAGTCTATTTTCTAAATTGTTATATTGTTCAACGGAGTAATTGGAACTTCTGACCCAAACGTCAACTGTTGGTTTCTCCGTGAAAGCTGCCTCTGACCTTTAATATAAAACAATCAATTTGCAACCATCTTTAACCATTAGACGCCTAACAAAGCTGACATACACGTGCCTATGCTAAATTTTATATCGTGACATCACGTGCTTAAGGCGGACGAAAAGTGAAGAGAAAAGTAAGTTAAGTGCTATCTTGTCAACAGCTTTCACCTCTAACTGTACTAAACATAAGCCAAACTATGCGTACTTTACTTCTTTTGGCTGTTTTATGCTACACCGCCTTTGGTACTGTCTCATACAACCGTAATTAAGATTATAACTGCATCTAGCTGCCAAAACATTGACGGTATTTCCTTGTAGTCAAAGAGAATGCACTACACTTGCTTCTTCACTTGCCAACACTGGCATAGACGTTCGTAGCTTTACCTCATTGGGTGTATTTGCCATTCAAGATGACGAAACGTCATTACGCTCTGGAAGTGTCCACGTAAGCCCATATTGTCCTCATCTTGATCATTACGCGGTTTGGCAACGAGAATTCGCTTGGGAAAATGATGAAGCATTTACAACCGAACTAAACACTTTACAAAAGGTACTGTCAAGTTTTTACTATTATTTACAAGTGTCATACAAGTTTAATTACATTACTAACTGATACCACAAGATATTCCACATGACATATGTCCCAGTTGTTGGTGAGATGTACATACTTCGATCTAATGAGACGATGAACGTCTTTAACTTTATTGGACGCAACACCGTTGCAGTGAAGCTTTTGGAGGTGACCACCAAATCGGGGTTTTAATCTTCCTGATTTTTGTTAGCATCCTTACGTGCCTGCACCTGAACGATACACAGAAGAAATCAAAGCAAAAAATCCAGCCATTGAGAAAATATTGAGTGCAGTTGATCCAGGCACGTGACTTAGTAACTAAGCGAAACGCTCTATTTTTTTTTGTTGACTTTCCTGTTTATAGCTGAAATGAAGAAACAACTTGATTACTTGACAAGTGAATCCATTTTCACACGCAACAGCTACTCTCAAGGGTATCTACCACATACTTCTTAATAACAGAGATACTAACCATTGAGAATAGTGCTATTGCAGCATCAAAATACCTCCGTGAAACATACGAATCATACGGATTTACAGCAACTCTTGAATCCTTCAGAACAGATATGTCTGATAACGTCGTTGCCATACTTCAAGGAAGTGAATTGCCAAATGAAGTTGTTGTTTTAGGAGCTCACTATGACTCTAGAGGTACATTACAGACAGAGCAATTCTTTCCTTGTCTAAAGCTGTTCTTCTCGTGCAGGTCCTTCAAGAAACTCACCAACTCAGAGAGCACCTGGCGCTAATGACGATGGATCAGGTACAGCTCTTTTACTCGAATTTGCTCGCTTGGTCAAAAGTCTGGACATCAAATTCAGGTACGCTGTTACTTGTTCGCGTTTTTCATCTTGATGAACGCCTTTCATTCTCGATTGCAATTTTAAGCAGAACATGGGAGTTCACGTGTTCTTATACTCATTCTTAGGCGTACTATCCATATCGTTTCTTTCGGAGGAGAAGAACAAGGTCTCATTGGAAGCAGAGCATACGCTAACAAACTTGCTTCGCAAAACGTGAATGTATATGCTATGTTACAAAGTAAGTTAGCCAATACATATTTATGTTGTGGCGTATGCTAATAAAACATCAAGGCGACATGGTCGCATATCGAAGACCAGGCGAGGTTACACAACTAGCATTCCCTTCGACAATCACCACACCTTGGGTACAACGGGTACTTACAAACCAAATATTTAAATTTTCATGAACATCATTTTTTATGTTTAGGTGTGCGAAGATACTACTCGTCTCTATGTACCAGCTATAACTGTTGGTATCACTCCTGCATGTTGTTCTGACCATCAGTCATTTATCGAAGCTGGATTCCCTGCAACACAATTATTCGAGAGGTATGTCAAAAATACAAACTCACGTGTTCATTTGTATTAACTCTGGATGGTATAGAAATGGACCAATTGCTGACCCTCAGTACCACAAGAGTGAAGACATTGTTGATCGTTTGGGTTACGATATCGAAGGAGAGCTATACCAAATTACAAAAGCTCTTATTGCATCAGCATGTGAACTCTCTGAAGTTGTTTAAATAAAATAAGCTACAAGCCTTATTCATTACGAATAAAACATAAACATATTTGATACTGTACAATGCTGAGCTAGTGGTATCAATTGAACTGCGCCTTTGAGTATGTTACAAAGAAAACAATCGTCATTCTGTACCACTTAGAGCTCAACAAAAACAATACAATTAGAGTAAAGAAAAAAACAAGAACAAATGCTTCAATCTGCCAAAATTTTATTTACCTCAACCACACTGAGCGACAGCCGACTTTTTTTTCTTTTGGACGATTCTAATGTTGGGTTTTTTTTTTTACACAAGAGATGGGGAGATAAAAAAATGTCTTTGGGTTTGCACATGTACAAAAACGTAAGGTAAACGGCCTTTTATAAAAAAAACCCTCACATTGGTATAGAGGTATCTAGTCCTGCGAAGGCATCACCACCAATAGCTTGGTGGGCAGGAGGAGCAGCTGGTGTTGGTGCTGGCGTCGGTGTTGGGGTTGGCGCAGGATTAGAGCTCTCTACTGCTGGAGGAGCGCTCTGTTGCTCTGTGACCTGTGGTGTAGGTACAGGTGCAGGTGCCTGTTCCTGAGGCGTTGGCACTGGCTCTGGAGCTGGAGTAGGTGCTGCTTGTTCTTGAGGTGTTGGCACTGGCTCTGGAGCAGGTGCTGCTTGTTCCTGAGGTGCTGCCTGTTCCTGAGGCGTTGGCGCTGGTGTAGGCGCTGGAGCTGGTGCCTGCTCCTGAGGTGCTGCCTGTTCCTGAGGTGTTGGCACTGGTGTAGGTGCAGGTGCCTGTTCTTGAGCAGGCGGAGCTTGCACTTGAGGTGTAGGCGTTGGTTCTGGTGTAGGTGTAGGCTCAGGTTGTGTTGGTGTTTCGTTTAACGCTTCACTTGCATCAGGCATGGGTACATCAGCTGTTGTTGTCTGTTCTGGAGCAGGTTGTGGTACTTGTTGTTGTTGTGCTGCTGGTTCAACTTTTGGTTGTAGATCCGCAGCTGGATTGGTTTGAGTAGGTGCGTTTTGTTGAGGTGCCTGCTGTTGCTGTGGTGGTTGTTGTTGCTGTTGAGCGCCTGTGTTAAACGCTGGAGGTTGTTGGCTTTCTTGCTTTATTGTAGAATCAATTTGCATTTGTTGTTGTTGTTGCCCTACAACAGTTTCTTTAATACACTTTACACATCAAGTATAAACAAAGATTTTTGGTTTCATCAAGTTGAGTAAATAAAAAGAGGGGAAATAATAAAACTCACCTTCCGGTTTTACTTCTGTACGTTGCCTCTTTACTTCGATTTCAGCAGGAGCTGGATCTTCCATTTTTCGCTTTTGTCCAACTGTTGGTTGATTTTGTGCATAGTTACCAGTCATAGCGCTCCCAGGTGTATGGCTGCCCAAGTTTGAAACTTGCATTGAAGCTTCAGCCAAGCCGCCCAAAGACGTAGCAGCAGCCGTTGCTTGTGGAGCAGCAGCTTCCGCATTCTTAGCTTTGATCGCGTGCCATTCGTGCTCGTAGAGCCATCTGCGAAACAACGTTTAGGCGCCTATCCAACCAATGCGCCGCTGTATACATACCTGTCTGTATTGCCGTCTTTGTTACAGTGATCAGCTTCGTATAGAGGGACTTCTTCTATGTCTCCTGTATCAAATTGAACGCTAGAGGGTATTAGATTCGCGAATCGTCTGTAGTTTCGTCTGTTGACGTACCTGAATTTTGTACTGACGCGATCGTAGCCAATAACTTTACCAGGGAAGTAATCACCACAATCTTGGTACCACAAGGCAAGCCTCTTACCTACGGCATCATCTGGATGTCCTATTGACTATGAGATGACGCTGGAGATTAGAACGGTTTAACGTACGCGGAGCGAGTTGTAATTGAACAGTTTGGTGGCAATGAGGACACTTCGACCATACAGTAAGTTCCCTACGTAAAATGAGCCCAAGAAAAAAACCGCGGGTTAAGTGGCGCACTTGTTTGATTTGTTTGTGTTCTCCACTCCGAAGAGTTTCTGACATTCACGAACACCGCATTTGATGAATATTATACGGTTGCAACCCGGTGGGGAGCTATTTCGATTGTTAGACATGTTACAGACCTAATCTTCAATTGGGGCGCTAGTAGTTGTAAGTGTTAAACATGAAAAGGATTTGACAAGTAGCAACAAAAAAAGAAGGAATAAAGCATCGAATAAGAATGAAAAGCCATTATATAATCATGTGGGTGCATGTTAAGAGCTCTGGCGTTTCAGCATAGCCGTTAAAGAGAAATGCCGTCATTTTTAAGCTGAGAGTGCATGTGAGGCTCCTGCCATGTGGCCAGAAGCACGTTGCTTGATGAGCAGTTTGTGCGTTTAAAGCGTTTCTTTGTTGCTCCTGGCCACTCAGCGTATTTACAACCCAAAAATATAATAGTACAATGCATTTGAAATGATATTGGAGCCAAGAAAACAAGCAAACAACACATCGGCAGTGTTAGGTTTCAAATCAAACATACGTACATTGTTCATATAATTACAAAAACACCAACCTTAGAGCTGTAGTTTGCCGCGAGGAAAACGAGATGAACTTTAAGTTGATATTTTTTTCGCTTTAAGTTAGTCACCACACGAGACATACAGTCCATTTTGCAAGTGCGCTTTCCTAAATAGCGTAGCACACAAACGCTGCTAAGCATTCAGCACAACATAGAACGTTATTGGTGCGTGCACTTTATGAATTTAACAATAAGAGTAAAGTTTGCCCCTAAAAATGATCTTTTTCGCTTTTTAGCTTATGAACGCAACAATATTGTTGAACGTCGGTCAACTACAGTAATTTAATTTCTAAAGTCTGAATAGCGTGTACACAATCGCCAGGGCTAACTCATGGCGGAACCACAACCAAAGCCGCGCCGTCAGAAGTCGAAGGAGCGAAAACGTACTAAACGCCTTCCGGAAGAGCGAAATGGAAAAACAAACGACGATGCAGCTAGTCCCATCGCAAAAGTAAAAAGAGGCAGAAGTGGCTCTAAAATAAAATTAAATGGGTCAAGCAAGGATAATAAGAAGGAAACCGTGTCCGGCGAAGCTAGTTCTACAGTTAAGACCTCGTCTAAAACACAGACAACACCGAACAGCAATAACCAAGAATTACCTTCAGAGCCAAATTTAGAGATGAGTGGTTTTAAAGAGAAAACTGCAGGCCCTGTACAAATAGCTTTGGAACTGGAGGACATTGGTAAGCTACAAAAAAAAATTTTTGACCAACCGTATTAATTACGACCCTACTTATTCACCACTTGTAGTGCAACAAAAATCTCTCCTGTTACTCTTCAGAGATTACCTACACGAAATATACAGTGGCGAGAATCTCGCCTTTTGGTTAGAAGCAGGTACGAAATGCTTAAAAAACCATCACTACTTGCCACTCAAAGACCGAAATGTCCATGCATTTACTCGTTTGTCTTTTGATAACAAACTATTTGACCAAATTTGCCATGCTTATCAAACTCTTTTTACGTACTACCTCTACTTGTTCTACAAAGTCGTCAAAACCAGTGATTCGATTGTAAAAAATGTATTTTTATTCCAATCGTATTAATTCACATCTGTTGAATTTCTGAATATCCTATCCTTAGAGTTATACAAGAACTTGCCCCTAAAGAAACGCCCTTTACGCGCTAGAGAAATATTTCGAACATTTCTTGACTCTGAGAATAGCAAGAGCAGATTGGTTAATGTGGACAATAAAGACGTTGTAGAGGTGCGTTTTAGCGTGTTTTTCTTTTTTTTTTGAAAAGAAAAAAAAAAACCTTCACACGGCACGTGTGGATTTTCTGTTTTCTGATAGTAGTACTTTAGGCTATAAAAACAAATCTTGATACTGGTGATGAAGGACTATTCACGCTAGCTCAAAACAGAATATGGGGTTTACTAAAACTTGAGAGTTATCCGCGCTTCTTACGTAATTGTGAGCCGTTCCACTTCTATGTCAAGTGTAATGCTGTTCCTAAACTGGTACGCCTTTTCATTATCTCCAAAAAAGTATTTGTTTTACTGATTGTGGATTTTCTAAAGACGAAGGAGAGACGTGATGAGTTGAAGCGCAGTAACACCGTTACTAACATTAACGAATTTTTGAAAAAGTTAAAGGAGAATAAAAGAAAGGGTATTGTACGTATTGCTTCTTCTTTAGCGGAGGATTCTTATTTGGGGTTTTTATTATTTTTTGATTTTTTATTTATTTTGTTTACTTTGCTTTATTTCGAGCCTAAAAGGTTTTATAGGTATTCAAGCCAGCTGCTATAGTAGAAGCGCCAAAGGAGAAGTCCGAAGAGTGCGTGTTAACTAATATGTTGCGAGGTTTGCTAAATTGTTTTATTTTAGAGATGAAGAAAATCTGTATGATCAACCTGATGTTGAGGAAATTTTAGACGATAGGGAGCTATTACTTGCGTTTCGCGAGTTTTTATACACAACTTACGCTAACGAAAATTTGGCGTTTTGGCTAGAAGCCGGTACGTTCTTGTTTATACTTTTAGTAGCTCTACTTACTTATTAAACCGATGTTTTAGAACTTTATCGACAAATTAAAAGCAAGAAAGAGCTAAAAAGCAGGTGTAAAGAAATTTACGATAAGTTTTGTAAACCGGAGAGTCTACAAGCAATTAACCTTGATTGGTCTACCCAAAATGTGCGTTACTCTCACTATCCCCTTTTTTTTAAAATTTTAATGATTTTCGTTTTTCTTTCTTCTTTTTGGTTTAGAGAAACGGAATCCTTACTCTTGTTACTAGCGCTTGGCTAGCGATGTCAAGACGTTCAGTTCTAAGACATTTGAAGTCGCGCAACAGGAGATTTGGAAAGTATTAAAGAACGAATGGTTCCCTGAGTTCTGTCTATCACAGCATTTTAAAGATCTCGAATGTACGTACAACAGTCACTCCACGTTGATGACCTTTTACTCACGTTATATTACGTAACTCCCACCATGTGGTGAAAACGGGAGTAAAAAACACCGACGTTGGATTTTTTGTTTGCTTCCAAGGTTTGTATTAACGCTTAGCATAGCTGGAGATTTAGAGTTTAAAGAAACTAAACCCACCGCGGACCCTGAGAGGAGAAATACTGTATTTTACTATGACGAACTACTTGCCTTGCGTACGGAGCAAGGTCTTGCCAATTAGTGCACTTTTGCTGCCTGTAAATTAAAAGTGTAATTTAGCAATACTTTTACTTTACTGTTTATTGTTCTTGTTTGGAAAACTATGGAGGCATGAATCATGTAGGGGATATGTGATTTGGTTGTCAGTCAGGCGTTGGCCGTTGGCCGTTTTTAAGTTCTCCAGTTTTTTTTGGTCCACCACATTCGAGCCGTCTTTTTTTAGTTGAATTCAAAGTAGTTCTAGCCTTGGTGTTCACGGCACGCTTGGCGTAATGCGTGGTAACAGAAACACGCGAGGACGCGGACCGTCCTCTGCGCGAATGATAATGATAGCATTCGGTGTAATGTTCATCTTTATGATTGGTTTCATTACACTATCAGCGCCGGGAGAAACTACTGTTCAAACAATTGAACCAGTTAAACAAACGTTACAAAAAGTAAAACGCTCAGATGAAGGGAAAATTGATCCAATCACTAAGACTGATAATAACGTGGCTGTAGATGGTTTTTACTCGCTTTCGGCCTTAGATATTGACGGAAAGCTTGTAAAGTTTAGTGACTTCAAAGATAAGGTATTGGTAGCCATTTGTGCCAATTAATAACGTGTTTAGGTGGTACTCGTAGTAAACGTGGCATCTTTCTGAGGTATACGCCAGTTTCGAAACGTCACTAGCTTACTTTACGCTTGTAGGTTACACTGATTCCAATTATAAACAGCTGGTTGAATTCGATAAGGAATATCGTTCAAAAGGCTTAGTAATATTGGGATTCCCTTGTAATCAATTCGGAGAGCAAGGTACATTTATCGGCAGTAAAAACCGTTTCAAAAAGACAAAAATGCGTTAACGTGACTCTAATTTTGGCATTAGAACCTGGCTCGAGACAAGAAATAAAAGACTTTGTTGCAAAATACGACGTCCAATTCACTCTTTTTGATAAGGTACGCGAAACACATGAATGGTCAGAAAATGTTAGGAGGGTTTTTGATACAAGTTCAAAAAAAAATGCCGAAAAAATGCATTTTTGACACTCTTGTTATAGATTGATGTTAACGGAGACGATACACACGAAGTTTGGACTTTCTTAAAGAACACCCTACACTTTAATAAAGTAGAATGGAACTTTGAAAAGGTTAAAACAGTTTTTTCTTCAGGAGTGCTTATTTTTTTCTAGTATCTTATTGACAGGTCTGGCATTCCTTTCAGACGCTATGTATCAGCCATAGAACCAAAAGAATTTGAGGTACAATCGTTTAATTAACCAAAATTTTTTGCACTTCAAATGTCTCATTTTTTGTTTTTTGTACAGGGCGATATTAAGCGTCTTCTTTAAATGCTACCCCAGCGTTCACGCTATGATGACAGTAACATAAACCATATGGTCGTTATTGTCGGATGAAAACAGTGAATGCACAAACTCTAGCGCCATTTTACAATTTTTTTGTAAAGTGGTCCGAAAAATAATAAAAAATCAAACGTATTTGTTGCGTTTTGATGCTAAGATATGCGTATTTGATTGCGGCAAGTGCAGTACAGCATTTTTGTAGAATTCAAACGTCAAGTAATTTCTCTTCGCTGCGATAATACTTAGTACACGGTTATAGAGTAGCTCACACCAGTACAGTCCCCTAAAAAACAAGATCTCCCACACCAAAATGGCAACAACAAAGGTATTTGTAGGAAACCTAAGCTTCAGCTACACAGAAGCTGACCTCGGTAAAGAATTCGAACATATTGGCGAAGTGTACGCTTTGTTTTGCAAAAAAATAGTTTTGAGTTTTGGTAATTGATGCAAAAGTACAATTTACATTTGCTTTGAGCGCCCAGCTCACCAACGGGCCATGCCTACGCGGCCACAAACCGTTTTTTATGAATTGCCCTCGATCTGGGAAAGTTCCTACTTTCTGCATCGAATGCTACGTCACCACATACATCTGATGATATTACTAGTACCGGCGCCCAAATTATTATGCAAGGCCGCAGATCACTTGGTTATGGCTTTGTCGAATTCGCCACTGCTGAAGATGCTCAAAAAGCAGTTGACCAGATGAACAAGAAAGAACTAGGCGGTCGCGAGGTTAATGTTGAGTTTGCCAAACCTCCTCCAGAACGAAGCTCAGGCGAAGATGGAGAGGGAAGACGTGGTGGTCGTCGCGGAAGAGGCAGAGGCCGAGGCCGTGGACGTGGTCGTGGACGAGGATATCGCCGTCCACGCGAGAACACCGACGAAGAGGGTGACGAAGAAACAGAACGGTAAGAGTTCTCTCTTTGCGAAAATCCACACAATTTTAATTTTTTTTTGAATTCACCATTCCCTTTTTTTGTTTCTTCGTTCTTTTGCTTATTTCTATTACAGTCCTCCTCGTCGTCGCGGTGGTCGTCGCTCTGATAATAAGGAAGAAGGAGACCGCCCAGAACGTGGTGGCAGAAGAGGTCGCGGTAGAGGTAAACGTACCCGCGTACCTGAAGAAGATCGGTGCGTTTAATATCCAATTAATTGTTTTTTTTTCTGATTTTCAAGACTTTTTAATTAATCAACGGCAAACTGACCTCTTTCGACAGCCCAGACTCTGAGACTCTTCTCTTCGTTGCCAACTTACCTTGGGAATACGAAGACGATGATTTGATAAAGCTTTTCGAAGGTTTGAGCGTTGCTGAGGCTCACGTAGTCAAAACACGCACAGGACGCAGCAGAGGCTACGGTTTCGTTGAATTTGCTGATCAAGCAGCCCAACTTGAAGCTCTCAAGCAAGTTGATGGTAAAGAAGTCGACGGAAAGAATGGACAGCGCGCAATTTCTGTCAAGATTGCCCACAAGGGTGGTGATAAGTCCGAAGAGACCAAAACGGACGCTACTACCACTGAGGCCAAAGAAGAAACCTCAGAGGTTGCCACTGAAGAGGTTCCAGAGACCAAAGAGGAGGTTACAGAAGAGAAAGCCGCCCCAGTAGCTGCTGCTACTGAAGAGACCAAGGAGGAACCAAAAGAGGTTGAAGAGACCAAAGAAGCAGAAGAAAAACCTTCAACTGAATAGATCTTTATGACCCCACTAAGAACCATTTATTAAACAAAATATTGATAATATCATTTTATTGTGGTTTGTTTTTTTGTCAAAAACGTGCGCTTGGAGGCTGCGTTATGTTCTCTTTCTTAAAGTATTGGGAGGAGCGTGAAAGTGTTATTGGCACGCGGTTTTTTTTTTGAAAAGGTCATTTTTTGGTTTGGGTGATGGACTCAAACTCGCTTCTCTACGCTGGTCTTGGGAATTGTTTTGCACTGTCTTCATGTAGTCTATCCTTGTATGATTGTGTGAGATGAACTGTGATCCTGTCGCGGACGCCAAAACCCGTGGCGTATTAACACAGACTTAGAACCTTAGTCTTGCAGTTTCATGAAAACTCCAAAAATTTCGTGTGTCAACCCCAGAAGTTATTGTTTTAAAGCCCCAACACTATACACCACATATACTACTTTGTAGTAGCGTATCATCTTACACACAATCAAAAAATGTTGCGTATTTCGGCGCTATTCGCAATTTTATGTTTATGGACTGTTTTCGCTTCAAATCATACTGTTCCTTCCAATGCAACACAGTGCACTACCACAGCGGACTGTTTACCATGGGTTTGCCGTCACTCTATTTGCGAGTACGTAAAAAGCTTAAAATTACTGCGCACGTGACCCACACACGTGCGAAATAGGCCTTGCTCTGTTGATGCGCGTCTTTGCGTGGCTGAACAGAATTTCTTAACTTGTGCTTCTAATGGCGATTGTGTAACTGCAAGACTCTTTGGAGGAGAAAACGTACTAAAATACACGGGAAAACGTTTTTTAAACCTTTTTGGTAATGTTTCGCCGTCACGTGACTAAATTATAGGAATATTACTTGCATCTTGTAACTATGGGATTATGTATTATTCTTAGTAGTATTGCTAGTGCCGGAGGTAAAATCGATTTTGTGAAATAGCTTACTTTTCTTTGTACTTTTCTTGTTCTTACTAAACACTTGTAGGTATTGGTGGAGGTGGTGTTTTTGTGCCACTTCTAATTCTCATCGCTCAAGCGCACCCCAGGGAGGCCGTACCTCTATCGAATGCGCTGATTTTGGGTGTTGTTACCGTAAACTTGATGCAACTCGTTCCACATGCAAATCCACGCAAAGTACGTAATAATTCTTGTTTCGTATGTTGTTATTGATAAGTGTAGTTGGATAGACCATTGATAGACTATGATATTTGTATGCTTATGATGCCTCTCGCCCTTGGAGGTACGAAAACTCACATCTTGATAGTACATAAAGCTAACGTGTTGTAAGGAACTTCAATTGGATCTATTCTAAATACTATGCTCACGGATTATGCTATACTTATTCTACTTTTTGTTGTATTGGCTATAGCTGGTTGGCGTACTGTTTTAAAGGTAGGAAGAAACGTATGAATGATTTGGTAAAGTAATTAAAACTCAGGGCATCAAAACATACAGAAATGAAAGCGCAATGAAAAAGATGAAAGTGGGTATCGTTGAGAGTAAGACTGAAGGTTCTGGCCTTGTATCAGGAAAGACAAGGTAATTTATTTTCAATTTCTAAAGATTGTGAACTAACACGTGATTTTTTGCAGAAAGTATGGGTTTTGTACATTACGACAATACCCTATTTTCAAAATGTTGTTTCTTGTTTTTGCTTTGGCCCTTGTGACTATTCATGCACTTATGCTTGGCGGAAACAGAGGTATACCAACTTACTTAAACTCCTTATAATGTAACGTTTATTGTAGGAGGAAGTATACTTAATCTAGAGAAATGTTCAATGTGGTATTGGCTATTGTACGATTTTTTCTTTTGTTGCCTTTTTTTTTTTGTTTGTTAAGTTCGTTTTAGGTTGGCTGCACTTTATGTTGTATTGTGTTGCCTTGTGTTTGCAATGTCCATTTATTTATGGCGTAGTTTCAATAAGAATAAACTGGATGAAAGCACAAGATTGGTACCGACTTGTGTTTGCTTGATTTTCTTACTGTTTTCTCTCTAATAGATTGACTTGGATCAAGAGTCAGACTTATTTGAGGAGCCAAAGTCTGAAGAAGAATACCAAAAATGGACAATTAAGAGGCTAGTTTTATTGTGGTTTGTAAGTTTTTCACTGGGACTTGTTGCTAGTTTGGTAGGACTTGGTGGTGGTAAGTTTCGACAAGATTTCTTATAGCTGTACTAATTTTTTTTCGAAAAGGAACTGTCATCAACCCAGTTCTTCTTGAGCTTGGGTATGTTGCTGATGTTGTCGTACGTGATTTATATAATTTAAGACAGTGTAATTTTAATCATTTGTTTATCATAGGCGGGTACCGGAAGTCTCATGATATTCTTTACTTCAGGCTCAGCTTTGATACAATTTTTTATTCATCGTACGCTTTACCTTTGTTTTTCACGTGCTTTCAGAACCTTTCAACGAATACCTTGCCGATAAATTTTCTTCGAGTTATCATAGTATAAGCTTGGCATAACGCAACTAAGTTGTAGACTGAGAGATGTCTAACAACAAATTTTGTTTGTTCTTTTTTTTTTCTGGTTTTGACGGTTTTTCGCTACTAGGTCAGCTTGTGTGGGACTATTTCCTTGGATACTTTATAACTGGCGTGATTGGATCAACTATTGGTCGTGTTGTTATCTCGTGGCTAATGGCAAAGACAGATAGGAAGAGTTTTATAGTGTTCGCTATTGGAGCTATAATAGTTTTATCTACAGTTCTATTACTTGGTGTTGGTACGTAATGATTACTTCTGTTTTTTGCTAGTCCTCACACAACGTTTATCTTTGATACTTATACATTCAATTCTATAGGGATATGGGATTTTGTTGTTGATTGGCAAGCTGGAGAAATCGAAACTTTTGGTTCATTCTGTTGATGCCATTTTAATTTCATTGTTTGCAATAAACCACCATAAAACTTCGCTATTTTTTTTTGGAGTAGAGTGTCAACTAAAACAATATGGTTTGTGCACGACTAAGGTCATTCTGTACAAGACGTGCACCTTCAACTTTTTTATGAGGCCGTAGACATGAGGTCGTAGACACAAGTTGAAAGTACAATTGAGATTCATTCGAATGCAGATAAAACTCAAAACAAAACTATTCACAAATCCATGTTTAAGAATCAAGGGGCAATAACCTTGAGAGGACTTTATTGCTATAAATTTAAGGGTACCAGTTAATATCGACACCAACGCCACAGAGGGTTGCGTCACCTGTTCTTTCGTTAGAGACGACGTCTGGTTATAGAAAAAATTTGTTCAAAATTGAGAAATGTACCTTTATACTGCTTAATGTTTGGCTTGGTAAAGCCGCCAAAAGGTGTAAAATCGGAGAATGATGGATTATCATCGTAGTGAGGATACCTGGGAACGGGTTTAGGATGGGTGTGTCTTCAAAGGGGTACATACCAAAGAGGAAAGTTGCCATATGCTGTGTACGAAGAGCCAAATATCTCTGTCCATTGGGACTCTGAAGTGTAGATACCACATTTATGACCAGAGCTAGTACAGCCTGATATGAGTTCGCTCATAAATTGTTGGTTCTCAGACGCAGAAGAATGCCAGTACTAAATAAACACAAGCGGTTGGATACGTTTCCAGAAAAACAAGAAGAAAAAAAAAACGTTGAGTCACAAAACTTACTTGAGGGCCTTCAATATCGAGCCAAATCATATTGTAGTTGGAAGAACCAAGGGCGCTTACCATACTAGATACTTGACCAGATCCATCTCCACATGTTGGACAAGGAAATAGGTAAACATCTACGTATGCGATTCCAGCTGCTCTAGCTGCAGCGATGCTTGCTATCACGTGATTTTAAGCGTTATTTTTTTTCGTTTGTTTGGAAAAACTACAAGCAAAGTGTTTATTATAATCGCACCTGGTGCTGCTGGGTCTGGAGATCCTGTAGAGCGATAAGCCTAGAAGATAGTCTCGTTAGAAAAAAAGTGAAAGGAAAGTTCTTTTTTGGTTTTTCTTTACCCTGACAATAACAAAGTCGTTGCCTTGGCTCTTCAAGCATGAAAAATCAGCGTGGCTAACACCCTGTTTTTGAGTAAGCGGTAGTAATAACGTTTTCTGAGGTATACCTGCGATACGTCTACGCCGTACGTAGCGAAAGCAATACAAATGAAACCGAGAAGTAAAGTTGTTACAGCTAAGGACATTGCGCTTTTTTAGTAAAAAAAGAATCCCAACATAAAAATGTGAAACAATGACCGAACACAACCATCTTCTTCTTAAATGGTGCTTCTCGCTTTATTTAACGTTTGCGTTTGTTATTGGTGCACATGTGTATACCATTGGTCTAATTTTCTTTTTTTGTTGGAGAGACAATTGGTGTTTCTTCCTCTTCTTCTGTTGCTTTTTCTTTCTCAAGTTTTTTGCGTAAGAACCAGATATTGAGAGCTAAGACAGCACCAGAGAATAGGAACGTTTCAAGTACTAATAGGATATAAGCGAAGGAAATCAATGGATGGTTCTATGTTAATCATCACGTACATAAATACTTTACATGAGGTGAATCTATTTCAAGTAGTTTGAAAGGAAGAAAACAAGCAAAGAAGTTGTTAAAAATATGAAGAATGATTGGCTCCCAAAGTGATTGTGTAAGAATAAAACGAATGCTATACACTGTTCCCATAATAGTAGCAATAGTCATCTGAATAAAAACAAAGCATTAACACAAAAGTACACACGAGAAAGATTATAAACGAAGAGACAAAAAAAAAACAATATTGTCAAATGTCTTTGTTGTGTTAACCGTCACATGCCTAGTGTACTTTACGCACGTGACTTTTTTTGTTTGTTGTAAATGTCAGACGTTTGTGTACAATAAAAATGGCAGTGCTTACAAAACATTGGAATAAGAAACAAGTCAAATATACGTACTTGAATAAGTATGTAAGTAACATCGAATTTTCCAAAAAAGACATTACCACAATGAGCAAGCGCAAACAATGCGTTTGAGACAATAAGAGATTTTGTAACATTATTTGTTCTCCACCATACTAGATGGAACAGAAAACCTCTGTAGACAAGTTCTTCCATCAAAGGAGAGAAAATGACCATGCCAAAAAATCTAACATTCTTTTTGTTAGTACAAGTTTTTACATAGACCACTAACACCAACGTTGGGCTGTTTCCCTGTCTTGTTTTGCTGTAAAAAAGAACGGTGTACAAAAAGAAAGTCCCTTTGTTTTTCTATGCAACTTAACTTTTGTATAAAACCAAGGCCACGTGTAAAGTTGTTTCAGAAGGGAAATTTATGTTCGTATTTTTTTTGAAGATAGTACCTTCCGTAGTCCATATAAAATGATCCCTTTACTTCCATGAGGATATTAGATAACGTGATGTAATACTCACCTTTAACTGTGATTAGATAAATGATATATGGTGGCAAGATATACCGGCAGAGTACTGAAACCAAACGTGTACGCAAAAGTTAACGACACTTAGTAAAATAATGGTTACACCAAAAAAGCTAAATCTTGGTCTGCCAATACCAAATCTGGTTGATAGTAAGTACATTGTATCTACTGATGTAGACGTACGCGCGTGGGAACTTTCTGGTCTGCATGTCGCGTTGCATGTACGTAAAGTAAATAGTTACTAATGTTATCGCTAATACCCATGGCATGCTCTCTAGTAGCGCTGTTTGCCATTCTAGGCTGAACATTTGAATAACTGCTGGTACAGCCGTAATGCTGCTATTTTGCACTGAAGCGCGTAAGCCCTGCGTATATTAAGCGTACTGGACAGTAATAAATCAATTGTACTTGAGATATGGCGTTTAATCTTGATTCTTTAATATTTGACACCATAGAAAAGGATGCAAAGCTCGCTACAGCTATAGCTCTGTATAGAAAGATGGCTATGAGTCCTTCAATGGTTGCTACCTAGTAAATTACACCAAACCAACAAAAAGTGACATACGATGAGCTGACCAATTGGTGGTAGCTTGTTGACGCGGTTTTTAGCAGGTGGTATCTCTTTAAACTCCTCAGAGTTCATTTCCTTCTCTCGTTCTGCTTTGTACTGGTCAATCATCTCTTTCAATCCTCCTGAGCGAGACCCCGACATACCACTGCTTGTAGACATAACGTGTGTACAAGCCAAGCTTTTCTGACTTTTTTTGTCAAATACAGTCAATACCTTTTTGAAATGTTTCTTGGCGCTCTGATCGACCGAACAATAACGTTTATTGCCTGAGTAACATGTCACGTGATGCTTATAAAAATGCAACTATTTTATTTGAATTACAAAGTGGCTGTACTTTGCCAATATGCATTCCTAGGTGCCATCAGTCTACTGTTCTTTCGGTGCAGTACGGCGTGTATGTCCAGTGGGCTTGCACCCTTAGGTGGTGCTACACCAAAGTCCTCTAGCTGAGATGCTATTGTAGCTTGCAAGGTAGCCTTGTCACCGTCCCACCAATATGGGATGATAACCAAGTGAACACCTTATTCCAAGTCAATTACAACCGTTCTATTAAGAATAATGTACCTAAATCAGCACATTGTTGTTGCTTCTCCACATCACTCATGCGTTGTACTAGAGCGTGATGATCGGCACGTCGTATATGATCATCATAATGTTGTTCGCCTTTATAGTACCGAGATGTTAGTATAACAAAGAAAGACTGTGCTGTACCTTGGTACTCAAGTGCAATATTGTATTCTGGAACATACACATCAACAACAAGAGGTACTAAACTAGTACTTCTTAAGCCGATAGCATGCTCTTCAATAACATGCGAATGAGGAAATATAGATCTCACAGTATATGCTATACGTCTAATATATTTAATTTAGTAACTATGGCTGATTTAGTGCATGTACTGTTGCTTGAATCTCTTTGAGTTTATAAAAAATCTATGCCATTCCCAAGAGAAATTCGGGTCAATCGACTTTAGTGCTTGAGGCCAATAGTTTAATAGCCCCTTTCCCTTTGTATTGTGGTGCTTTATAGATATACCATACCTGTGTACTAGTCAATAATAGAAAACAAAAAGTACAAGCGAAGAGAAGGTACCAAGAGGAATTGTTTTGAATTTTTAGTTTCTTTCTTAAATGATTTAGAAAACGTCTTTGATTTGACTCGTCCTTCCAGTAGTTACGTGGAACACGTCTTAACATATTGATTAAATAACGACAATATCACAAACAAGATAGATACCCAAACTTCCATGGTACCCACGCATGGTCAGGAAAGGCTGATGACAAGCAATAAGAAAGAGAATTGTTATAGTATTCGCTTTGAAAAAAAAAAGTTAGTACGAAATGATGGGTGGAATTCTACGCTTACAGCATTCCCACGCCTCCTTGTTTTATTACATCTATATTAGATATAGTATACCATTGATCTAGTTCTTTAATATCTAACTTTTCTGCCATTGTATTGAGTAAATAGCGCTGATTCGAAAAGTCACTCCAGAAATGTTTAGGAGCGCAACTAGGATTTCGTTCAGTTAAAGTCGGACTGTCTATTGGCTTACACAAATTCCCATGCTTTCCATTCATGTCTAGGGTACACAAACGCTAGGCATGATAGCAAGGAACCATTGTAGAACCTCGGGTAAAGTGAGATAAAGGATGGGTTTGCGTTGGCTGGTACTGTAGTATCCCTGAACTATCCACAGCACGAAATGCGCTGTTGGTAATGTTGTACCAATCATCTAACTGTTTTACGTTAAATTCTATAGCGTTCAGTTCAATAACATGTCGTTGCGTTCGTAGAGACGGAAAGTATCTGAGACAAGTGTTAGATGTAGCGACAGAATTAGTAAAATAACGAAAATGACATTTGATACATACCTGCCACTCACATCGCGTAGTACAGCACCTACAGCACAGGACTGTTATTATTATACTTGTATTTATCAAACTGGGCGCCGTACGCTGTTGTGGTTGTGTGTGAGGTTTTAACGCTGCTCTTGCATACATAAACAGCTGGCCATTTACTGTTATGTGTACGTTGTACCAATCCGGCTTAAGGCAGTCTAGTTTTTAACCTGAATGGTCACAACATGCGCGTATCACTGTCACTTCGAAGCTCACTGTACCACAGCAAGTACGTTAACAACCATAGATTGTACATTACTAATTTAACAGACAAAGCACCCCAACACCCTCTGCCCATGATATTCTGAACTCCACTGCTTACGTTCTTAAAATTAAAACTGTCAGCGGGTGGTACAAGCAAGGATACAATGAAATAGCGCATACAAGCCCAGAAGCAAGATTTCTACTGTACTAGTACCTGAACAACAGCTTACTAACATTTTCAAGCAAATGTCACAACGATTCCGTTTCAGCGTGCCTGACCAAATTGTATCCTGACTACAGATGGCAGCCTTGGCGTTTTGAGTACGTTTACACAAACGATGACATTCTTAAATCAGTAGGTGGTCGCCAATGAACTTTTGGAAGTCACTTAGTAATCTACAACAATTCTTTAACGACACTTCACAAAAACATGAGATAACCACCTTAGATGGTTGGTACGAGGCTGTTAGTTTTGTAGATGTACCAGCAGGTATCAGTGCAAGGTATCTGAGGTGTAGTATCGGTGTTTTACTGAGTAGAACGATAGATACAGTGGTTCTATTCCCGATACATTTATGTCTGTTTACCCAGAATATAACTGGAAAACACATTCTTTTTTCAGACAATCCTGGAATTCACGTGCATCGAGAACCACTTTAAAACACTTAGAGATTGTTAATATTATTGCTCGCCGTATAAATATAAAAGTACTGGATGACTGGTACAAAGCTAGCAAAGCAGACTTTAAAGCATTTGGTGGAGATTCTATATTGTACGGGGCTGTTTTTCTAGCCTTCACTAAACTCGTTTTTAAGGAAGCATTATGGAAATTCCATCTCGATTTGCCTCGCTAGAATATTTCCTGACTATCACTGGGACGATTCTGGGTTCTCTTGCAAAGATAAACCGTGGTATACTAGCTGGATGGATACTTCAAATCAAAGGAACTTTTTAATAAAAATGAAAGCGATTTATAACATCTCAACGCCAGACATGTGGTATGATATAAACAAGCCAACTATTGTACTCATTGCACTTACCAATAACTTTTCGTAGGTATCGCATGTCAGTCGATTCACTCGCGTCTAATGGAGGTCGCGGTATTTTACGGTATTGGCCTCATGTTCTTGAAACTATTGAACCACATATCACATGGGATTGGGTTCGTTTCAAGCACTCAACAAAAACCAAGCAATAGTATGTGCTAAATGTCACATTATTCAATGTTTTTTAAATTAAGATTAGCGTACTGATGCAGCGTTTACAAGAAGTAATACCTGCAAAGAAGACAAAACTTGAAACGAAAAGAAAAATGGAATTCCATTGATACAATTATTGGCTTGTAGTCATGTCACGCTGTCGACACTCTTGATGATTTTTTTGTTACATGTCGATGCGCAAAAGGCAGAAATTAGAAACCTGATGGTAAGTCGAACAACGTTTTTTTCGAAACAAGCCAAAAGTGTATTTTGTTCTATTATTTAGCATAGTTAACTACAGGACTAATAATAAAACCGTAAATTTAGAGATATGGGAGATTGACGTGTAGTAAATTCCCGATTCAGAGAATCATTAACAAATAAATTCACCGGCACGACAGGTAATGATTATAACCTTGCATGCACCAAAATACGATCAAGACGACTTCCACACACGATGGCACAACAATCACGTGATTATTAGTTCACGTGAAAACTGATGAGTGTCTCAAGGAACATAAACTTCAACTTACAACAAACAACAAACACCTCTCACAGTACGCCTTCAAGATGAAACATTATAAAGTTACTAATATCGCATAGAACAATGTCTAAGAATTATAACGCAGCAGTAAAAGCAGCTCTTCCAGAAGCCACCAAAGCTTTCAAGAAATCTCTCACTAACTCCAAGCACGGAAGTTCAAGTATAAAAGACAGCATCACTGCCCAAACAACACTACTTAGTAAAGGAGTTTCGCTAAAAACGACGGACTTGGGAAAGACAGACTTCAAGCGTTATGTATTCCAAGCGCTGACTCCATGCCAAGCCTCTGTCGCTAACTTTGGCATCGCTACTTTCAGTACGTGTTCTTTTTTCTCATATTTTCTTCAATGTTGACTTTGTGTTCTTTGTAGGAGTGTTGTTGGGCGCAATTGGTATTAGTTCAGAGCTTGGAGAGAAGGCAGGACACGCATTATTCCAGAAAGCTGACGCGAAGACTCTGAATGGATTTGTTCGTTCGATTAAAGGCATCCAGGAGGTACAAGCACTTGGTTTAATGACTTCACTTAACATCATCTAAGGCAGAAGGAGAACTTAAAAAGGCTTTGGCTACTATTAAGTTTCTTAACCAAGTAAAGCGTGCTATGGGCCTAGAAATAATCTATGGCGTTATACAGGGTACCATGACTCGGTACGACTTTTTTTCATCAATTACATTTTTTGGCACTTTAATTAATTAGCTGACCCACTGAATTTTTTTACAGGGAAAAATGGTTAAAATTAGGTGTTGTAATGATTGCCCAGCTCATGGCTTTCTTTGCAACTGATGGAGCTGCATTTGTTGCAGAGATAGTCTTGGTTTTTGCCGGTGCAGGCTGGGGTAAGGCTCTTGCTGCAGTTGTAAATACGTGCCGTTAATTAACTATAACTTGTAAAATCCAGAGCAACTACTGCTCTTCAATAAAAGTTGTATCTAACCTAAAGATGTCTTTTTGATAAACCTTAAACTCTTGAGTAATGTCTTTGTAATGCACGCTTTCGTATCATAAGTAAAACCATCTAGAATAAAACTTGAAATACGTGACCAAAATGTCTTTGTGAAAATATTGTATTTGCGGTTTATTTTTATCTTTCCTCTTTACAATTCTTTTTTACTTAGCGCAGCAATAAGTTTACCCATATGTTCAAATGTCTAAAAAGTTATTTTGTTAACACATGATCGAAGAAACGAAAAATAAACAAAAAAGAAAAAAGAAAAAAGAAAATCAAAAGACATACATCGTGTTGTTCAATAGCATCTTGCACGTGGACAATACTTTTAATCTTACAATCATCTGTGCAAGTATACGCCCCACTTTCATGATTATAAGCTTCAGCACCATCAATAAATTTCCAATGCTACATGGTCACGTGAGCAATTTGAAAAAACCAAAAAAATGACACGTCACATTAACACAAATATGAACGTACCTCCTTCCACATAGCGAATACAGTGCCATCTTCGGCTCTGCTAGGCTCAACGATGAATTCAACGTCAAATTCTTTAATGACAGCCAATACAGATTTAAGGCCTTCCTTGTCGAGTATTTTGCTAATGTCCACGTCGACAGAGTTTTGTTTCCATGATTCAATCGAAGAGTGTAGATCTATCATACGAGATGTCTTTTTTTCAGTGTTTGACGCTTCAACGCCTTTAAATGATTCTATTACTTCTTTTACAGATTCTTCGCAATCGCAAAAGGCTCTAGCATCATGAGGAGCAAATAACAACAACACAGCAAGGGCGAGGAAAGTTTTTATGAGCATAAGTTGGCTTTCTCACTACTTCTTTGACTTTTTGTAAAATCTCAAACCAGAAACGGCCGAGATATTGTGATCCTACAACCAGTACTTAAAACCCTTAAGCTGTCTATCGTACAAAAAAAAACAAGGGCGATTAGTACTTCTCATTAGTGCACTTGCTAGCAAAGAAGAGAAGCCGGATTTAAAAAAATAATTTATTACATTTATTCAATGCTTTGTAACAGCAACAAAAAAATAAAGTCACAAAGGATATTTTTACTTCTTTGCGACCGCTTTTTTGCTCACTCTACGTGGAGATGGACCCTTGGACTCGGACTGCTATAAATCTTAGGTAGGAGAAAACAAAAAAATATGGCAAAAAATAAGTACCTTTCTAGCAAGTTTCTTTGCGTGCTTTTCCTCTTTTTTTTTCTGCTTTTTGAGTTTTCTGGAGGAAGAACTTTGACCTGCTTCAGCTACGCCATCCTTTCCTTCGTCCTCCTCTCTTGGACTCTTTCCATTAGCGCGTGGAGAACGTCCTGTGGCCTTTCCAGTTGGAGAGGCTGGAGATTCATTAGAATCTTCACCTTGAGCAGGCTCTTCGTCTTCTGGCTCTTCAGGTTCTAGGAAACTCATTAAGATGGCGAAGAGAAAAAACTCTAACGCACCTTCACCTTCAGGTTGCTCCTTTTCCTTAGACTTTGAAGAAGAAGCTGCGGCCTCAACTACTTCCTCAGATGATTGAACAGTTGGTTGTTCAGCTACTTCATCGCCTACAGCCTCAGCTGCTTCTACAAAACAAAATAAGCGACTTAAAAAAAAAAGAAGAATTTCAACGCACCTTTTGGCTCAGGTTCAGGTTCATCTTCTTCCTCGACTTCTTCAGCCTCAGGTTGAGCTTCAGGCTCAGGCTTCTTTGCCTTTGTTTCTGGCTCATCGGTGGCCAAACGCTAAATAAAGAATTTAACAGCGATTTTTTGGGTTTTAGACATACGAGTCTCTTTCCGATATCCTGCTGGATAGCCAACAACAAATCAGTGGCGATGAGTGGGATAGTAGTATCTTTAGATTTCTTAGATGCCTTTGCTTTATCATTCAAAGGTTGTAAGTCGACCTTGTCTAGATGTGAAACAATGTAGTCTTGGCATCTAGGAATCAACTGTTTGCCAAGATCACCGCTCATTTTGTAAGATACCTCCAAAATGGAGAGTACTGTAGGTACGCTAATACCACTGCAAATTGTATCTTCGGCAGCTTTGCTAAACAAATAGAGGTAAGATAAAGGCTACTACAAGATGAATAGAGTACCGAAGTCCATCAAGTTTTAATTTAGCAGAGAACATAATAAGCTTTGTTGCGGATAGTGGGTCCATTGTAGTTTCACCATAGTATACCCAACGCAAGAAGCTCTCAAAGGCAGCGCGATCGAGGTTTGCTAAGATATTGTGGGATACAACAGGAGCACCCATTTTCTTATCAGGAGGCGCCACCTCAATGATACTAGCAATAGCTGCTGATTTACCTGTATAACAAGAAATATTAATTTTTTGACCTTTTGAGAGGCTACAAGAGTCCAAAATATAAAAGGAACGCTACAACATACCTCCGAGAAGGGCGCGGTGTGCTTTAACCAAAACTTCCTTTTTCTTATCAGCCCAACGGAAGGTGACATCGAAACTCTCATTACGCTTATCGTAGAGCTCTTTAAAGTCGGATGTGAACGTGTTTTTAGCGTTCACGGATACAGGGTCACCAGCACCTTCTCGCGGTTGTGAAGATAGCAAAACGACCTAAAAAGAAAAAAATATAAGCAAAACCGTAAAACCGAAACATTTCGTCAAAAAGAGGCGTTCTTTCTTTCGTCATTCACGTACCTCTTGAAATAACTCAAGACCGAGTGTTGTTACGCCATCTTTACTCTGTACCCATGTAGGGTTGTCCATAGCGAAATCCAAACATAATTGCTTAGCGCGAGGAACCTAAATGAAAGTATTAGTATCAAAAACGCAGTAACATAAAATCATTTCATTCGGAAAAAAAAATACTCGAAAAAAGGAAAATAAAACGATAAAGATATGATATTAAATAAGGTTACCTTCCAATCGTTTGCTTTACGCAATAGAGCATACATGTTTTTCATGTCTAGTTTCTGTTGCAAATACTAAAGAAAAACACAAAAAAAGTTAGTTTTTGTACGCGTATCTCGGGGTTGACAAATGGACGTTTACCTGTTCTAGCATTTGAATTAATCTCTCGATTTTATATTTTGCAGCAGCGTTGATTACATGTACAGAGAGCATAGGGTTCATTTTTTTCTCTGAGAAATCAACATTGCCGGTATAGAGGTAAGTGAGGACTACTTTGAGACTTTGTTCGTCTATGTGCGATTCTGGATCGATTGCATACTCCTTAAGGCCTTTCTTTGCTTTTACCTTTTTTACACCCTGTTTTATCATGGCAGGGCATCGAGAGTTGATGACACAACTAGATAGACAAGTTTAGGAGTTGAAAAAGCAATAAAGCAGGAAGTAAAATCTAAAATAAGGCAAAATCGTCACGGAGCTGAATTTATCTCTCCAAAAACAATGCTTAGGTCCGTTCTGGTGCAAAGAGCGACCGTTTTAGGTTGCCACAAAGTTAATAAAACTGCGCATGAGTTACCTGTGTGCTCGCAACTCCGTGCCATTGTCCATAAGGAAACTAATATCAGAGAAAAGGCCATTGCATACAAGGCTTGCGTGGGTCTCTATTGCCATTTTAGGTTTACAAAAAATAAACTCCAGATCTGCGCTTGGGAGTTCAAAAACCGTTTTACGCAACCAAAGGTATGCTAAAATTGCAATTTCCAACAGTTTCGCAATAAAAAGGATGTTGGAAGAAAATCGTGAGACGCAGACGCAAAAGCGCAATTTAAAGCTCGCTCCGAGTATGCCAAGCACTTATATATGCAAGGTAGTAATTTACAGCGCATTCGGTAGTTGCATAGCCGTTAATACTAATAAACGCGTACCTAATGGTGTGTCGTCTACGCTACGACTTGAATTACGTTGTTTTTTAAGGGTTGGAGTGTTGCCAGCTTTAGAGGTCTTCTTACTACCACGACTCGACATCTTAGCTCTTGTTGTTTTTATGCTCTTTATTGCTCTACAGTGTAGAGTTGGGTTGTCGGGCGTTTATTACAATCGCCTTTGGTGTAATTACCGCGAAGAATTTTGGTACAGAAAAAAACGACATAATTTAGGGTTTTGCTTGTCAAAACTTGAACATTTTCTCTACGCTCTGTATTGTTCATAAACGTTACGCCAATCACATCAACACACCTGAATGGATAAAATAAAGATAAAAGGACTTTGCCTGTCATGTATTGGTACGTTTGACGTCTATTATGAAAACTACGCTTGGATTATGCTTTCTGACGCTCCTAGTTGGTGTAAAGGAGAAAGAGAGACTCAAACGACAAAACTTATTTGTTGACATTACAATGCTCCACGATTTCAGAAAAGCTGGCCTACAAGTTGAAGACAGCATTGATAGAACTATAAACTATAGGTTAGTGAATTTACGTTTTCGTTTTCTTAACAACACGTGTTCTTATGATAATTTTGTTAGTCATGTAGCTGACTCTGTATCTAAGCTTGTTGAAGGTTAGATAAGTTTTTTCTTCTTTTTTTTTGAAGAAAAGACATTTTGATTGATGGTGACCTCCAGACTTATGATTTTGTAGATATAAAGGCGAAAACACTTGAGTACCTTGTAGATAAGATAGCAATGCATGTTTTGGAAACAACAGTTGCACGTTCTGTCACGGTTGAAATTGCAAAGCCAGCTGCTATTTGTACGATTACAATTGTGTCCTTTTTTTTTTTTCTCTTTCTTCTTTTTTTCCTGCTTGTAGCTGACTATCTCAAAGGGAGAGCTAATGCATCGGCTGTTGAGATTACGCGTGTTCGCGAACCAACTAGCGTTTCAATCCAGCAAGATAGTACCTATCCAGTAGCAGCAGAACCGGATTTTTCTTTGGACAGCTTACTTCCAAGACCTCCAAAAGAGGGCAGAGTTTGGCTTTCTCTTGGATCTAATATGGGATGTAGAAGTCATAATATAAACAAAGCAATAGATAGTATAGCGTCATTTGCTAAAGTGAGATCTGCATCATTTCTATATACGACCAAGCCAATGTATAAAACAGACCAAGATTATTTTTTAAACGCAGCAATCGAAATCAACTGTATGTTTTCACCAGAGGAGTTATTGCAAAAACTACAAAAGATTGAAACTGATATGATGCGCGTGAGAGGTACGCTAAGGATTTAATTGGAGTACTAATTCTACAAAGAGGAGAGGTATGGGCCACGCATCATTGATATTGATATTCTATTCTTTGATGACATTTGTCATAATACATCGATTTTGACGATTCCTCATCCGAACATTGCTGAAAGACCTTTTGTCATTGGTCCAATGAACGAGTGAGTACGATGCTTGATTTTAAATAACTGATCTTTGTAGTATTGCACCTCAAAAGAAGTGTCCGCGTTCTGGAAAAACAGTGGCAGAAATGTGGTCTTCGTTGAAAAATAGTCAATCAGATATTTCAAGAGTTGTACCAATTACGTTTGGGTCTGATAAAAAAGAAGTATGCATGCGCATGGATGAAAGAGATCCAGCTGTTTTGATGGGTATTTTAAATGTTACACCAGATAGCTTTTCCGACGGAGGAATGTGGGAAGAGGTACATACAAAGTTTTTTTTTTGCACGCATCTAATGTTCCTGGAGGCGTCTGAGGCTATAAAGAAAGCGACTGAGCTTCATAATTCTGGAGCAGCAATAATAGATATAGGTGGCGAAAGTACAAGACCTAGCGCAGATAGTGTAGAGTACGTCTAGACTTATTTGAATAAGAATATTTCAGGAAAAGGTATAAATTATCAAACTAATTGGTTTTAAAGCGCTGATACAGAGATTGAAAGAGTTGTACCAGTTATAAATGGCATACGAGCTAAACTGCCTGATACAATAATATCTATAGACACTACTAAAAGTAGTGTAGCGAGAGCGTCTATAAAAGTATGATAAGCGTATAAAGAGTTTCGCTAAATGATTAATGTTTTTTTAGGCAGGAGCAAACATTATTAATGATATTTCGGGCGGTTTATTCGATGAAACTATTCTCGATGTAGCCAAAGAAACACGTGCACCTATCGTAATAATGCACACAAGAGGTACACCGAAGGAAATGAAGAGTCTTGCAGTATATCCAAAGGAAAAAGGACTTGTCCATGAACAGGTACTTGTTTTCTTTCTTTTGTTACCTCTTAAGGTGTTAATTACCTGCAAGATTGCCACGGAGCTAAGAGAACGTGTCAAGAAAGCACTTGAGGTTGGTGTGTACCCTTGGCAAATAATTGTTGATCCAGGTTTGTCCTACATTTTTTTAATAACTAAGTATTGAGCCAGGTATTGGTTTTGCAAAGGATTCAAAGGCTAACTTGGCTATACTAAAAAACCTTGATAATTTTATTTCTCGAATGTGTCATTTTCCCACTTTGGTACGCAACAACGGCAAAGTTGTACAATATCTCTTACTTAATTGCAAGATTGGTGCCTCACGAAAGCGTTTCATTGGATCAATTACAGACAAGAAAGTACCAAAGGAACGAGTTTGGGGAACAGGTATAAACCTTGCAGTGTAGTTTATTATTGACATTCGCTAGCTGCTACCGTCACTGCCAGTGTAGCGGGTGGGGCAAAGATAATCCGAGTCCATGATGTAATTGAGTTAATAGATGTGCTCAAAGTAAGTAATGCCATTTACAAGGCATAATTCACGTGCTTGATAAAAACAAATAAATAAAACAATCATCCTTACATTGAAGATACCACCTTTTGTATTAACGTTACTTGCCTGTTGTGTGTTTGTATGTTATTGATGCAGGATGCTAAAACAATAGGTGCGCGTGTTTCGCTTTTGAAGTTGGCCCAGTGGACCAATCGCGTTGCATCTCGTTATTTGTTGTTACAACTTTTCAGTGAAGAATTAATTAAGTCGACTGCCACTCGACATGTGTTACGAGTAATGAGTAACAAGGAGGTAGTGGAGACTTCACCAAAGAAGGAGGGGTCTCCTTCGGCCGACAATGCATCAAATAGTGTTAGTGTGGAGTCAACGGACGCAAGTGCACAACAAAACGCCACAAGCGTTGCAGGAGAGCCTATAGCTGTAATAAATAACGAAGCCGAAATTAAGGAACAAACCACAACAGAAAACGCAAGTGCGAGCGACGAAAGCCTTATCGAAGAAGTATTACCAGGGACGGAAGATAGGAAAATTAATAAACAGCAAAAAGACGAGTCAAATAACACAGTACCCGCTAGCGCATCGCAAAACTCAGCTAGTACTCCTGAGGATGCTACTGGCTCAAAACAAAGCTTGCAAAATTCGCACAAAAAAACGACAGACAAACGCACGTCTGAACAATACAACTAGATTTTAACGTGCGCCGCATTGAAATTTAACGCTGAATTAGGAACCTCAGAAGAGAATAAGATTGTACGCTTTTAAATGGGTACACAAATATAACGTTTATGCTTATTACTGCGTAGAGCTCACCTAGGAAAGAGTCTGGTCCTAATCACAAATCAGGGTGGCTGGTAAAAAAAGGAAAAGTACGGCGGAATTGGTTAAAACGGTTCTTTGTACTTGATGATACAACACTGAGCTATTTCAAATCATCTGTGCGTCATTAACACACCTCTCTTTAAAATCCTTTTGGAAATCTGACACTTGAAGAAAGAAATGCAAAGATCGTAAAGGTGGTTTAAGACTGAAAAACATAACAAAGATTGAGGCAACAGCAATTCGAAAGAAACAATATTGTATCATTCTAAACACACCTGATCGTGTATTCAGTATGCAAGCAAAGGATAATCAAGATAGGAGTGAATGGGTTACCGCCATACGCAAGTCAGTAACCAAGCTTGGTGGTATGAGATTTTGTTATTGATTTTGTTGAAACCGACTTTGTTATTGTTAATGCACTTCTTTTCGCAGTTGAGACTGGTCCAGTAAAACAGCTGTTTGACTGTTGTGGGAGAGGTGATCTAGATGAAGTTATATCCATATTATTAAAGGGATCAGTCGATGTTAATGTTAGAAACCCACGCGGAGATACAGCGCTTATAATTGCTTGTGATGCTGGCCACGAAGATATTGTTTCTAAGTTAATTTCGCTTGATGCAGATGTAAATGCCCAGGTAATCCAGTGTTGACACCACACATTTACCTAACAACGAAATAGAGTAAGGACGGAGCAACAGGGTTATTATTTGCTTGTCAGAACGGTGATATCAAGGTTCTGTATTGTTAATACAAATTAGCTTGCTTTATTTCTAATTTGCAATATAGCTTGTTGAGCTACTCCTTGATGCTAAAGCTAGTATTGATGTCAAAACTACCGGTGGTTCAACTCCTCTTTCTCTTGCCAGTGAATGTGGTCACTTGAATGTACTCAATAGTTCCTTTTGATTGATATAAATGCTAACAAAAAATTAGGTTGTAGAGAAACTTTTAGAAAAAGACGCAGATCCAAATGAAGCTCGTACAACTGGTGCTACTCCTGTGTTTATGGCTGCATTGAAGGTTCTACTGTTAACATAACAATGCTTGCCTCTAACAGTTACTAGGGTCATGCTAGCGCTGTAAAACGTTTGATAGACGCATCAGCGGATATTAATCTTTCTCGGAGCGATGGAGCTTCACCACTACATGCAGCAGTTCAAAATGGTTATGACGATATTGTAGACTTGCTTATAGAAGCTGGGGCAGATGTAAACGCAAAGTTAGAGTCAGGTAAGTTAACAAACAACCTAGGTATTACTTGTACGCTAACTTCTACTGTAAGAGGTGACGTCAGGTCTGACACCATTATATATTGCTAGCAGAGAAGGCAGAGCTAAAATGGTAGAGAAACTACTAGAAGCTGGTGCTGATATCAATGCACAAACAGGGGAAGGTAATTGATTTACTTAGGTATCTGACATCTTTGCCTTACGTTGTTTAAATAGGAGCGACACCTTTCTTTATAGCATGCCAAGAAGGTCATGTTAATGTTATAGAAGTATTGATGGAGGATAAGAATGTTGATGTAAACACAGCTCTAAAAGAACGTGGTGAAGTACCACTTCATGCAGCAGCTGTTTTTGGAAGGGTGGATGTTGTAAAGAAATTAATTGATTTTGGTGTGGACGTAGATATTAGACGTACAGATGGTGGTGTACCTCTTCATGCAGCTTGCTTTGGTGGACAAACAGAAGTAGTTGATCTTCTACTAACACATGGGGCTAACCTCGATATACAAACAAAGGAAGGTCACTCTCCTTTGCACTTTGCTTGCCAACAAGGCCGTTTAAGCGTTTTACAAAAGTTAATAGCTGCTGGTGTTGATCTCAATAAGCAAACAAAAGAAGGCTCAACAGCTTTGTATGTTGCTGCTTCTAAAGGCATTGGACACTTGAAAATAATACAAGAACTACTGGCTGCTGATGCTACTGTATCAATATCAAATGAAGATGGTTTGACGCCATTAGATATAGCTGCTTTAGGTGGACAACGAAAGGTTGTATCAGCTATTAAGGAGAAAGCCGGATCTGGTTGGTTTAATTCTACTAAACCACTCGTCATACCGGCAAAGCATTCATTAGTACTTGAATTGCATTCCGTGGGAGTTAAGGTATGTTTTTTTTGCACGTGTTGTGATGTTTATTAACTTTGGTTTTTTTTGGAAGGCTGTTGCTATGTTGAATGGAGAGCATGTTAAGACATTTGCTGGAAAAGTAGGATACAATAATCCAGGCGCTCATCCTAAGATTATGAGCCAATTCTTCAACAAGGATGACGAAGAACAAGAATTGACGTTACGTATTGAAGAAGGAGAAGGTTTAGGCGATGGTAAGTGCTTTAAATGCTTTTCTGCGATTGGATTGATAGACAGCTTTTTAATACTTTTTACTTAGTACCAGATACTGCAGAAGCTTGGGTGGCTATTAGGAGTTATCCACATGGTGTATTACAAGGTGACCAATCTGGAATTTCGTATATCCATCTAGAGTGGACAGGTGACCGTAACCAAGAGTATCCGCTTGAGAAGTCCATAAAGTTTTCACAGTTAAAAACATTTCCAAAAGCTGAAAAACTTGAGCTTAATGATGACACAATAAAGGTAAGCGAGTTTGATATCATCTGAGCGTTTGTCTAACATTACATGGAACAGGAATTGCATGACTTGATGAAAACAATACATGCTGCTTTTGAAAAAGCAGATTTTGATGCCGTGTGGAAATTCAATGAACCTCTACGCAAAAGTGGGCCAGCAGAAAAGGAACTGAAAGGTGTTAACCTAGAGGAGTTGATAAAACAATTTCTTGAAAATGTACGCTTCTTCTTTGTTTGGTGTACTGTTTAAAAGGCAAAGTTTCGTTAATGAATTTGTTAGGTCAAGAATGCTGGTATGATGCCTCTTAACCCTGATGAATACAATTTTAAACTAGTAAGCGATGATACTATGATTATGTGCTCTACAAAATCAGATCAGCCTATTCTTCGATCGAATGACTATGTTATTGATTCTGATGAGACTACTCATGGTATGCACTTTTTTCTACTTCCAGAAGTTTATCTTCTTTTTATTGCTTGTACCTCCTTGTATCTATTGGTACTTACTTTTTTTATAATTTAGCTGCTTTTCCAATGTCTGTTGGTAAAATAGATGGTGAATGGTATCTATTAGACGGGCAGTAGTATGATAACACATCAGAAGTTATTTATATTTTTTTTTTTGCTTATATTTTTTGTATCTTTACCTTATAAAATAAATAAAATGGATTTCTTGAGCCTAAAAATCTCGTGATGCTTACGTTATAGTTAGTAAACTTAAAAACCTGCAATTTCAAATTAGATATTAAACTTGATAATCACTTTGAGTCTATCTAGCTTTCGGTAGGCTTGACGTGAGTGTTTACAAGCGCAAACGCCAATACACGTATACACTACACGGTTAATTGCACAAGGGCATCATCTGTCGCAACTGCACTTATTTATATTAACGTAAGGAATAGAATGTAGTATCGTTTAAATAAATGCGTTACACTTGATTTGAATGTACCAAGTTTTCGTAAAAGCAGAAAACTAGTTGTTTTTTAACCACAATTTTGGTTTATTGTGTTCGCACCTATTTTTAAGCACTTTGTCTGCTCTCGTCTTTCGATGAGCCACGGGGTGTAGTCACTTGGGATACATAGACGAAATATTTGTCCCTTATTCACCGGGCCTCCAACGATGGAGGCCAATGAATGGATTGCATTCCCAATTTGATACTCATCTCTTTTTTTTTTGTTTTGAAAAAGCGCGAACAGGCTCAAAGTACGGTTTTCTCGTTAACACAGCGACATTTTGCTATTGGCTTAAAATAATGAGTTTAAGTATTTGACCTATTCGGTTGCTACGCTACTAAAACACCATGCTGATGCGCAGCGCCTTGTCGGTGTATCATACCAGGACTAATATTGTAGTCGCAAAAACAAATAAGCGCTCAATTAACTCTGGTGTGTTCTTGCATCAAGTAAATAACAATGTAGCGGTAAAATCAAAAATTAACGAAATTAATGATAACCCTGGTGCTAGAAAGAAGGTAAGCGCCTAAAATCACTATTTTATAACCTTTGCAAAGGGTAGACGCATTGGACGCGGCCCTGGAAGTAGTAAAGGCAAGACAGCCGGTAGGGGTACAAAGGGAAGAAAAGCGCGCTCTGGTGGTACAGTACGTGCTTGGTTGGGTTATTAGACGTATTTACGCTTTATCAGCATCCATTGGGCTTCGAAGGTGGCCACAAGCCATACTACCAAACAGTGCAGAAATTCGGCTTCAAAAACTTTAGGTACGTGTCACTTTGTACCTACAAGACAAAAGAAGAAGCTAAAAAACAATTACAGAGGCAAGAGAACATACCAGCCATTGAACTTGGATAGATTACAACATTGGATTGACAGAGGTAAGCTTTTTTTTGCTTGCCTTGCAACCAGTTTTCTGAATCAACATGTTAGGTCTTATTGACCCAAATAAAACTATCACCATGAAGGAGCTCGTGGACTCTGGTTGCGTTGGTAAGTTACGTAATAAAAACGCTGGTGTCAAATTATTGAGCGAGGTAAATGAAAGAAATTTAATTAATAATGTTAATGGCGAGCGCAGGGAAGAGAATGGTTTACATCTAAGGTCACCCTTGAAGTCAGCCAAGCAAGTGCAAGAGCACTGGCAGCTGTTGAAGCCGCAGGAGGGTCAGTAAGCCTCTTCTACTACAACAAACTTGGTTTGAGGTGCGAAGTCATTTTACTTTGATATTTTTTTTTAATGGTTTATTTTAAATCTTATTCTTTATAGGCACATTGTATACCCACATAAATTTATGCGGCCAATATACTACCCACCACCTCCACATAAGGTTAACAGAAAATTATTCGCGCCAATGGAACAACCTACTCAAAACCCAGTGTTTACTGGTTCAGTTTTGGAGAAAGACAGGGAAGAACTTAAACATAAATCTAAGTATGTAAGAAAAGACGGAACTGAAGAGCAAGAAGAGCATGAAGAGCCTCAAGAGCAAGAAGCACACGAAGAGCCTCAAGAGCAAAAAGAACCTGAAGAGAAGAAAGAACAGGAAGCGAAGAAAGAGTAAGAAAAAAAAATTATAAAGCGCCGTCTGTCAGTGTACCAAGCGCTGTCATCGTCTAAAACATAAGTACCGACCTTGTAAATAAAGCTAGTGCTCGGATGTTGACTTGTCACTTTTATTTTCGCGTACTAGCGTGGAATGTTCACTACACATTTTAAGCCGTGCCAAACCTTGAAACAAACCATACAACGTATCACCACATACTTGTGCTTGCATTCTAAACGCTTTGTATGGCGGATAGACCTCCGAACATAAATAGAGGTGCCAAACCAAATGAAAGGCCAAACGGACCGCCAAAGGTGTGTTGTAGTGCTTGTAATCACTTCTAAAAAAGGTCCTGTCAATGAATTAACACATAAATGTCTGTAGCGCCCTCCTACAGTAAATAGAAGAGCTAAACCAAAAGTATCCGGGCCAATTAAACGTAGAACGCCGCGTAGGCCAAAACAACGTACTACGCCTTCAAAAGTAGGTGACCCACCTGTACACATAATTTTAACGCGTGACTGTTCGTAACTGTAGTAGGCAAATGGAACGCCACCAAACGTTCCAAAACGCAATGCGCAGAGCCCTAAACGATCACCACCTCCTACAAGTGTTGACACTGAGAATGATTTCTACCAGGCACGACCCGATACACCTCTCCAGTTTTTACAACCACCATTGACAACTCTCAGCCTCCAACCGAAGTAAAAAAACGTGCTCCTCCTCCTGTAGGCGCCCCAAAAACCCCGAAAAAGAAACCAAACAGACCAGCACCAAGACCGGGTATACCACCAAATCCAAACAGAGCGCACAAGCCGAAATCCTATGGAAGAGGACCAAAAAAGCGCAAGTTACTGCCTAAAAGACCTAAAAGCAAACCAAAAGGATTTAACAATCCCCATAATGGCAAAATCCGAGTTAGTACATTTTTTTATTCAATGAAATTTGACTTTACTGTTAGAAGGTTGGAACAGGTAAAAAAGTTGGTCCAAAGAAGCGTAGATTTTCAGGAAAGGGAGGTAAAGCGCCACTCAAGAAGCAGAGTATATACAAAAGAGCTATGGCCAAGAGTGCACCTCCTAAAAAGAAATCAATAGTAAAGTCAGCAAAGCGACCACTTACCGCTACTGCACCTACCAATGGCACTATAAAATCTGTAACAGCTCCTAAGGGACTTGGTAATATCATTGCGAAAGGCCTACCAATGGCGAAAGATGAGAAGGTGCCAGAAACAACTGATGAACCAGTACCAAAATCTGAAGTCCCTAAAACGTCATCTCTTACAGCTCTTTTGGATTCCAAGCTTGATCTAAGAAGCCCACCCCCGCGACCAAGCGAACCTGTCCAAGAAACACAAGATCCACCACAATCAGATGTGTCTGTACAACGAAGAATAGCACCAAAACCACCAACGGGGGCGGTATCACAAAAAAATGCACTAACAGCTTTTTTGGATAAGTCAGAAAAGAGCGCTGATCAATCAGGCGACAAGAACTTATCTGATTCTCACAAACAACCTGAACCAATCGTCCCACAATCACCTGAGGTACAAGATAAAGCACCCGAGCCACCAGATCTACCTACAGAACTAGAAGAAAAAGAAGCTGAAATTGATGCTGACTTTGTGAAACCAGAAGCCATAACGCCAAGCTCGAGTCAACCCTCTAGTGCCACTCCAGCAAGTAATAATCCGAAGCCATCACCGGTAAAGACGCCGAAGAGACCTCCGATGAGAAACAGACCCAAAATGCCTTCACAGGCTAGTTCAACAAAGTTTTCGTCGCCCAAAGGGCTAGCAGCAATCATAGCTCAAGCAAAAACCCCAACACAGTCTCAAGACCCCCCACCTACACCGAAAACAGTCAATCGAGCTCCATCACCAAAGAAGGCTCCAGGAAGACCACCACAAAGACCTTCAGCTAAAAACCGAACACGGCTTTCAGTCATTAAAAAAAAACGTTATGGAAAGTTTGTACCACCAGATGAGCCACTGCCTGTGCCGCCAAGTAAACCACAACCTAAGGTATCCGCTGACCCAAAACCTGAGATATCCCCAAAACCTGAGATATCCACTGAACCCCAATCCGATCCTGAAGAAGAACCACTACCAGCAGTACCGTCTTATAAACCACCACCTCCTGTAGCACGTGTTGCTAAGCCAGTAGTTCCTGCTGTAGTACTCGATGGAGATGATGTTAAAACAGACGAAGAACATGATGATAGTCGCCGTGGACGCTCTCCTACACGCAAAAGAAGTATGGCTGTAAATATGAGAAACTCTCAAAGCAGATCATCCTCTCCAAATGAGCTAAGAAAATCTATTGGTCCTCCTATTAATAGATCATCACAACCACATGTGTTGGCTGAGGCTGGATCTCCACCGGCAAGTACTACATTAGTACCGCCTGTAAATCGTTCGTTGCAACCGAAAACACTTGATAGTCCTTCAAGGAGTGCACCAGCATCCCCTAGAGGAACATCACAGCCGAATTTACAGGTGAAATCGTAAGTTTCTTTTTCGTTTTTTTTGTTTTGGTATTCACTTTTTTTTAGACCTCCTACAGGTAAAGCCCAGCATCAATGGGCTGTAAAGACTTTCGGTGCTGCTACTTTTTGTTATTGTTGTGGAAAGTTCATCAAAGGATTATACAAACAAGGGTTTCAGTGTAAAGGTACTTAGTCGCAATCTTAGCATGTAAAACGAACGCACAGAAAATGACATTTTATTAGTATGCAGAGCACCTATACGTAAGAAGTGCTATGCTGCAGGAACTAGTTCTGATTGTTGTGGAGAACCGAGAATATGGAATGGTAAAACAAGTCAACCCGTAGGAGCTGAATACTGGAAACGACATGGTACGTGGCTCACTTAAAAACAAAACACAAAAAAAAACATAAACAACTAATTTTTTCTGAAGCCGAAAAGCCACCTCCGCCAACAACGGTTCAAGTCGCACAAAAACCTAAACCCAGGCCAGAGGTTAAAGCGGGAAGGGGAGCGATGAATAGACCTAGAGTGAGTTCATTTAGTAACACCGAAACAGGAGAAGTTGAGACAGTTGTAAGTGCTTTATTTTACGAAAACCTGAAAAAAAAGGAACAGAACAAACAAAAGTTTTGTGTTACTAATTTTTTTTTTCACAAGGTTATGCTTCCTGGTCAAGGTGGAACTGTAAGAAATAAGGATATATCATCTCCAACACGCGGATCTAAACCACAGTCATTCAAACCGAAAAAGACAGCTATAGGTGTAGGAGAGACAGCCGGTACAATAGAGGTACGAATTTGCCTGGTTGATTTTTTTTTTGTTTTTTTTTTTGCTTTAGAAAAAGCACTAAGAGTGTTTGTATTGTAGGCTGTTATTATAGAACAGATGGAGGAAGAAGGCCATCAAGGATACAAGGCGCATATAAGAGGTGTTAAACAAGAAGGAGAAACGCTTAGTAGCAAGAAAAAGTCGATTGTTATGTATGAAGTAGAAGTAAGCAAAGGTGGGGGTAAACAATGGACAATTTTCCGTCGTTATCAGCAATGGTATGTTTGCCTTTTCTCCTTTTTTTTTCACTAAAAATAGTCACGTGAATCTCACTTTGTGAGGTCACTACTTACCAACTTTTTTCCTCTCGGGTGTCTTCTTAGTGTTTTTGTTTTAGGTATGACCTTGATAAAACGCTCAAACGGCGTGGTTTCCTTGCAAGTGATTCATTCTTTCCTACAAAACATCTAAAATCAGAAACAAAAAATAGGTTTTTATCACTTGCAAACAAAAACGATGCGAACTATGTAGTCCAAAAAAGACTAGGTGAGTTAGAAGAGTGGCTTCAAAGAGTGATTGTTATAAAAGCTATACATGATAGCCCACACTTCTATACATTCATAGAGCCAATGCAACTCGGGGATAAAAAACCCCCTAAGAAGTGATTTCAAACATTTTTTAAGAGATTTCGGGCAAATCCGAAATCGAACACCCTGGCCTTCACACTGACCTTTTTTCAAAAAGACTTTCAGTCTACCGTTTATTTTGTTATGTCAGTGTATTGTAAATACAAAAACGGGCAAACATTGTACAATAGAAACAACAACCCAAAAAAAAAGACGATTTCAATGAACTTGTTTTTTTTTAATTCGTCGTGAGTTTACAAAGGAATACAGTTCTTTTATATAACCTTCGGGTGTATATTTGTCCGCTTGTGTAGGAAAGCAGTGAGTTCAGGCTGAAATTGCGGAATTTCGTCGTAAGTCAACAGTAAAATACTCTCAAAACCTTGTACATACGATGCTATCTTCATTTTGGGGACAAACACCAGGAGCCACCTCATTAGCAGCTGGTAACGCATCATCAAATTTTAGAATGCCACAACAAAGCGGTGATGGAGCTCTATGGCTCAAATTAACAGGCACTGCAGCACTTCTATCTGCTGCTGCGGGAGTTGTTGGCGGTTCTATGCTTTACAATTACTTCTCTGGGACCACACAGGGATTTACAAGCAAGATTAAAAGTAATGAAGCGTGTCTGCTGTACAAAAGTGGGTTAATCGAAAGCCTTTATGTAAATAGTCTCGAAGGTACGTTATATTTGATTATACGCGTCCAATCCTAATAAACTCAAGCCAACGACCCCAACGAGGACACTTACGCTCAACTCGCATTTAAAAGCGACAATGGCACAGAACACCAACTATTCGCAGTGTATGATGGCCATGGAGGTCGTAGCGCAGCCAAATTTTGTAAACAGGTACATTTTACTAAAAATGTGTTAAAACCAAAAATACGAAATCCAAGCCCACTAATTTACTGTAGGAAATGTTTCATTTCATAGCACACAGGCTCAACGCACTGGAACAAGCAAAAGATAGACTATTCTCGAAATGCACAGCTCCAGAAGCAAGAGCAAAACTAACTTCACAATTTAACGATGCTGAAGTTGAGCTTGTAACTAGTGTATTGTCTGGAGCGTTTTTAGACTGTGATTTACATTATCTCAATATGTACGTTCTTGTGGCAAATAACAAAACATTACTAAACTTTGTTTAATTTGTTTTTTTTTCTATTTAAGGGTTTTTACGCTTTGCGTTTACGTTTAACTTGTAGATCCATTTTAACAGCTCTTGTTGCTGGTAAGCTATCACTAGATTGTACAGCTGGTACATGTGCGCTTGTAGCTCATTTTGATATAAAGAAGCAGAGGTATGTGTTTGCAAATGAGTTCATTATTTTTTTTTAATGTTTTTTCCCTCAGAGTTTATTTTGCGAATGCTGGAGATTGTCGTGCAGTACTATTTAAACAAAAAGGAGACGCTTGGGAGAGTGAAGAAATGACAGTGGATCAAAATACTGATAATCCTGATGAAGTAGATCGAATACGACAAGAACATAAGCAAGATCAACGCGTAATACGTATGGGCCGTATAAAGGTAAGAAACCTTTTATTGGAATTCCGACTACTCGCTTTACAAGGTAATAATTTTTGTTATAGGGTATCCTAAGACCAACTAGAACTATCGGTGGAGCCTTGCTTAAGACAGCAGTCGCTAAAAAATTTGTTGCCCAAGTACGAACTTTTTATCCACAAAAATCCTCTCACTGATGATTTTAACCATTAGAACGTCATTTCCTCTCCATGGCAACCACCTTATACAACAGCAGTACCAGAAATTACGCACCACGATATTACAGAGAATGATCGATTTATAATCCTCGCAACAGATGGACTATGGGAACTCATGTCTACAGACGAAGTATGATGGTGTAATCCTTTTTTTTTTTTTTTTTTTTGAGTTCAGTTTTGAGAATTCTCTACTTGTTACACAAAAACTAACTCTCATCGTTTCTCAATAGGTCCTTGGTCATGTTAACGAAGTATATGATGTTAAACAAAAGAAAAAAGTGAACTTGGCTACATACTTGATCCTTAAAGTCCTAGAACGAGCTGCGCTCACTTGGTCTCATTCTTCGGGGAAAGCATCTTCCGATATGGCTGATGTAGTACTAGATTCTCTTGTTGCTGCACCAAAAAGCACAAGAAGACGTTTCTACGATGATATAACTATTGTCGTACTAAATCTACGTACAAACGAGATGTGGCATGATAATATGGCTACAAAAGAACATCCTCCGACATCTGTTCTTTCTATGCCTGAAAAAGTAGAAGCAAAGTTTTCTTCAATGCCTACTGTTGCTCCAAGTATTGAGAGAACAGATGCTCTACGAGATATGATTCCAAAAGCAAAATTGATGAATCTAGTAGCAGAGTTTTATGAAGATTATACTCCTTCTCCTACAATGACTTGGGGTGATAAGAAGCTACCTTTATTCGCTTATTTAAGCTCTATTGGTGTCGGCGCTTCTTGATCAAAAATAAGTACTCACACAAACAACAACAAACTCTTCTTTTTTTTTACCCCCTTTCTTGTAATGTAACCCTTTTTTTACTCGATTTTTCTTTTTTCAACAAGAAAGGAAAAGACTACGAATAATACAAAGCAACTGTACAACAGCCTTATTCAGATATATCTGGCTGTCAAAAAACCCCCTATACCAAATACTGTATAATACAAAAAAAACCAATATACTTACCTATCGCGAAGTGAAGAGTTTCAATTTGTTTTGCTAATACGTCAAGCTTTTCTGTGGTTGGTTGGTTGTTCGGTATTTTCCTTTTTTCTCAACAAGTTAACCTTCAAACGCAATATTGCTTAGCTCTTTCCATTTTTGGTATATTGCACTCAATTATACCCGTAATGAGCAGCAGTTCTTCAAGTTCGGCATGCGAGGAATACAGTATTGGCTCAAAACTGCCACCACCTATGCCAAGTCGAAGAACCCGCCGAAAACTGGAAGATTCAAACGCTGTACAGCGAGTACGTAGTTGTTCAACGTCGAAACTTGTTTTTTTGTGTATGGGGAAAAAACGAAAAACATTTTCTTTATTGCCTGCTTTAACTCCACTATGGTTATGCTATTAAGCGTAAATTAATTACAGTATAATGACTACATTTCTAGTTCCGGAGTAGAAGCAGGAGCAACTCACCTTCCCCTCCATCGAAGCCTGCAGTGCTTAAGAGGTGCTCTACAGTGCGTGAAAATGAAATTTAAGTTCTTGAACACGTCAACGTCAAACTTCTCGAGAAAACTCTAATGAGCTATTAGCTCAATCCACGCGCTGTTTCACCTCCAGTGGTTAAATGTAGAGACATGTTAGAGTACCGCGAAGAAAGTAAACGACGTCAAAGACGTTTTAAAGGTACTCAAAGCCACAATTAGTGCGTGCAGTGTCGTCTTGTTTACATTTACGTAAAGGGTTACGCCGTAAAGAGCGTACCAAGAACCGGATTCCTCCTTCACTCTCTATGGGTGATTTAAGTGGCTTAGACGAGGAAGAATCACTTCAAAGACCAAAATCAAGTACGTACAGACAAACTCAAAAGAAAAAGGAAAAAAAAAACTTTAAATGGAAAACGACGCAAAGAAACTCACAACGACATTTCTAGGTAAGAAGACTTCATCAAAGCAGAAAAACAAAAGGTACAAAAAACAAAACCGAACAAGCGACTTTTCTTCTCTTCTGGAAGACGGCATTTCAATAGAGATATTTGTATGACGTCATTCCAGCGAAAGAGCGAAACGTTGCCAAAATCAAAATTCTGGACACGTTGTCAGACTGGACACGCACTAAACTGCGTGTTTCGGACTTTTCTCAGTTTGTAACGGGTCAAAAGCGTTGTTTTGGAAATCTCTAGTGAAATGACGTTATGCCGATTGACTGATAACGTTATATTCAACATCGTCTAACATTGTTTTCTTAGGGAGAGATCACACTTTAGAAAGCTATCTAGATCCGTTTCAGTTAATCTACTAAAACAAAAAAAGTATTCAACAACAAGAAGCCCTTTGAAACCATTATCAGCAAGAAGTAGGATGAAGGCAGATACAGAGCTTTTAGAATTTTTTATAGATTTCAGAGATAACAATCGTGTTTGCTCTTTTGTGCCTGGTGATGAGGATGAAGAAGTTAAAATACTACCTCCTGTAACACTTAAAGAACCTAAGACAAAGGTCAAGTCACTTGGAAGCCCAGCAAAGAAGAGACTACGCAGACGAGAGTCAGTCAAAGCAAAGTCACGCCAACCAAAAAATGCAACAAAAGATAGAACTAGTTCTCGACGAAGATCAAAGTCTGCAAGGCCGAAGGAACATAGAGACCGTGAATCTAGATCTAGCTCAGGTAAAGGTGTACGCATGAACTCAACGAGAAGAAGCAAGAAAGCGAGACGACCAATACCTCCTCTAGTCGTTGATGCTACGGCTTGAAAAAAAAAACCAAAAAAACCCCAAGTAATTATTGAGAGAAGGAAAACAAGCGTCAAAATTCCTCCAAATTGTACATTTTGTAATTAAAAAAACCTCTAAATCATTTTTTGCACACCTTTTTTTCTTTACGGCACGTGATCATCATGTTTAAAAAAAAACCAAAAAAAGACTTCGTTTTCCGGTTTTTTGTATGTATTTTGAAACAGTACAGGCTCTTTTTACGCTTTTGCGGCACTCTCCGCCTAATGATAAAGGGTCAGTAAGTTATGTATTTGGCGTTTTGATACCCTGTCTTTAGCCTCTTTTGCGATAGATATGACGCCCTCAAGTGCCTTGATAATTAATTAGAGTAATGTTTTGAAATAATTTTTACCTCAAGTCTCCTTGCTTGCTTTTCAACCAGTGCTTGCAATTGCTCGTTTCTGTCTCGAAGAGCTGTGTTTTCACCAGTTAAACCACGTATCTGGAGGAGTAAACCTTGAACTTGTTCGTATAATGCCATCTCAGCTTCAGTCTGAGCTAAATCGCAAACAACATCCTGCAAGCTTGTAAAAGAAAAGTTCTTTGTATTCAAACAAGTTATGCTTAAGCGTACTAGAACATCATCTTGGAAACTGTTTACACTTGACCGAGAATGAGATGATTCTGTAGATCTATCCCGGACACCTCTTGTAGTAGGCGAAGCATCTCTATCTTTACGAAAACGTGGTGCTCTTGTTGGTTGTAAAGCAGGTTTTAGTGTTGGTTCTTCTTTCTTCACTTCCCTCTTGACCTCCTTCTTCACTTCTTCTTTCACTTCTTCTTTCACTTCCTGTGGTTCGTCATTGCTTGTATTTACATCAGTTGGTTCGTCTGGAGCGACGTTCTCTGTCTTGTTCTTGATAGGTGTCACAACAGTCGGTTTTACCTCTGGTTCTTTATTTTCAGGCTTTTTCTTGATAGGTGTTCTCTTTGGTGCTGTAACAATCTCAACAATATCTTTCTGTGGAGGTGACGATGATAGTGGTTGTTGTCTCTTTTTTTGTGTTACTATTGTAGTTGTATTTGTTATTGGTTGTGTGGATGGTTTCTTTGGCGATGCTAGTTTGTTTGCAGCTCTTTTAGCGCTTATAAAATCCTTTATACTTGGTCTACTAACACTTGATTTTCTTGGTGTTTTTGGCTTTAGCGATTGTTGTACTCTTGGACTCAATGCCTTAACGAATCTATTGACATTGCGTTAGGTCGAGTCTTTGTATTTACTGGTCTTTTGCGTACTTGTCTCCACGCTCTGGCCAGTTTTTCTTGTACTTCATAAGAATCTGTCTCGACACACGACGAACACCTGGGTGTGCATCTATAAGTGTTTCAGTCATCATACGTTCTAGTACAGTGCGCCATGGTTGCATTTCTATTGAGAAAAAGTTAACGAAGGATGACGATGCTATAATAGGTTTGCTTAGTTAGTTACTGTGTTTTTCGCACAGGATTTCTTTCATATAGGTTTGGTAGGTGAACGAACAAACGAACAGCTTTTTTTTTATTTCGCGAAGTAAATTTCATAAACAGGTATGGTAAATCACGTGATTATGAAAATTGGATTGCTCAAACTTCATAAATCCATGTTTTAACTGCAATCACGTGATGTTACCATTTCTTTCTTTGAATGTTCTTTATAAGCCCACGTGGAAAAAAGTGTACCTTTGCTTGGTTTTGTATCGATGGCGATAAATACATATTCAACACATCTATGGCGTAATGTCGCATTACGTTTATCCTTTGTACCACCAACGATAACAGATATGATATCCTTGTTGAACTTACACGCACGTACTATCCTACCAACACATGCATGACTTGCTGTAGCTATAACCTCAACTATTGAAGAAAGTTAAAAAGTTACTCAACTAGCACGCTAGTTGTAAAAGCAAAAAAAAAGTTTTTTTTTTTCGGATTTTGTAAATAAAAATAGTACGTGCTTGATTTATATGTTTGTTTTAAGAGAGCTGGTAAGAAGAACTCTTTTGCTAACGGTTCGAAGTCTTTGTATCGTTCAGCCTTTTACGTTGTGAATGAACGCCGATAGGGGTTTAAAAGCGCGTACCAAATGTCCCACTACGTCTCCGGCTACCTTCACCAAAGAGGAACGCAAATCAGCGCAGCATTTCTACTCACAATAAGATACATCGCGTATACAAGGAAACTAGGCCCCGCTGGGCATTTTTTCTTTTCAAACATCTACTCACTTGTAAAAGCGGACAAAGTGAAACCAAATCCTCCCTGCTAACGTCTGTGACTACATAGAATTACGTCAGAGCTAAATAAATAACAATCCCTCTCACCATCTATTTTCTGTAACCCGCTAACTCTTTTTTGCCAATTAGAGTCTGCTAATAGGTCATATATTTCGCGGGCATCTTTTTGAAGCTTTGGAATGTCGTTTAACAGCATTTGGATCACGTGATTTTATGAAAATAAGTTTTTTTTCTTCGGATGAAAAAAAAAAATCGTTTAGTTTATCTTTCTCTTTTGGTTGACTTTCTGTGCACAAGAAAGGCAAGGTTTTAAAGTGAACAACGTACAACTTATTTTTATCATAGGTTCAAATGGCGTTTACTGCTGTTTATGCCAAAATAGCTTAGAAATTTGTTTTCGCATGTAAAACTGATGAGTGAGCCCCGCAAACCAAAGAATAAATCAAAGGATAGGAATACAAATAGTGTTGTAGTTAAAAACTCACCAAAGAAACGTAAAGACGCTCAAAAGGTACTTCACGCATTTATTCTTACCTAAAAAACGGATTTAGAAAGCATTTGGCGATTTTGGCAACGTTGTGGAATTGAATGTCGGTGGAAAGTGCTACACGACGTCTTTATCGACGCTATTAAAAGTACCGGATTCTGTACGTCCATCTCTCGACGCTGTGTGCTGAAACACACCAACATTGCTCTAGATGCTCGCAGTCATGTTTTCTGGGCGATACAACCTAACAAAAGACTCCCAAGGCAGATACTTTATTGATCGAGACGGAAAGTATTTTAGGTTTATACTCAATTATCTACGCGATGGTGACGTACTCATTCCAGGCATGACATTGACATTTGCAATCATCACTAACTAGCCAAAAACAGACGACACGTTCATCAAAAAAAGCGTTATTGTCGAAGCACGCTTCTACGCACTCAAAGGTAACCATAAAAGCCGATTTCGGCGTTTTATTTCCCTTAAAAGGCTTCTAGAAGCCATAATTCTAACTTGTTTTATTTTAAGAGCTAGAAAAGCGTATAGCGAAGCAATTACAAAGTTTAAAGCCTATGAGGTTTGATTACTCACATAACTTTGATAAAAAAGGATTAATATATTGGTTGGGTACTCTGAAGTACCAAATAAAGCAATTCATAAACCCTGGTAAAACTGGTACGTTTTAAACAACGTTGGCAAAAAAAAAAGACAAAGTTGATTACCGCTATTGTTCTGGACTTTCTTCGAAAGGAATCGCTTTGATTCACCTTTATTCTTTAGGGAAGGTTATCGTACAGTCTTCTGGATTATCTACTAGTGGGCGTGGAGGTAATATATCATTAACAAGACGGGATTACGATTTTATTGGCAGAGATTCTGTTTTGTTGTACACTCATCCTATGCCGTTTTCCTGGTTCTCCGTTGATTTTACACCTATTAATTTACGTATTCTACCTTCTCACTATACACTCAAACATGGATACGATATCCCTGAGCACTTCTTACGTCACTGGGACTTCCTTGGGAGCAAGGATGGAGAAAATTGGGTTATTTTAAAATCTCATTCTTCGGATGCAAACTTGAGAGGACAGGGTTACTCTACGCATACATGGAAGATTGATAATCACGATAACCAAGTAAGTACATATTTTATGGTTTGCTGAAATTAATGTGGATACTTCTAGTACTACAGTCATTTTCGGATTCGGCAAACAGGTAAGAGATTTTTTGTTGTTTTTTTTATGTAATAGCTTTAGGCGTGAATTCTTCGGAAGGTCATCACTTAGTTTGTTGTGGATTTGAGATATATGGTGACGTATATGAAATGATAGACCATGATAGCGATGACGAAAGTGGCCAGGATGGAGAAAACAACAAAATGTAATTTAGAGACTTGAAATAAAACAAAAACGAAAAAAATAAACAAAACATCAACAATTTGTAAATACGTTAGTGAGTTTCAACTACTACGTAAGGGTGCTAACTTTTTTCATTGTAACATCAACGAAATAAAGTGGATGCAGGTGAACAAGTACCGTCCTATTACTTTCGTCTCGGGTAATACCCAAGTGAAGTGCCCTTTGGTGAACCGTTTTTTTTATGTACATCTTTTTGTTAAGTTCACTGTTACTTAGGCGAATATTATGCTCTACGGCCCTTGGTACGCGATAAGTATAACCGCATACTGTTGTATTTAGCTATACCAACGAATGACACGCTAACACTTGCGATATTATGTAAACACAACTGTTCACTATTCACAAAATAAAGCAGAAATCTTTTGTTTTCCGCAACGCTAGCGAAGCCCTTTTATTTCTACAAAGTTGCAGTTTTTGTAAAGGGAAGCTAAGCCTTAAACTGCCAAAACAACCCGAAGGAAGTTCCTTTTTCACCACAACACAAAAACATCTTAGCAACCCTCAAACCGCCTATTGCAATAATCTGTATTTTTTCCTTCTGAATCACGTGATTTTTTCCGCATTTCGGAAAAACGCTACTAGCGCCACGGTTTCAAAGACAGCTTCAACGGGAACCGTTTTACGCGAAACTAAGTACCCATCACATTCTGACATGAACCTTTGTTTTCAAATCAATTACAATCTTTGAGTTTGTCTGGTAGCCGAGGATGTGCGGACAGAAACACTACCCATAAACAGCCTCATATTTTGCCTTTACTTGCAGTGACTGCTTTTTGTGAACACGGAATTCTAAGCTGCAAGTAACTTCCGACTAACGCCTTATTTCTTGCCTCTTCAATATGGCGCGCTCAAGGAGGCGCTCTGGGGCTTATACGCCGGTAAAGGGGCCGACCTTTTCTTATATCAACGAAGATACCATCGACGACGATTTAAAGTGTTGTATATGCCACGATCCTTTTACAAACCCTGTTTTTCACTCACAATGCGGTACTACCTTTTGTAGAGGTTGTGTAGATCAAATAACCACTAAAAAATGCCCTCAGTGTAGAGGATCTCTTATACGTACGTTAACTAGCGTAAAAAACTCCCGCTCCATTTAACTGCCAAAGTTAAATCAACTAATAGGCTCCGGGCGCGCGTCAGCGGTAAACGTACTGCCAAACCCCAAGGTTACACACAATTTGGTGAACAAACTGTTGGTACGATGTGACGCCTGCGAAAAAACGTTTCCAAGGTACGACAGCGCGTATTTAACGCGTCTAACGTATATACTCAGAGAACAATTCGAACATCACGTAAAAAAGGCCTGTATAGTAGCCAAGGATCAAACAATAGCAGAACAAGCACGAAGGATAGCTACTCAATCAAAAGAAATATCAATGCTTCAAGCACAGCTTGAGTCGTCTCATAACATGCGAGACACTCTTGCAAAGCAACAATCAAGCCTACTAGTACAAGTAGAACAGTTAAAAGAACGCAATGAGAAATTACAGAAGATTATAACATCAAAGCATTCAAACTCTCGTAGAACATCATCTAGGCGTCATCCTTATGTTCCAAAGGATTATCCACCCATCAACTTTAACGAGCAAAAAGCATCATCCAATATCGGTGCTTTTCAATTTCGTGGGTTTGATAGCGCATTAACTACACCAGACATATCACAACCACCACAACCACAACCAAAGCCACAACAGCAATCACAACATCAAAGAACAGGCTCTTCTGCTTTCCATTTCAGCGACCAAAGTCGTTCCAAAAGGCAAGCTTTTCATGTTTGTTTTTCGGTCAATCTCCTTGTACTAAATGTTTGTCATAGGCCTTTGATACGTGGTAACCGTACTAGATCAAATCTAGGAAATTCTTGATAATTACAGCATCATTGAGAATAGTAATCAAAGAAAAATGTATAGTGTAAAGTATTCTGTTTAAGTACAAAGTTGTGTGTATGAATCTTGTATCGGAAAAAAAAAAAATGAAAAGTTCAAAAAAAAATAATAACCACCTTTGAAACGTGACCACAGGCTCAATTCTCATTCCATCCCTTAGAAAAACGTTACCATTTATTACATGTCTTGTTGTAGTGAAGTACGGACGGACATTACAGTCTTTGTTTTGCATACATTACATATTTATTCTCTCTATGTTTGGGGAATAGAACGATGCTTGGATTGTACCAAAAAAATGTACATCAGCTGAGGGACCACCTCCTGGAGGTAAACGACTTCCTATTCTTGCTGGAATGGATACAGTGTGATCACTTATACGTTGTCTTGTCTCACTAACTACTACTCCGTTTATCGAGAGGACCATTCTTCTTCTTTTACGCTCAAGTGTCACACGTGTATTTTCATTAAGCGGTAGAGGATCTGGTGTAGTTAACGCCGTTCCATATCCTGCAGGGTCTAGAGAAAATCCGAATCCTCGACCGCCCTCTATGTTCAAACCGAATACAGCAATGTGACCTGTAAAAATCACGTGTTAGCGAACTGCCGAGCGCTCAATATAATTTCTTACCGTCGGCATGCATTTGAACACGAAATTGGTTTTCAGCTACTCCAGAACTTACACAAGCGTCAGTGGTGAAGATGAATTCTAAAGAATAAGAGAGTACCTATCATAGCCAACCAGGGTTGAGAACGCATACTGAGTTGGATGTACAAGAAGGTCAAAAACGAAGTCATATTTGCCAATATTAAGAATCTGCTCTGATACAACGCCTTGAGTGTATCTGAAGGAGTACGTTGAGTTTCAAAGATGTAACTTGGTACGTACGCTGGAAATACGGTAAATGTTGCCATTGTGGCTTGTGTCGAAACACATGTTGTGAAGCAACAGTAACAAGCACACGCTAAAAAAACATCCTTTGAACGCTAACATATGTGTTGCTCTTATGGTTTGCTTTTATTTGTATGTTTTGGCAGTAATTTCATTAAGTCACGTGGGATCTGTAGTTTTGTAGTAAACACAATGTCAGTACTCTTCGGCAACCAATTTACTACGAAAATGACTTAAAATTAGTAGTGGTACCGTTTTACTACATGATTCAAACTGTCAGTACTCTGTAAGATACGGAAAATACTAAAATTTATCTGAGCAGAAATCGGTGCTAAACCTTTTATCTATACTGCGGGATCAGGTGTGGCACGTACCAAGTACACTCATCTAAGTACCACTTGTTGAAGATCAGTAAAAAAAAAAGTCGATTTATAACATGTTAATGGAGCTGTATGACGCTGTACCATGCCGTTATTGTAAGTAGCGGATTTTTGTTTGGATCACTTCTCTTACAAGCCAACGCACTCACATAATACCAAAACCATATCAGAACATTGCTAGCAAACGAAATCGTAGCGGAGCTACAGTTAACGAATGTGGCGAAGTTGTGATAACGATGATGGCGATACAGATGATGCTAACATGCATTGAAGACAGCCATATATAAGAGCTTACAGGAGTCCATAGACTCGTTAGAATTTAAGAGTCCCGATTCATACAGAATGCCAACAGCCTAAGAGAGATAAGACCTTTATAAACAAAAACCATATAGACTTTTAAGTCATTCACCACCGGTGCTTTCTAAAGCCTTTTCGATTATGCTGCAGAGGCACTACGCTCATTAATACCAGTATCAAGCTGTCTGGAAGATCCGGGGTTGGGTAATTATTATATCCGAAATAATTTCGGCGGTATTGGCGGAACGCGGAAATTTCGCGGTTTTTTGACTTTTTTTGTGTGGTAGCAAAACAAGAAGGTGACCAAACAAGCAACAGCTTGTCTATATTGTATTCAAAAAGCATATAATATGGCCCAAACATCAGTACGTGATAGAAAACAACTATTTCTCCTTGCTTTTCGCTTTTTCGCTCTTTTTCGTTGTTTTAACGAAAGAATTGAACGTATGAGCATGGAATTTACGATTTCAGAATATGATTCCCATAAATTCTAATCATTTTATTCAACAGAGCAGAAAAAAAGTTGTCATTCTTGGCGGTGGCTTTGGAGGACATACTTTAGCAATTAAGTTGAGGAAATATGATAACTTGGAAGTCACATTGATAGATAAAAGAACCAGCGGAGAATGTAATATATACCTAACGAGGTATGTAACTAATTGGTTTTTCCTTCAACAGTCGAAAATTGTTTTGGTTGATTCTTTCTTTGCAGGGCACTAGTCCAACCAGAGCGTTATGATACAATATCCATACCACATAACAATGTTTGGTGTCACGAAATCATAACAGGTTTAGTATCCGAGGTCCAACATGATAAGGTATACTCGCCAAGTGATGGCTTACGTTTTTTTTGTGTGTAAAGTATTAACGACCAGAAAATAGGTTATCCTTCAAGACAGTACAGAAGTATCATTTGACTACCTTGTTATTGCAACAGGTGCTAGATATCCAAACTTAGAGGTTAGGCAACGTAATGTCATTTAAATTACTAAGTTGCTTTCGAAGAAGCAGGCCAAGGCTAAAAAAAGTAAGAAAAAAAAAGGAAGCAGCAAAGAAGCTATAACAGAACCTACCAAAGATGACGATTCAGAACCTCAAAAAGTTGCCTCAACAGGAGATCGTAAAGCTATGGTAATTAACGAAGCTTTGGCTTTGAAAAAATCAAACACTATAGCCATCGTTGGAGGAGGTAAAGCGCTTAAAAAACCTCACATACAACTAAACACATGTTAGGGTTTGTTGGTGTTGAACTCGCTGGAGAGATAATAGCAAGATATCCGAATAAAGAAGTAACAATATATACAAATGCTAGTACACTACTACCTACTGGAACAAAAAAAGGTATAGAACGTTGTACACACTGGCTAAAATCAAGAAATGTTGGAATTGTGTATCAAACAAAAGTTACAAACATCAAAAGAAAAAAGAACGGCAAATTCTCGCTGACTATCGATGAAGACAGTAAGTACCAAGTGAATTATAAGCTAAGGTATCATCAGCACTAACAAATATCTTTATAGGTGACCCTATCGAAGTAGATCGCTACTACACTTGTTTTGGTGTAACACCAAACACAGATTTTATGAAACAAAATTTCAGCGATAAATTAGAACCACGAGGCTACATAAAGGTAAGCAAAACACGCCTCACAACAGATTTTGTTGAGAAAGCATACAAGAAAATCGAGTACTCTAGGAGCTGACTTTTTCCAAGGTTGACGAAACACTGTTACTTGAGGGATCAAAGAATATATTCGCTTTCGGAGATTGTATGAATGGAAATAACTTAAAGACAGCATACGGTGCAAAACTTCAAGCACCTCACGTTGCAGAAAACATTATAAGAAGTGCCACAGGAAAACCACTTAAAAAATGGAAAGTTCCAGATAATCCAATCATACTATCCTTAGGCACGTGTTTTTTCCTCTGCACTAAAATCTATCGATTCTCGAGTAGCACGAGTAAATATCGCATATCTACGCGTAGAGGCCTCGCGTAGATGTAAAACTATTCTCACTAATTTCCGATGGAATTTACAAACAAAAGGTTGACTTAATAATGATTTCCAATAGGTTTAAATGCTGGTGTTTTTATGGTAAAAGGAACAACTTTTGCTTATTCTCTAGCACCATTTCTTAAAAAACAGTTTGAAGGAAAGCTACTCAAGGAATTTGGTCAAACAACAGCCGAGACAAAAAAGTTAAGTGGATTTAATAAATCGCTAAAGGACGCTATGGCAAACAATAAAAAGCAACCTCAAAAAGAAGAAGACGAAGAAGAAGATGACTATGATCCTAACATCATATTCACATGGAGGGATTAAAATGTAACTAACAAATAAAACAAACCCTTGACACTACGCAGTGATTAATTTTTGAACTTAAATTTCACATTTGAAATAAAAATCTTGTTCACTGTTTTTTTTGGGTTTGTCTCCTTGTATGTTACCTTCATTGTATGTTTATCGTCTCAACAATAATCTACACCAACTATGTTATTTTGTTATTCGTTGAAATGTTCAATTGAAACGCACGTGACACCAGAATGTTATTCTTGATTTTATCCTTTTTTTTTTTGAACATCAATTTTTTGCAAAAACAAACCTCGAGCCTGGATGGGTTAACAGACTCGAGATATGATTTAGCAGTGATGGAAAATATAGATTGTTATCTCGTTTGTCTCCATAAAAGTCTAAAATGTTCTTTAATGACAGCCAAACTAATCATAAGGTTCGAAAACTGAACCACTTGCCAAAAAAAGAGGAAAAAAAATAAGAACAAGAAATCGACGGAAATGCACTCTTTGTTATTAGGAGAGGTGGACAAGTGTTGGGTTTGTTGACGTCTGAATTAATCGATCAATTACGGTGCAGTGAATAGGAATAAGCCAAGATACACTAGTAACGTGATAAGCAACAATCAAGTTGTTCCTTTTTTTCTTGATTTTTTTTTTCCGTTTTTCGTTCACTTAACGTACTTTGCGTTGGTCGGTGACAAATGTGATGTTGTGTGAACGGACGGCGAAGTGAGGTGTTTGACATTTCGTATATTTACATTGTGTGTTTGTTTTGCCAAGAATCAGGGACCACAACCTTCCGCAGGGTGGTTGATATGTACATGTGTTTTTTGTTGGGTAGTTTTTAATCGTTTTTGTGGGCAGGGTTTGAGTTCAGACATTCTGTAACTCTTATATTTTATCTCCCTGCAACCACTAGTAAAACGGGTTGTAACAACACCAATAGAGATAGGCAAGACGTCGTTTAGTTAGACGCGAGATGCAAAAAATGACAAAAAAAGCCGGAAAAAAAAATCTAACTGTCAATCAATATGTGATTGCATTATCGCTTGCGTTCCATCATCACATGCCGATACAAGCGTTCCAAGTCCATTGTATTGGCAATCTTATAGTAAGGAATTTTCATCTACACAGACATCAACAACACGAAGAGGCAAAGAGAGGAACCGAAGCGAAGTTTTGAAAAAAAAAAAAGGGCGAAAAAAAAATATGCAAAAAAAAAAAGGAGAGTAAGTAAGAAACATCTCCAAGGATCAGCTCTGGCCATTACATTACAATACTTATTTCTTTTTTTTACAGTATCACCCAAAAAAACCCTGCCAAGGTCGACATATCGAGCTCAAAGAGTTGTTGTAGTACCTTTTTAGCAACTTCCTCTTCTTCAGGACCATTACCAATAGCAATCCATTTTTTAATTCTCTCATGCCCTTTCATAACTCTTTCAAAACATTGTTGCTTATTACACCCTAAAAAAACCACCTCATAAGCAACAAAACCTTTTCAGAACCATAAAAAAAAAAAGAAAAAAAAGAAAAGAAGAAAGATCATCAAACCTTTTGGAGAAGCACTCAACACATTATCTAGAGGTACAACCTCAGTAAAATCAAAAAGTACAAGCTTAGTTAAAGCAGGTATCAAGTGACTTGCGGTAACTACTGAATGAAGTACGCTGCATAGAAAGATTAGTGACAACAAAAAAACTAGCTAAAATAAAATAAGCTGTACGTACCGTTTCTCTCTTAACTTGGTAAGTATCTCACGTATTTTCTTTGACCAGCCACCCGTAGTTTTAGAAATATCATCTAAGGTGTCTTTTATAACTTCCATCTTTCGTATCTTTGCAAGTTCATCTGTCTAAACCGAAGAAAAAACATTAGTAAGATCGACATTGCAAAAAACTAAACACAATAAACTATCTGTGTGATCACAACGTACGTCTTTCCAAAGTGCACGTATTTGACGCATTCTATATGCTGCATCAAGAGCAGTAGGTGGTTTATCTTCAGTGAACTTTGCTCTGAAATCATAACTAAAAGAAAGTCAGCCAAAAAACAACAACAACAAATAATCTATCAACGTACTTTACAACACTAGCTCCATCATCTGCAGCCAAGTACTCCTTTGCAGAAGAAAGGCCACCATCCCCTTTAAACGTATCCAAGTTCTTGTAAAACAATTTAGTGTTAGCAACACTTGTTATCAAGTTAATGATAATATCATCTTGTATACGTGGTTCTTTATCATGTTGAATACAAAAGTCTTGATACTTAGTAGCAATTATCATTGTTTCATCCAAATCCCAAAGAACACCAATACTCCCTTTAGAACTAAAAGAAGGAAGACATTGATTTGTTCGACAAAGTTCACGCTTTGGTTCTGGAGGAGGTGGTTGTGTTGGCTGTTTTGGTTTATCTGTTTTAGCTTCCTGATTCTTGACACCATTTGCTTTCTTATCGCTTGCTGGGTCCTCATCAGATTTCTTTTCAGGCAGTAAGCTTGGATCACGTTCAGGAGTCTTGATATCTCTTTCATTTCTTTCTTTACTTCTATCACGTCGTTGTCCATCATTCTTGGCATCTCTTCTACCTGAGCGCCCATCTCGTGAACGCTTAGAATCTTTACGACGGTCTCGAGAACGTCGAGAGTGTTTGCTGCGCCTTCGACGCTTTGGGGACCTACAACAGTTGTCAATAAATGGAACAAATAAGTTAATGCAATTAGTACCTGCTAGGAGAACGTGTGCGAGAACTAGAACGGTGTCGCTTTGTGCCTCGTTTAGGAGACTTAGAGTAAGACCCAGAATAAGACCTAGACGAGGAAGATCTTGACCGGTGCTTGTGACGCTTACGAGAGCGTGATCTTGGTGTTCGGTAGCGTTCTCTACTGCGAGAGCGCCTATGCTTCCTGCCTCGGGAGCTAGATCGCTTGCGACGCCTTGATTTATCACCTCGCCTTGGCGATTGTCGCCGTGGAGGCGTCCTACCGCGTCTTGGAGAATCTCGTCGTCTTCCAGGTGAATTACGCCTAGGTGGCGTGCGTGGGGATCGAGACGATTTCCGGGATTGCCTTCGTTTCTGTGGTGAACCTCGTGAGTTTTTCACGTGTCGCCGTGGAGACCTACAAACGAATATTAGAAGGATTTAAGGAATATTAGTTGATAAACGTACGATGATCTTCGTGAGTCACGCTTGTGCCCATTTCGTTGTCTATTGGTGTCATTCGTACTAATAGAACATTAGTCTCAGGCTTAAAAAGCTGGCAAGATGACTTACGTTCTCCTTCGCTTGTTTGGACCTTCTCGGTCACTATTTACATCTCTGCGACGTTTACCATCTGAATGCGATTCTAAAGAATTTCCATTGCGCCTGCCAGTGACAGTAAGGAAAACACGTTTTTTTTTTGGATTTGTCTCGTACAGTTTTTTTGTCTCCGGTGGCGGTGGAGGTTTAGGTTTATGTAGTTGGCCGTTGGCCTTGGGTTTAGGTGGTTCTGGAGGGCACGGTTCGGATACACTTTCAGCCTTGAAATGACGGTTAGGGAAAAAATCGCCGACGGGTTTTTTCAAAGACGAAACGACGTACTTGTTTGTTTCCGTTGTAACGCACTATTTGTTTCACTTCTTCATCAGTTATTGCAGCCCAAGCTTCAGAAAATTCAACGTTTGTTTGAACTTTTCTCTCCAATTTATTCCATGTACAAACCTCACCTATTGGGCGTAAGGTTTTTTCCAAACGGATGTTTTTTTCCTTTGTGATGGTTAGTTATTGAGTTAACAAAAAAAAATAGCGCTGGGTAATACTATGAGGTTTTAGACGTAATTTTACGTACTATTCTACGATGTTGTTGTATTTCGTGCAAAGCTTTCTTGAACTCTGGGTTAGTCTTCCAATTTTTATCGGAAGGCTCTATTGCCCATGCCGGTATGCTTGCAGCGCGTCTTGGTAAAAGAGTGAATAAACCAAATTAGCAAAAAACAACTGCTAACCTTCGCTCTGCGTCTATCTCGGCGTCTACTGCCTTTAATTTGTCCATGCCAGCTTTGATGACTTCTGGTTTTAAAATCGCTCGTTGCTCCCAAATGTTTAACACTTTGGTAGCTACTTTAAACTGCGACTCCTTGTACATGTTGTTTGGAATCAACAAATCAAGGACCGCCAAGATCGATGCCTCATCTATGAGAGGCGCTAAAATGTTCTTTCCGCTGTGCTTGAGGGAAATTTGGCATATAGAGTCGATGAGGTAAAAGAAACAAGTTCGTTCTGCTTTTGCTTTGATTTCTTCTCTCTAGTGACATTTAGATGTTATTAAAATGGTGTAGAACAACCTGTCCCATCGCCTCTATAATTTGCCCATACAAATCACCAACGAGAGCTTTGTTTTTTAGCACAAATTGCGTTGCACCATTGATAGCTTCCTTAGAGTGGTCCAGCTTCTCCAGCAGGTTGTTAAAAGAGTCGTACACTGCGCTATCATCATCAGACATGCTAGGAGCTTTTTATAAGTCGGATAAATAAATATAGTGGACAAACTTACCGAAATATCGATTAATGATGCGTGTGAAATATCCTTGATGCGTGGTAGCTTCGTAGCATTCCAATTTAGAAACTATAGAAAATAATGGACTTGTACTAGGCCGAATTTCGGCGACATTATAATTATTACATTGGCCACGTATTTGATGCCCTTGTGAAGTGAGCGTTTTGTACGTTTTGCTCTGTATTGTTAGTTTGTTTCACTTTTGAGTTATCGTTAGACTTTATATATCACAATACGCCTCACGCATTCAACAAGACCACTAAATAGCAGTATTAGACGTGCTAGTTGACGAGTGATCATAACAACTTAAAAAAAAGTACAACATAAGCTTCAACGCGCTGCCTTTAATGCTGCGGAAAGGTTTTAAGTAAGTCAGGATTATCCAACAGAGGGTCAAGTACACCAAGGTACAGTCACGCTAATAGAGCATTAGGGTGATGAGTGATTTGTTATGGGGTGTCAGTGGCGCCGAATGTACATAATTACATCATTATACCTTCTAACAAGTCCTAGCCGATTTTGACACAGATAGCCTCATTGTGGACGATAACTTGTCTCCTTTGGAACGCGTTAAGAAATACATATCTTCTGAATTAGTACTTCACAGGTATTTACTACGCTGTAATTAGCTATTTTAATGACGATGGTCTAATTTTATAAGCTATTGATCTTATTCGTCTGTAGATTGTACTCTGTTAAAGAAATTAGCGAAGCAGCGACATCAATACCATTCGATGATATTTGCGAACATATACTACCTCTCCTACACGAACTTAGGGTATTAATACAAAAAAACCCAAAGCCCTTTTGTAACATTTTTTTTTCTACTTCTAAAAGAGCTATATATCGCTCCATATTGACCTAATGTAGATGGACGGTGAACCTGTTATACGTCAAGCGCTTGTTGAGCAGATGGGAGCTTTATCATTAACTCTTTTGTCTCATGGCAAGAATGGCTATGAAAAGATACTACACCAACTACTACCTATTGTAGCGGGTTCAACAACAGATACAAACCAGCAGGTATGTCAATGAAATGTTTTTTTTTGTTTTTCTTTTATCTGTACTAAATATCGGCGAAAAGGTGCGACAGAGTGCTGCTGAGTGTTTATTAGTCATTGCCAGGGCTCTAGAGCAAGGTGATGTACTTCCACATGTATTTCCAATCGTCAAGAGCCTAGCAAAAGACGGAACAGAAGAGGAACACCGCGTGGAAGCTGCTGAGGTGCAAATCAGTTTTTTTGGATTGTTTTGGAAAAATCAAGCAAAATATCACTTCAAGGTCATTTTTGCTCACGTCATTGTAGCTCATGAATGTCATGGCTCCTTTAGTTACCAAGGAAGTATGCTTGAACTACTATGTGCCACACGTTCAAAATTTAAGTCGTGATTCTACCTTTCGAGTTAGAAAGGCTGTAGCAGCGAACACAAGTAGTATTTGCGCTGTTTTAGGTCCAGAAAAATCAAGCGAGTTAATTGTAAGTCCTGTAGCCTCCTTTTTTGTATTTTACATAAGTTGTTCGAAATTACCCTTGACAGATTCTCATTCGTCTTTCTTTAGCTCCCACTGTTTATAGTTCTTTCTGGTGATGAGATTTGGGGCGTGCGTAAAGCCTGTGCAGAGAGCTTAGTTCCAATGGCAAAACGTATTACAACAGAGACACGCGCAAACGAACTAGTACAAGTATTTGAGAAATTAGCATCAGATGTATGTTGTTTGCTTTATCTTAGTTCTCACTTATCACTTATTTTCCATAGTCTTCTTTATGGGTTCGTGGTGCTGCTTTTCAATCCTTAGGACCTTTCATTGCGACGTTCGATGATGGAAACGTACGTACAATGTTGCTCTTTCTTGAACTAAGTTTCAATCCTTGTCATCTGTATTTTGCGCTTTGCGCACTAGTACTTGCTTGCTTGCTACAAAATATACTTATTTTTGGTGACACTAGGTGGCTGCATCCTTGTTAGATCTTTATAAAGGAATGGTTATTGAAACAAATGAGACTAGGTTTGGTGATAGCGACAATATTGCTTATTGCGCCTATAACTTCCCTGCTGTATTATATACCCTTGGAAAAGATCGTTGGTCTGATCTGAGTGATACTTATCAAATGTTATTGACAGATGCACAGGTAAAACAAAAGCATGAAATGACTACAACGGAGATAGGAAATATTTCCTCGTTGTGATTCTTTTTTTCTGATTATATTGCAAATCTTTTAGCTTACCTTTTTACCTTCTAGTGGAAAGTAAGGCGTACATTATCGTTCTCTCTTCATGAAGTAGCACGTATTCTTGGTCCAGAATTAACAGAGTCAGGTATAAAGCTTTTTTCTTTCAAGATATAGGATGATCCATGTGAACTTACAAATGAATAATAGATTTATTGCCTACGTTTGATTTATTCTTAAAAGACCATGATGAGGTTAAAATTGGAGTTTTAACACATTTATCAAAGTTTTTAACAATTTTACGTCCTGAACTAAGAGTGCAGTACATTGGTAAGGATCCTTTGTACTTTGTTTTTTCTCTTTTCACTGAACAAGATTTTAAAAAAAATGTTGATTGCTCTCTTCTCTTCCTGCTTTTTTGTTAACCAACTTGAAATAGAAATACTGCATGTTGTAAATGATACAGACGTTAACTGGCGTTTCAGAAAAATAATTGCTGAGTAAGATAAACGCGTATTTGAAAAAAATTTAAAAATTCCTAACGATGCAATTTAGACAAATGGGTGCTTTTTCGACTCTTTTTGAGCAATCTACAGTCGTTGATTGTATATGTCCTTTAATTGTAGTAATACTTGGAGATCCAGCAGCTGCAGTACGCACAAGTCTTCTCCCACAGGTAAACCAAAACCAACAAAATTTTTTATTTGAACCTTACGCTTTCACCTCAAGATTGGCATTATCCTTGAATCATTAAAATCCAACACAGAAGCTTATGAAGCCCTTATAACTAAACTTAAACTTTTGCCAACGGTGGATTCATACCAGGTACCTCACAAGACTGAAATTGTATTTTTTTTTGAACCTTTGTTTGATTGATTTTTTTTTGTAGGATCGTCTGTTGTTTGCAAAAATGTGTGCACACATTGTTGATGTTATTCCGAAGGATGACTTCATCAAATTTTTCTTAGATACTCTTGTTGAATTGAGTAATGATAAAGTGCCAAATGTAAGAATAGCTACAGCAAAGGTTCTTGAAAAGATTAACAGAATGGGTACGTTTATCTAAATCCAAAACAATTTTCTTGAACATTTCAAAAAAAACCACTTGATTAAAAATCAGTTGCTGTTTCGTTAAAATTATAGTATTACATAAAATATACAATATTATTAGAAGCATCTCCAAAATAAACTTACAAAAAATATTATTTCTGGAGTGTTTTATTTAAACATGTAAAGTGTAATCTAAATTTTTTCTTTGAAATAGGTTTTGATGTCTCTACGCATTTGGAGGTTCTCAAGAATGATAAAGATCGGGATGTTAAATTTTTTGCATGTGGTGGTAATGGCGAGGTGGTAACACCTGTTACAACTACAACAGTTGCACCAGTTTCCCTTGTTGGTACTGTGGCAACAGGAGAAAAAGACGATTCTACACTTGATACAGAACCAAAACTCGTTTCACAGCCTTTCAGCAACGTACCAAGTACAATGCCCGGCGATGTTATATTCTCATCAGAAAATATCACTGAAGACACAGTAACATCAACAGAACCTGTACAAGATGAAAAAGAGGAAGACAAACCCCTACAAACAGAAGAAAGCGAAGAAATGGATACAGAAATTCAAGTTATTCCAATAAGTAAAACAGTTACAACACCAGTTGATGAATCAAAGCCTGAAGAGGTAGAAGAGGATACCATGATGGCTGCTGTAGCAGATGAAGTAACCATAGAACAACCTGTAGTAACCGAAGAGAGCGATGATGGCGACAAAGAAAACGACGACGTTGAAGATATCGAAAGCGTTGATACTGCTTCAAATGAAGTAGAAGACAACGTTCCTGAAGATGATCAACAAACTAAACCTCAAGAAGATGAGGAAGAACAAGAAAAACTTGTTTTGAATGGTACAAGTGAAGAATCAACAGGAGAAGAGGAAGAAACACTGATTAATGAAAATGTTTCTTCAGACATAAATTTTTAAGCAATAAAAAAAAACTTTACCAGGGCATTTTCTATGCATAAAATAGAGCGTATGAAGTAATACCTCCTTCATACGAGCGTAATTTCAGGGATCAGACAAAAGGTATGAACATATTCTTTATTTACAGAATGGAGTGCTACAAACGCAAAGTGAAGTTCATACGTGGCCCGTTTATAACTTTTCGACGCCAGTACGCTTTCTGGCAACAAATAACGCGCAATTCATACAAAAATTGCTGTTGATTTCTCTCCGGGTCTGGTCCATTCGTTTTTTGTTAGTATTTAGGGTCAAGTCAAAAAAATCTCTCAGAGACTTTGTTCGAATTTAACCAGTTTTCTATACTTTCCAACAATTCACCTGAAGCGCACCTCTTCATGGCAGAACTTACAGACGATCTAAGCGAATTATCCGAGGCATTTGGTAAAAGCTTGACGCTTACGGCGTCATCCTTCAGCGCCAAATACATAGAAACAGTCATTGGGTACCATGTGACAAAGCCAGGGTGTAAGGCGTTAATACAAAAAGAAAAACTGCTTACAGCTACGAACAACTACTACCATAAGTACGACGGTCCCTTAGCTACGCAGCCAGATGCTCCAAATGGTGTGTTCTTTTGCATTACGCCTACCAACACAGGAGAGCTTCCTACTATCACTGTTTATCCTACCTTTTCGCCTGGTGGAGGGTACATGGACAGGTTGAAAATGGAACTGGCACCTATACTAAACCGCAAAGACCTTGCTTTTTTTCACAAAAGCGACACTTCTGACGTTGAAACATCCCCGTCTAAAATATACAGGAATAAAACGAACAGACAAAGTCTCGTTGTGATTTGCCTCAACGAAGGTTCGCAATACAATTTTTCTCGGAAGCACTTTATCGAATTCCATCCAAGCGAGTGTCGTCCTGGAGATCCACTTTGGTTAGATGGTGGCGTGTGGAAATGCCAAAAGATGCCAGTATACACCAATATTTGCTTTTTACATTCCTTAACGCTTGCTGATAAAATCACCACGTGGGATCAAGTTTACCGAATAAAAAGAAAAAAATGGTGAAAAAAATTTAGAATACACTTTTTGAACATGTTTAAATAAAACGCTCTAGAAATAATATTTTTTGTAAGTTTGTTTTGGAGATGCTTCCAATAATATTGTATATTTTATGTAATACCATAATTTTAACGAAACTGCAACTGATTTTTGGTCAAGTGGTTTTTTTTGAAATTTCAAGAAAATTGTGTTAAATAAACAAGAACCTTTGCTGTAGCTATTCTTACATTTGGCACTTTATCATTACTTAATTCAACAAGACTTGTTTTTTTTTTTCTTCTGTTCTAATAATTCTACATTTATTTACAACCTTCAAGGCATTAGCCTTATACAAAGCGGCGTCTCTTTGCTTTTCTTGCATTCTTTTTCTCTTTTTTTTCTCGCTCCCGCTTTAACCTTTGTTCTATCCTCTTCCTTTGTTTTACGTCAGTAAAGAATACCACACACACATGCCGTACCTTGTAGCAAGTTCTGATTCGCTTTCTACAAAAGACACACGTCGTGACACGTCAGTTTTCTGAAACAAATACTTAGTACAAAACACCTAGATGCTGAACAAGAAAAAAAAAGAAAGTACCTCTTGTAGTTGTGGTTCTTTACTAGTGACCTCATCGAAGAAGTCATCAAAACCAGATATACTTGTAGAGTTCTCATCACCACATTCTTGCATTTCTTGTACAGCTACATCAGGATTTACTAGATTCAAGGCACTCAATTTATCAGCTTCTGCAGCATCTAATGATGCTGAGAATAGACTCCCATCAGAATCCAATGATCCAGAAACTGTAGCTGACTGAATCTCTTCTTTATGCTGGTTGTAGGACTCAAGTATGGTACCGGCCATTCCAGGAAATGCTTCAGGAATTCCCTTTAAGTTGCTTGTAAACTCCTACAAATATGTGTTAACAGAGCAGTAGGAAAACTACTGGTGCTCGCATACCAATGATTGTAATGCCTCTTGATCGAACTCAATACTATTAAACGGTGTAGTTTGTAGTGCTAAAAGTTTGTCAAGATCAGAAGGTAGCGTCTAAAGCAACTAGCACTCACTCTTTGGTATGTGAACTCCAAGATTTTTATACTCTGTAATTTCGTTATCCTTATCTACTATCCGCGTCTTAAGCACTCTATTTTGACGCACAACCTCTGCAACAACGTGCATCATTGGGCTCAGAAATTCTGTCTACGGCAATGAGTATTAGCCAAACAAAACAATCAACAGGTGTGGGCAGTACTTGTAGAACGTAGGCAGATTGATCTGAAGCAGTAAGGCTGAAATCCCACTGTATTGGAAAGAAATCTACTTTTGTGTGCATGTGAAACACAACTGTGTCCTCAAGTTTCTCTATATCGTGGGTTACTTTGCCGCAAGCACTTATTTCCAAGTCTTTTTTCAGTAATCGGAGTATTTGAAATATTGAAGCGTGTAGTTGAGGAATCTCTCTCTATTGTACGTTAAAGCTTATTCAACGCATGTTTGGGCTATGTGCGCACCCTTTTGTAGTCTTTAAGTGCCCTGTAATCGTATTTGCCTGTCCATACAGTACGGAGATCCGTAAGTCGCACAGAGCATCCAAACGTTGTCTTATCCTTCTTGGAGCCATAGATATTGAATTGTACATAGTACTTGTTTCCAGAAACACACTGAATAGGTTTCCAGGTATCGCCTATGCTCTATTAATTACATGTCTACAAGTGATGTTCGTACTCATCGTAACCCGTTCAACGGCTATTTTCTTTTTGAATTGTTGTTGACCGAAATGTCCATCACACAAAAGTAATGTAAGAACTGTGGACGCTTTCTAGCAATAAAAACTCCGATGGCTATGTTAAAACTTGAGACGGGAGAGTAAAAATGAAATTTAGCCGTTCTGTAGGTGTTAGGCGTGGTGAGGCTGGTTCGTTGGGCGTACGAGGCAGGACAGGTCGCTAATCTACAATAGTCCGACCTAAAAGTATTAAAAACAGTGCAATACATCGGCATTCGCGTCGAGAAGTAGTAGAGAGATACGCCAACCTTCTCAATGTTTACACTTTCCGTGATTGGTACAGAGTACGCCAAAACGAGCTATCTGAGTTTTCCGACGCGCGACAGATACTCTCATAGTAAGTAGCCATAAAAATATAACCGAAATTGATCACGTTAGTTATGGAGGTTACCAATCAATGTTACAGACGCTTTATCCTCACATAGATTGGCGAGCTTGGCAATTTAAGTACTGCGCTTATTATAAAGTGACATTGTATCTAACTCCTTCAGTAAAGTACCAACACAGCATTGGACACGCTCGAAGGAAATGGAATGGATCAATAATGCTGGGGAAACGTTGCGTGTTAAACATGTTGGAGACTGGCTGTCCCTTCGGTAACTATATTTCTAGAACCTAAACTCTGCCTTTGGTGTTTGTATAATAACTCCTTGTAGTGTTGATGATCTAACAGCGTTCAGAGGTGGTAACACAATAATCAAAAAGTGCCAAAAAATAAAATCAATAAAGTGTCACATTTTGACACATTGCACTAGATATTCCGGATCAATGTCAACATTAATCAAGTCTTTGTATCCTGATTTTGAAATCTCAAACGTTCCAAATGAGTGCGCACTTACTTCTCGTAAATGTATAACTCATTCCTGTACAGAGAGGTAACCATGGTCCCTCAAGGTTATTGGCATAGTATAGAAAACCAAAGGAATAAAATTGATGATATTGGTAAGAAACTTGGTGTTAAGACAACGGACGATTGGAAGCGAATTTCGCGAACTCATGTTCAAGCGCACGGCGGCAATTATATACTGTCAAGGCACGCCGAAGTATATAACTAACATCACTAATACAAAGCATCAGGCGAGGTGGGTCCCTGGATGAAACAATCCGCGCCTTGTATCCTCGTGTTGTATGGTACGAACACTCTTCATCATATTGAAGAAAAACCCAAGAGTTCAAAGACTATTTAGGCACTCACCTCACAACCACTTCGCAAGTAGTTCAAAGCAATATAAAGTACTAGAATCCATAGCAAAAGAGCTTGATATAAAGCACTTGGATGACTGGCTATCTGTGCCTACAAAGAGGATAGATAACCTTGGAGGGTTCCGTGTCTTGCGTCTGTGCGTTTTAAATAGTCGATTCAATTATTAGTGCTGACTAGCCTCCCCTTAAGGCATGGCAATTCGTTACGAACCACGTTACAGCACATGTACAGAAATCACAATTGGAAGTGGGATTCAAAAAATAGAGGGTATTGGCAGAAAGATAGTAACCAAAGGCAATTTCTAGAGCATGCAGCAACATTGCTTGGGTTGGATGATGCCAATACATGGTAATTTTTTTCTGACACCTGTTTTGGTATTGACTCTGTACTTAGGTATAAGATATCTCATCATCAACTTGCTACTATTGGCGGTGCTGGTGTATTGCGATACTATCCCGAAGTTCTAACAGTGTTGTACCCCACGAAACATTGGGAATTTACAAAGTTTCGTAAAGCTGAGAAAAGTTCACATAAGACGAATCAGTGGTGCGTTGAAATAGTTTATTGGCTTTCTTGTACTTACTCAAGTATTAGGTGGTTGACACAACTACTATCTCGTAAATTGTTCCTACCGAGTTGAAGGAATCAGTCAAATGTTAGTGTAGAGCATGAAATGTACTCGTAACGATAGACTACCAAGCCTCGAAGCGTACATTCAGCTAATCGATCTTCAGTGATATCGCAGTGTTAGCCATCATTAAAAAAATGTACTAGATTATATTACAGGCTTGGAGAGCTTCACAGTCTACGGAGAAATCAACTGCTGACGTTGAACAGTATAACGAATAAGCTTGCATCTTTGACCTTTCAGCAACAGTTTAAATATGCTGTATCGTGCAGCTCTACAACCTTCTTCGACGAGGATGAAAGCTAAGGGTAATAAACTGTAATAGCATTTTTACTTTTTTTGCAAAAAGGTGATAGCGTAGTGTGGTAGGGCGACCTCTCTGCTGAGAGGCCTGGCGTTCTTGCAAGTTATACATGTATGGTTGTATTATTATTTTTTAATTACGATGAACCACTACTACTGAGCACCTTTCTGTTTACTAAATATAGCTTCAAGCTTTTAAAGTGTTCAAATCTGGTAAAAAATTAATAGTGGGCGAATGAAAAATGCATGAAATCGAATATAAATCACCCCACGCCATTCATTGGGTGTAGATAAACACTTTAGATCTTCGTTTTAGAGTTGCATAACTTGGAATTTGCTGAAACTCATTTTTTTTTCTCAAAAAGGCGAAATCGCCTGTGGCGAACGGGTTTTTCTTTCCTTTTACGGTCTAGATCAATGCGCCTGTTCACAACTACGTTTTAGACGCGATCTTACGTCTGAATTAGTTGTGCAACTATTTTAAGTTGCAACTAAAAACCTGAGAGGTACAAGAACGTAGATCGAAGTTTGACCAAGTAAGACCGAGGTAACGATGTGCAAGTACAATTTGAGCTAATTTGTTTTTCGTGCAGGAAGGATCGAGTACGACTTGAGCTTTTTAATGTACAGTTTACTTTTCATCTTTTGATGGTTCTGGCTTTGGACCAGCTTCAGTCACGTCATAATCCTTAGGTATATCATCCAAGTCCTTGAAAGAATGTGTTGCAGTACCGCGCTTCATAGGTTTTGGTTGGGAGTCATGAGGTGTCCATCCAATAATATAGATGATATCAAATGTAGCAGGAACGCGCCCATCCTCATCTTATGCGAAAGAAGGTCAATCAGTTGTTTTAACAATATTGCACGTGAAAGCGAACTAAACCAAAAAGCATAAACGTACCTGCATACATTTTCTGGTATATAGCAGCAGCGGCCATCAAGGTCTCTTTTGATACATACTTTCGCCTGTAACAAATAATGAATAAATGGTAATAGTTTCTTTTTGACGAAATCTTTAACAAGGTACCTGTGTATTAGCGAGTTGTTCTCGCCCATAAGTTGTAATTCATGCATGAGAACATATGCGTCTTTATACTTTACAGTTATTGTTTCTCTATCAACTAATGATAAATGTCAGGAGACGTTAAAATTAAACAAAGAAGAAAAAAAACCAATTAAAAAAAAAGAATTAGAAAAAAAACCGTACTTGTAGGAAGTGCAAACCTCGCTCCAGATAGAAGGTTACCTATATCAGATACCCCAACAAATGGAGATATATGTGGACTAACTCCACCTTCACGTTCACGTTCAGCTAGTAAGAATGCCGACCTAAAGCATAACATTAGCAAACGTCTGGGTTTTTTCAAAAAAAATTATATCATCTTGGACTCTCACCTTAGCTCCTGTAATGTGTGTTCTCCAAACATGGACGCAAGAAATAGTCCGTCTGGTTTAAGAATATTCGAAATTTGTTCGAAGCAACCTGGCAAGTCATTGACCTTATTTTGAAAAAAAATTATTATTTAAATGATAAATAAAGAAATGTGGGTACCCTGGTGTACACGGTAAGAATTCTGTAAAATGGTACGTACCCAATGAATATCTAGATTCGATAGAACAGCATCAAATGTGTTATTTGCAAAAGGCAGGCGCTCCTCGTCAGCAACAATTCTATCATTACAATCAACAAAATCTCTTGCTGAAAAAAAAACCTATATGGGCGTACCGTCGTGGCTTTAGGCGGTATTGATCGTCGTACTTTATCCCATAGCGAAGTAAGTCTTCTATACTTGAGTAAGCAGGGTGTACAAAGGCGTTTGACTTGCCTGAGAGATCTGTTTGGTACAACGTCTCAATGCCTCCTCTATCATCCAAGAACTTGCGTGCATGCCTTTGATAATCGTTAACGTCAGCAAGCAGTACAGAATATATAGGCACCCTCTTCCTGCGCCCATATCAAGGACATTAGGAAACTTACGGTCCTTTACATCCTAAACAAACAAACTTAACTTTGACACTTTGAAAATGTCTGCTTGATTGGGGTGTATGTAGCGTTGCTATCAATATTTACGTACGAGAAGCCTATCTGTTAGTCTATCAGCTATTTCGTCTTTTAAAAAGTCTATTGAAGGATCTGCAAGCGCTGCTCTGTCCCGTTGTATACTGTAAAAGGGGTTTAATAGTACAATTGGCTAATAACGTTACCGTTTGAGTCGCCTATCAAACACAACTTGCTTCTTCATCATATAGGAGCGTGTAGAGCATTTTTTCCGTATTGACGAACTAGTTATGCTAGTTCTCGCTACACGTTGCATACCTCGCAACGGGACGCTCAGTGTTTGTTACAGGCGCCGAGGTCGTAAGAAATTTGGTACTATTGACAGCATGAGACTTTATTTTGCTTCGAATTGTTACATAACGCCCAATTGCACGGAAACGGCGCTAACAAGTTGATGGTGCAAGAAAACGCGGCATAATTTTGGTTATGGCGGTGAGATCCGTATTTAACAGCCAGAAGGTGTTTGTATCAGAAAAACTCCCAGTTCCGCGTCGTAATATCGTTGTAAAAGCAATACAAGCCAATGGCGGTATAATCGTTAACAATAAAGATGCCAATGCCGAAGATACCGTATACGTACTGCCTGGATCTAGTTTTATGAAGGTAAGCGAATAATCTTAAATTTATCATCGTCTCTTAAACGACTTTAGCCTTGCAGGACAGCACACGCATTGCAACAGCAAAATGCAAGCATGGTCACAGAAAAAGTTGTATTGGAATGTGCTGAACTTCAAATTCCCCTACCGGCTCAGGGTCATGCAGTTGTATCTTGCGCGTTGCGTGACTGCGTCATAGTATTCACAGGGTTCACGGATAAGCAAAGTGTACGTCACAATTCCGCTTTTTGACACATCTCCTCAAAATCCCTCCAAATCTTTTCGTAAAACAGCTGGAGGGTTGATATCGTTTGTGTGAAATATATATATCACTGTGTGGTGTCTATTTGTACGTTTGACTAGTCTTAAACTGACAAACTAACAGAAATCGATGAAAAATATGGCACATTTGCTTGCAGCTACTGTTGATAATCGCTTCACCCCAGAAACAACACACGTTGTGGCAGGTAGAAGTACACGCTGTTGGAAGGTAAGTATAACAAGAAGATTCAACGTTTCGTTTGTTTTCCTCATTTATCGTTAGAAAGCACAAGAAAACAAAAATTGTAGCGTCGTAAGGCAAGAGTGGGTGCGTATACTTGTTTTTTATTTAACTCTAATATTATATTTAGCTATCTCAGTCCTTCAGAAAGCATAAACGAGCTAAAGAACGAAATTACTTGGCGATGTTGCTCCAAGGTTAGCTTTTTTTTATTTTTTGGATTTTTTTTTTTACCTTTCCACATCACGTGCTACGATCACCGTTTTATCTTTTGGATAACTGAGCATGCGTTATATGGGAGTACTGATTTTTTTTTAATCGTATTGGTAGGTTTGAAGATTTGCACCACTGGCTTGGAAGAACGTTTCGCTAATGATTTTGAGACTCAGATTGTTAAGCTTGGTGGAACTTTTGCTACAAGACTTGACAGGCATTGTACTCATTTACTTGCAAACAGAGCAGATAATGGCAGTAAAAAGTTTACTTTCGCTATTTCACATGGCATACCTGTGGTAAAACCGAATTGGCTCGTTGACTCTATCAATAGAAATGGCACGTTTGACAACCAAAAAAAAAACAAAACTTTCCAAGGATTCGAGCCGTTTAGCAGTCTTATGTAGCTTATTAATTTATTGGTAGAGATACAGCCAATGTCTAAGTACCAACTAAGTAAGAAAACAAGGATTACGCCGCGAATGCGAGCGCCTACTCCAAGGCATGTTAGTGCTCTTCCAAACGCTACTGCCTCTACCGCTCAGCGTTATTTACCGCCTACTGCCACTGAGGCGACGCCTCAGAGACAGATGACTCCAAAAGGGTATACACAAGACGCAAATGCGTCTGGTAGATTAGAAACACCACCACTGACGAACGGGACGCCTAAACAAGGTATTAAACCAGTGCTTAAAAACACTTACTTATTACAAAAGGATTCCTTACTGGTTACCGTATTTGTGTCGTTGGTTTTGGAGAGACTTACAAAGGAAAATTGCGAAACGTTATATTTGATGCTGGTGGAGCTTTTTTAAGTGAACTTAGACGCGATAACGTTCCTACACATGTGATACTAAGCGATAGACACCAAAAAGAGTGCGTTGAAAGAACATTCGGTTTGGGGTTTTGTTTTTTGACACGCCGTAGGGAGGTGAAGCTACCGACTTGGCTTTTATCTCATACTATCACTTTCGTAACAGCGAAATGGATATTTGATAGCAGCAGAATAAGTATGTCTACATGAATAATTTTTTTATTTTTTTCATTTAAGAAACCTCTTGACGACGCGAAAACCTATCTTAATTTGTATTAGAAACGAAGCTAGATGAGCATAATTATGAAATAGCAGCTGATGATTTGCATTATGATAAAAAGAGCCCTCATAGGTCCAGTACAAATGGCCATGGAAGTGCGTACTGAGCACCTTTATGATTAACACATTGACTTTTTTTTTCTAGTGCAATCACCGTCTATGCTGCGGATGTTACGTAAGTCTACTCAACTTGATACCAACGAATCGTATGCTCAAAATAGTCGCAACATACACCCGTACGTGCTCCTGTAACACAAGTAGCAAGATCTTAACATCTTGCAGTGCAGATGATGAGGAGGAAGATATTGATATGACACCGACAAGTGCACTTTCTATGAACCTTAATGGTACGCACTACACGTGCTATATTCATATCTTATTAATATTGTATAGCTTTCAGAATCAATTCACAAGAGATACCAGTACCACGTCCTAAAGTAAAACCAAACAGACGTGCTTCACGATATGTTAAATCAACTTCAGCTTCAGAACATGACAAATATAGTAACAGTAGAAACGCAACAATGACTTATGAACCAACTCAACCTTATGTACCAACAGAGCCTAATCTAGGAAAACGTAAGAGATCTGTACGATCACCTTCGACAAAAGAAAAAAAGAAGAAACAGCAATCTCCTACAAAGTCATCAAAGTCGCCTCAGAAGAAACGATTCAAAAGAGACCAGAAAGTATTGGAAACTAGAATATCACCAAAAAAGAGGCACACTATAGCTAGAAGTGTATCTCCTCTTCAACGTAGCATTAAATCTCCTGAAAAACATCGATACATTAAAAACCCTCTAATGTCTCAAAGAATATCCCCGACACAGCCTGTTCGTACCAGGCACTCACGTGATAATCGACTACCTGAGAGCCCTTTCAAGGCATCTCGTAAACACATACCACAGAGACTTTTCCAACAAGACAATGATAACAATGGAGTGAGTCAAGCTTTGTTTGGCCCAAGTGAACCTAATCAGTACGTGCCGACTTTATGCTTTTTTCCATTGTTTTAGTGTTAACCAGTTTGTATTAGTTCTCGTTTTGCACAAGATGACATGCGTATTTCAAGAGACGACGTTGCTCATAATGACCCAGATGATGGTTTAGAGATAAAGTCAAGTCAAGAAACTGCTGAGGATATCGTTGTTCCTGATTCTAACGAGAAAGCTAGCACTCCTCGTTCGTTAATGGTAAATGTTCGTCAAGGTATTCCTGATGATGAGGTTGATTTTTTTCCTACGCCTCATGATTCACGGGAAGAGAGATCGGTACGAAGGCTTTATATTCACTCAATTGTTTTTCATTACAGACTGTTCTTGATTGACTTCTTTTTTCAAGGGCAAAAAATATGAGACTGTTGATACAAGTGGTGTTTTTGGTAATCAGTTGAATTCTCCGTTGGCTGTAGAAAATCAAGATATATATTATGGAGGAGATGACGTTATACCATTATCAACGCAAAATGGTGCGCAGCGAGAGTATGGTACGATATGTTTTCCGGCGAATGGTTTAAAGAAAAAACCAAGTTAACAAAAAAACATGAATTTTAATTTTATTTCCTTAGACAATCAGCAAGATAATCAGCTCTACCTCAATGACCAAGCTATTGATGCACCACTACCTTTGATAACAGGACTTCAGCCTAATAGTGGTATGTCACAAGGTTACCATAGAGAAAAAAACCTGCACAGAGCGGAAAAACATTTTTACATGTAGCAACAACTAATTTTCCTTTAGGTTACAGTGATAGTGCCAGACTGATCTTAATAAGTGGCGAGAACTTTAAACCTACACATCGTATTTGTTTTGGTGGCGTTGCAGCGCAAACAGCGCTTGAATATGGCGCTAGACGATTATGGGTATGATTTACTGCACAAAAAAAACTAAACCAACATTTTGTAATGATCAAGTTCACTAACTCTCCTATTTATAGGCTGTACTACCTCGTTGTGATAAAATAGGACCTGTTAGAGTTTCTCTTATTGATCCTAATGGTATAGCTCTTATAGAACCCGACGCAGAGCCAACGTTTACTTATTTACGACGATGAGAATACATTACGTGTTGATGTACGTAAACGACATCGTAGAACCCTTTTATGAAATCATTATAGTGCTAAACCTTCATAGTTAACAGATATTGTCATTGCGCAATGTTTGGGGTTTTTTGTGGAATGTCTAAGAAGTTTTTGGAACAAACAGTGTTCCTTATGGCCTTGTGGTTGTTTGATATTATTGGTGATGTCCGGACGAAGAGCCCCGGTTTTTTATTATATTAGTTTAACTCAATTTTTCTATTGTTGATTGGATTAGTAGTTTATTTATTGTATTGTGATTGTAATATAGTGTATATATGTTAGACGTTGTCTATTGTTGAATTAAATATGAGGAGTAGGGCTCTACCTATTTTTGTTATAACTGCGCTTTGTTATGAATTCTTGTAGCACGTGATAGTGAACGACATCAAGTGTGTGAGTCCGCGGAGAACGTTATCGTATAAACTCGTGCAGGTAGCATGTGTAGCTTTTAGATTTTGCAAGTTTCTTTTTGTGAATTAAATAGCCTAGAGCCTTAAAAGAGTCCTCTCAGATGGTCTATCCTTGTTCGGGTTTTATGAACCTCCGCTGATTTAAATGAAAAAACTAACGGAACTTTTTCTCAGTTACAAGGTGACGATTGTCCTTATCTACATCTTGTGGATATGGGTTTTATTTATGACGTGATTGTTGTAATATTTATGGCGCTAGTTTTCATCGGATGTGACGAGATCAACAAAAAAAAAAGGCGTGAGATAGCCTTGTTTAAGACTATGTCGGTGTCTCCTTACAAAGAACTTCATTTACGTAAATGCTTCGTCACAATCTCCACTTCGTAGGTGCAGTTTTCACATGAGAATGATTCAATAATAGGATAGTGATGATGCCGACAATTTCATCACAAAAAAGAATTGGAATGACATTAATTTTTTTCGTATATTTTGTTTTGTATTTACATTATTAATTTTACAGTACATGGTTGAGCACCTCTTGTTGTATCTTCAACGTATGAGTGTCTTAGTTTATGTTTGTGTTGTTTTTGTACATAGTATTTTTCAGTTTTTTTACAGTTGTAGAACGGCGTTATTGCCAGGAATTTTTCGTGAGCTTCTAAAGAGAAATGAGTCAATATTTTTGTAAGGTAAAAAAAAATAACTATTGCTTTTACAACGAGATAGTTATTGTTCACTGTCGTTCATGAATGACGTACCATCAAAAAGATCGGCCGAAGGATTTTCTAATTCTTGTAGAATACGCTATGAATAAAGTCAGCAAAAAGGAGAGACGTGAAGTAGAAAGAAAAGCCAAAAAGTAAAAACCAGAAGACTTCAAAAAAAAAGAGAAATGAGAGAAGCGTACATAGTGCATGTCCTCAGATATATACAAAGGTTGAGGAGCAGTGTCATCGTTTAAATACATGTTATAAATACGAACGGAGCTCTTTTTTCTTTGTTCGAGTCCGGATAACTCTCGGTAAAGCTCTGAAAATGTTGTTAGTTGAGGTTACTTTAAACATACAAAACCGTCAAAGCATCTTCAAACGTACCAACTTCAGAGAGAAATTCACATCTATTAGGCCAATCTACATATTCGTCTCTAACGTCTTGGCTTGCGTCTTCATTGGGATTTGTTAAAGGGTCGAAGCTTGCGCTACTTTGGCTCATACTACAGTTTTTTAATGGTGATCCCACAATTGGAACTTTTTTTTTTTGTTTTTTGATTCACCCGGATTACTTTGGGTTTACCTTTTAGTTGATGACTTGTCTGGTGGTATATATGTTATTTCTGAACGTGATTTTTTATAAAACATGCGCGGTTGGCTATGTTTCTTTCGTCTCGGAGATAAAATACCTTTCTTTCGCCAGCCTGTAGAACCGGGTTAATACGTCTTTGTGAAAAAAAAGGATTGAAGACCAACGTTTTCAAAACGTTGGAATTACGTTTTCTTTGTCTAAAGAGGTGACATACGTTTCAAGCGGCAGAAAAGGTCCATGAGATGCGTTTTAGTAAAGGGAGTGTGAGTTATTATTGTCTTAGACTTGCGCTTAAGATGTGGCTAAGCAGCCTGTTGTGTGCACTGTTTAGGACTATATTACTGCACTAAAAATCTAATAAAGCAGGACATGTCTTGTAGCCGGAGACTTGTGCATTTTGAACTCCTGCACCTGTTTTGAGAGAAACAATAACAGACGGATCTATTTTTTTAAGAGTGTAGTTTTAAGAGACTAACTTCCTGCAATTATTTCACAATCACGTTTAGTTTGTTGGTCACTTTTGTATCACGACAATATTGGTCTTAACCAACCAGAAACGATTATGTCGTTACAATATAGGACGGATGGTTGGTTATGTCGTTAAACAAGTATTACTGCGAAGGAATGAAGGGAGATTTGTTTATTCGAGCAATTTTATTTAGTGCTAGCAACTTGACACACTGCTTGAATTTTACAATTATCACGTGATAAATAAACTAAGCAATGATACGTTAAATCGATATCACAGTTTACTTTTTTGTTAACTGTTGTAACCTAACGAAGTTCTTTTTGTCTTTGTGTTAACCATATACAACATTTGCCATGCCGGAGTTCTTACAGCCAAAAACTTGTAGAATAATCCATTGGCTTGGGTCTATAGTGGCTCCGCGAACATTCTTTATAGAGTTGTTATTATAACAACATACATGCATAGGCTATTTTTAACGTTGTCCACTAGAATTCACGTGGCGTGACAAATGACATAAGCTATAAAAACCGTTAGGCGGAACAAAAAATTAAGCGGCCTTTTTTGGTATTGTTAAGTGATATTGATGGCGCTCTTTCTTAACTATATTATTCAAATTTCCCGCGCCTTGCATTAAATAACAAGACAAAGCCTGTACATACACACAATACCTTTCTGTAAACTACTACATTGTCACAACAGCCATGCAAGCTACTACAAACGCTGAATCGCTCAAAATTAAGACCGCAATGGTAAGAAACCCTTTAAACATTCTAATATACTCGTGTAAATACAAACAAGGCTATTTGACGCAGTGACACGCTGTTGTTCGTTACTTCAAGTTAGCCGTTATTCTCTTTTTGCTTACAGTGCTCATATCGCATTCTTACACCTGTTGTAGGTCATTAAAAGACTAAGAGAAATAAAACAACTTTTTGTGGAGGGAAAAAATCCAGACAAATGGGAAAGCAACGTTAAAGCCTTACAAGGTACGGACATACGACGAAAGAATGTCACCGAGGAAAAAACGGTTAAAAGTTTTTGGAATTGGAAATAAAAAGTTCTAAAACGTTTGAATAGGTATTACTGAGCTCGCCCAAACATATGATGGACAACCACCTGCAGAACAGCTGATTAAAGTCATTAGAAAACTTTTACTTGTTTCTATCGCTAAAAACGTACAATCAAGACGTTCAACTATCGTAAAGGAGACATGCATCGTACGTTTACATTTCTAACCGCTAAAAAACCGATTTGTTCAAAACAAAAAAACCGAAAAATCTGAACTTGTAGATTTCTTATTTGCTCTCTAGTGTATTACTGCTATTGTCACAGCCTTCAAAGAACTATCGAGCTCATTAATTGCCGTGGTATGTTACCTTATAAAGCTGTAGAGCTTCTTTAACGAATCTCGCCTCTTACTTTTTATCGTACCTTTAGCTCCTTCCTGCTATTCAAAATAACCTTATGCGCGCTAAATCAGTGTTTTACCAACCTGCTAATCAGTGTATGCTTTCTATTCTCAAGAACATACCATTCACTGCAATCGCACCTGCTATCACAAACGGTGTTGTACACAAACACCCAAAACTCCGAACTTTGTATGTTTTAACATTTTTTTTTCTTTTTTATTTCCGATCTATCAAACGCTTTTGTTCTATTTCTGACGCAAACGTAAAGCTCCACATTGTATCTATTCTATGGCCTTCGTATGGTAGCAAAGGAAAACGTAGAAAACCTTGAGCATGTAGTTGAAGTTGAGCTTCTAGAAGACGCAATAGCGACTGCTCTCGGCGATAAAGACCCGAAAGTTCGGTATGTGTGAACCTTTTTTTTTTGAGATATTTCTTTTTATTTTTTTATGTGTTTTCTCAATCTCCTTGAAATCTAAGTTCCCTTGTATCTTGCTGACCCTTTTTATAGACAAAATGCTCGTAATTGCTTCACTACATATAAGAGCCTTGCTCCTCATCGTCTTGAGTCTCTACAACAAAAGATTTCGCCAGCAACTTGGCATCAGGTCCGTCTTTATTTTTTGTTTCTTTTCTGGTTTTTTTTTTGGTTGTTCTTCGTTTAAAATGAGTTATGATGAAAATTTAACCCTCTAGCATAATTCTCCGTGTTGACAGAGTGCTACTGATGCTTAATTTTATCGATTTTTTTGAGTTTTCTTCTTCTGCCACCTCATTGTGAGATGATCGCTGATAGACTATTTTTAGATGAATAAACCTGAAAAACCAGCAGAACGTGAAACAATCGCTCAATTGAGGCGCAAAAAGATTGCTGAACAAAAGGCTGCATCTGCTGCTTTGTCAACACCTAAAAAGAGTCTCACTTCTGGTAACACTAGAACACCTAGAAGGACACCTCGTAGAACACCAAGTAGAACACCAAGACGTACACTACAACAAACACCAAGAAGGACACCTAGCAAGGCTGTTGTTAGAACACCAAACAAGTCTTCTCGCACACCTACAAGAACACCTTCACGTAATGCTCCTAACAGAACTACACCGGGCCGTAAGCCCCGAACACCTAAAAGAACTCCAAAAAGAACTCCACAAAGAAAGCCAAACGTAAGTCAAAGACGTCATCATTTTATTCAACCAATATTTACTTTTTCTTTTAGACTGCTGTGGCTCCTGCTAGCGTAGAAGCTTCTACTACACTGCAACCTGTTATTGTACCTGTTGCTGCACCTGTTGAGCAACCTGTCGTTGTACCTGCCGCTCAACAAGGACCACTCATCGACTTTGCTGCACAATCTCCTGCACCAAAATCAACACCTCAAATACCTCCTTCAGCAGATATTGCTTCCGAGACTTTGGTTCCGCAACCTTTTGAAGTACCTCCTGTATTTGACGAGCCAACCACTGTACCACCAGTATTTGACGTCCCAAGCGTAACCGAAGAAATCGTTGTGCCAGAAGTATTTGACGCGCCTATTACTCCATCTTGTGTCACCGAAGACTACTCTCAAATCGTCGTTCCTCCAGTCTTTGACGAACCACAACAAGCTCCTTCACCTCAAGAACCAGCTAAAGTACCTCAAGAGCCTGTAGTCGAGCCAGAAACAGTCGCACCTACACCTCAAGAGCCTGTTGTTACATACAAGGCCATCGATGAAGATTTGGCTCTCGAGATTGCTCAAGGCATTCCACTACGCAACAAGCTCGCTGACTTGCCTGTAATGAACTCACCAATATCACGTGATATTTCAAAAGGCGTTGAGCTCAAGAGCAAGTTCGCTGGTATGCCTCGTATTGGTAGCCCAGTAGCTCGTGATATCTCTAAAGGAGTTTCCTTAAAAAGCAAGTTTGATTCTTTGCTCGTCCAACCTAAAGGTACTTAACTGATTTTTTTGTGATGAAGCAAGTTCTGTTTTTTTTTTCGCATTTTTTTCTTACTGTCTTTTTTTTTAAAGGTCTCTTGACTGAAGTCAATGCTGGTGTCGAGTTGAAGAGTAAATTTGCTGATATGAAAGTATTGGAATCACCTATTTCTCGTAATATTAAAGAAGGTGTTGAACTCAAGAGTAAGTTCGCTGAGTACCCAGTACTCGCAACACGTACGTTTTCTTCTTTCTTTCTCCTTTTTTATTAGAAATATTACTAAACTGACGGCTTTATTAGCTATGAAAGCAGCTGTAAGAGATGGCGTCGAGTTGAAGAGTAAATTCGCTGATATGAAAGTATTGGGTTCTCCTATCGCTCGCGACATTTCACAAGGCGTTGAACTCAAGAGCAAGTTCGCTGACTATCCAGCACTCGCTACACGTAAGTTTTGCTCTTATTTTCTTATTATCAATTGCAAGCTACTCTTTTGACACTTTTTTAATCTAGCAATGAAAGCAGCTGTAAGAGGTGGTGTTGAGTTGAAGAGTAAATACGCTGATATGAAAGTATTGGAATCACCTGTTGCTCATAATATCAGACGAGGAGTTGAACTTAAGAGCAAGTTCGCTGGATACAAAACACAACCATCACGTAAGTTAATTTACAACGACCTTGTTCTTCACTTAAAAACTGCATTATCAAACGCTTATACTCTTGTTTTAGACCTTGTCCGTCAGTTAGCTACTGGTGTTGAGTTGAAGAGTAAATTCGCTGGATTACCTACCCTTAATACACGTACGTACCGGTAAAGCTAATGTTCTCTTTCGTGAAGATTACATAGTCTTACTTTTTTGCTTTAGCTATGAAGAAGGCTGTGAAAGGCGGTGTTCAGTTGACAAGCAAGTTTGCTGATCTTCCTACACTTCAAACACGTACGTACTCTATCTCTGACATACTCTTTGACTCACCTTTTATTAGCAATGAAGAAAGCTGTACAAGGCGGTGTTCAATTGAAAAGCAAATTCTCTGATTTACCTACACTTGCTACACGTACGTGCTAAACTAGTTGTAATCTTATCTGTAATATTCTTTGAGCACAATTCGTCTAATCATTCTTTGCTTAGCAATGAAGAAAGCAGTCCAAGATGGCGTCCAATTGACAAGTAAATTCGCTGATCTCCCAACCCTTCAAACACGTGAGTACTTGTATTCTGTTTTGTTTGTTGCAGAGGCGTTTGTCTGACTTTCTTTTCTAGCTATGAAACAAGCTGTTCAACAAGGTGTTCAATTGACAAGCAAGTTCGCAGGTCTTCCTACACTTGATACACGTAAGCACTAAATTCGTGTTTGTTCTGTATTGCACATCGGTCTAACTTCACCTCGTAGCAATGAAAAGAGCTGTCCAAGATGGTGTTCAATTGACCAGTAAATTCGCTGGCCTTCCAACCCTTCAAACACGTGAGTATTGTATTCCTATTTGGTTATTGTAACCTTAGTCTTACTTTCGTTTAGCAATGAAGAAAGCTGTACAAGAAGGCGTTCAATTGACGAGCAAGTTCGCTAGTCTTCCTACTCTTAACCAAGAGCTTAAGGATAGCGTACACCAAGGCACCTCGCTTAAACCTGTTCCTGTTCAAGAGGAGCCAGTTGTTGAGCAACAAGAAACAGAAACAACACAAGATGCTGCTGAAGAAGGTTCGTGATATATATTTTTTTTTTGCTTTCGATTTCTTTTTCTTTTGTTTCGAGGACTATTGCTGTTTCCTTTGTTCTTTTGATGAGTTAGCATACGCTTACTAATTACTAGATGCTGAACTTGTCAATTTCGCAGAGGAGCCTAAACAAGAGATGGATACTGAGGTTATTGAGTCTCAAGAAATCGAAGAATTTTCTCCTGTCGATGAAATTGATTTTGTTCATGATGCTGTTTCTGTTGTTGATGAAACACCTGAGATGGATGAGATTGAAATGATGTCTGTTTTTGATGACGAGGACGTGGAAGGAATTGAAGATTTCATCGATGAGATCCTTGACTCTGATGATGAAGCCGAGTTGGCTGATTCTTCTCTTGATGTGAACCTTAGTGATATTGAGGACGAAGATGAGGATGTATATGCTTCTTTATACTCTGTAGATGATGTTGAAAGCGTCATTGAAGAGTTGTCTGTTGCTATCCAAGTTGTTGAAGAAGCATCAACTGAACTTGTCGAAGAAGAAGAAATCATACATGATGTTGTTGAAGACGTTACCGAAGACCTTGACACTGCTGAAGAAGTTGCCGAAGACGTTGCTGATATTACCGAAGCCCTTGTTGAAAGTGTTGTTGAAGACGTTGCTGAGGATGTTGTCGAAGACATTGTTGAAGACACTATTGAAGACGTTGTTGAAGACGCTGCTGAAGACGCTGCTGAAGACATCACCGACGAGGTTGCTGAAGACATTGCTGAAGACGTTGTTGAAGATGTTGAAGATGTCGTTGAAGATGTTATTGAAGACATTGCCGAAGACGCTGCTGAAGACAATGTCGAAGAGGTTGCTGAAGACATTGCTGAAGACGTTGCTGAAGACATTGTTGAAGACATTGCTGAAGACGTTGTTGAAGATGGTGTTGAAGACGCTGCTGAAGACGTTGAGGATGTTGTTGAAGACGCTGCTGAAGACGTTGTAGAGGACATTGTTGAAGTTGCTGGTGAAGAAAACGAAGAGGTTATTGTGGAACAAGACATTGCTGAAGCGATTGAAGCTACTGAGGTGGTTGAACCACAAGAAGAAGCATGTGCTGAAATCGAAGATTCTGTTGAAGATGCTAGCCCTATTCTTGACGAACCTGCAGCAGAAATCCAAGAAGCAGTTGTCTCCGAACCAGAAGAAGAACCAGAACAAGAAATTGAAATCGAAGAAACCAGGACGATCGAACCTGAAGCTCTTGCTGAAGATACTGCTGAACATGGAGCCGAATTCGATGAGGTTGAAGAAGAACCACAACAACAAGAAGTCATTGACGTTGAGCCAGAAGAGGAAGTAGCTGAAGATAATCCTGTCGAAGAAGACGAAGAAGCAGAAGCTTCCTCTGGAAGCGAAAGCGGATCTAGTCAAGAAAATGACGAAGAACCTGTTGAACCTGAGGTTACTCCTATACCATCAGAGGAAACTAACGATGTCGACCCTGACGTTGAAGAGAAGAACGTTGCTGAAGATGAAACAGAAGAACCTGTACGTCCTTTTTTTTTGAAGTCTTTGAAACAAAGATTTTCTGACTTGTTTTTCTAGAAACGTGTTCCTCGTAGACTCGTCAAGATTCGCCGTAAGAAGAAGGTAATCATCAAGCAGAAGCACTCTAGAGTTGTAGAACCTGAAGTTGCAGCACCTGTAGAACCAGAACAACAAGAACCAGAGCCTCAACAGCAAGCTGTTGCTGAGCCTGAAGAGGTTGAAAAAGAACAAGTTGAAGAAAAAGTTGAGGAGGTAAAGCCAGCTAAAAAGACGAAGAAGAAGAGGAGAGCTATTCGTATTAAGAAGACAACAAGGAAAACACGCTCTAAAGCAGCAAAAGCCACTCCTGTTGTTGTTATTGACGATGAAGATGACAAGGAAAACGACCAAAACGCTGAAAACGAAGAAGCCAGTACCCCACCTCCTAAAAAGACTGTAACAAGACGTGTACGTGGTTCAAGAAAAGCACCATCTGCATCTCCTATCGCTGGACGTACTAGAAGACGTAGACCTATCAACTATACCGAGTAATTCTATGGTTTGGTTGTGTATGTAAAATCTTGTATTTCTAATTTTTTGTCTCATTGACGTCAGCACCTAAACCACCTTTTGTACATAAAAAAATAAAGTTGTTTGACCATAAAATACCAAGCCTTCACAATGCTCTCAATGTTCTCGTACGCTCCTTTAGTGCAATAAAAGGGGTGCTAGTACTCTAAACATACAACAATCTACCAGCTTACCTGTCGATGCCTAGAAGCTTTCTGATGTCCATCAAGTTTCTTGCCTGTTGAAATGGCTTTTTAACAAAGAAAATAGCTGGTTTATAAAATGGTTGCCAAACTTGACTGAAGCGGACAATAGTTCACAAATATCTGGATAATCTAGGATATCCCAGATATCTAAGCGCCTCTAATGGGTGCAGCTCAACCTAAAGAGGAACGCGTTCTGGAACGCAGTATACTTCCGTTCGTGCCACCAGAGATACTGACAGATATTCTGCGTTATTTAAACAAAAAACAGCGTATTGAAGCTTCAGTGGTATCTCATCAATTTAATGACATCATACGTGGCCGTATTGGCATTTATTATTTAGAGTTAGAAGAATCATCAGATTGTCGTGTTTTAAAAGGCAGTCCATTGCTTAAAAACACTATTATTTCATTCCCAATGATTGTTACTGGCTTAATTAATGCTTCAATTTCAATATCGAAAAGCGACTTTGCTTGTCTTTATGGTGTCCACACGATAGATCTTTCATGGGTTAAGGTTGACTTTCGACCGATTGATGATGAAGCTATCCTCTTATTACTGGAAAAGACTACAAGGAACTATACTGGTTTTTTAGGTAAGAGAGAAATACCTAAGTCAGTAAAAGATGGACAACCTAAAATTGATCGTAAATGGTATGGATTGTTTTCTGATGTTTCTGAAAAACACACAATCCATACCATTATTTTTTGTAGTGCTCTTATTACAGATAAAGGTGCTAAATCATTGGCTGGCGTACACACAATAAAGTTGCGACAGTGTCCTAAAATAACAGATGAGGGTATTATGGCGTTGTCTGGTGTACACACTATAGAGTTGCATCGTTGTGCTAAAGTAACAGATGAGGGCATTATAGCATTGTCTGGCGTACACACAATAACATTGATCGACTGTACAATAACGGATAAGGGTATTATGGCGTTGGCTGGTGTACACAGAATAAAGTTGGTCAGTTGCCATAAAATAACAGATGAGGGTATTATGGCGTTGTCTGGTGTACACACAATAGAATTGCTTCTTTGTCATGAAATAACAGCTGATGGTGTTAAGGCATTAAAAGATAAAAGAAGATTCACTCACAGTGATGAACAACTAAGGGCAGTACATAGAAATTAACAAGCAAAATCCTTTCAAAAGAATTTTGTTCTTTTGTTCACAATAAAACTCTAGAACGGTACTTTTGTTTGTTCATTTGATAAAATTGGACATTCTTTTTCGTATTCTCAGCAAGGTACAGATTAACAGAGGTTTGTTGCATGTAAAGCTTGCAAATAAGCTGTGTAGTTGTTAAGCAACGCACAGTCTTAGCCCTACACAAATAGTTAAAAACTTTTCAACTTCCAGCAACAGTATACAAGACGCCATGAAGTTTATTGTGTTTTTCTTATATCACAGTATTCATTGTCGCAGTGATGAAATGTCTCCGTGGTATATTGGAAGTACGTTCGACTGCAGATCGAAAGGTAGGGGGTTCGATTCCCCCCGGATTCATATTTTGCGCAGCCATGAGTGACAACGAAACCAGTTCTTAAAACCTTTTCTGGACTGCTGAGATGGCAACAGACTGGCTAGAGCTGTTGCAGAAAAAGGCAGTAGTATAATATTGACTCTACTACTATCACGGACAATGGCAAAGAGCCGATAATCTCAGCGATAGGTGTTATTATAACGTTTAGTATTAGTACAAAGTACCCGCAATTATTTTTTATTCATTTACATTTTTTTGCTGCTGTCGAAGAAGTTGCTTTTTTACTTTTCTTTTTGCGAATACTACTTCATGTGACTCTTCTGATGGATTATCTTCTTTGAATTTTTTGTAGTTTGTGGCAAGTTTACAGTAGCTATCTATATCTACTGCATCTGGCCTTGTTTCAGGACTAATACCTGCTTCTTCTAGAAAGTCATTTGTCAATCTTGAGTCTATAAGTTTAAGAGAGTTTCTTATTTTTTTCCTCCTTTGTGTGAACGTTTGTTGACAAATGTATTCTAGTTCCTTAATAGGCGATGTTATATCAATATTTTTAGGTTGTATAATAACAGCTGAAGCATCTACTTTTGGTGGAGGCACAAACACGGAACCAGGTACATCAAAAAGAAGCTAACACAGCAAAGTCAAAAAAAACCCAAGTCAAATAGCAAAAAATGTGTTCGTACTTTTGCATCACAACAGTGTTGCACCATTACTGATAACCTTGAGTATTCCCTTGTATTTGGTTTTGCTACAATACGCTATTGGTTATGTTAGTAATTAAAAACATGAATCGTAGTTAAAGCACCTCAGCCACTTCCTAAATGCACGTGATTAGTTGTATACAAAAAAAAAAGTTTCAAGTAGTAAATTGTACCTTCTGGAACATTAACACGAACGGTATTCTTCCATATTTAAACATCTGTTCTCTCTTCGGAACTAACCGAATCCATTTTAACAATAGAGCAGTACTAACACTGAATGGAAGATTTCCAACAATAACAGCATCAGGATCATCTACAAAAACACCTGTTAACCACGTGGTTTTTTTTTTTCTCATTATTTTACCATCATACCACTCCTTCATTTGAGTGTGCTCTTTTGCAAATAATAAAGCTTCATTTACTTTCATCACATCATTATATTCTATACTCAGTCTATCCACTGCAGCTCTGTGACATGAGCGTTAATTTTTTTTTTTGACATTATACCGTTCTTACCTCTGTAATATGTCCAAGACGGGCTTGAATCGTGTATCTTTTTCGACTACAATTAGTTTCTTGCATCCTCTGTTTAAAATTGAACGTGTTAGACTCCCAGGCCCTATGAAAGCGTAAATGCGCGAATAAGGTGCGTTTAAGCAGTAATTACATACCTGGGCCTACTTCTAAGACTGTTTTTCCTTCAAGGGCTCCTGCAGCGCGTACGACGCGGTCTATATACTCTTAGAATACTATCACGCTGTTTACTTGCCTGTAACATTGAGATCAAGAATGAAATTTTGTGAAAGCTGCTGTTTAGCTCTGTCTACGCGTTAGATAGTCGAATTAGGCCATAAATACCGTACGTCAGTCTAAACAACTTAATAAGCTCCCTTGCGCTTGGTAAGGGCGGAAGCTTCAATAAACTTGATGCCATACTATTGAATTCACCCGTTTACAGCTTTACTGTACGTTTGCAGGTACAATGCCTTAACAACCATTGCTTAAAGTTGATTAGTTTTTTTATTCTTCAGTTGACAGGCGATATTGTGGCTATCAGGGGATCTTTACACCATAACGATAAACACTACTCAAATATAATTGATTTAAAGCCATTCCAGAACGAACACATGCTTAAATACATTAAAAGCTTTGTTAAAGGTGACATGTTTTATGTACGAACTCAACTATCATAGCATGTTAAAACATGTGAGAGTAATGCGTATACGGATTGTTGATTCTGAGTCACTATCCATACCTCAATTTTGTACACAGATCACACAGGAGTTACTAGGCTCCTAAATAAATTAACTAATTTTCCTGGAGCAGCAAAAAATCAATGATAGCAGGAACCAATTGATGCTTTTTTTTTCCTTCAAACGTTTGACTAACTTCTATGTTAAGCGTGTGAGGGAGTGCAATGAAACTCGTTCAGTTTGTGATATTGCAAAAGGAGGATTGTCTTGAATGAAGGGCAAATAGCTAGAATACTGTATGGTGTTGTCAAAGCATTAGTATATGTTCATGAGAAGGACTTAGTACACTTTAATGTGCGAGGAAGTAAGTTCATTTAGATACTTTCAAAGTTTACTGATCTACACAAAGGAAATATATTCATAGATAAAGACGGTAATCCTAAACTTGGTGAGCTATTTAAGCAGTTTTTTTTGTCCAGACAAAAAATAAAAGGCTCAACATTGATTGCTTTTAGGTGTACCTAATTTGGTTAAACAACATACTGTGGTACGATAACAGAATGCATTTGTTAACATATATGCTCAATGTTATAAAAAACAATTAGATTCAGAATTACCCCCTTTGGTGTGCTCCAGAAACTCTTCTCAATCGTCGCAGTAGTGTACTTTTTTTATTGTATAAGCCATCTGCTTACTTTCCAAGAAAAAACAAGATATGTGGGCATTGGGCATTGTTGCATTAGAACTAGCTGACAGGATAGTACAATGGAAACTAACTGCAGTACGTAAAACTTCTTATGGGTGGGTTTTTAGTGAACCAGAAACTTAGTTGAGACAGGTAAGAAACAACATTTTGTGTGGTACTCCACCATGGTTGCTGCATAAAGAGTTTTGGACCAGTAACTTTACATCCTTCATTGAAAGATGTTTGTGTAAGGATAGAAAGACGAGATACTCCTCAAAGGAAGCGCTAAATGTAAACAACAAAATAACATACAGAACGATGCTAACTTATTATTAGGATAGATTTTTGAGCATGTGTAAGCACCAAGGAACACAAAATTTAACGACTATCCTACCAAAACTGAGTGGTATTGATTGGGATGCGTCTTATGAATGCAATCCTTATCCTTTGTGCTATAAGTAAGCTGTTAGCCAATTGAAATTAGCTGTGTAGGAATCTCAGTCTCGAGATGTAAAAAACACGTGTTTTTCTTTCTTTTTATTGTTATTATATTTAAAAATACATTTTTCGAAAAAACAGTTTTACAACACTTGTTTTGCAAGGTAGTCAGGTATACTATGAAGAGCCACTCTATGGCGTACTTCTTCAGCATTAGGTCTTGCAATAGGATCAAAAGAGGTACATCTATCAAGTAACTTTGATAGAACAGGATAAGGTTCAATAAGATGCTCACAGTCTGGCTTTTTACCAGCCATAATTTCAGCTGCGATATCAAACCGTGATAACGTCTGATAAGGTCTTTCAAGGCTCATCATTTCATATAGAACCATTCCAAAAGACCATATATCAGCAGATAATGAATAACTCCCTATTTTCTTTGTATTGTACACTTCAGGTGCAATGAACGCTGGCGTCCCTTATTGTTTGGTTAATGAGCTAAAATGTAAAATGAAGGATTTGGCTTATAAAGTTATACCTAAGACATCAGTTGGTTCATGCTCTTTGGTATGAATTATTACAGCAGCGTCAAAGTCTGCTATAGAAATTCGTATAATTTTATCTTGGTAGTCAATAACTACAAGCATATCTGTGAGCTGTTAAAAAAAACGTGGCATAAAGAAAGAAGTTTAAAAATCTTGAAGAAATATCTTCAGACTTATAAGGTAGGATACTGTCGCTCTTTAAATCTCGATGCAATATCTACGTTTTTTTTTATTAGAATAATGTTAATAGGCCAGAACTTAAAACGGAGAACAAAAACAAACGAACATTGTGGCTATGTAAAAATTCCAATCCTGTCGCAATATGTAACGTCCAACTTAACAGTGTAATTTCTGTGTATGCTATCGTATCTCCTATATATTTTGTTAGTGAGTTATAATAAACAGGTTTGTAAAGCTCAGTAAAATATAAACGTTTAAAGATTTTTATGAAGAGTTTTGCAATTCGATTCAAAAAAAATCACGTGAAAAACAATTTTGTTAAATATACCTTCATCAAGAGATTTTTTATGGTCACATAGTATATTATGAAGTGAGTTTGAGTAAAGTGTCATATACAGACAAATTTTCTCATCTGTTATTTCATGATGCAAGTACTGACCTACAAAAAGATAAGGTAAGGAAATTAATATTAAACAACAAAAAACCGTGCATATATTAGGATGAGAGTACTCCTTCAATATCGCTATTTCGTTTTTGACGCCATCAGTATCAAAGGCACCTATTACATGTTAACTAATACTAGTGATGCGCTTGGTTTGTAGAATTATTGAAGAAAAAAAACTCCTCAGCATACTTTCAACGTTTATTTCCTTTAATGCACACCTAACGTAATTAGTAAACTAATTATCATAAAGAGGAAATACTCACATCCATCCATTGACTAAACAAGAATATATTTGTGTTCCAGAACCACCTACAAAGAAGAATTTTAGACCCAAAAAAAAAGGTAAAATCTTTTATCACGTGATAAACTAAAAACAATTTGTACCTTGTGCCAACTTTTTACATTTTACAATTTCTTTATCGTCTATACTAGAATCTTTTGGCTTACGTCTAGCACTCTTTTCAGCCAGCTTGGTCCTCCACCGTTTAAAAGTTTGTGTAAAATCTGACTTTGAATTTACAGATTCTCGTAAGGTATCATTCTTATTGTTTGACTTACTTTTCTTGGCTCTACAAGATTTGTTACAAAACGGCAACTTGTGGTTAAATAGTATATCGATATAAAGAACGTACGCAATATCTTTTGAAGACGGTTTTGTGGATGAACGTGAAAAAAGCTGACTTGAAAAGAAAGACCTTTTTGCTTCAGTTGGAGAAGTAGGGCCACTTGCTACATTGGTTTTAGGGATCTCATCCTCTTCTTTATCTACGTCATCTGTATCACTTGATAAAAACATTTCCCATTCTTTTTCGAACATGTCAGGGTCACTCTCAGCTGAATCACTTGCAGGTGTCTTAATCCAAAATTAATATAAGTGCCAAAACAACACGAAAACCCTTCAAACAAGACTTCAAACAATGTGAGGGTATATCTTACGCTTGGTAGAGGCCTTGCACAACTAGCATCGCTTGGTCTTGGTAACGCTCTGCTTGCAGGAGCCAAATCAATGTCAAATCTCGCTGTTTTATCTTTGACATCATCTTTTTTCTCTTCTTTTAGAACAGAGTGTGTTGATAGTGGCGGATCTAATGGTGCACTATCCTCTTCATCAGTGATACTACATTCATTGTAAGCAATTAATGCGAACCAATAACAAGAGTGTACTATTTATCAACATCTTTTAGAGTTTCTTTGAGTTCATCCTCTTGACGTATTTTCTTGAAATGTGGCAAACAATAAGGATTACCTACACCGCCATAGTGAGCAAAAAAATACTTGTCAGTCGATATACCCTCGTATTCTACAAATTCTTGGCCAGTGAGACAATCGCCACACGAAAAACAAACAAAATGACGTGAGTGCCATGTCTTTGACTAAAAAGGCCAATATAAGCTTTCAAAACGTCATGTAACGGTAAGCACCAGAGCTTGAACCACTTTGCCTCCAATAATGTAATCGCTACGCCGAAATGAGTTTTTACGAACGAAATGTAGCCTTTACGCACTTGCAACCTGCACAGATGGAGAGAAAAGGCTGAATACAAACCCAGCAGAATACTTTCCCTAAAAACCTGTTAAATCAGATCGCCGTGCGTATTTAACCTTCTCGTGAGAATTTCCGACCTATTGTCAATTAACATGTTACAAACAACGGGATATTACAATACCAGTTATTAACGCGCTACATTGTGAGCATTGACATGGTGTGCCACGGCTACGTCGAGAAGGAGCTTATTTATCTGTAAATAAATAAAAACTACTCAAGAAACGCACGAATGTCCCTTTTCGCTTCCATAGCATACTACCTCAGCATCAATAGTTTCTTTTAACGTTAATTTACCAAATTAGACTGCAGAAGCACCACATCACATACATTCCATACTTGCGTGCAAGAAACATACTTATGAGTAAACTTGGCAGCCTAATTGCTCAATATGTCTCGATTTAGTGTTTTAATTACAACCTCACAATTATTTTTAAGGAAGGGTTTTTTTGTCTCATTTGTTCTATATGTGATCCGTGTAACATTGGTCTGATTAACTCAAGAGTACGTAAATTTGGTAACTCACATATCCTACCCACGTTATTAATAACCGTTGAACACATGTCACGTAGTGACGTTCAATGAAACTGTCAAAAAAAAACTCAAACGTACTTATGAACAATATTCTCATGCATCGGGAACAGCAATGAGATATCTTGTAAGTTTACTAACCAACTTGCTATACAATTCAAGACTCTTGACCTATTTCCATGATACCGTGAACCGAACTAGAATAGTTATGTTTAGCAAGAGATTAAACAGTCATCAGCTAAGTAAGGATGATATTACGTACGCGAAGGTTAAGATACGTGAGTTGAGTCATTTGTTTTAATTGAGAAACAATACAATGTTTGCTATTAATAAGCACAGAAAGAGATTTCAAGTATGTCAATGTTTCCAAGTTCGAAATATGACATGAACTTAAACTAAGAGACGAAATATCGAGTGTATTCAAAGGAGCCAAATCAATTACATTCACATTATAACCAGAAACGATATTGACATCCTACATACAAAAGAAAAGTAAGTTCCTCACCTACAAAATAAATGCCAAGGGTTGTACCATTTGATGAGATACAGGAGTAATCTGACGTATAAAACAAGGTGGAATGATGACTTCTCCAGGGCTCAGTATATTGTAGTCTTCTGGTGATGATATAGCTATAGCCATCCTGTTAAGGTTCGGTAGGTTCTCTAAGTATAGTGGAACATCGGCAGGAACCCAAGCGGTAGAACATTGAAGTGATTCAAGTGTAGTAAAACGGCATAGATGTTCAAGTTCCTCATAATGTACAGATGAAATACTGAGTTCTTTTAAACTAGGAAGATTTGGAAATGTACTGATTCTATTAGAAGCAATCCGTAATCGTGTCAAGTTAGGTGCGGCAGGAATATATTCACAAGATTTTGTAGAAATTTCCAAACTGTGCAATCCAGTTAATAAACGTAATTCTGGTGGTACAGGTAGCCCATTGGTTATAGATAAGTGTCTTAATGACTTTACTAGGTTACAATACTTAGGTATAAGTACTGGTGTTTGTAATCTAAACCTCTGAAAGTGAGAAAAAAGAAATGGATTGAAAAGCACATCCAAAAAAAAATTGCGTGCCGTTTCAAGTTTGGTTTACTCCGCAATAAAGCTTCTACAAGATATCTAGATAACTCAAATCCCATGCCATGAACTGATATAGATATTATAGAGTGTTCATTGACAAATTGCTTGGTCTTAGCGAGTACAGGAGATGAAAAATTCTCAACTTGACCGTAATGAATTGCAAAGTTGGGTGTAATATGAATTGAAAGCTCTTGTAAGTGACGGAAAATGCGACTGGGTATGATAGTTTGATGAGCTAACTTAATAGCGAGAGCTTTAACGTGTTTATCCGTTATTTTAAGCCATCTTCTTGAAACAGCGCTCAAACATCTACGTAGCGTTGGCGGTACCCGTTCTATTATTTCTGATAGTGTTTCGTTGGGTAATGTCGAGAAAAACGTATTTGGCGTTGAAATAATTGGTAACGCCTCCTTTGCGCGTCGCGCTCCCATTGTATTATGCATAAACATATTAAATATCTGTTTTCCGTTTATTTAGTCAAAGTAGCCATATACGTATCCACTGCAGCAAACCACCTATCTACAAAAGCGAGGTATTAAGTAAACAACTTCAGATGGCTTAAGAAATCCACACGTGACCAATTACAACTTGTACCAAGGAGGTTGAAATAAAAACCAAAAAACCGTGTTTTTACAAAATTTTTATTTTTTTTCTTATTGTCAAATTACAAAGTCGTTAACGTCCAAGTCTGACCACATATCATCTCCAAAAGGAAGTGGTAAAGAGGAATTACCATCAACCTGGTCAAAATCTATGTCATGCTCAACACAACTTTGTTGTGAATCTGGTGAACGCTCTTCTATTCGAGGTGAATATTGTCGTGGAGTTTCTGCTTTATCAAGCACACCAGATTGTAATGTGAGTAATTCCTTTGTGCCAGTACCCGTCATTGATTCACGAATACTTGATAAAAGTGTAAGAACTAACTCAGAATCGTTTATAGCGCACATTTCTCCAAGTGTTGTTGGATAATTTTGACGAATGTCAGCAATAATATTTTCAAATTGTGTTGTGTTCAATCCAGCATCCGTTGCTCGGTCATATATATGTCTAAATAGTAAAATTGGCATGAATTAATAGTATTATTCTAACGTACGATACGTAAATGTAGTGACTATTCCACATCGCTGCAGTAGAAAGCATGCCATTAAACGCCTTTAAAATTTTTTAATAAATAATTATACAAAATGTGTTGCTGTACGTACCTCTGAAAATAGCTTATTGTCACTGTTTTTTATAGCTACAGTACAACAAATAGTTAAAATACAAACAGATATTTGTATATAAAGGCTACTAGATCGACTTTTGTAGTCCCTCCAAGCGCTCCATGCAATCTAGTAAACGACAAAATAAATAAACAAAGAAATTATAACATTTGTTATTACTTGTAATGCCATATTATCAGCGGATATAGATAAGGTTACCAAAGCCCTCGCAGCTTTTATCATTGTAGATAATATAAATCTAGTCAATGGAGTAGTATTTGAAAGCTCAGTTTTAAGCACTTCAACTGCCAAGTCCAATTGACTCATACATATCTTATACTGAGCTGGCGTCTGTATATGTTACTTCGTGATACAATTACGTAAAAAGCGTACCAAGTTAACCACAGAAGCTTTCTCTTTCCCCCAGATACAAGCATACCATGGCATGTCTCCAAGAGACACGAAAACCTTTTTTTTAATTAACTTGAAAAACTGTCAGTTTTTTTTTTTCGTTGTACCACACCAATCATCGCCCACAACTTTTGTAATGTCTCCACTTCTTCTACACGTTCTATATTTCTTCTTTCAAGAGTGCACGCAGTCAGATTCTCTATCACAATGTTGTACGCTTTAACTAATGCTTCTCTAAAGTTATATTTAATTTTTTTATCAAAAAAGTAATAAAAAACCTTCGTTTGACACTAACCTATTGGGTGGGAATACCAATTCATTTTGAAACTTGTAACTACGTATCAAGCTATCAACTCGCCACATATCAGGTGAACACTTGAGTTTTTTATCTTGTGATACACGTTTAGCCATGCCTAGTCAATTGTTAAAGTATATACTAAAAATTTGTTAGTACTTGTTGCTATCTCCATGTAATAGCGACCAGTTGTGCCATCACCGAACGCTCTTTCGTATATCCCAATATTATATGTACCACCTATAGTTGACAATTAGTATTTGTAATTTAAGAGGAGGTGAGCCGTACAGGTTACAGCAATACTCTTTGTATCGAATAAATTTCTGACTATTTGTCTTGCCATGTTAACAAATGCATCAGCATGCTCTTTACTTCCACTCATACGAGCCCCACATGCTAAACAACCCAAAATTTCTAACATAGAAGGGTCCACCATCCACGCTAAACAGTACTGTAAGACGATAAACTCATCAATAAAACCAAGAAGGAGCAATATAAATAACATTTTGTGTGGCTTTTGCGTACTTTCATTAGTTTTCAAGTTATCTAATACGCGAACTGGTGTCCAGTTAGTAGATATGAAGCTCTAATAAATTTCAGTAAGACCGAAAAACGAAAATCACGTGTCACGCTATTAACGTGATGCACGAAGGTAAACTATGATCACGTGATTAACGTAACAAACGTGACAAACGTGATACTCGTAAAAAAAAATTAACGGGATAAACCAAAATACTAACCCGCCACGGGCGAACAGTTTCCCTGTATAATACCAAATAGCTAGCAATGGAAGATGATAAACCAAAATGACACGAAAGAGTCCATAAATCAGTCTAAAAAATAACATTAAAAAAAATCAGATAAAATTCGCGTTTACATGTACATCACGTGGTTGGAACGCGAAAAAAAAAATTGCTAAAAGAAAAATACAAAAAAAGTGGGGAAGAGTTTTCCCCTGTCAGTAAAAAGCAAAATTGTACTCCTTGCGCGCGAACCTTTGCTTGTGTAGCATTCTCATAAAGACGTTTCCATCTAGCCACTTCTTTCTTTTGCCTTTCAAGTTCTTGCGTTACTTCTTGTAACTCAGCTTTGGTATTTTCCCTCTGACCTTGGATTAACGTAAGTAAAGTTAAAACGAAGGAGAAACGGAAATGATACCTTTTGTAGGTCCTCTTTTTTTTGGTTCAGAGTAGTAGCAAGTCATTTTACGATTCCTACAACGACCACAGGGGGTTTCGCCATCACATTTAACATGTTTAATACGGCATAACTCACAAGCTCTCTTTGTAGCCCCTATCCGCCTCTTCTTGCGTTGTCTCATTTAAATCTACTGTAATATTCCTCAAGGAGTGACTTTTCTACTTGCTATCGTAAAACATACGCATTTGATGTTTTCGTGACTTAAACTCCTGTTTTTCTTTAGAGCTGTGTCTTTATTCCGTCAGTATTATATTGTTGGTTTTAGATAAGAGTTAGGACTTACTATCCTAATATAATCAAGTGATATACTTTTCGGTCTCCAAATGTCGTTTGTAAACATCACTCTCGGTGTACTGGCGCTAGCCACTCCGCTAAAGGTTGAAAAAAATCACGTGGGTTAAAAAATCTCGAAGTGTTTTTTAACTCACTTCCAACGTGGAATTTTCGTAGAATCATGGTTGTGGGCATGCACGCAAGCGAAAAAAACTAGAAACGACAAGTACCGCTGTCATTATCCATATTTGTGGTTTTGCGAAGATAACGCAGAAGGGTAAGCTTCGAGCTAACGACGTGCATTAGCATTGTTGCAAGCAGTGTTCAACTTTAAATTGGTTGAGAAACTAAGTCTCTGTTGTATCTAAAGGAGCGCGAACTGTGCTGTCTGTTGTTCGAATAAACGCAAGTGTTTCTTTCTGTCAAACTCGGCTTACAGATTAGCTTTGGGTTTTCTCTACACTTCGAGAAATTAGGCGGCATTCTATTTCTTCAAAATCCGTTCAATTGGTAAGCCTTTTGTACAACATTTTTACATAAAACAGCGCATTTTATAGTCAACTGTAGCTCTAATCAATTTCGTGAATGCAAACTTTATTTAAAACTCGACATCAACAACATATGTAGAAAAGTTCTGAACTTTTTTGGAGAAGCTTCTTTTTTCCAGTCAAAAATGAGCAACGTTCACATGGGCAACGCAATACGTTCAAAAAAACGACAAAAGAGGACTAATTTGTTTACAACTGTTGCTGTTGAAATACTAGACCTTCTACTAACTGATCTCGATGTATCTTCGCTTGCATCGTACGTTTTTTTGTATTTTTAAAATTATCTATTCAACTAACCTTTAAACAGCTGTTGTTGCGTCTCAAAGCTCTTTTACAGCATAGCCAAGCGTATCTTACTTAAAAACAAATGTGAGGTCCGTTAACGTCTCTAACAGACATTGAGACTCTTACCAAACGCCTATAGATAACACCTGACATTATAAAAGAGTGTGTAGAGTCATGGAGGAACGAAGGAACGGACACTCGTTACAAAGAGAGCGAAAAAGCTCCTCATTTCAAAGCATTGTTCTTCCACAACAAGCTTACCATCAGCCAGTATTCCAACTTAGATCACTTGCTTGCTAGGACAGACTTTCAAGTACAGATAAAACCACGTGTTCAGTTTAACCAATACCACGTGTCCAGGTTTTTGGTGCAAGAATGTGTAATGGCGTTGACAAATTAACTGATTGGTTAAAACAAATGCCACTTACGCACCTTCACATCGCATCTTTTTATCAAAATATGTTTGGATCTTCTGGAGATATTAGTACGTATTACAGCAGCCATTTTCAGACCTTGACTTGTCTCTAGATTTAACAGAGTTGTTCGAAATGATTGCAAGTAAAAACACACTTAGAGAACTTTTTCTTGGTGTGAGCAATCCTTGCATCTTTTCACACCAATACCTATCCGATGAGTTCGATGTTATAGCTGAACCTTCTCTTATTGTTCGACCTGACGTAATGCAAGACCTTATACCCTTGATTCAGAACCACAAAGCGCGCCGTTTTGCACTTGGTGTAGTGTTAAACAACCCGAAAGGATCAGAGCTTGTTAGAATTATTGAAGTGCGTGCCTCTGTTTCTTAATCTTTACTAATGTTACACGTAAGGCTTGCTTATCTAATAGAACTACGCCTCTGAGAGAGTTTCACCTTCAAGTTGATACTCGCATAGATGGCGTAGTTGTAAACAGAACCGAATGTGGAAAAAAAGGTGTTCCATGTAATATCCAAAATCCTTTTATATCCTTGGGTGACATTACCCAACTCACCGTTCTTCGGGTATTTTCCAAATCTCCCCAATGCATTTCTGCATTTGTTACAGTATTAGATGCTCTATCAGAAAAGCTATCACTTGTGGATCTCGGTCTATGGATAGACGCCAAGGAAACAAAATTCTCAATGGAAAACTTTGAAAAAATTGAATCAGCTGTCAACAAAATGAACTTCTTAGAGCGTTTGAGCTTTGTACGCATCAACTTTCGCTTGGCTTTTTTAAACTAACTATGCGAAGGAATTCTCTAGAATAGACCAATTCGATAACAATCCTCTCGCAACTATGACTATGTTCCTTAAACCAAAGCACTTAACTCATTTACGCATTAAGTCAGAGCGACCTTTACAGTTTTCAACGGATATTCCTACCTTGCGATACCTAAACTTAGAATGCTCTAGTTCTATATCCGGGTTAGAACACTTTGCTGGGCTGGAAAAATTGCACTTGGACTGCGATAAACTAAGTCAATTCCCTCAACAAGCTGCTCTTGCCTTCAGGAATCTGAGGCAAGTGTTTCGTTATCTTTGTGTAGCACTTCAACTTAACATCAAACTTGTAGGCAGTTATATATTAAAGCTCCACTGACATCAATTCCTCCTGAGCTATTCGGAATTAACTCACCTTTGGAGAAGCTTACTCTTTCTCGTTGTAAATGCGCAAGGTACCCAAAAAACCAAAAGTCAAACAAAATTGCTGATTGTTAATCTTTACTGCATAGCGTACCTGATTCCCTGTGGGCGCTTAAACACTTGAAGGCTCTTAATATTGGCGAAAACCAGTTTAGATTAAGAGATCTACCACCCACGTGCTTCAAAAACTTTACAGAAATTGAAGACCTCAGTGAGTTAAAAACAACTATATTTCTTGGTTTTTTTTCTTATGGTAAGTAGACCTCGACCGCTGTGGCATTAAAACTATACCTTGCCTTTCATATATGGTAAAATTGGAGTGCTTATCAATCAGGAGTCAATACTGTCGTTTCTCTGAAGAGTACCCAGATGACTTTGCCCCTCTGGCCAACCTGAAGGTACTCGATGTTGTTGATACTTCAGTAAGCAAAATACCGCCATCTTTGGTAAAGTGTAGAAATTTGGAACAACTCCTCATCAGTTCCACTGGTATTTATAAACTCACCAAAGAGTTTATTGCTACATTATTGAAGCTACGAAAGTTGGAATACTTGAGATGGGACAGAGCAGGCGCAAGGTTCAATATGGTTAATTTTACAGGTGATGATTTGAGTAGGTTACTACGAGAATACTGAACTCGTTTGCCCATCTAATAAAACCTATTTTCCTACTTCCCATGCGATAGCTAATTAATAACATTGTCACTGATTGCTGTATCACGTGATCATGTTACACTGAATGAAAACACGTACCAATAAAATCGAAACGTTTTTATTTTTGGTACACCTTTTTGCTTACAAAGCTTTTAACTTTATCCCAGTACCTTAACCTGGGCTTGTATCAGTTGCAATCGACCTTGTTGTGTTATACTTGTTCCTGACAGTCTGACATAATGCGAATCCATAAGATACTTTACGCTCTTATCAGTCACTCCTACACAGTTGTGTATGCTTATTAAGTGAACACCTCTAAGAGAGATAACACCCTCATCTGTTATACCTTCACAATTGTTAAGCTCTATATCAAATATACCTTTGAGTGTTTAATTCCTTCAATGTTTTCTCGGCTGATACAATGCTTCTCTTTAAAGCACTAGAGCGTCGCTATGGTACATCGATCTATAGGAACAGACAAACAAGAAACAGACGTCATTGTAATATAAGAACTGAGATTGTTTTTATTTTTATTATTTACATCTTTTACTTACATGTTTATTTACACTGTTACTTTCTTAGTTCACTACAGCAGCCCGCATAATTGTTTGTGTTTTTTTCTCTTTTTTTTCTCGCCTGCAGGATGAATTACAGTACGTATGGCTTCATCAAATACTTCTTTCAAACCTTCTTGTGTAATTGAGGAACATTCCATGTATTTTTGAGCGCCAATATTGTCTGCCATTTCAACACCTTGCTCATGTGAAATTGGAGCTTGTTTCTTTGCAGCAAGCCTAGTCAAAGCTCTTTGGTCATTCCGTAGATCCTTTTTGGTACCAACCAAAATTTTAGGGGCATATGGACAATGATGCGATATCTCTGGAAACCACTAAACATGATTTATGAGAAACACAAAGCTCAAACTAGTTGTACCTTTTCTCTAACGTTCAGAAATGACGAAGGAGCAATAATAGAAAAACAAACGATAAATACATCAGTTGATGTGTATGATAGAGGACGTAATCTATCATACTCCTCCTGTCCTGCTGTATCCCATAACCCAATACTAATTGGTTTACCGTCTACTAGTGTGTTCGCACTGTAATTATCAAAAACCTGTAAGAAGTCAGTCTTTTTTTTAGTTGAGAATGTTGATGAAGCCATTCGATGAATTGCTATTTATTTTATTATTCTTACTGTGGGTACGTAGTCTCCTGGAATAGAATTTGTCGTGTATGAGATTAGCATGCTTGTTTTACCGACGGCACCATCTCCAACTGTAACTGCTTTAATCTGATGCATGTGGAATATACCGGAATGTATGTTGTATGTAGGTAGAACTTGTTAAATGAAGATTTAGATTTCGTTTAGGCTGACTTAATTATATGTTTTCACCTAAAAAACCGTGATGTGTCGTGTATAACTTATGTGAATGGACTCAGGGTTTATGGCTTGTAGCACACCATGTAATACCAATACGCTCGCTGATATTTATAGCTTGGATTTATATTGCGTGATTAATAACGAAGATCACGTTTTTGAACACATATTCACGTGGCTGGCACTTAGTGAGCAAGATCTTAAGTTTTGGGAAAGAGGCAACCACGTGCTATGATTATCAAAGTGGACCAATTGGCAGTGTCGGGCGTTATTAATTATACTTCTGTTGTTCCTCCCGATTTCGTGAGAATTAGTGGAAAGCTCATATTGTCTCATATCGCGCGTTACTCAGCTGCTGTACATGGGTAGAAACTCAAAGTATTTTACAAGTTTTAAATACCACGCAAAAGGTTACGCGCCTTGCTTACAGAATACTGATCTTATGCTGATTATTCAACTACTTCGTCACTACAACGCAAAGGAAAGCCTTAATAATGCCCAGTTTTACTACGAGGAGATGGTGAAAAACGCGAAAATTAGAGAAGTTTCACTCCTAGTGCAGTTGAGACAAAATTAACAAACACACCAGCTGCTTTGGACTGATAATGGTAGAAATTACTACAATATTAATGCTAAACCTTGTAATCTTCGCAAATATCCCAATAAGTGTGTTCTGTCAACGTTTCATCGTAGACCCCTTCACAGACCCCGCAACAGCCAATACCGCAACGCCTGTAGTTCAAGAAAGCCTCTCAACCGTTTTTGGCGGAGGAAGGACACTCACCGCACAAACCAATAGCAATCCAGATTCAGCCCCAGACCCTATCACGTGCACGATAGAAAATGGCAAACTTGTATTATCCGCCACACCAAACGCTGTAGGACGATGTATTGTACGCTACGAAGACCCTATATTAGGCAATAACGGTCCTTCCACGGAAACATCGCAACTTGAAGCAGGGAGTACGCATTTTCTTTTGCATTTTCTTGCCTGTTTAATGTTAATTAGATTGCTATCTATATCGCATCACCTCATCTCAAATGGCTGGTCCTGTTGATATAGAGGTAACAGTTGCATTTGGTAATATTGCCGACAGATCCACTGCTCCTCTTGACGTACTCGGAGACAATACTGAGACGGTGCTGTGTTTGAGGTTGCAGATAGACGAGTTTAATCGAATTGATACAAGGCTTATCTACACAGGGATAGACGCAGCTGTGGATATTACTCTAGAGCCTACTTGCTGGAGTCCACAAACACTCTGTACTCATGAGTTTTTTGATTCGTCTGGCGCAGCTATTCCCAGCACTGAAGGTGTTAGAAGTGGTACCTTACAACTCCAACTTTTTCTGAAATAGCATCCTACCTTAACAAGGTCTGTAGGTGAACTCGTTCATGTGGTCTTGACATGTACAGATATACCACATTTCGCAAGGAGAGACTACGATATTAATTTTGAAATACCTTTGGAAGTTGGGACAGTTGTGCCGTCTTCATTAATGTGTTCAAGGGTAATTTGGTCTGTTTTCTCGAATTTAATATTACTAACACTCTTTTAGAGTATTCCTAGAAGTACTGCAAATGGATTACAAACAAGAGTGGAGAGTTTGAGAGATGGTGGTGTAAGTCAAGTTTGCGAATTTGACTTTACAACAAGATTAAAGTAAGAAAACAAAGTAACTCCTTTTATTGACTTTGGTAACTTTTAGCGGCGTTATTATCCCTCTGTCGGCAGACATCTTATTACCAGGTTTGCCAAGGTATACTACACACTCTGGAAATGCACCCCTGTAAGTATACTTGTTTTAGTACTTTAGCTTACATATATGTCCACAGAGGCTTATGTGAGTCACCACAACCCATGATGTTCAACGGTTGTTTTCCCAGTAATATCGATTCTGAACTACGTAGAATGCTCCTACGTTCCTAACAAAAATGTACTTTGCAATAAAATGAATAACCAAGTGCGTATCAAATTAGCTTGTACAGAAATCTTACACTAGCATTGAGAAAATACTGATTGCAGTAGATCTAGGCACGTGCTTTCTGACTTAAAGTAAAAACAGTAGTGCTTGCCGGCAATTAGTTTGAACACAATAACTTTATTCTACTCTATGTACAAGCAACCGTATCTTGTTGTTTATTTATCTTTTCTACCTTCAAAAGCAGTAGTAGAACCACTAGTGCCATGAGATGGAGCATGACGTGATCTTACAGTATCATTAGAGGCTTCATTTTTTCTAGGATTTCCAAACGTTTCGATGGATAGATTTACATCACTTGGTGTAAAGTACATATTACTGTTTCCTTTCGACAATGTGCTATAAAAAAAGTTAAGTCAGACTTGCAAAGACATCATTGTTTTACACCTACCTCAAAGAATCGAGCTTTCTTAGAGTATTCCACATTTGTAATTTAGTCTCCATATCTATACCCTCAAGTCCATCAAGGTAGTTCTTAATTTGATCTGCTTCAGCTTCACCTGTAAAACAAGCAGTTAATATGAATTCCTTTTTTTGTCTATTAATAACAACATACCTTCCATTGTAGCTTCTGCGACATGGTGAGAGTGACGTATTTTTAGAAGTTCTCCATGTAATTTCTCTTGTTCGATATCTCCTTTCATTGTATAAAGTTTGACTTCGTTCTCTGACTGAACTTGTTGTAATCTGTTCAGTCTATCGGTTGTTTCTACAAATAAGTAAGCTCAGGAAGTTATTCCAAACACGTGCCTTTTATAATCGCTTGAAGTGTCCTCTCAGTTTCTTGGTCTTTACAATGGTAAGATAGTACTTCTACGGAATGAACGATACACCCACGGTCACGATAAAAAGAGTCATCGCTACAGCAAATTGTTAGCCTTTTTTTCAGAAAAAAACTACAAGCTCTTTCTTACGTTTCTAGGACGTATTGTTTGATGAGTTGATTGAACTCTTGCATGAACTTTTCCAGTGTAACACGCGATACGCGCTCTATAACAATAGATCTAGCATGTTGGCAAATATCTCCCCTATATAAAGCTTAGTATAAGATCAGCGCTTTTGAAGACTTACTTTGGATCTTGAGTGAACTCAATCATCGTTTTGACGTCAGTAACTTGCCAGAAGAATGTCAATTCAAGGATCTAAATAATGTGTTGGTGCGGGCACAATAATATTATATTGCTGTATCGTACAAGTTCTACATTATCGCATGTCCTACACATGAACTGGTAGTTAAGATAGCGAGGTCTTCTATCTATTTTCCAAACTTGGTTTTTTCTGCTTTTTGTTATACCCCCACTTGTACTTGACCACTGCAATTTAACAAGCTTGACGATAATCAAGTTAGTGCATAATCATAGTGTTTAATAAATCATTACCTCGCAGTAAGGTGGTAAGAAGAAAGCACGTTCATACTCATCTTCTAGCATTTGATGAGTGAGTTCGTCAGAATCTTGGAACTCTTGAAATTGAATAAGTTTTTCCTATTACGCTCGGGTTAGATCAAAACGTCTTTCTAGTAAGATGACTTTACCTTTTGCGACTTCGCTGTTTGTGGAGAAACCTTCTTTCTAGGTTGTTTCTGAGGCATTGGTTTTCCACCTAAAACAGCACTTTAACATCTAAAAGGTTTTGACTAACTTACCATGTTTAAAGTGGAAGCAACCATCCTTGTCTTTAATAATTATAGTCTCATGATCTTCTAACAATATCTTCTTTCTTACTTCTTCTACTTCTTCATGAGCAGCAGGTATGTATAATTGCTGCGTTGTTTCCAATCTCAATTGACCAGTATGTGTATTTCTGACCAATACAGCGGTATGCTAAATAATTCCTTTAGAAATACACGTGACGCTCATTGTAATCTCACCTCATCAATATTGATTGCAGATTTCACACCTTGGTTTGATCCCGCGTCCAGAATTTTCTCCATAGGATCAAGATATATCAAGTCTACGCAAAATTTAGTAACATTCAAGTGGAGTTCACTTGTTAAGTGCTTAGCTTACTTTGTCCTTTCTCGACTCGAACTTTTCCTGTTTGTTTATTCATAATTCTGATGTACTCAAAGTGCTTTAACGGTATAGCTTCAAGAGTCTCTTCGACTCTGTCATAGGGACCTAGTTCTTGTTTAAAAAGCGCATAGTTTTTACGAGTTTACACACCTGGTACGAATAGTGTAGGTCCTATGATTTGCCTTACTTGCCCCGTCTTTTCATGTGAAACAATCAAATACGCTGTAGGACCAAGTTGTATGGCATTTTTCTTGCCGTGATCGACCATCCTCTCTTTAGTGTCTAAAAGAGCAAAAAAAGTCAAAATCTCATTTCAGTAACATCACGTGATGGATATAACAACCTACGAAAAAAATCTGTAGTCATGGCGCACCTAGGAAGTATAGTCTTGGACCCCTGACAACTTGTATTGCTCCACTACACTATAAGTCAAACCAGGGTTTTTTTTTAACTGAACAAAGGCCATTTTTAACGCACGTTAAGCTGTCTACTGTTTTAACATATTCAGTCTCTGACAGAGTAATACCTTGCTGATGCTGTTTGCTGATACAACACCCAACACAAAAAGCTAAAAAATACGTTGTCAACTCCGGAACAGAACCAAAAAACTGTTGAAGAAAAAAACGGTTAGTAAACTCACTCTTAGGCCCTTGGATTACACGTTTCTAATTTAGCAAAAATTAGAAAAATTACGTTAATATTGTATAATTAGCGTACAGGACCACACCCAGATAGTATAATTTGCTCTCCTTCATCGACGTGTCTGATAGCTGGCAAACTTTGAACATAAACGTCAAAACAACAGTACACCGAAAATACAAACGCATGAAGTGGTTTTTATTACACGTACCAAAATAAGAAAGACATGTGGTTTCTAGTGTTTAGTTTTGAATTTTTGAATACACAGATAGCGTTTAAGCCAACCTTTAATGGTATGTTTTTAACAACATTTTGTTCATTGAAAAAACTAATATTAATAAAATATTAGCTAATTTCGTTCAATCTCATTTTCCTTAATATTTACTAGTGCGAAATTCTGTCTTTTTTAAACATGGTTGCAAGTAATTTAGCAGCAAACACAAAAAAAATAAGAAAAGTGTAGGAACATATTTGTCTTTGTGTAGCTACTCTAATTGGTACCAAAACAAAAGCAACCGCAAGATTAGCACAGAAATCAGAAAGAAGTACAAAGCAAGTGATAAATATAAACTCCGGCGAATCTTCTCATGTAGCATAATATTCAAATAAACCTTAACTTCAAAGAAAATCTACAAGGCAAGCTAGCTTTGCAGTTTGTGATACGTGGAAATATCACATAGGAGCGTGCTGATAATGAAGGGCTTAAAACGAGACTTTTTGATGCTATCAATGTCTTATATTGCGCTGTTTCCTTCTTGAATTATCAAGAAACAAGATTAGCTAAAAAGCGGATCATGTCAAGTATTTTTCTAGCACTGTTGTATGTTTTAGAACTCGACAAATGCCGGCTACCTGTAAATCGCCGTTGGAGACTCAACGAGCGACACTAAGGCGCTCTACAAGGTTTGAACAAAAAGGAGACGGCTAAAAACACCGAGACGCTCAGGTACGACAAAGTTACATTTCATTTTTTTGGGAACAGTACGGTTGTGCTTTCTCTTCAAGAACTTGGACTGGTGTTTAAACTGATTTTTATTGATTTACTCTAATAGGGAAGAAGGCGTTAATAACACTAATCAAGATTACCAACTGCCACACCTTTATCTATCAAAAGAAACTGAAGCGTTCTATATTCGTCTTTTTACCATTGACATAGACACACTTCTCCTTCAATCCACCAGTTTTACGCCACCTCTTGTACTCTCCTTCTCGTTCTCCATTAACAAAATAGTACTGCTCTTTTAATTGCCCATTTCTATGCCAAGTCTTACCCTCACCTTCTAATTTACGATTGACACAATAGTACTGCTGTTCTAATTGCCCATTGTCATACCACGCCTTGTACTCTCCTACTTGTTCGCCATTAACAAAATAGTACTGCTCTATTAAATGCCCGTTTTCATTCCAATACTTGTACTCTCCATCTCGTTTACCATTTACATAATAGTACTGCTCCTTCAATTGATTGTTGTCATGCCATAGCTTACACTCTCCATGATTCAAATCATTGACATAATATTCCCGACTTGCTAATTCCCCAGTATCTATGTTATAGAGTTCGCATACTCCATTTTTTTTATCAGTAGTGTAGTAACACTTGCTCCATAATTTGCCGTTGTCATAGTAATCCTTGTATTCACCTTCTTTGTTGCCATTCTTGTAGTTAATTTGTTCTTTAAGTTTACCGTTGTAAGCCCAGATAGTACATTCTCCATGTAGCTCCCCATGTACATAATAACTATCCTCTCGTATTTGTCCGCCTGAATACCAACCTTGATACTTTCCGTGTTTCTTGCCGTTGACATAGTTGCACTTTTCGTTTATTGCACCATCTAGATACCATCTCACGTACGATCCTTCTTTTTTACCTTTGACACAATAATACTGTTTGTGCAATTTACGGCGGCAATAGATGTTTTGTTCTCCTTCCCGCAACCCACCAACGTAAAAGTGTTGCTTCTGCAGTTTGCCAGTATAGCTCCACAACTTGTGTTCTCCGTCTTGTACACCGTTTTTCCAATGTACTTGCTCTATCACAAGGTCGTATTTGCTTTTTTTATTCCACTTCCCATGTTTGTTCATCTCGCTATCAAACCTTGTGGTTATTGCCGCTTCTTTAGATAAAAGAGGCCAAATTAAATATGCTCTAAAGTCTAGGTCGATTATGTAAAGCTGTATCTCCTTTGGAAGGATCAATAAGCCATTACTGTACTCTGTTGAAGTATTCATCTATTGCTTTATGTAAGCAAAATTGCTGACATATTTCTTGGTACCTTTAGTGTTTGGGTAGCGGGTTTGTAGTTCACGTATGCGGGTGATCAATGAAGTTTGAGTGCTTGTTGCTGCTTGGTTGTAAGCGATGCCGTTTAATACCTTTGGAAGGCGCTCGCATTGTGTACTGTTCACATAACAGTTTGCCGACTTCATGAGGTTAGCCAACCGTTCTTGTATTGTACCCTAGCGCACAATATCGTGGACCCTTCGCCTAAGGTTACAGTTTCATTGTTTGCCCGCTGTACCTGCGGCAATGGACGTAAGAGGTACTTTTCTAAGAATGAGGCTGCGAAGAACGCAGGAAAGTGAAGTTCTCTCGAAATTCAACAAATCCAAGAATGTTCCAGGCGCCGATTGATTACATGATCGCTTCACTCTCCCGCTTTTGACCGAGCAAAAATGATGCGTTCCCGAAGTCATTTGGAATTTCCATAACTTTCTTGAGAAGTTCGGCATATTTCTGTCCGCTGCTTTCCTGGGCCTTGCAGTCTTTTTTTTAATTCTATGCGCCGTTTCTCGCAAGAATAATTAATCTCATACACTTGCAGGCCTCCAAAGCCTTCAATAAAGTGAGTTAATCCAATTTAAAAAAGTTGAATTTTGATTAACAAAATCAAAAATTAAGGTTTTGTTCACATAATAGCACGTGAATATGTCAGAAGGCCGTTGGCGTGAAAGGTGCCATCACGTGAAATAGGCGGAAGAGTTTAAGCGTATGCCATCGTTTAACTTTATGTGGCACAAAACAAAGAGCTACTTACCAAGCAAACTCTTTCTTGCTATTAGGGATTTCCCATTGTCTTTCGTTGTTTCTGGAAGGTACTTTATCAAAAAGCTGGTTTTTTTATTTTCCTTTGTGTGTACGTGCTTTTGTTAAGTGTAAATTGACACTTTTAGCGTTGATATGATGCTGTTTTACGTATAATTTTGTTTTTCTTCTTTATTTTTTTTTATTCAAACAACCAAGCTTTGACAGTGATCACAATTTAGAGATTCAAGTTGCAGTGTTGAATCATAAACAAACCTGTTTCATTTTCCTATCAATCTTATAACAGGTGTGCTTTAAATCAAAGTTGCAACTTTAAGTTGATACAATTAGCTTGTAACCATCCCTTGGCGTTGGAGTGCTTGATTTTTGTACAATAATCGCCAAGTGTCGTGATTGAGTAAATAAAATTAGTTCACTTTGTAACTACAAGGTTTTGTGCAAGTAAATAACAACGCCATTTTAGAAAGTTAAAGTCCGTTAGAAGTCTTTATTTGGCTCAAGCTTTCTATTTTAGTAACTCGTTTAGGTAACGTGGTACATTAACACCAACGATTTCTAGCCCAGCAGGATCCTTTACAAACCTGAAGATCAAGCCTGCATTCGTTTATTTTATCTTGGTACACAAGATCATAGAGATGTGGGCGGAATCTTTTGTTGCGTAGTTTGTTGTTTGCGCATCTCGATAGTGACATAGAACCGCATTTACGCCGTAGACAACTACGATAGCGACGTTCAGCGCACCTAGCCATAGCACAGCATGTAAACAAAGCCAATAGTACAAACAAGGCGTAGTGCGCGTGCATGGCTAGTATGAAATTATGAACTGAATGCTAACTTAGCCCAGTTAAGGTATGTTGCACTCAGCTAACTTTACGGGACTACCTAAGTATCCTGTTTTTGCGAGCTAACGTCCTTATAATCATTCGACGGTAAAAGGGTGTCAAAAAGTCAACTACAACCTTTGTACAAAAGTGACAAGTGAAAGGAACACAAAAAATGTTTTGGACTTTTCGTTTATTTACTTCTTCTGATTAGCAGCATTCTGATTAAAATTAGTAGCAGGTGGTCTAACAACTTGAATCCTTTGAACAGGTTGTACACCCAAAGGTACTGCATAATTACTATCAGACATTGAAGCATCACCTGGCGCTTGTTGTGTCTTTTGTATAACAGGCGGACGATAATAAACCTATTTAACAAAAAATCAAAAACAACTGTAGAGCTACTTTCAAGCTGTTTTTTGTTTACCTGAGGTTGAGTTGTAGTTCTAAATGTAGGCATCTTTGGAGCAAAGTATTGTTGTGGTACATGCATACGCTGTATTTGAGGCATTTGCTGACGCTGAATAGGCGCATGCCTCACTTGAGGCATCTGTTGTCTTATAACTTGCTGTGGTTGAACACGTTGTATATGTTGTTGAATAACTGGTTGAGCAATAGGTTGACTAGCAGCAATATGTTGCATATGAGCTTGTTGAGGTGTTAATAAACGTTTTTGAGGCATAGGTATAGGTTGATGAGTTTGTTGTGATGTAACAGCATTAGCAGCTTTAGTTGTCTGTCTCCTCGTATCAGAAGAACGCATAGAGTACCGTGACGTAGTAGTCCTCGGTGGTGGTGCATTTATGGCCTCTGTAAGAAATTATTAATAAAAAAATTGAGCAGATGCTCTAGCATTAGGTGTTGTACCGAAATCTGAGATTTTACGTGTTCTGTGTAGGTATAGCCATAATTTTTTATCTTGGTCATAATACACGCATGGATCAGCTTCACCTTGAAGCCTAAAGATGATTTTAATAGCCAATCAATAGCGAAAAATCAAATTGCTGACAATCGCGATTGTGTACCTATCCAGAGTACCACTGACTACAGATTTTAGTTTATTTCCATCATAAGTATCCTTGACATATCTTGAAATTGTTAAAGAGAAATAATGATGTTATCACGTGACGCAAAAAATATTTTAAATGAAACAGTAGCAAGTTGGATACTGGCTGTCTTGGAAAAGTAATATAACATCTGGACGAGTTCCGACTCCACCTAGGGTATAGAGTGAACTTTGTGTTTGGTGTAAATGCGTCAGTACCTGGAAGCCTGGATGCAGCGTCTCTCACAAGCGAAATAACATTAACCTGGGCTGGTCTTTGAGGTTTTAACGCAGGATGAGACTTAGGTTTCAGTGATGGGTTAATAAGCTAAGACATTTATGAGATAAACGAAATCAATATAATGTATCAATCAACACTAATTGCATTACCTTTAAAGGACCAGTAACTGACTACGAGAAGAACAACGTAAGTTGATATGCGAATTAAAAAAAACGGAAAAAACAAAAAGAAAGCATTCTTACTTTAAACTTGGAAGAAGAGTACATAAATGGCACTGTTGGATTATTATATCGTTGTTGCTCCTTTAAATAACGTAAGATTAAAATCCTTGATAAGGTTATTATTACTTGTATATGAAACGCTCTTTTGTCTTCCTCGCTTGTTTTTTCTAAAGTTAGCATACTCTTGTTTTGTCGTAACCTTAATAAGGAAATTAATTACTATAACATTCATCTATTAATATGCTTACTTATCACGATCTACAGCTGTGCCATTTTGTGCTATTAGATTTCTTGATACAGCAAAATAAAAGTACGCTTCTAAACTCTCAAGTACATCACCTAATAAATGATTGAATAATATGAACAAAAAAAACTTTAACAAATCAAACATTACCTCCTCCACTATTCCATTTCTCAATCCAACGCCACTTGTTTTTATTCGCATCATATTGTACAAAAGCATCAACCTACATTGATATTAAAATACATGTATTAGCCGGCTAAAACTGTTGAATAAACTCACCTTGGTGTCTGTCTTATTAGCTGGTTTTGTTGGTAAATCAAAAGGATTGCTCAAGAATTCTAAAGCCAACTTTACAAACTTCTCTGGTGTGACAAACGTAGGCATGATGAACATTAAACGTTCATCTTTCTAAAAACACCATTATTAGAGCTTCAGCTACATCTCCAAATCATAAACCAAAAAGAAACTAAAACTGATTTCAACGTACTTTTAACTTATCTACAAGATTTTCAATGGTAGTAACCATGCCATTACTTAAAAATACAAGCTTCAACATGTTGAAGTATCTAAACACTGCAACTGGTGCAAGCACTGCAGTCTTTTTCTTCTCAGCTTCTTCTCTAATAATACACGTTAAACCCAAAAAAAAAGAAACAATGAACATCAGAAACAATAAAATTTTTTCAAATGACAAACGCACTTTGTTTTACGCCTTTTACTAGCAGCCGAACGTGATGAACCAGCTTTACGCTTTCTTGAAGAAGCTCTTGTGGTCATACCAGTATCAAGAATAAATTCTTCATCGTCAAGTTCAGAGTCTGAACCTAAATCAAAGTTATACAATAACGGCATGACAATCTATTTTTTTTTCAATTACCATCTGACTCTGATTCAATACCAGGCCAAAAATCACGACGCCCAACTGATATTGCTTTGCGTATAGCCATTTCACGCTTCGAAGTATATTTTTGATTCATACGCTTATTGATAGCCTTAAATAAAACATTTTTAGAATAACATCAAACAAAGGCTGAACAAGTGTAAAAAACAGTAACATACCTTTATGAGTTTTAATTCTTTTTTATCCTTATTATTGACATTATTATGGTACAACTTGTATAGTTGCATATCAACTTCGAATCCCATTTTACGCTTGTATTCAAGGATATGTGCAAGTGACTTGTTGTGGTTCTAGAAAAAAACCATTTTAATATTGACACGATATCTTAACGTGTTGCGTGAAAAACAAATCCTTCGTTATGTACCTCACGAACATTTAAAGCGTGGTGCCGTTTTTGTACACATTGCAATTTTTGTCTATATTTGACAACCTCTGTATGACATAGACCCTCTTATTGATGTTTTGTTAGCGCACATGGAACGTTGTTGGTCTTAATATTAAGAAAAAAAGGCGCACTTTTGAATTTGTCAACTAATTGCTCTACTGGGTTTCCAAAGAAGAAATTGACTCCATTAAATAAATCAGAGAGCGTGTTGTCTATGTTGGTATCATCTTGAGAAGGTAAAAATCGCTGTGTTGCAAATTAGTTTTAAGGTCACTGTAGATGATCTGCATGCCTTCAAATTATCCCGTTCCGCGTCGGAGAGGCTGTTCCATGTTTCTTTATTCAAAATTGAAGACCAATCCGCCAAAGTCGCTAAAGAGCTTGGGAGTGTAATAACCTGGCCCGATACAGTGCAAGGTTCCCATTCATCGTTGTTCTACGATTATTTAAAAAAAACAGGCGCGACATAAACAATTAACGCGCTACTACGCTAAAACAACGCAATAGTTAACGTACAACAGGTAACGGGTTTTCTTTTACATGATCTAGCTTTATTGATACTGAAGGTTCCTGAGGAAGCGTTGTATCTTCTTTAAACCCGAGAGTCTTCAAAGTAGCTTCCCTGCGCTCTTCAGTATCACCAACGTTGAGATCAACAGTATTTGTTGCCTGTACGCTCGTCATACAGCAATACAGGTGTGTACTTTTAAGTTTGCTTCTTTCTCTGTAAACTTAACACCACAAACGCCACAAACCGTTCCAAAGTCAACGTTAACGCCCTTGTTCGTTGGTTATGAGTCTTTTGAACAGTATGGACCTAACAATGGACACTGATGGTTTGGACCCTAGTCTGGTGTTCAACTTCATGGACGGTGATCCTAGGTTAGTAGTTTTCGTGTAAATTGTTTCTAATTACGTTCAAGTATGCAAAACTTCGATTCTATGGGTGTATTCAATCCTATGGGCACCCCTGACGTTACTACAGATCCATTTATACATACACCGAACGAAGTAACATAATTATCCCTTTTCACAGTCTGATCGCTCCGTAGATAACAATACCCGTTGTAACAGTATCAAATCTCCCTCCAACTCAAACAGCTATGCCTGTGGGAGGCTTTTTCAATGATGTAAAACAAGAGCCTACGTTCCCACAACCTGCTGGTATGTACGCTACCCTGTATTATAATACTAAAATACAGAAGGAACATTTAGCTCCTTTGGAAACTCCAACGGCATGCCAGGTCAATTCTTTAACAACACGACGCCGCCAAAATCTGTACAGCACATTGACGTTGTTTTCACAAAAGGTACAGTCTGTTTTCGGTTTTTAACTTTTTTTTTTTTCATCTCAGTACATATCTAACTATCCATAAAGCACAACACCAAGTTCACCCGCAAGTAATGCAAATAAAAAATCAACTGCCAACTTTTGTGGAAGTATTACAACAACACAAGCAAGTAATCTTCAAAGAACGCATAAATTCGCTTATACGTAACATGATAGGCAACACCAAGCTGGTTATTTAACAAATAGAAATCAGGACTTTCAACAATTGCAACAAAATCTTGCTAATATAAAGCAACAGCTAGCAAACGCTCATTCAATACTGTAAGATACAGTTTAAACTATTTTCTATCGAATTCAGAGGTTTAATTATTTTTTCATGTAGGATGGCGTTAATGAGAACAGAAATCCTAGCTCCAATATCTCTACACGCGCTAGAAGACATTCAATTAGAGCTAGAGGCATTAAATACACAAGCTGACATTTTTTTGGCTGAACTTCAACCCGGAGCCACACAATGGTAACTACAGGCTTTAAATTATTATTGGTGTTGCTAACGCACCAACAGTGCAACTGCCATCGCAGTTACAAAGTCACCTTTCCCAAATGTTTACATGCAAAAGCGTAATTTACCTGATGAGGACGCCTTAGGTGTCAGGTAACGTTATTACTTTACAAAATACTAGTGCTAATGTATTAACGCTTTTTTTGTAGAGTACTTACAGGTAGCAATCTACAAATACATAAACTATCAACCGTTAAAGCAAATGTTAAATGCCATACACCGTACACATCCAAGGTACAAAAAACAATCAATCTGCCAAAAAAATTGCTTTAACAAAACTCTCGTAAAACCAAACCGAATATATTTACTTATATTCCTTCTAGACGCGAGCACCTAAGCCTCCTCTAAAGAAGGATAATGCTCCAACAGATGCTGCTGGCAACGCAGTATTTAAATTCAACTTTGCCGAAGTGCGTTGTTGTATTTACCTCTGACAACCGACAACCTAGTGAAAAAACCCAAAATTAACAGGAAAAAATCTAGGGCACACGTAAGGATATCGCTCAAATGCAATTTGGTGTTCAGGTACTTTTTCTTCAGTGAATACTTTTATAATAACGGCTCTTTATTTTTGTTGACCGGTTTTTGAAGGTTGTGACGAGTAGTGGTGGAAAAGGACCATCTACAGCGTCTATTGAGAGTAGGAATTCTAAGCCATTTATTGTTATTACAAATGAAGTACAGTACAGTGCGGCTATGGGTATTCTCATGAAAAAGTTTTTGTATTCTTTACAGTCTGTACGTATTTTTTGTTTTTCTCGATATTTTGAGAAGTGATTTATCGCTAATTGTTGTTTTTAAACAGGTTGATGTTTTGCCTTGGCCTTATGTGGCAAATCAACTTCAAGAGTTTTTTATTAAAGCAACACGACAGGTATGATTTTAAAATAAGCTTTTTGGTTTTTTTTATCTTCGATGCTGTTTCATTAATTGAGCTTTTTAGCAACTTCATGCTCCTGATAGATCGTTAAGTATGGCTGATTTAAATTATATGCATCAAGTTTTTTTTCATAATGAACAAGCTATTACGTTACAGGTATGACGGAATACAATAGAGCTGGTTTTATGTGGTTTTAATTTTTTTTTTTTTTTTTCAGATGTTCGAAAAGTTTTGGCGCTGGTGTGGCATTGTTTTTGCAAATATTCGACATAAGAAACATATGAATGTTTTATGGTGTACAGGTCTACTTTATGGATTTCTGGGAAAGGCACAAGTCAACCAAATAGTTAGTCAACAAGTTGAGGTAAGCTTCCAAATGAAGCATATTTTTTCTGACTTTTTGTCTATAATTAGGGTTCATTTTTATTACGATTCAGTGAGTCTAATCCTGGAACTATTGCCGTTGCTTATCGTACAAATACTGCACGTGGAGGTGTAAAGAACTTTCTTGTTACTGCTGATGATATTGGTACGATAACACTGTTTTTTTTTCAGCGACGAAAACTGACAATAAACAATAGGTCCAAATAAGTCCGTTTGTGACTTTGTCAAAAAATGTAAGCACTTCCATTACAT